>CM040453.1:8409859-9123222 GCA_022749755.1 Azadirachta indica
TGCCCAAAAATGTTGAATCTTCTGGAGTTGTGGATGCAATTCAGTCAACAAATATCGAAGTAAAATGCACAGTGCCTGGTTTGTTTCAGGAAGAGATGACTGGTGCCTCTGTTTGTGAGGATGGTCCTATGCTTGAAGAGAATAAGAATGAGCAACCTGGGTCCAGTGACTGTAGTGTGTATGCTGATGGAGAAAACATTTGTGACATAATTTTGGGTTCCAACAAAGAATCTGCGGAGCAAGCTTCTGAAGTATTTAACAAGTTGCTGCCAAGAGATCTTCATAGAATTGATATTTCAAGAGTTGCTAATGTCTTATGTTGTCAGAATGATTCCTTGATCAAACAAAAATTTGTGAGGAGGAAGCAGTTTCTAAGATTTAAGGAGAGAGTTTTGACCCTTAAGTTTAAAGCCTTTCAACACCTGTGGAAGGAGGATTTGCGGTTGCTTGCAATAAGGAAATACCGTGCAAAGTCTCAGAAGAAATCTGAATCAAGCTTGCGAACTACTTGTAATGGATATCAGAAGCATCGTTCCTCTATTCGCTCGCGATTCTCTTCACCTGGTAAGAAAACTCTGCTTCTTGATTGATACTGATTGTTTTCGCTGTTTTGCTGTTATATTTGATATTGTCTTGTTTTGACATCATATTTTATTATTAGAAGTTGAAGGAAAATGGTTGTTGTTAGAATTATTGAGTTTAAGAATTATGGTCGAGTTAGACATAGTGCTGCAAATTGTGGATACATTTTGAGCACACTGTAAACTCGTCTTTTGATTGTTTAATTGTTAATTGTTAATTGATGATGGGTTCCTCCGGGGTTTCAAAGGGATGAGTTTAAGGATTTATAAAGTGGGATGTAAGGCCGGATTTATGTTGGAATTGTTAGAAAATGTTACTTGGTGTTGTAAACTGAGTAATGAAAATGGTTTTTCTTTCTTGGTAGGGGCATGTGTAGGCCTTTACTGTTTTCTGTTGATACCAAAGAATTATGGTTATTAGATGGTGAAGTTTTCATGATAGCTACAAATTATTGGATTGATATTTCTACTAAAGCTGCATCTGTGAACAGATGGTTAAAGATATGTTCGTTAATATTCACATTTTGATGTTTTACTTAGAAACCAGACTATTTTTTATCTTTTCTGGTGTAACATTTTGTCACTCGTGTGCGCTATTTTTGCTGAATGTCCAAATGCAACCCTGACAACTGGTAAATAAGACTTCGATCTCCATGGTAAACTTGGTTTCTGCTTCTGATAGATGAATAGTGCTGATGCCTAAATTTTTTCGAGGTTTATATTGATTTTTCTGTTTTATCCACGTCTGCTGGGAGTATTGTTATAGTCAAATGTATGTCTGGAAGTCCTTCCTATAAAGTTCTGACATTGGTTCAAATATCAGGCACCTGAACTTTGGAGTGGGTTTTAGAGTATATCTGTTGTGCTTAGTTAACATATTACTAGTTAGAGGTGATTTGTTTCAGCTGGCAGTCAATGTAGCTTTGAGATTTTGTATGTGCTACTGTGGTTGTATTGACTGTAGACAGATAATGGTGTTTGACTTGATTGCTTTGTGGTGTGGTAGTGCTTGAAGGTGACAATGTTATGGATATTCTGTGAATCAAGTTTTGTGTTAGGTCTTACAATACTGTGCATTTAATATGTTCACTACTTGCTTGATTGGTGAAATAAAGGTCCTGGGAACAATTTTTTTCTGGATTGTGATTGAAATGGATCTTTTTCTTGTCAGAACCAATTGATATATCTTATACACTTGCTCCACGGGTACAAAGATAAAGATCTTTTAGGACTAATGGTAGGTTTATATTTGAATATGAGGAAGGGTCCTAAGATTCATTCGAAATATGTGATGTTACGTGTTTTCTGGGAGAACTAATCTTGGTAGATGCATCTCATTTGCATAAGTTCTGATCATCGTAGTGTTCTGTTGATGATGCACTTATTGCTGCTTTGACTATGGTGGTAGCATTCTCTTAAAGTTGAGGATGCTTTTAGGATATCGGTGAGGTTTGTTATATTATGGTTTTTAATTATATGCCGTTGGAATGGAAAATGATGTGGATGCCTCATTTGCCATTTTCCCTGCTTGGATACTTTTATTTTCTGGTAATTGTTATGTTAGCTCCATATCTCCTTCTGTTGTCTGTTATTTATTTATTTATTTTCTGTTTTTCCTCTAGCTGAGTATGGTTGGGTGGATTTTTAATTTAAAGGTATCTGTTTTGTAATAACATTTGGTATATGTTGTTTTTCATGATGCTTTTGTCGATGTTAATTAAGCTCAAATTTTATTAGCAATTTGCCGCAAAATTGCTAAATGTTGACATGTCTTTTTCTTGTCAATTTTTTAATGTTTTTAGCAGCAGGGAGTCTGAGCCTGGTTCCAACCATGGAGATAGTTAATTTCACCAGCAAGCTGCTTTGTGATTCCCAAGTCAAGGTATATAGGGATTTTTTGAAGATGCCAGCGTTAATGTTGGACAACAGAGAGAAGATGGCGTCAAGGTTTATTTCAAATAATGGATTAGTTGAAGATCCTTGTGCTGTTGAGAAGGAGAGAGCTATGATCAATCCCTGGACTCCTGAAGAGAGAGAAATTTTCATGGATAAGCTGGCAACCTTCGGGAAAGATTTTAGGAAAATTGCTTCATTCCTTGATTACAAGACAACTGCAGATTGTGTTGAGTTCTACTACAAAAATCACAAGTCTGATTCTTTTGAGAAACTAAAGAAGCAGCATGATTTCAGCAAGCAAGGGAAGGCTTCTACTAATACATACTTGGTGACATCCGGGAAAAGAAATCGAAAGATGAATGCAGCCTCCCTTGATATTTTGGGTGAAGCTTCTGAGATGGCCGCTGCAGCTCAAGTGGACAATTGTCGGCTGATTAGTTCTGGTAGAATTTCTTTAGGTGGAGGTGTTTCTAAAATATCATTGGGTGATGATGGCATTATTGAAAGGTCAAGCAGTTTTGATGTTGTTGGGAGTGAGAGAGAAACTGCAGCTGCTGATGTTTTAGCAGGTATATGTGGTTCCCTGTCGTCAGAGGCGATGAGTTCGTGCATCACAAGTTCTGTTGACCCTGGAGAGGGCCAACGCGAGTGGAGGCACCAGAAAGTGGATTCTGTTATGAGGCGACCTTCAACCTCTGATGTTACACAAAATGTTGATGATGATAGTTGCTCGGATGAGAGTGGTGGAGAAATGGATCCTTCTGATTGGACAGATGAGGAGAAATCTATTTTTATACAGGCAGTCTCGTCCTACGGCAAGGATTTTTCCATGATAGCACGGTGTGTTAGAACAAGGTCTAGAGATCAGTGTAAGGTTTTCTTTAGCAAGGCTCGGAAGTGTCTTGGGCTGGATTTAATACATACTGGACAGGGAAATGTTGGAACTTCTGTAAATGACGACGGTAATGGAGGTGGTAGTGACACAGAAGATGCATGTGTCTTGGAGACGAGTTCAGCTATATGCAGTGATAAGTTGGATTCTAAAATGGACGAGGACTTGCGGACCCATCTGATGAACATAAACCAGGACGAATCTGTTCCTGCAGGAGCCATGAGCTTGCAGAATGACCTGAACAAATCTGAGGATGACAATGGGGCTGAAGTTCTTGATGACAAAGATTCTGAGGATGTAAAACATTTGATCTATGATGCATGTAAGATGGAGGATATGCATTATGAGTTGGAATGCCATAGCAAGAATGGTGTTTGTAACCAGTCTGAGTCAGTACTGGCCAAGAAGAATGCAGCTGGGTTGGCTGCTACAGACGGTGGAGTATCAGCGTCTGCTGGAGAGCCTGTTGACCCTTGCCCATCAAGTTCAAATGCTCTAGAAGAGACAATTGAAGTGCTGGCTGAGGCTTCTACTAAGGGATTTGGACATGGTTTGGAGGGCCATAATGGTTTGAATGATGAACAAGATAAAAATGGCAATGTGGATACAAGTGGTGAAAGTGAAATGGTGCTGGATTCAGATGCTCCTGGGAATGCTCTTGACCTGGCTGTGGATGCAAGTTCTTGTTCAGTTCCTTTGAAGTTGGATGCTGTGGATAACCCACCTGTTATCTCACTGCCTCAGGAGAATTCTCATGCTGTTGCGACGTTCATGCACCAAGATTCTTCTGTTAGGCAATATGAAAAAATGTTAAACCAAGATAGGATGTCGTCAACACTTGATCTTCAGGGGAATAAAGATAAGAATGCACACAAGTCTGTTAGCAGCAATGACTATCACCAGGATGTGACAGGGCATTCTTTGTTGAACCATGATGAATCTTCTCAGATTCTCAAGGGCTATCCATTGGCAGTTCCTACAAACAAAGAGATGAGTGGGGATATTAACTGCAGACAACTTTCTGAAGTTCAAAGTGTTTTGACTTCAGACAGGAATACTGATGGGCCCTATTTATCTCAGGATTGCTACCTTCGGAAGTGTAATAGCTCAACATCTTATTCTTCGATTGCTGAGCTCCCACTTCTGTCACAAAATGTAGAAGAGACAAGTGATCATCCCAAAACCCATACACATAGTTTGTCAGATCCAGAGAAACCGTGCAAGAATGGTGATGTTAAACTGTTTGGTAAGATACTTAGTCATCCCTCGTCTTCCCAGAAGTCAAATTTTGGTAGTCATGAGAATGAAGAAAAGGGTGCCCATAATCATAAGCAAAGCAGCAAGGCATCAAATGTGAAATTCACTGCCCAACACCCAACAGATGGGAGTGCAGCAGTGCTGAAGTTTGATCGTAATAACTATGTAGGCCTTGAGAATGTTCCTGTGAGAAGTTACGGTTTCTGGGATGGGAACAGAATACAAACGGGTTTTTCATCTTTGCCTGATTCTGCTATCTTACTGGCCAAGTATCCTGCTGCCTTCAGTAATTATCCGGCCTCCTCATCCAAAATGGAGCAGCAATCTTTGCAGGCTGTTGTCAAGAGTAACGAACGTAATTTGAATGGTGTAGCAGTTCTTCCTTCAAGAGAAATAAATAGCAGCAGCGGAGTGGTGGATTATCAAGTGTACCGGAGTCGTGAGGGTACTAAAGTGCAGCCATTCACAGTAGATATGAAGCAGCGGCAGGAACTTATATTCTCAGAGATGCAAAGACGAAATGGGTTTGAAACACTTCCTAGTTTACAGCAGCAGGGAAAGGGAATGGTTGGAGTGAATGTTGTAGCGAGAGGAGGCATACTTGTTGGGGGTGGTGGTGGCGGAGGATCATGCACGGGAGTTTCAGATCCGGTGGCAGCAATTAGAATGCACTATGCTAAGAATGGTGGGCAGGGTGGGAGTATCATCGGAGAGGAGGAATCATGGAGAGGTAAGGGGGACATAGGCAGGTAGTAGGAGTTTCTAGAGGGCTTCCTTAAAAGCAGAGGCCCTCAGCGGCAAAATAATAGTCTTTTCTTTGCCGCGCCCTGTATAATAGTTTTTGTATTGTTCAATGAAAATCATAGGGCAGTTGACAGTTCTCAGTTCCATCTATCTTTATTTTTCTTTTTGGGTTAAAAAAAAAAAATAGGTGCTTGTAATATTGCAGCAAATTTGTATTTGTTGTATTTGATGGAAATACACAAATAATCTTTGAAAATGGGGAGGGTAAATCCCAATGTTTCTTTACAGCTGCGAATCTGACGAAATTAACCATCTATACACGATTGCATACTCTTCAAATTTTGTTTAAGCTTATAGCTGTACATAGTCGTTAAATCAATTGACATCTATCCTGTTTTGCATTTGCTATAAATCAACTTGTTACCACTTTTTGGATGTTGAAGACTCCGTTAATATCTAAAATGCAAGCGCTTAGAAGATTCTAGAAGAATGCTTATGAAGATGATGCGAATCTAAACTAATATTGGGGTGGTGAGTTGTTTGATTGTACTCTTTCTATCGGGAATTCAAAAAGTCAAAATTATCACGCATCTTATATGGCATTTCCTATCTTTATCAAGAATTAGTTCATACTTACATTTCAGACCCAGAAAACTCGCCGTCCCTTTTACGCATATGCGATATTTTCTTTTATCATGAAGTCGGATTGGTGCCAGCCGCAAGCAAGAAAACTATGACGATCCTTATTAAAAGCTAATTCAGGAAACAAAAAACTAGAAATGTAAAGATGAGCATGAATCTCTGGACTATTTATTATGGCGGGAAAATAGCTTCTGCACTAGATGCAACGAGGGAATAAGAATCAATATCCTAGCATTGAAGAGAGATGGATCAACAAGATCTTAAGGCAAGCTGTTCTATGCATACTCTTTGTATCTTTTCCCAGTCAGCTGACTGATCTGACTGCTCCCAAGCATCTACTGATATATGTCAACTTCCCTGGCTTCTTCCTGCGTTTCAAGGACAGATGGAAGGGGTGCTGTGATTTTTATTTCCTGCATAGGTAAAAATAGTAAATCCGTTACTATAGAAACATCACAACGAAACTGCAATCTTCATGGTTTTGTTATTGCAATATTGGAGGAACACATTACTTCAGGCTGCACGTGTCATTAAGAAAATATCTTCTGGTACAACAGGTTCCTAGAATTAGAGCAAGTGCATAGTATTCTTGACAGGTCACCTATATCCTCGTACACTTTAGGCAAGTGAACGCGAGTGTATGCGCACGTATAAATTAGTCTCAACATACTGAATCTGACTGGTTAAATGGAGGCTTTGTGCATCTAGAAAGGGAACAAATAAGATAAATAGATGCCTACTAATGTACTTACCTCATCCGTGGTTGGGTGGGAGAGATCCAGTTGATGCGCATGCAAGTAGTAGCCACAGTCACCAGGGACAGGATTTATGGGCCTCTCATACCCTCTACACAAAGAGCACAGAAAAAGCAACTCATAAAAGGAACTTGCATAAGAATTATCAGATCAACCAATTCTTCTCCCTGAAGAATTTTAGCTTTCACGGTATCAAAAAAAATAAGGGTAAAGATAAAACCATTACAGGAGCTCAAAGGTTTAAGAACAAACATTATATATCCAACAAATACTTCCATTTAAATGAAAATTTACTACTAGTCTATGAAAAATAACAAGAACAGAAAGAAAGGACTTGGGTTAAAAGTTTGACTCATAAGAGAAGTGACTTATTCAAACAGTACTATACCCATCTTGTGCAGAAGTTTCATCTGCAAACTCAGAAGTGAAGGACTTTGGTTGGCCACCAACAACATAAAGAGGATCGCCTGCTTGATAGTAAGAAGTGACTGTCAAATCATGGTTGCGAGCTGTTTGAAACCATATAGTTTGTGTCTTGAGGCAAGTATTCTATAACTGAACAGTTAAAAACAAATTAAAATTTAAGGTTCCCATATGTGAAACACTGAGCATGGTAGATAGAGCTAATTAAACCCTTAGTGTGGTTGCAAGATAAAATAAAATCAACAGAGAATAAGAACTTGCACAGGGAAATTTACTCAAGACCTTAAACCATTCAATTATCTTTGCAAAGATGATCTCATGACACCGCATACATAAGATTTAGAAGTTAACAAGATTTGGGTAAGTCATTTCAGTGACTCTTTCTAGGGTTCACAACAACACCAGTATTTTCTGGAGTACTGATAAGCTTCATGCGCGTGAAAATACTGCAGAAATTTCAAGTGCTCCAGATAGTCTTCTCCACCAATGGGTTTTCAGTACTTCAGATACAAGGGTGATGTTAGAAGGTCCAGACACAAGGTTTAATGGGCAAGATATATTTCTATTCTACAATGTGCTAGGGACTTCAAGTATGCTACCAGAGATTATAACTTACATTTTGAGTGTCCTGTATACTTCTAGCCTTCAATGGCATCAATACATGCATGTTTAGTTGTTTACTACTACCACTAACGTGGCACTTTACTGCTGTGACAAATTTTATGCTTTATCTTTGCAATCTTAACTCTTATATTATTCATTGTTTACCATTCTTCAATGGCATTAATACATGCATGTTTACTACGTTTACAAATGTGCCAGTTCACTGCTATGACAAATTTATGTTTTAGCTTTGCAATTTTAACTCCATCTTATTCACTTTTTACCATTAATTTGTTCCTAGTGTACATAAGATTCTAAATTAAGCATGTGAATATGGTTGCAAGTGATGGCATGAGTGAATTAGAAGTTGGAACTTTATTGAATAATAGGTAACACATTGCACTAAACTTCAAATTTTACCCACTAAAGGATGCCCTATAAAGGCAAGATGAATACGTATTTGGTGAGGTCGTCCTGACTGGATTTCAACCTGTTAAGCATATAGATAGACAGAAAACTCATAAACCAATAAAGGAAAAGTAAAGGACAACATGCGACTTTTGCCAACCACTTGAATGTTCACACACACACACATATATTTTAAGAATTCCTCACCATCCAGTTATTCCAGAAAAATGGCAAGTAAAATTGTTGCACACATACTTGAATTTGACAAGATTAATATTTCTGCTTGCATAACATTGTGGAATACAAGTAACATGACTGTTGAAAATATAACAAGAGATGAAGAGGGTACCTGGACCAATGTCTGGTTTCTTAGTACATCCCTCTCAAGGACATCAACTTTGCTCAGAGCTGGTTTCCCTGATTAGAATAAAAAAATAGTAAGAGATAAACAAAACAATAAAATAAATGTCATGGAAACCAAGCATAACTGGGAGGATGAGTAGTAGAATAGTAAACACTTAGAATGAATATGCTGTAAACATCACAAACAGTTACTTTCCTCCTACCGAAGAACTATTGTGTAAAAACTGGATATATATATTCAAGGGGATACAATAGATTGCTAAACCTGAGGGAGAAGCAACATACAGCCCTAAGGCCACCTTGGGATATTGCATGATTCCAATTGGCTGCTTGATAATGACCTATGATGTGGAAAATAACTTTCAGGGCACAAAATACATCTTTGAGTAACAGTGTAACTAGAGAAGCAAAAAAAGTGGACATAAATTTTCTGTCAATTTATTGGCCCAATAACTGTTAACTATTTAGCTTATGGAGAAAAATGACATCATAATCCCAAAGCATACAATCAAAAAATCACTATTGGAGAAAAGGTGTTGCTGTAGGGGTTTTACCTTATCCTCATCAACAATTCCATTTACTAGTGCCCGGTATATCTTCATAATTTTCCTCTCATGAAGCTCTGTGTTGCTATTACTGTACAATAGAGAATTGTAGGTTCTGTCACTGAATGGTATAATTTAAAACAGGAAGGGATTTGTGTAGTTCTTACTCATGGTTATAAAAGATAGAGAAATGCTATTTCCAACTGTACTAGAGATTGGTTGAGCAATGCGTCATCTATAGAATCTGTTGGCAGGGATCCCTTATGTTCTGGTCAGCTAGTTTTCATATTTGCATTGACTGTTGCTCTAAATCTGGTCCACATTATATTTTTTTATGACTTGTATTTCTTTTTCAACATCTACAAGATTGGAGCAGTATGAAAAGTTGTCCCCCAGAGCAATGTCCATCTAGTGATGCTAGAGACGTTCAGTTTCAAGAGATTAGGCAATTGGTGACAGAGGGTTATTTGGCTAATGTTGTCTCTTGAACAGTACCATTACTGGAGGCTTCATC
This sequence comes from Azadirachta indica, assembly GCA_022749755.1. Lineage (NCBI taxonomy): Eukaryota > Viridiplantae > Streptophyta > Magnoliopsida > Sapindales > Meliaceae > Azadirachta > Azadirachta indica. Next base: position 8,419,483 of record CM040453.1, read on the forward strand.
ACACTCAACATTAAGAAAGACTGGCAATTCAGAATCACCATATCTAGGCTAAGAAAGTATCTCTTAAAAGTCATTTTGAAAAATTTTCTATACCTTAAGTTTGTATGCTTATTCTTTGATATAGCACCACAATTCTACTTCTCACTTTTTCTTTTCTCTCATCTGGACCTGGACTTTCACGTACTAATCGTTTCCTTGTGCTTATCAAATATTATACATGAGGAAGAACTGTGGATAGAATTTCTGAACCTCAAAAATGGTAGGCCCTATGCAATAAATTAGAGATAGGTATTCCTGTTTCTCTTTCATTGGCTTAGAAACAAAAAAGGTTCCTATGTATCTCAACATTTAGTCATTGGTGACAGAACTGTGAGTGAATGCAAGTTAAAAACTGGTTTCCTTCTAACCTGTCAGCTTCAATAACTGATGTTTTATCAGCAAAATACGCAGCAAGGCAAGTTTTTGCGAGCTTTGTCTTCGCACAAAGTAATATTCCTAGAAACCCAATGAACAACCAATCAACTTATTGGCAATATGCAAGAGTATCAGACTTTGTCTAATTTTTCACAAAAACCTACATAAAAACAAAAAAAATAGAGTTGTGAAGCAGGCTGTTTATCATGTAGGAAGGAAGACTAAATGTTGGTGTGTCATCTAGGAAAGAAACGAAGAAACGCACCAGCATCCTCTATTAAGTAATGCAGTGTATTCTTCACACATACAATTCTAGTTTAAAAAATGAGAATTTTCAGGCAACTGACAAAAGTTACTTTTATCAACTTTTAAATTCTCAGCTTTCATCATCCTTTTCTCTAATTTATCTTTCTTAATCAATAACATTCCTCCTCCATCACTAAATCTATTCTTAAGGTAAAAAGAAAATAATTAAAAAGGGTAAATACTAAAGAGTGCCACTTCCATAGGGAAATAAAATGTTGCTCATTTTCTTTGGTGTCTTTCATGAGGTTACCTGATGTTCCCCTTCCCAGCCGATGTACAGGAACAGGATGCGATACTTGGCTTGAGAGGGAAGGGCTCTGCTTACTTGTCCACCACTGCAGCTGCTTTAAAACAGTCCGCTGCTGGAAAAGCCCTCCAGGCAATACTTGCAGACCAGAAGGCTTGTTTAAAGCAATCTGAGTAAAAGACAATTCTATTACTCAACATTAACCAGAAATGACAAGGTCAAAAATATGTAGACCCATGTGATTGCATGCATCTTAATAGATACATACTCCAAGGTTCTATTTGGCTGCTAAGAACTTGTTGAAGAAGTAAAGAAAAAAGTTTTTCAAATAATGTAGGCCTTAAGACTATACAAGAAGAAATTTGCTAATAAGATATCTAAAGCTGAGCAATCCAAAAGTTTTTTTTATCACATGGGCCCAAATTTTTGTTAGTTATTCCTAATAGAAAATAATCTAAGCAGTGCCTGATACAGAAAGTTTACGTTATTTGAAGTTGAATTTTCAATTCAGGAACATAATGACATAAGCATAAGATTCAACTAGTCTTGAGTTTTTTCCTTCTTCAAATTTTATTTAACCAAAAGTTCATCAAGACATATCCAACATAAGAAAACAAAAAATTACATCAAACCATCTGCACAATGCAAAACTTCAATCAAGGAACGAACAACCATGATCAGACATCTAACATGACATTCCAGACAAAACTGTAGACCAATTTGAGCATCTAACAATCTGAAAACAAATGAGCAAAGACAAGATCATGTGAAAAAAGAGAGGTACTATGAGCAATATACCAAATCATTATCTTCATATAAAACCTCTAGCAAGTACGGTGCATCAGGCTCCTTCCAAGGCAGTCTATGATAAACTAGTTCTGAACCAGCACTATAAAAGGTTTGATCCATGTCACTATCTCTTTCCTTCTATCCATAGAAGTAGCAAACATGATAAGCCATGGAAAAAACTGAATAGCAAACCTGAGGACAACGCCAGGATCTTTAACAACTCTACCATCAACCTTTATCTGAATACCATCAAGGAAAAAGTTTTCAAAATAAGTCAATCCTTTAACTATGCTGTAACAGGACTTCTATGATCTTTTAATTTTATTTGACAAATCTTACCTGTCCATTTTCAATTCTCCGCAACCAACTGCTCAGTCATTAGCAAATTTGAACATAAACACATTAACTGTATTCTTTCATTTCAGAAAGAAGCAAAAAAAAATCCAGATTATGACCTGTTTGGCTGCTGAGAAACAGAGAAAACAAGGTTCCGATCTTTATCAAGTGTCGCTTTGGTGTTGAATGAACGCGAAAAGGTTATGTCAACTTGACATCACTTTTTTCTATGAGCTTAACTGGCGAAAAAATATTTAAAAAGTAACGTTCTTACACTCGTTTATTTATTTTCCTTCAGTTTCTCAGCAACCAAACAGAACTGTACGGAAACTTAAAAGAAATTCTATAAAATTAAGAGCTTACCCTTGCAAGGGAGCCGAGTTCCTGTGCTTGGTAGAGTAGAACTCGATCAGTGTCAATTCTGTAATTATAAACAATATAACATTTATCTCAAGTTAAAACCTTTTATACAAACCGAAGTTACAGAACAGATCACAATAAATGAATAATGAAAGAAGAGACCGGAATCAGAGGCAGAAACGACGTCGTTGTAGAATACACCGTCGTTGAGTGCGGGCCATGGCAGGCCGAACGCCTTGCCGTGTTCAGTCTGAATTGGTCCTCTTTCTGAAGAGCGCGACATTGTACGGACAATCTTAGACGCTGGCAGGAAACGAGAAAAGCTGTGTTATTTTACAAGGGGCTTATTTTCAGTTTCCTCCCTTGAGGTATTGGAAACTTTCAGTTTGTGGCAACATTTTAGGAAAGCTTCAGTTACCTCCCCTGGACCATCCAATGCTGTTTGTTGACTGTCAAAATTACTCAAAAGCCCTCTGAGATCACTTATACATGCAAAAGCTCAAGTTAAAACACCATGAGTTACTGACAGATCAATACTCAGACCTAACTCTATACCTTCTGTCAATACTCAGACCTAACTCGACACCTAGGTAGTTGTTGTTGCTAATTATGTGAGAGGGAAAGTTTGACATGACCACTGCTATTACGTACAGAAAAGAGCCATTGGCTGGCACGCGTATATGCACCGGCCCGCACAGCTATTTAAAGGCATCCATTGGTAAAGCAATAACGTGCTATATTGGCCTTCACGTTAGTGTGCCAAATACCCCAATTGTGTTACTTTTCTTTGCCCCTTTCTCCAAACACAACACCAAATCTCGATAACCATAGAAGAAAAACAACATATGCATGCATGCATTTAACCAAGAATCAGTTCATTTAGAGCATTCAAGCAAACCACACACAGGTAATCTGTTACACTTTATTTCGCTTTAGCCAATAAGTATTGCAAGTTGATAACAAGGTGTTGGCTTCCAAAAATAGCATAGCGGAAAAAAACAATGGCCTCAAGCAGTTCAAGCACAGAGAGGCATATAGAAAGTAGGAAAAATAAGCGGTGGAAGAGAAATATTAATGGCAACCTTATAAAATTTGAGAACAAGTATTGTATGTGCAATAAAAAGACTGCTGTAAAAATCAGTGAGTCCAAAGACAATTCAAACAAGTTATATTATTGTTGCACGTATAAGCAATGTAATTATTTTAAGTTTTGGGACCCTAGTGATGTTGACTTTGAAGCTGGAATATGTTTTGACCATATGGGGAACAATGATGATCAGTGGCATGAAAAATCTATACACACTTCATTCATTATAATTAACTCGAGCTCTGTTTAGAGCTTTTGTGAAAATATCTTTCAATTGTTCTCTAGTCTTTACATATCCTGTGAAAACCAAGCTTATTATATTTTCTCACGAACAAAATGGCAATAAACTTCAATGTGCTTAGTTCGTTCATGAAATACAAGATTAGAAGCAATATGAAGAACAACTTGATTGTCACACCATAACTTAGCTGGTACTGAAATCTTAAAGCCTAATTCAGTCAGAAGCTGATGTATCCACATTATTTCACACACAGATTGTGCCATCGCTTTGTATTCCAATTTGCACTCGAACGCGAAATTACATTTTGCTTCTTACTTTTCCACGAGACTAAGTTTCCTCCAATAAAGACACAATATCCTAAAATAGATCTTCGATCTTCCTTAGATCCTGTCCAATCAGCATCTAAAAAATATTCGATCTTAGTATGGCCATGATCTTTATAGAAGATTCCTCATCTAGGTGCTCCTTTTAAATAGCACAAAATCTATTCTACGGCTACCAAATGGTCAACTGTTGGAGAAGACATGTATTGACTTATAACACTAACTAAATATGCAATTTCTGGTCGAATCACTGTAAGATAATTCAACTTTCCAACCAATCTTTTGTATCTCTCAGGATTTTCAAACAATTCACCTTCCTTTGTGAGTTGCAAATTAGGTATCATTGGAGTATTATATGATTTAGCGCCTAATTTTCCTGTCTTAGATAACAAGTCAAGCATATATTTTCTTTGAGATAAGAGGATCCCTGTCTTACTTTTTACTACCTTGACACCCAAGAAGTATTTTAACATCCCTAGATCTTTTGTATGAAACTGGCTGTGAAGAAAGGATTTAAGGGATGAAATACTTGAAGCATCACTCCTAGTAATGACGATATCATCCACGTATACAACTAGTAGAATAATGCCACCTTCAGACTATTTATAGAAGACAGAATGATCATATTTGCTTTTCTTAATTCCAAACCTCTTAACTGCTTGTTAATTTTCCAAACCAAGCACGAGGGCTCTGGTTTCAAACCATACAGAGACTTATGAAGACGACAAACTTTCCCATACTCCTCCTGAGCAATGAAACTAGGAGGTTGCTCCATATAAACTTCCTCTTGAAGATCTTCGTGAAGAAAAGCATTCTTGATGTCTAGTTGATGCAAAGGCCAATTATGAGTGGTTGCCATAGAAATGAATAATCTGACAGATGTTAATTAAGCAACAGGAGAAAAAGTGTCAGAATAATCAACTCCATAAGTTTAAATATATCCTTTAACTACAAGACGGGCTTTTAATCTAGCAAGTGACCTATCAGGATTCACTTTGATTACAAAAACCCATTTACATCCAATAGTCTTCTTCCCTGCAGGTAAATTTACTAAGTCCCAAGTACAATTATCATTTAGAGCATCTATCTCCTCTATCATAGCATTATGCCATCTAGGATGAGATAGGGCTTTATAAATAGTCTTAAGAATAGAGATAGAGTCAAGAAATGCAATAAAAGAACAAGTAGAGGATGATAAATGGTTATAAGACACGTATTTGATTTACCTGAGTCGGCAATAGTAGTGACAGGAGTAGATGAGGACTTTAATAATTCTTGGTACTGCTGGAATTTGGTAAATTCATCTGCAAAGGTTAGAACGGACTTCTCAAATGTATCATGGGTAGATGCAACATGAGCAGACTGAGTTCTTTGGATCTTATTCAGTAATTTTCTATAGTCACATTTCAGATGTCTTGGTTTATGATAATAGCGACATACAATCCCTCTTGCGTCTTGTCTCTAAGTATCAGATAGATGAGAGAGAAATCTGTACATACCTCATTCATTATAAAAGTATATATATATATATATATATATACATAAGTATGAGTTCTAACCTAGGAAGGATCTTATTCTAGGGAGGAAATCACTCCTAAACTCCTATAATCAAGCTACACGAGACTTTCCTAATTATATAAGATTTCCTAATTACAAGCTGTAACAAATCTCAAATAAAAAATCAATGAGACGTATATAGTGATGAAGAAAAGAATATGCATCAAGCAAAATCCATGTATGGCCAAGATGAGTGTGGTTTTAAATTTGGTGCTATTCATGTTCTCATTGCATATTTTACTTGTAAATTATAGTAAATCAATAGGTAGCTTGTGAAGACAATCATGTATGCATCTAATACATTATGAAATACAATCTTTGAAGGTGTAGAATTTGCAAAATGCTATGGTATCATGATGTGCAAATCTTACGATTCGACTATTCAAAACAAAGCAAAAAATCACATAATGCATGCATAATTAACACAAATCAAACCACGTTAAAAACATATATCACCATCTTGCCAAAATTTAACACAAAGCAAACATGAGTAGAAAATGCTTTGTAGTTATTGCACAAGTATAGAAATATCAACAAAACATGATAGATGTACCAACAAAGGCAAAAATAACCCAGATAAATAGAACTTGCAAGGTTTGGCCTTATCAACACAGGTGAAACTAGAGTAGAATGCATGTACCAGCAACAATAATTTATCACAGATCAATCATGGGCCAAAAGATTGCAATCAACACTTACAATTACCACAGATAAATTATGTATCAGAAACAAGCAAGCTGATCATATAACCTGTCATCAGTTCTTATATGTAATTAATATTGCAAAAAAAAAAAAAGAAAGTTAAATTATAGGTTTCAGTATCAAAACATGTAATATATATATATGCCAAGCGTGAATGTCTTCTGGCAGAACCCATAATTCCCAACATTTAAGTAGTTCGTATAGAATTCACTACTTTAACCACCAGCAAAATTAACAACATGGATATACACATATTTCAACTAGCCTACAAAAATAACAAAATAATAATGCTAAGTCAAATCTAGAGAAAGTTTAAGTATTTGGAAGATGATGTACCATCTGATCTTAAGCATGTAATTAGATGTGGTATCATCTTACTTCACAAAGACTAATAGGTTTCATACATGGTTGGTTTCTATCTGTGGCAGCTTGGTCAATAAGTGTTAGTGATAGTCACATTTGAGGCTTGATATTACTGTCAAGGTTGTCTAAGCTACACTGCAAGATTAAAAAAAAGGCCAAGTCAGAAGCCATAATAGTAAATATGTAAAACAATATTTTAATATGAAAAGTCCACTACCTGACTCAATGACAGTGCTGCTGGACCTTTGAGTGCTTTGAGTGACATTTGCTTGTAAGTAGAGCTTGCAGCACCACTGACATCAACATGTACAGCCTGTTACAGGTAAAGAGTGTAGTGTAAGCTAAGTATCATGGATAAAAATGTACAGTTTGCAACATATATGATGTCATGAAAACATAACCTAATGGTTACCATTCTTTTGGCCCCTTTTTTTCCTTTTGATCCTAGGGCAAGTCCTCTTGTTGTGGCCCCATTCAGTGCATGATCTGCACCTAACTAAACAACTTCGTTTGAATATACTCTCCTCACCAGGTTCTTTAATCTTACTTTTCTTTGGTCTTCCAATTTGTCTTTAAACTTCTAGGGGCTCAAATTCATTTGTTAAAATCCTGGGTCACTTAGCTTCACCTAGTATTGGATGAATGTGAGGGGTGTATGTTCTAATATATACTTCTTTCTTCAAGTAGTAATGTATATAAATCTCCACATCTGCTTTTATTATATCAATGTACTTGATTGCATACACACATCGAAGGCCCGAGATCTACCACTCTTTACAGTCACACTCTTTAATGGCTAAATTTACAACATGACTGTCTGAGTTGTCAACTAAAATCTCGAACAAATCTCCTTCCCTAAACACAACATTCATATCCTTTGCCTTCTCTCTCACAATTTTCCTCTTCACTATTGGTGGTAGATTTCCTTCCCATTTCTTAGATGCCATATGCCTAACAACAACAAAAAATTAAAAAAAATGAGGCAATTAGCAGAAAACCTTAAGAAAAATTAGTTAAACACATATACTAAACGAAATTCACCTATCATGAATGAGCTTCATTGTCTTCTTTCTAATCTCCTTTAACAATGTCAATATTAGAAACCCTTCAAACTGGTTAGTCCAACTGTTAAAGCTTTCTGTCATGTTGTTTGTAACATGAGCTGTTTTCACTCTATATATGAACAGATGCTTGCACCAGTGCGATAATGGGATCTTGTTGAGCCATACATAAGCTGTTTCGCTGATAGTCTTGATTTCATCCATGTGCTTCTAAAAGTCAGAATTGTTTGCACTTCTACAGGTTGCCCATAAGTGATTTTTCAGTATTGAGCCTGGGAATTTTTGTCTAAAGTTTGCATAGATGTGCCTCCAGCAGTATCTTAAATCAACATATGGAAACCTTTCTACCTATCAGTCATAAAACATAATCCTAACCCCCATTAACTCTAAATCGTTCAGATAACTTCTCTAAAAGTAACCCCAAGACCATTGACTTTCATTTTCCACTTTACCAACAACAAGAGGATATATCCCATAATTGTCATCGATTGCAATAGCTGCTAATAACACTCCCTTGTATGCCTGTCTAAAATGGCATCCATCTAAACTTATGAATGGTCTACAACCCTTAAGGAAGCCTCTCTGCAGTGCATCAAAGTTTATGAAGAATCTTTTAAATGTAGGGTTCATGTCATCAAGAACCCATGTTGTTTGTAGATCAACTGTGGAACTAGGATTGGTTTGTTTGATGGCTATTGCATACCTCTCAAGCTTGTTGTATGAAGCCTTATGGTCTACCCCAAGAAGTTCCAATGCTTTTATTCTAGCCCTGTACAACTTGATTGGTGCATATGTGATCTTGAACCTTTTTTGCAACTCACTTGTAATAACTTTGATATCAATGTCTAGATTGGCCTTGAATAGGTAAAGAAATTGGCAAACTATCCATGTAGAGTTGGCCTCTCATTTGTCAAAAATTTTGCCACAACTATGTATAGGATTAAAGGTCTTGATTTGGAAGGATAATCTATCTTAGGATGAACTAACATGTTTCCTCCATTCACACCTACTTGATGAACAATTGCAGGTGACTCTTTGACTTCTCATTTTTCAACCTTTTCAATTTGAAACCATTCTTCATTGCATATACCTTGAGTACCTTTCTAAAGTCATACACCATGTAAAATGTATGTCCCACCTTCAGCTCCAGTTTGCCATCAGCATCCAGTCTATATTCCAATCCCCTACTGTTTTTCTCAATCTGATGGTTGGTGCATTTTCATCATTAGAATCAAATGGCACATCGCTGTCATTACTAGATTCATAATCAGACATTCTATCATCTCCACCATCATCTTCTTCCACAGGTAATTCATCATCTGAATCAAAAACTATAAGGTTAGTTTGTGCAGGTTTTTAGGATGAAAACATGTCTACTATATTATTTTCATAAGAAATAAGTACAATATATATAGAAGAGAAAACCCCCACAAAGGAATTCCACTAAATCAGGGAATTTTATAATTAACAAATCTCTAGGCTAGAAAATAGGAAATAGAAAGCTAATCAAATCTGCAATAATTAATTCAGATTTGTTTCCTAACTTATTTCTTAAAAATTTGACACTCTCCCTTAAGTTGGAGCAAGATATCTATCATGCCCAACTTGCTTACAAATTGCTCAAAAACATTTTTAAAAAGTTCTTTGGTGAAAATATCAGCTATTTGTTGTGTAGAAGGAACAAACGGCAAGCAAATAGCTCCACAGTCAATCTTTTCCTTTATGAAGTGTCTGTCAATCTCTACATGCTTCGTGCGATCATGTTGTAATGGATTTTGTTCAATATTTATAGCAGCTTTATTGTCACAATACAACTTCATTGGCGTGATTATTGGCATCTGTAACTCTCAAGAATTCTCCTTAACCAAAGCATCTCACACACTCTATTAGCCATAGCCCTATAATCTGCCTCGGCACTGCTCTTTGCAATGACATTCCGTTTCTTACTTCACCATGTGACCAAATTTCCCCAAACATAAGTACAATATCCTGATGTAGATCTCCTGTCAATAAGTGATCCCGCCTAATCTACATCAGTGTATACCTCTATGTTTTGCTGTGTAGTCTTCTTGAAAAGTAGACATTTACCTGGTGTACTTTTTAAGTATTTAAGAATTCGATATACAGTTTCAAGATACTTCTCGTAAGGTGAATGCATAAACTGTCTTACTAAACTCATTGCAAAAGCAATATCTAGTCGTGTATGTGATAAGTAAATCAACTTCCTTACCAATCTTTGATATCGAGTTGTATTCACCAGATCACCTTTTTTGTCATCTCCAAGTTTTTGATTGGGATCAATTGGAGTGTCAGCTGGCCTACAACCAATCATCCCAGTTTTCGTACGGAGATTAAGAACATATTTTCGTTGGGAGACAACAATCTCTTTCTTTGATCGAGCCACCTCTATGCCAAGAAAATACCTCAAAGGGCCTAAGTCCTTGATCTCAAATGTTGATGAGAGGGAAACCTTCAATTGGTTCATCTCAAATACATCATGTCTTGTAAGAATTATATCATCTATATACACAATTAGTATGGTAATCTTTCCATCTTGTGAATGTTTAAAAAATATTGTATAATCACGTTGCCCTTAGATATACCCTTGATTCTTAACAAACTGAGTAAATTTCTCAAACCATGCTCTTGGTGACTGTTTCAAGCCGTACAAAGACTTTTTTAGTTTACATACCTTTGTGCCAAACTTTTCATTGAATATCGGGGTGCATCCATGTACACTCTTTCCTCTAAATCTCTATTGAGAAATGCATTTTTAATGTCCAACTGTTGCAGTGGCCAGTCAAGATTTACAGTAAGTGACAAAAGAACTCTTATAGAGTTTAGCTTTGCTGCTGGGGCGAATGTCTCCAAATAATCAATGCCATAGGTTTAAGTGAATCCCTTGGCTACCAGTTGTGCTTTATGCCTTTCCAAAGAGCCATCAAACTTATACTTGATAGTAAACACCCATTTGCACCCTACAGTCATCTTTCCTCTTGGTAGATCAACTAACTCTCACGTACCATTTTTTTCAAGAGCTTTCATCTCCTTGAAGATAGCCTCCTTCCACTGAGGAACTTTTAAAGCATCCTGTACAGTATTAGGAATCTCTATACAAGACAATTGTGAGGTAACAACATGAAAGACAGGTGAAAGATTTTCATATAACATATTTGGACAATGGGTGTTGGGTACAAGACCTCACACCCTTTCGGACAGCAATAGGAAGATTAGAATCATCAATATTAGAATTGGAACAAGACTTTAAGTTTAGGATTAGCGAACTTAGAACTCGAAGATGAAGTAGGCTGGGCATGAAGTGAAGGATCAATGAGGACATTACCTGGAGGGTTCACGGATTCTGGGCAGTGCAAAGGATTGGAAGGCCCTTTCTTTTGAGTTGTCCTTTATCGTGAGTAGACAATATCAAATGGTACTAATGATATAGCTTTTTTTCCTATTTCCCCTTTGTTAGTAATTATTGAACCATGAACATTATGAGGTGGCACTGTAGGAAGACCAGCATTTTCAATATCTAAAATACTAGACTCGCTTTCATGTTGTATAATAAAGCTTGGATTTTCAGGTTGAATAATCAAGGTCGGCGAAGAATCATTTGATAAATCTATAGTTTGGAAAAAATCTTGAAAACCCAAATCTTTATTTTGGTTCTCCCCCTAAAGATGAGGTGGAACATAAGGATTTAATTCAAAAAATGTAACATCCATGGTCACAAACATTTTCTTTGAAATGGGTTCAAAATATTTATATCCCTTTTGATATGGAGCATAGCCAACAAATACACATTTTGTAGCTCAGAGATCAAGTTTTCCTCGATTATGACTATGAATATAAACAAATGCAGCACATCTAAATATCTTTAATGGTAAAGAAGAAGAAAGTTTAGTTGTAAGAAAAAACTTATAAAAAATATCAAAAGGTGTTTTAAAGTTTAAGACCTTATTAGGCGTTTTGTTTGTAAGGTATGTAGCAGTAAGTACAGCTTTACCCCAAAAATATTTTGGTACTTGATTGGTAAAGGGTAGCGCCCGAGCTATTTCCAACAAGTATTTGTTTTTTCTTTCAGCCAAACCATTTTGTTGTGGAGTATCGATACAAGAACTTTGATAAACAATTCCTTTGTCAAGAAAACATTGGCCCAAAAAATTTTTAAAATATTCTCGACCATTATCACTCCACAATGTTTGAATATTTTTCTGAAATTGTGTTTGTACCATAATGTAAAAATTTTTGAAAATTGTTTCCACTTCAGATTTTTCCTTCATCAAATAAACCCAACTTAACCTTGTGTGATCATCAATAAAGGTCACAAACCATTTTTTACCAAAATATGTATATGTTCTACATGGACCTCAAATATCACTATGGATCAAAGTAAATGGTGTGGTTGGTTTGTAAGGTTTGGGAGAAAAAGATGCACGATGATGTTTAGCAAATTGACAAATTTCACATTGAAAAGATGATGGATTTTTATTTATAAATAAATTTGGAAACAAGTATTTTAAATACTGAAAGCTAGGATGGCCTAACCTAAAATGCCATAACATAATATCATTATCTTTGGAGACAGAAATAGAATTCAAGCAAGTACTTTGACATTGTTTACTCAAGTCAAGTCTATCATCAAAATAATAGAGGCCATCTTTTTCCTTAGCACTGCCAATCATCTCCCTATGGTCAAATCCTGAAACTCACAATAAGAAGAGTAAAAATTAGCTTGACACTGATGATCAGAAGTAATTTTACTGATGGACAACAGATTGTAAGACAAATTCGGAACATGAAGTACATCGTGAAGGGTTATTAAAGAAATGAGTTTGACAGTTCTGATCCGGGCAATTACCGAGAGTGAACCATCTGCAATTTTAACCTTTTTATTGCCTACACAAGGACTATAAGAGGAAAACATTTTAGAGCAACCAATCATATGATCAGTTGCACCATAATCAATTATCCAAGAATGAACAGAATTAGGAACAACACCAAAAAACGCAGTGACAAGAGAGTTACCCTCTTGAACCAAAGAACAAGAAGGCGTTAAAGACAATTTTGGAGATTGAAATAATTTATATAAGTGCTTTAATTGCTCGTTGGTAAAAGGAACTACATCTGAGTTAGTAGAAGGCTCCTAAGTCTCCTCAGTAGTGACTTGGTAAGCACGACCATCACGTTTGGATTTTGGCTTCCAATTTGTTGGTTTACCATGGAACTTGCAACATGTATCCCTCGTATGCCATAGTTTTTTGCAATGATCACACCACGGCTTCTTACGTACATCATTGTCAGAATCAACACCTTTTGACATAAGAGCAGAACTCTTAGATTAAATGTTAAAACCAGGTTCAGTGTTGTGCAGCATGATTTTTCTCCTTGACTCTTCACGTCTAACCTCAGAAAATACTTCCCTAAGAGAAGGTAGTGGCTTTCTTCCAAGAATACGACCTCGAACCTTATCCAAACTTCGACTAAGGCCAGCTAAAAACATGTAAAGTCTATCGTTTTCCTCTTTCTTCTTGTGGCAAGCGTAGTCGTTCTGATTCTCCCAAACATCATCATAATACTGATCAAGTTCCTACCATAATATTATCAATTCATTGTAATAAGTGGTAACATCACGATCATTCTGCTTGGATTTCCAAAGACAAATTTTTAACTCAAAAACTTGAGAATAATTCTCTAGATTTGAATAAAGATTTCGAACAACCTTTCAGACATCTCAAGCAATAGGAAGAAATAAGTGAGGTTTTACAATAATAGATTTCATGGAATTGATGAGCTAACCAATAACAAGAGAATTTTCGGACTGCCATTTTTCCAAGTTTGGATCGCCAACAGTAGGCTTGGAAATTTCTTCAGTCAAGTGCCCAATTTTGCCTCTACCATCAATTGCCAATTTTATAGACTAAACCTATTCGAGATAGTTGTGCCCATTGAGTTTTGTACTTGTGAGAGAAAGAACTGAATTTTCAAAATAATATTCAACATGTACAGATGTGGAAGAAATAACAAGGTTGGTTTGAATGGTTTCAGAAGTACCGGCAGAACCGAAAAAAGCAGTAGAGTTTCTTTGAGTGCCGGTCATCGCCGACTTATACAACATCATTATTAGCAGAAGAATAGAGAAAAAGAGCACTTGACTCTGATACCACGTAGGTTTTTATGATGAAAACATCTCTACTATATTATTTTCATAAGAAACAAGTACAATATATGTAGAAGAGAAAACCCCCACATAGGAATTCAACCAAATCAGGGAATCCTATAATTAACAAATCTCTAGGTTAGAGAATAGGAAATAGAAAGCTAATCAAATCTGCAATAATTAATTCAGATTTTGTTTCTTAACTTATTTCTTAAAAATCTGACAGTTTGTTCTTCCATTTGTGTGATTACATCAACTTGCTTAACAATAACACCATCTGCATCTGAATGAGGATGATTAGAAGTTTGCCCTATTTCAGGTCTTGGCATACAACTCATCATAGGCACATGTTTGCCCAACTGGTGGCCAATACTTTACAGCCTTATTACTGTATTGACTGATGCAGCCTTGGCTTGTGATTCATTCTTTGTTTCAGGTTCATAATCCAATGCAAAGAAATTTTGGGCAATTTGATCTGGTGGAGTGCATTCAAGCTGATTTAACATTAGATTGATAGAGGAATAACCCTTCTCCACCAGTTCCTTAAATGCTGCAAGCAGGTCCGCATCACTTCTCAAAGGTAGCTTTTCTTTTGCCCAAGGAAATTGAACCTCAAAAGTGACATATTCCCATTGGCAAATATCCTTACAGTAGCACACATCTTGGACATCTGCCCATTGTTGTCGCAAAGAGTATTTTGAGGGAATACTCTTGCTATGTCAATCTCCTTTCCACCAACAATGCAGCTAACTTGAAACCTTACAAGTCTGAAACAACACGAGGAAAATGTTTGTTTCTCAGCCTGTTAAGTAGCATCGACAAGGTATTTAGTTAATTCATAAAGATAAAATACGAAGTAACTATATTATAATGTACTTTATCTAGCATGTGGTCAATTCCTTTGAAAGAAACCAACCTGATTGCTATAGTCAGTGCTTTAAATATCATTTTTATTGTAAAAAATAATAATAATAAGTGAATATTCACTTAATGAATAAGTTTTATACCAACTACATATGACTATTTATACGAACTATTGACAATGTGCAAAATAATTAAAAGAAAATTGTCAATAAGGTACTAAACTAGTGAAATCACTTCCCAGTTCTTTAACTCAAAGGTGATTGTATCTGTCTGAAAAGCAAACAATGGTGACTTGGTTTGCTTAAGGCTTTTTAAGCATGCAAATATTGAGATCATTTCCTAGTTTGTATCTACACAAGCATTCATTTGTATCTATCTGTAAACATTATTTTTGGCACAATTAACTTACTTTTTCTACCATTATTTAAGAATTATATTAATGTAATTACTTTGTTATTTTCTTCTGTTGTTAAAGGTGAATGTACCATTAGCTTTTTTCCAAGCAAGACATAGCAACTTAGTTTGCAAAGGCTTTTTAAGTTTGCAAATATTGAGATCATCTCCCAGTTTGTATCCACACAAGCATTCATTTGTACCCATCTTCAAACATTATTTTTGCCACAATTAATTTGCTTTTTCTACCATAATTTCAGAATTACATTAATGTAGTTATGTTCTTATTTTCTTCTGTTGTTAAAGGTGATTGTACCATTAGCTTTTTTTCCAAACAAGACATAGCAACTAATGGTCACAATCCAAAGTCATATTTAACCTTTATTTTAAGTATTCTAAGAAGACATTTTAAAGGTGATTGCATCATTAGCTTTTTTCCTTATTTCATTGTTTTGTTATTAAAGGTGATTCTACCATTAGCTTTTTTCCAAGCAAGACACAACAACTAATGGTCATAATCCAAAATCAAATTTAACCTTTATTTTAAGTATTTTGAAACAAACATTTTAAAGATGATTGTGCAATTAGCTTTTTTCCTTATTTCATTGTTTTGTTATTAAAGATGATTCTACCATTAGCTTTTTCGAAGCAAGACACAACAACTAATGGTCATAATCCAAAGTCAAATTTAACCTTTACTTTAAGTATTCTGACAAGACAATTTAATATAAAACTTGTTGCAAAAGTACATATGATGAATTACACGGCTGGGATCCTGATCTCATCTAATTTTTATGAATAAGAAATTTCACAATCTAATTATAATGCATGTTCATGTTATAAATCCTAGATCGAAAAACTGTAAGAAAACCAGTACTCCTGACATTACTTGGTTCAGATGCATGCAATTATGGACCCAGGATATAAGTTCAAACACTTGTTCATCACTTTAATAGAGTACATGTGCTTTTTTCACAAATCAAACAAAATGGTCATAATCTTTCCATTCCAATTTTATCATTAGACCAACAGCAAGCACAACTCCCAAATTTAACTATAGCAACTAAGTTAAAGTACCAAAATAGATTAAACAACACAAGAAATGTTACCCACATAAGATTAACATATATCAGTCACCAAAACCACACAATCATACCTATACCCATCTCGATTCAATGATAAATCACCTCAATTGTTGATTGCAAAGTGAAATCCATATATTAAAACACCTAACTTTTTTCATATTTCACACATGCAACAGTCGATAACTAGATATCGATACATACCTTGTCCTCATCTTCTGTTGCCCTTGTTCAAGGGTTGTGTTGCAGCTCTTTCCTTCAATTGTTGTGTACGAAAAGAAAAACCCACACACCAGCAACTCAATTGCAATGGGCTTTCTTTCACTCTATATAGATGAGCAACATTTTTTGGCGCGATTTTTTCCGTTCTTCGATCGATGACACCACCCATAATCCTAGGTTTACTACTGCAAACCTTAGATGCAGAGGGAACAATCGATTATATTTTCAGCTTCAATCTTTTCTTGTTCAGTGTAGCAGCTAAGTGACGTCTATGACAAGATGTAAAATAAGATTTTCAATCCATTTACAATTTTATCCTTGGCATTAACGGTCAACAAACGACATTGGATGGTCTAGGGGAGGTAACTGAAGCTTTCCTAAAACGTCGCCACAAACTACAAGTTTCTAATACCTCAGGGGGAGGAAATTGACCGCTAATGCCAAGGATAAAAGGGTTATTTGATTTTGATTACGATAGTATTATAAATTTGTTTTACCCTCGCTTCTAATTACGTGGCTTTTTGATTTTGATTATGTTACTATTACAAATTTAGAACCTGATGGGTTATTTATACAAAATAGTTTTTATTGTACGTTATTTAATTAAAATTAACCGGATAAAAGCTGTTCTTGAGTTTTCTATGTTTATGTTGTGCTATATAGTCTTTTATGGTAACTCCAATCATAAAATAGGGATTAAGGGATGTGAATTTACTAATATCTTCTAAAATATTTTAGGAAAATTTGATATTTGGGTTAATAGATAGATATTTTTGATATTAAAAGAAAACAAATATTCTTCACGTTTGATCAAATAGGCAGATATCCCCTAATTACTATGCAGTCATGAAAAATAATTATTGAGAAATTGACATATATATTCTTGGCGTTTAGAAAAATAGACACGTACGCCTAATGTTTAGCAAAAAATAAATGCTCTCCTTAAGTTTGAATAAATAGATACATATTCCATTGACTTTTTTTTAGTAGTTGACTGGTTAAGTTAATATCATTTGTATTCCTATACATTTAGATAATCATAATTATAATAATTTAGTCCCTATTTCAATATTTTTTATAATATACTTTTTCCGTTATAACAATTTAATCTCTATTTTAATATTTTTCATAATATACTAAAAACTATAAATAATTTTTTTAATTTATTATTTTAATAAAAAAATATTATTAGAAAAATCTAATAGTGAGATAGACCAGACCTATATGTTAAAATATTTTTAACATTTTTCTTTTACTTTTTTTTTATAATAATTTAATATTTGACTGTTAAAAAAATTTTGAAATATTTTTAACATTTTATTTTTATATACACTATATTTATTTAAAAGATTATATTAAGTTCATTATATTTACTCTGATAAATATAAATAAGAAATATAAAAGAATAAGAGAATTTAATATCATTTTTTAATAAAATCAGTAATTAAATATATTTTACATTATTGTTAAAGAATATACTTTAATTTTAATTAAAATGTAAAAAAAGAGGAGAATATATATATAACATATATTTTTTATTTTTTATTTGTATTTTCATAATTTTTAAAGAAAAATATAATAAATTTAACATTATTTTTAAATAGATATATTATATATAAAAATAAAATTTAAAAAAAGTATTTTATATAAAATTTGAAAAAAAAATATATTAAATTATTAATGAGAAAGTATAAGTAAAAAAAGAAATTTTAGCGCATGAGTTCAATCTAACTCATTGTTAGAATTTTTTAATAATAATATTTTGTAATTTTTTAAAATAATAAAAAAAAAAAAATATTTAATTCTTAATATGTTGTAAAAAAATTAAAATAAAAATTAAATTGTTATAATTAAGATAATTTTATTTTAAGTTATTAATATTTAAAAGTTTAAAAATATAAATGATATTAATTTAGCCAGTCAATTAATTGAAATAAAAGTTAATAGAGTATATGTTTATTTGTTCAAACTTGAGGGGAGAAATTTATTTTTCTTCAAATATCAGGGGAACATGTGTTTATTTTCTCAAACATTAGGGGGTATATGTCAATTTTTTAATGAGCATTTTATTCTTACTTATTTAGAAGTCATGTTAATTAAACATTTTAATCCAGTTATTAATATATAATAATCAATATATTCTTATGATTTTTTTGATAATTATGTATCTAAATATTTTTGATAATTAGTCTTTAAATTATTATTAATATTTTAAATGATTTTATTATCATTATATTAGTTATAACACAATCAATTAAAATAAAATTTAAATAAATTTAGATTATATGAATTGTATTTTTTATATTTTGAAAATATTTTTCATAAATAAATATATTATATTGAATATTTATAATTTGTATATCAAAAACAGTATACATATTGTATTCATGAGATTCAAATATTAGTTTGGATTTATTTTAATTATTTTTATAATTTATAATTTTGAAAATAATTATATAATTTATACATAATTATATTAATTTATAAATAAAATAACTTAAATAATTTATGCAATTTATAACCAAATATTTTCAGTTTATAACACATTCAATTAAAATAAAACTCAAATAATATTTGAATTATATGAATTATATTATTTATAATTTTTAGAATATTTATATAATTTATACATAACTCTATTAATTTATAAATAAAATAATTTTTAGTAATTTATATAATTTACAACCAAATATTTTTAAAATATATATTCAATATTATTAATATAATGATAATAAAATTATTTAAAATATTAATAATAATTTAGAGATTAATTATTAAAAATATCTGAATACATAATTATCAAAAAAAAAATTATAAAATTTATTTATTATTATGTATCAATAATTGGATTAAAATCATTATTTAATATAATTTTTAAATATATAAAAATAAAATAATTATTTTTTATAATTATATAATAATTAAGAGGATATATATTTATTTAGCCAAATTTAAAAGATCTCTGTTTTTCTCTGAACATCCAGGACTACCTGTCCGTTATTTCAAATATTAAAGACATCTGTCAATTTATTTTAACATGTGCGTTGTGATCTACGTTGGATCAAAATTTATTTTCATCAAAATTAGATATAATACTTGGTTACTTTTCACGTTTACCAGTCACACTTATTAAATGAAAACAAGATTCGACATACATATATATATATATATATATTATTGGGATATTATCACATACCTCCCCTAAGGTATAAGAAACTATCACCTAGATAAAAAGAATGAGTTTTCTGTCACATACCTCCCCTAAACTGTCATTTGACTAACACCAAAATATGGGGTTACGAAAATGCCCTCAAGTCCATTAATTTAATTGTAAAAATTAAGTTTACATGCTTACTAATGCTGGAAAAATTATCAACTATGTGCACAGGACCTGTCATTTACGTCTCAAAATATTGTATTATTATCCTACTAATATAAAGACATTTTACCCTTCAATGTTGTATTAAATTAACAATTGTGTTGCTGTCTATCTCCCACTAGACCGTTGGAACCCAACAGCAACATTTTCAGCAATTTACAAGTATAATCTTTGAATTTAAATAGTTATATAAGTGTGAGCTTACATGGTAGCCAAATAAAATCTATATCTTATCTGTCTTTCCATCACAATATCCTGCTCATTTTTACGCCCAAACACAACTTATTCTCAATCCATGGCAGTCAGTTTCCAGCAAAGAAATTAAGTAGCATCTCAATAGCAGCAACCAACTCAAGCAATATGGAACCTAAAAAAATTCCACAATTGGATTCACTTCATAAGTTTAAATGACGTCAAAATAAATACACAACACACAAATGCAAAACAAAAGTTAACCGTGCAAAGAATTTGTTAAGAAACTGGATAAAGTTAATTACTATTAATCAAATACAATTGAAAAATGATTTTGAGCACTTTGCAAATGCTCTGCAACAAATCACAAGAATTTTTTAAAATGCAAGTCAAAGGGTAAAATATTAATAAATATGTTGCATTAGTTTTCAGCCATCAACTATTATATCCCATTTTTATATGTAATCACTAGCAACCAAGCATAAACAGCTTTAGAAAATTATATTACCCTAAGAAAATGCAAATTGGGGGCAAATAATAATCAATATACTGAGCAAACAACAGAAAACTTTGTAGATAAGGAAAGGCAGGACAAAATTCAACTCCCATTAAAAAAAAAAAAAGGAAATTATAAAAATAGATACAAACAACATATATCATGTTTGCAGCAATAAGTAGCAAAGTCGTTCATAGGCTCTGAATTAAAAAAAAAAGTATATAATTAAAACAGAAACTCCTCCCATTTCTAATAAAACAATTTAAACACTAATAATTTTTTTTTTGTTTTGCCTCATTTATTTTAACACAATACTATAACACAACAACAATATTATTAAAAGAAGAAAAAAAGGATACAAAAGCAGCCCTAAGGCTAGCAAAACAAACAAAAAATAAAACATCAAATGAAAAACTAATTGGATTAGCAACTAGCTGTAAATTTCAGCAGCAAACTGCAGAATTCAGCAACAAGTTGTAGCTTATTGTCAGCAGCAAACCAGCAATAGAGACCAGCAGCAGAATAAACAGCAAATAGTAACCACAAAACAGCACAACAACAGCAAAAAATCAATAAGACCGGCAACAAATGACAGCAAACAGCAATAGCAAAGGATACATTCCAGCAAAGGACAGCGGACCAGAGGGTGTATTGTCAAAAAATAGTTGCAGCAGAAATAGAAACAGAAAATAATATCTCCCATCAGCAGAGATCGCAAAAACAAAAGCCTCCCAGCAGTATAACGAGCAATAACAAAGAGCATGAACATCAATAGTGGAGGGCAGATATAGAATTAAAGCGGCAGGAGTTCAGTAAAAGCAGTGGTAGAATCAACCGAAATCTTTGTGGATTTCAGATGGCAACAAAACCAGCAGAGTTGAAATAAAAAAAGATCCAACAAGAGCGGCAACAAAATGTAGCAACAAGAGACTTTGAACCATAAAACCAACAAATAACAAGGAGAACATCGTAGCAGCACATAAGTAAATGAAGACGAAATCCCCATAGGCTAAACAGCACATAATCAATAGCAAGCAACATAGAAAAAGCAGCAGAAACAGTTTTGCCTCATTTATCATAACAGCTTCTCAATCAAACAAATATTGAAAAGAACGCAAAAAATTGATCACAAAAGCTTCATTGTCATATAAATTATCTGAACGGGAAAATGCTCGATTGCTCCCTCAAGTTTACCATAATTACCCATTATCCCCATAAAGTTTAAAAAATACCCCTTTATGCCCTACCGTTATGTCAGAAAATAGAAAAACGTTGCTTTTACAATTTTAGTCCTGCTAACATAATAAGAAAATAAATGGGTCCGATATATCAGACATGGGTCCCACAAATCTTGTGTGTTCCAAAGTAAAGGTTTTTTTAATTTTGACGGAAAATTAAATAATAATTTATTAGTTTCACGTGAAAGTAAATTAATTGACGAAATAAAATAATATATATTTTTTATTTTGATAGAGAATTAAATAATAATTTCAAAATTAAATAATAATTTGTTGTATTTAATGTAAAATTTAAATTTTAATTACATGATTATTCTTTAAATTTTGTTTTTCTTCACCCTTGCTGTTCATCTCACTGCAACTTGTCATTTTGCCCAAAAACCAAAATAAAAAATGATTGAATGTGCCAATATTTGTTTGCTTTTGCAAATTACCTTCTTGCTTTTCTTTGACTTTGCTTTGTTATCATATTCTTTTTGCATATTCCTTTTGCATATGTTTCTTTCCTTACTTGACTTCTTCAACAACCATTGAACCTCTATTATCAATGTAATACACTGGGTTCTTATTTTAATTAGAATATAAATATTGAATATGCTAATTCTATATTATATGAGAATATAAAATTTTATAATTTATAAAACAAATATATTTTTAAAAAAAAATATTAATTAGAATAAATATATTTATAATTTTAAAAGAATAAAATTATTGAATAATATAAATTTTATTGTAGGTAAAAGATATAAAATGATAAGTTGAAGGGTTTGATTAAAATTAGAAGGCCATATGTCTTAATTTAAGGATCGAATTTGAGCAGTATGAGCATGGGTTAAGTGATTGGCAAGTGTTAGAAAAAAAGATAATTAAATAAAGTAAGTTTGGTTTAAGCAGTGAATATATATATATATATATATATAAATATGTATATATATATGGGTTAAGTGGTTGGTAAGTGTTAGGAAAAAAGATAATTAGTTATATATATATATATATATATATATATATAAACTTTCGTTTTTAAATTTGAAATTGAGAGTCAATCAGAAAGGAAAGAAAAAGAAAGAAAAAAAAAAGAGAAATTGAAGGGTTTGATTATAAGTAGGAGGCCATGTGTCTTAATCTAAGGATGAGATTTGGGCAGTACGAGCATTGGTTGGTTAAGTGCTTGGCAGGTGTTAGAAAAAAAGATAATTAAATAAGGTAAGTTTGATTCAAGCGGTGGATATATATATATATATATATATATAAACTTTCGTTTTCAAATTTGAAACTGAGGGTCAATCAGAAAAGGAAAGAAAAGAAAAAGAAGGCAGGTTTGGTTTGAAATTATGATTTCGATAATTAATTTTAATTTTAAAGATTAGTATATTATTTCATTTAGTTGTAGAAAATTAAACTGTTAGTATATAGATATATGTTTAAATGTTTAAGTATATATATATACATATTTTTCAGATAATGAAGTTTGAAGCATTATTTATTATTATTGGATTATTATTTATTATTATTATTAAATTGATATTAGGAGGTGATTCGAAGGAAATAGAGAAGTTGACAGAACAATAGCATTGTAATACATTTGTCAGGTACGCATTTGTATGCATTTGGTGGATTTTGGTTTTAAAATTGAAAAGTAAGGTGTTTAATTACAGTTGATGTTTTGATAAATGTGTATGAAATTCCTGAATCACCATGTATTGATCCAATTAATTGTTTTTCGAATCGGATTTAAATAATAATTTTTATATAAATGTTAAATTTACAAATACAGTCAAAAAATTGTATTAACATGCATTGTATTTTTATAAATATAAGGTTTGTATGGAAATGTTGTGAAATGAATTAATTAATGAGAATGTGATGGTCATAGTTGTTGTTGTGACGTGATACTGGTGTTTAGGGTAACGGTTCCTGAGAATAATGCCCTTAAAGATTGTTTTTAATAAGATGACAATCCCTGAAAATAATACCCTTAAAGCACGTATGGCCAGTTTTTGGGTCGGCGATCCTTCAGAACAATGCCTGTAAAGTATGCAAGCATAAAAATTTATGGAAATTTTTTTATGGAATCATATGTTTTACATTGTTTATATGAATATCGAAATTGAAATTTTGATTCAATATTCTGCTATACTCTTTGTTGGAAATTAAGAAGTATTTTTTTCATGTTCAAATTATTTATTATAAATTTTAAAACTGCCTTTGTATATAAATATTTACTGGACATTAGTTCACCCTTAATTTTTAGGTTTAGGTAATGTTGAAAATTTGTAAGTAGAAGACAAAGAATATTCTAAGATGAAAATTTTGCTACTTTTGAAAACTATGTGTAATTATAAGAGCAAGATTTTACAATGCATGGTTTTGAAGTAGTTCCTATGCTTGTACTTAGATTTTAGAAGTTATGAAACTGATTATATTTTGTTAAGTAATGAAATAAAGCAGTTAGTATTTAATTTTATTGAAAGTGTTTAAAATGAAATTTTTAAACTTCATTTTAAAACTTATAGGATTACATATTTGACATATACTATATTATACCAGAAATTTCGTTAAAATTAGGGATGTCATAATCAAGAACTTCTTCAACCTTTATGGGTGTCATCTTGCTTGAGATGGTAGCCTTGCATGTCAGGTACAAAGAACTCTTTATAGAACCTGCCTTTTCATCCTTACTAAAAACACACGACAAATTAATTCCCAAAAAACCATCTCTTCTTTTAACTTCTTTTCCATTTTCATTTTTGTTTTTCTTTCTTAACCTCCGATAAGCAATTCATCTCACTTCTCATCTTGTATTTCAAAAACAAGCAATGGATTTGGATAATGAGATCTATAACTGCAACACCTCAAATTTGACATTAAGAAAGTGATGTCGAATTAGGGCAACACCCTGAATTCGGCATTAAGAAAGTGGCACCGAACTAGGGTGCTACGAAAATATTCAAATGCTAAATATAGAAGATATATCAAAACTATATAGCATAAACTCTTACATATATAATTGCATAATACTCCAAATATAGTAAAATCCTCATCTTGCAGTATCTTTAGTTTCTTATTCATCCTAACCCTAACAAATACCAAAAAACTAAAAAGTAGGGGTGAGTTAATGCCTAATAGATGTTTATATATAAAAGTAGTTTTTAAAGTTTGTAATAAACAAATTTGAACATATAAAATACTTCTTAATTTTCAACAACAAGTATAATAAAATATTAAGTCAAAATTTCAATTTTAATATTCATCTAAACAACGCAAAACACATTAATTCCGTTATTTAAAAATAAATTCCATTAATTTTGTTACATACTTTACAGACATTATTCCGAAGGACCGCTATCTTAAAAACTGATCATACATACCTTAGAGGCATTATTCACAGGAATCGTCGTCTCAACAGAAATGTACTTTAGGGGCATTATTTCCAAGAACCGTCGCTTTAAACACCAGTACAACACCATAACAATAACCATAGCCATTACATTTTCATATATCAAATTATTTAACAACTTTTCTGTACAAATCACCCACTTATAAAAAATACAACACATGTTAATACAATTTTTTCACTATATTTAAACATATAATATTCAAATCAAAATTACTATTTAAATCTAATTCAAAAAATAATTAATTGGATCAACATGAGATAATTCAGAAAATTCATAAACGTTAATTAAAACTTTAAATGTAATAAAACACTTTACTTTTCAGTTTTGAAGCTAAAATTCACAAAATACATATAAATAACTACTTGAATATTACATAATAATTTTTACACCTTTGCTGGCTTTTCCTTCTCCTCTAAATCTCTCCCTAACATCAATTTAACAATTTGATAAATAATAAACCAAACTTAATTATCTAACAAACTATACGATTCACACATATAAATATTCTAACTCAATAAAATTTTAAACTAAATTATGTAATATAATTTACTAAATTTAAAACTAAAACATCACAAAAAATCAGAATTCTAATTCAATTTCTCAAATTTCCTGATTTCTTCATTTTCTGCTTCTCCCTCTTCTTTCTTTCCGTCCTCTTCTTCTTCTTCTCTTCATTTTTCTCTTTCCTTTCTCTTCTATTTCTTTTCCTTTCTTCCTTTTTCTTTCTTCGTCTTTCTGTTTTCGTTTTCTATTTCTTGCTTCCAATTTGTAAAAGAAAAGATTATATATATATATATGTATATATACCCACCGCTTTACTGAAAGAAAAATCTCTATTTTTTTTTTGGGAGATTTTCTACAGTAACTAAAAGTGGGATTCAATTTTCTCAAATAACCACTATTCAAAAGTTGTATCAAAAATAACCCGATTGGACTAAAATGTCCTCACAAAAATTATTTCAAAAATGACCAACACTTGCTTTTATTAAGGATATTTTCGTCCAAAATAATTCAAATGGGTCATTTTTGTAACAAATTTTAAATAGTATCTATTGCTGAAAATTCACCCTAAGTTTGGGGTGTTTTGGTTAATTTTCTCTTTTTTCTTCCAATCCTTCCACTTGGCCATCTAATAACAAAAGGAGGCAAACTCATCGATTTTTTTCTTTACTTTTCACCTTACCCATAGTGTAAGAAAGTCAAATTGCTGTCTAATGTCAATTAAACTTCTCAATTTTTTTTTTTACCTGTCACCTACAATAAACTTCATATTATCAAGTATTTCTATTCTTCTAAAAAGTATAACATATTTATCCTAATCAAATAATTTTTTTCCAAAATAAATATATTCTTTTTTTAAATTTCAAGCTTGTATGCCCTTACATAATATAATATCGATATATTTATATATATGCATTTTTATTAATATAAAAATTTTGGGTATTACAATAACCCCATCAAATCAACAAAGGAATGAATAAAAAGAAAAAGCAAACTTGATTATTCAACAATTAAAGAATTTTTTCTAATAAAAAGAAAAGATTGAAAACCAATATTTTATACTAAGACTGAAAATTTTGCCCAAAATCATAAGCTTAATCCAATAAAATCCTAAATTTTCCTTTGTGTTCAACCAAATCCAATTCTTTACCCACCCAAAATCCTTTTCTTCTTAACCCAAAAACCTTCAACAAATTCCTCAACTCCGCCATGCACCACCATGTCGTTTGCATCCTATTATCCTCCACTGTTTCTTCACGCATATGAAAATGAGTCTACTCTAACCACTGTGTCGTTTGCATCCTTAGCCCTCAATTATGGGTTTGCTATCTTCATAATAGAATGATTTCATGGTAAAGAAGAGTGTTTAGGTACCGAAAAAGTGGATGAAAAAGAGAGAAATGAAATGAAAGATGATGATATTAAGAAAAACAAAAAAGTGATCAGATTTGATTAATATATTGTTGTGCCAAGTACATGAGTTATTATTTTTTCAATTATACTAAAAGATGAATTTACCCCTACATAAATTAATTTTCTGTTAATTAAATTGATGGAAGGATGTAAAGGGTATGTTTTAAACAGTAGGGAGGTGATGGGTAATTCGAGTAAACCTGATGCGGCAATAGGGCATTTTGCCTTATCTCAACCAAATCCTACGATTGTAAAGCATAAAAAATTAACCACATACAAACTCACATCTCGATCTGACACGTGTGCAAAAAAACCTTTGAAAATACCATTTTAGTCGATCTCGGCCAAGCATCCAAGCCTCCATCCTGGTCTCTATTTCAATTGATAACTAAAGTAGCTAACATCAACCTATGATTTGAGAAAAATTGATGGTTTTGGTAGGATTTTTGCCCTGATTTGACAATTTGGGATACAAACCCCGTTTCTCTATTTGTGCTAGAGTCTAATACTCGTTTTAAACCAATAGCATCAATCACAATCAATGCTCTTTTACGATTATGTCCTCTATGCTGGCGGTCAATTAAAGATAAACTTTAACGGTAAGGTAGGTATGTGCTAAAAAACCTATTCTTTTCATCTAGCTGATAGTTTCTAATACCTGGGGGAGAGGTATGTGATAATACCCCATATATTATTATAAGAGTCCAGCAGCTATAAAACAAAATCAGAGGTTTTTATTTTTATTTTTCTTTTTAAAGAATTCCTGAAGGAGGAAAATCGAGATCCAGACAAATCTTGAAGAAAACTCTAGATTAGCATAATTATCAAACAAGTCAGGATATTTTAATAAACTTGAGGACATTCAAACTAACAACTCATCCTCCATCATTGAAGATTATTTTCTGAAAACTTGAAGCATCGCTACGCTTACGCCATGCACAAACAATGCCAGAGTAAGAATTCACCACTACTTACAGAAGTAGCAGCTGGAGTTGAAAAAGTCAGATTGTCAGCCGGCTTTGTTGAAATTCCAATGGAAATTGTACCCACTTCACTTAATTAAACTAATATTCATGTCAACATTTAGCAAAGCTTAAAAATTCCACAATCAATGGAATATAGAACCTTGATTGAAGACTAAATTAATTCCCATTTTTCATCTTCATTATTCTCTGGAATACTGTAAGAGCATGTCTTTTACAAGAAAAGGGGCAGACTGGAGGACTAAAGAAAAGCTGAAAACTCAATCAAAAGTAAATCATCCTCACTTTCGTCTCTTATTATTTCCTCAATAAGCTGCAAGCAGGTCTATTACAAGAAAGGAAAGAACACACTTTTTCCACACAATGTATACTAGTCTGTCGGGTACAGATAAAATCAATCAAAAGATACATAGTAGAACTTCGTCAACAAAATACGTCTGTAGAAGTAGAAGATCCTGACACCTGGAGAGGAATTGAATCCCAGTCAGCAGGTTTGCCGCAATGGCCACTCTTAACAGCAACAACCTGCAATTGATTTGCCTTTCCAACAGGGTTTTCCTCAAGAGCCACTCTTTTCTCAGATGCTGCCTTCAGACGATAACGCTCTGCCCTAGAGCCAATGACCTGTCCCAACACAGATGCTGCAATGGTAAACGCCATAGCACTCTTTGGCATCAACACAGACTTCCTGAGGATGGCTATGAATGGAACAGCTGCATGGACTGCGGCAAACCAGGATACTGAGAACTTTTCAGTGTGTTCCCTCCATATCCCCAAAGGAACATTTGCTGCCATGCCCAACATCCCAATCACAAATACTTTTGCAGGCAGGGGTTGTGGCCGGAGGTTCTTCGCAAAAGCAGTTCGTGCTAGAGCTGCTCGTGCTGCAACAACTGCTGGTGGACATCTAAGTTTCATTCCAGGAGGGGGCTGAAAAACTTTTGCAACCAGGGGTAGTACACCGCTAACAGCACGATATGATTTCGCAATTGGGCAGTTCCCAGTTTGTAGCCAGTCATTGCTCACAGCCTCATGGTTTGAAGTTCCTCCCTGAAAAGATCCACAGATGAACATGTCAAGATACCAGGCAAAGAAAACTCTGAAAATACTTTGGGGTTCTAGTGTTTTGATAGAATTAACAGAACTTATAGAAAATGTGAACCACTAAAACCCACAACAATTCAGTATTCAGGAAAAAGATTACAAAAATTTTCAAATTTTAACATTCAGAAGCCACACTGTTCCTTAAACTTGTATGATAGTTTTACCTTTGAAGAAGACTCTTTTTTGGAGGATTTCGACCTTTTCTTTTGATTCTTCCACTTGTCTGAAAAAGAATCAAAGCTGAATGGTCCTCCAGGCCCAAATGATGAAAGACTGATGGTGGCAGCTTTAGCAGCTAAAGGATTGAACTGAGGTGCTGCTACCACTGGTTCTGCTATATCAGATCTCACAAATGATCTTTCAGAAAGTGGGACTACTCCATCACGCCCATGAAAAAGCCTGAATGCCACATCAAAATTCGGACCATCTTCAAATATTGGACCTTTGGCTGCACGTACCTGAGCAGGAAAACAGAAAATGCTATGAGTCTCAGGAGTTCAATTGAGTCTCAAAAAGGCATGACGCTAAAGACAATCCTTAAGCAACATAAATAAGTGAGACTAAAAAAGGTGACGTGAGTACAATGATGCAGGCCAAAATGCACTGATCTAAAAGATAAGTTTGCAAAAATAAATAACTTACAGGCATTGGGAATGGCGAGGATGATACAAAGGAGAAATTAGTGGGTTCATTAATATTCCTCAAAAATGGACACCTAAGAATGTTCAGCTGAGAAGCTCCTGACTCGTCATTCAGGCCTCTGAAGAAAGAATCCATTGTAATTGCAAAGAAAAATCACCTGCACGTATAAGAAATGCAAAAACTATTATATCAACAGAAATTTTCAAGTCAGAAACTGCAAAAAAGTTAAACGTATAACCAAATCTCAACATCTTAACAAAAAGCAATCAGGCTAAGCTAAATCAACAGCCCCAGAATCAATAGTTTTAAACAGAAGAATTTTGCACTTAATGCATGCACCGAAACTAAATCAACGGCCCCAGAATCAATAGTTTAAACAGAAGAATTTTGTAGTTAATGCATGCACCAAACTGAAAAATTAATGATTCATCAAAAGTTATATAAGAATACTTCATATACGCCAGAATTATTTAAGCATAGGTAACTTTACAAGACAGTTGCAGAAAAAGACATTCAAAAGATTGAGCCATATAAATCAAAACTTCATCAATTCTCATCATTAAAAAGCAATTTTTACCTTTACAAGAAACTAAAAAACAAAGCACAGATTAGATAAGAGAGATTCACACAAAATCAATCACCTATCATTTCATGAATCTACATAAACGTAAATAATATAACTTGAAAAGCCATAAATTCTCCAATTCCAAGAGCTTGATAACCTAAAATGATTGATTATTATTAGCAAACACAGATCGAAAACCCTAAAACCCGAAATTATCAACAATATTGCCTACAGCATCAAAACTAAAAATTAATTGCAAATAGTTCTCATACAGCAACTAAAAAGGATTATAATGAGAGAAAAACAAAATTTTCTTGTAATTCATGTATAGATCAAAATTTCAACAATTTCTTCTTCGTCTGTTCACATCACAATTAACTAAAACTTCCACGAATACCTCAATTGCAGGGTCAACTTTCAAAGACAATCCCAAACCGTAACGAAAATGAAAATAAATTATTATTGATGTACATATCATCGTAACAAAAACCCAGAAAACCCAATAGATACTAGGCTAAAAATTGACAAAAAAACATTATAATGGTTACAAAAATTAATGCAAATGACGAAGAAAAATTATAATCAACGATCGAGAACAGTACAAATCATGAGCCCAAAACCAAGAACAGAAAGCGAAAACGATAAAACACCTTAACAGCAGAGACCCGAGGGAGAGAAGCAACGAAGAGAAGAAAGGAAGCCTGAAGAGAGAGAGAGAAGAAGGAAGGAATCAAAGAGTTAGGTGGAATTGGAGAGAGCTAATGCTGGCTCTTTGTTTTCTGTTTGTTTATTATTACAGAGAAATAGAGAGGGAGGGGAAACGACGCCGTGCTAAGCACACGCTCTTTTGGACTCATCCTCACTATTAGGAATGCGGGTTTTGCTTGTGGTCAGCGCACGCCAATAACAGCCAAGATAAATGCGTGTATTTATTATTTATTTATTTATTTATTATTATTGATTTTTGTGTAGCCCACGGCTGCACTCCAGGACTCTAGTGGGTTTTTTTTTAATTAAAATTATATTTTAGTCAAAGTAATTGCATTAATTATCTTGAGACTTTTGTGACCGAATAATTTTTTTAGGATTATTAATCTAAAAATCTTGCTCGGGCAATTTTACTTTACATTACCATTTCTGCTATTGATTTTTTTCCAAGAAACAAAATCATATTTCGAAATGTAATATTATATTTTATAACATAATTAATTTTAAACATTACTATCATGGACTTGCATGTTAGAATTATTTCGAGTTTATATCCTACCAATCTTAATTAATAAATAGGAAAATGAGGTGGCCAAATATACTTTATTTTCACTAGTTCTAAAGAATCCTCACAAATTTTTGTTAATCATTTCTATGGGGGAGTATTTTTGAAATTGAGTAAAACTGAAGTTTATATTTATCTTTTTATATATATATATATATATATACATATATATATGTGTAATAAATATATAATTGATTAAAAAAATAAGTATGATAATTTTGTTGGTAAATTTAATGAATATATTTCATATATTGAGCAAGAAGAAAATTATTTTATTTATTTATTACGGAGAAAACATCACTAGTCTCACGTGGTTTGGTTATAGGAAAGGGTTAGGTTTCGAAGAACCTAATCTTCGTGTGGCATGGATGACATTTATTGATTGAACAGGTCTCTTTTATCATCATTGTGCGCAAGTTTTTTTTTAATAAAATAAAATAAAATGAAATAAAATCTCCACTTCAATAAAACACATTAAACATGTAGCGCTGTTAATTTATTTTTCTTGAATAATTATAAATCAATAATTTAATTTAATAACTTATTTACTATTTAATCTTTTAACTTAGATGGCAAATTTGAACCTTGCCCGTAGCAGAATTTTTCTTATAATTTGTGGGATATCTTTTCAATTACGTGAGATTTAATTCGTACAACATATTCATAAAACTTTAAAATGAATTATTATGGTGTGTATTTAGATTATCGATAAAACAATAATACAGTACTAACAGATATATTTATCCTAAAAAAATTTGATAATTTATTTGATGCAGAAATCTCACTGACCATATCAACAAATAAAATTTCTTGATAAGGATATTGCCATATTAAATAAGTCATGATACAATTGGTACATTATTGACTTTACACGTTTGACCATTAGCATCAATCATTTTTATTTTAGAAATATTAAACCAAAGAAATTAAAATATGGAGAATTTTTAATAGTAACCAATATTTAAAATCAATTTTCTTAAATGATAAAATTTCACACATATTTTCTATTTTTAGTTCCTCAAGACAATAGACAGCGCCTTAAATTCAAATCTTCTTTTTCTTTATTTGAACGCCTTTGACTTTTATCTTAAATACATAGACTTGGACAAAGATGAATAAACAACAAACAATTTGTATGAAGAAATTCTGAGCAGTTGCATTGCCTTTGCCTCCACTAGTGAAATGACATAGTAAACAATGTGATGAACAATATGCAACATGCTATTCATATTTACACATATAAACAAAATGGAGCTCATCAGGAATCTCATGATATGAAACAAAGTTTGCAAGTGATATTGATTTGCTTTAACCAGGTTGTTGCAAAATTTGGATACAAAGAAAATGGACAAGACCTCCATGATCTGTCGCTACCGCAAAGCCCAAACATATAGAAACTAAAGCAAAGAAAGGAGAAAAAATTCATTCATTGTCCTTTCTCTGTCTTCTCTCCTGCATTGGGAGATATACCTAGATTCTGTCAAAAAGGGCACAAGCAGAGGAGTTTAGGAACAAGGGAAACTAGTTTGGATGAATACTAATTAAGATAGTATAAAGTTATTGATTAACATACAGAAATTTATTATGATGTTGGTTCATCGACTGCTCTCTTGTATTCTGGTTTCAGCTCATATGATCCTTGATTAGTTCCCTTGTTGTTGTAGACACAGAGGTCCTTTAGTAGATCTTTCAAAAATTGCTGTGGAGAGAGAAAGGTCAGAATAAAATCCTGAAAAACCCTCAATTCAACAAAGTTAGGAACATGATAACACAAGCAAAAATGCAGTCCTAGGTAGTAACCTGTTCATTTATGTTAAGTAATCATAACTTTTGAAGTACTATAAACCATAAATACAGAGCTTTTGAGCGAAACTGTTTTCTTCTCTATGGTTGCAGATTCTGTATTGATCCACAAGAGAGTCTTCCACACACCAGGTGCATGTTTAAACAACCAATGCAATCATGCTGTGAATACAAAAGCACTTATGCCATCATTTTACTGGATAGGTATCCATACTGCTGGTATTGGGAAGATTTTACCAACTGGCAAAGGTAGAGCTATACTTGAATAGCACTGAAAACGAGCATCTAAAAGTTATGCAGAAACCAAATAAAAGAAGACATACTTCAGGTTGATCAGTCTCTTGGATCAGTTGTCTCAAAGTCCAATTTGATTGCCTTTCAAAGAGCTTAAACATAATCTCTTCCATTTCGCCACGATCCCTTCTTGTTCTTTTCACTTCTGATCCCTTAGCTGCTGGTTTCTTCTTTTCCTATTGCAAACACAGCATCTCTCCTTATATTTGGTGGTAGATAGCCAGTATTATAAAATTATTCCCACTTGTATGTAGACTAAAAAATAAAGTGCCCAGAACAAATGAAAGAGTAAAACACAATTCCACCAAACATAAAAAGAAGTTAGCCGAAGTACAGTAACTCCAATAGGAATCAGCATCCCTGGCATAGGCCTCATATGACTTCCATTGTCATTGTCGATGACCTGAAAATAGAATCAGGAGGCACTCATAAAAAGGGAAACAACTCAATTACTTATCTATAATCATGATTAGAATAAGTAATTGAGATTACCTGTATCTGTCTACTTTTGGTCATATATTTGTTTGTCCTTTCACGGCAGAGTTTTCCATAGTTCTCGATGTTCTCCCTAGGCCTCATGTCAAATTTGTTCAGTATTTTTCCCTCCACAGAAACCTTTCCTGCAAGACAAAAGGATTTCACCTGCTTTACTCATGCTTCTCAATTTAAACTTCTAATATCTTCAAAAGAGCAAGTCAAGAACAGGAAAAATCAAATAAACGGTGGTTTTTGGCCCTTCCACATAAATCAAACTTGCAGAATTTGCAATTGCCATTAGGTAGAGTTCCAGTCATTAGAGTTCAGAAGGACCCAAAGAATGATATATGAGCCTTAACGTAAAAATCTTTCCTTTTCCAAGATATTGCAATTGTAATTAAGCTTTTATAATTGCCAGTATTCAATAGAGAACTTAAGTCTTAAATCTTTCCTTCTCAAATACATCAAGAATTTGAAGGTCTTTGACCTGAAGCAGAGGACACCAAGATATTATAATAAAGCACCACTTTTACGGTTAAATTCTCAACTTCCACTGAAAGCATATGAGAAAGATCAGAGTGGAAATTAGCAATGTTATGTCAAATCAGAGTAATAAATGAATAAAATGTTATAGAAGCATGATCATGCCAATTAATTAATAGGAAAAAGGAAATAAAGCACTATGGGAAGAATGCTTACCATGAGCTGCCTCTGAAAATGCAGACATTGGAATAAAGTCTTTAGACATATCCATAGAATAACGCTTGGGTGCATTTCCAGATTCAGGACTGATCAATTCCATAGTGAACTGATCATCATTTAAACAACTTACATAAGATGTGAGAGAATGTATGGATATATTTGAGCTACACAAAAGAGTATAAATGATATAAAGTTGATTTTTGCAGATAAATTCAACATATTCGCCGACAATGTACAAGTGTAAACAAAATTAGATGAAATGCGACCTTTGATCTTAAATAAAAGCATAATGATAAATATGTCATTAGAAAAAAAAAGTGAAAATCCAAACTACCAAAAACATCTAAATTAAATCAAATACAAGAGTTACCGAGCTCCACAAACTCAACAATTATAAGCCAGCGTTCTTACTATGTGAAGTGGAGAAAGGTACTCTGTTGAATTTCAAAGTGTCTAATATATGTTGCAAATGGTCCTAATTAAGTAAAACCATTTCTGGTTTTTACCAACCGAGTTTAAGTTAGGCTGCACAACTCTATAACAAGTTCTCCAAGGGAGAGGG
Source organism: Azadirachta indica (assembly GCA_022749755.1). NCBI lineage: Eukaryota > Viridiplantae > Streptophyta > Magnoliopsida > Sapindales > Meliaceae > Azadirachta > Azadirachta indica. The sequence goes on from CM040453.1 coordinate 8,455,015, forward strand.
CCGAAGAAAGCAAAATCTTATAAACTTCAGTTATTAGGAGATCGATTTTGATGCAGGAGTTAATTCCTAATAGGCTATTTCTTGTGTCTTCATTTCAGAGTTTATTCTTGGTATATTTTTGGAGTAAGTTCTGTTGGATTCATAGAACTTTTGAAAATTCTCCCTAAGTTTCTAAACTCTTCATTCCACAGTTCTCAAGTCAAAATTTCCTCTTGCATGCATCAAATTAACTTGAAATATGAAAGGAATCTATACACAGTTCTGCAAATTGAACTCCAATCACTTCCCAGGAAATTGTTACATATAGATAAACCACAAATTCCACAAATCAAAAACAATTAAAACTCTCCTTTCCGTTCTCATGAATCTCAAACAGAAATTAAAAGAACAAATTTTCCGAGGAATCCCACATCATTCATAGAGAAGAACACTATTTATTGTGAACCCAAATAGAAAAAGTGTTAAGTCTAAGCAAAAAGTAAACCCAGTTCTGTTGAAATCCAAGAGATAAAAATAAAAACACTAACAAACAACCATCGAGGAAAATGTACATTGTCGAAAAATAAAAGAAACCCAATAAACAAAGAAAAAAAAAACTCTAAACCAAGAATTCGTAATAAAAATCTTTAGAAATGCATGCAAACCAGAATCAATAAATAATGAAATCAAAATTCAAACACAAAAAACAAATGCATGCATAGAAACAACAAGAAATCCTTACAAAACAAACACTACGCAGGCAAAAACCAATCTCAGTCCCCGACCCTAAAAAAAAGAAATCAAATTTTACGTACGCATAATATAAGCTTTGCAATACCTGAGGAGACGAAGAATCATCGTTGGACTTAAGAGGGTCGACGGAGACTATGACTTTGGCGACAGGGAGAGAGGAATCATCAGAAGGAGTCTGAAGAGAGCGAGAAACTAACGCGGGGCATTTCATCAGCCACATTGCTTTGTCTGCTTTGCTCGTATCCACAATCCCAACGCCATTATTATTATTGTTGTTGTTGTTGTTGTTGTCGTCCATGAAGAGTGCGCGCGAGACAAAATGAGAGATGTGAGAGGGAGAAAGCAAACGGTTTTTGAAGATATTTTCATTTATTTATTTTTTTTTTTCTAAGGTTCGGAAAACTGTTTTACTATAACAAACTAACAGGTTGAGGGAATTTTTTTTTTTTTTTTTTAAATGGAGATAGGGAGAGAACTATAGGGACCGCAGCGTATAAGAATCCTGAACCCCACCATACGGAATCTATTTATTTATTTTAATTTTAAAGCGTTTGTTTGTGGCGTGATTACGGTTCAATACGAAGCAGATATTTCATTTATCTTGGATTTTAATGATGCTATACATATGTATGTGTATATCGGGGGGTGTGTGTGTGCATGTGTATGTGTAATAAACCTGACTCTTGAGTGTTGGTTTATTTATTTCTTTTTGCAAAAGCTTATCCAAGGGTTAATCGATGTCATGAATAGAACCCAATAAATTTTGTGCGTTTCAACATCTTAATTAGGCATTTAAGCCACTGTCTTCCAATTATTCATTTAAACTATCATCTTCAATGCATCAACAAAATTTTAAAATTAGAGTGAAGTTCAGTTTCGGTATTTTATATGCAGTCATTGGCTTAAAATTTTGGTAGATAGAAATAATGACAAATTTGAGTTGTATTGAATAATTGTCGGCTTTAAATGAGAGCAATCAGAAATTGATGAAGTCAGACATTTGAATACAAAGAATGACGTGCACCTCACAAGTCACGAATTCAGCAACTGCCCTTTGGATACTTAACAAGAAGCACTTTCGAGGCAAGCTATTTCTCAAGATGAAAAGCACTTCTTATGTCTGTTAACTAACCAGTATAGTCGACAGCCATTGAAGAAATCAGGCAGAGGTAATTTTTCGAAAGACAAAAAGTTTACACAAGTGTTTTTCAGGATCAGTTTGATTAATATTTGATCCTTTTAACATGCTAAAGAAAGCAGGAAAACTACAGTGCTCAAAAGTATAATGATTGCTGAATAAAGCAATTCCATTCCAATAAATTACTGGTTTCCTACAAAACATCTGATTAGTCGCAGCTGAGATCAAATATGATATATAATTTAAAATGGTAGATACAAAATTCTTGTAAGATTTGTACTTGGTTATATATATATATATATATATATATATATATAGTACTTATACCGGTGCTGATACCGGTGCTGATACTGGTGCTGAATCAGAGTTGTTACTTCCCACAGAATTTTGTTTCCTTTCTGCCTGAAGGGATCGGCACAATGATTCAAGTTTTTCCTTCTGATTCTTGGATTTCTCCAATTGTTTCTTCAAACGCTCGCGCTGCAATTAAAGACGGAAGAATCTAAGTTCCAAATTTATTTGCAAGAAAGAACATAAACTAAAGCTAGCAAAAAGGAACAATGTGATACAAGTTGATGGGCTACCCATTTTGGAGAACACTAAAACAAGGTGATGAGAAAATACATGATTGCCATTTGTACAAGGAATTGGCTAACAATATGTGTAGTGCTGCAGCCAGCTAACTCAAGTAATAGGGATTGGGGCTATATTGATATTTAGCTAACATATCCAGCTAAAATTCAATAATGTGACAGTAACAGATAAGTTCTCTGACCATTTGGGTACTGATTCAATAAAATTGGACCCATGGATCCATAACGAAGGAAGTAATCTGCATAAATATTCTAAACTGGAAAAGAAGATATTCAAAGGGAAAAAGAAAAAAGAAAGCCAACTAACCTCCTCAACAAGTTCTATAAGAGTAACGTCTGATTTCTCACATTTGCTCTTCAAGAATACATTTTCCTTCTTGAGTTCCTTGATTGATTTTGCCATCTAGTTTATATACATAACAACAAAATGGTTTGAATCAAGAAAAATAAGCCTTAACCAAACATATGTAAACTTGAGAAAAAGAAATCTACCTTTTCAATCTCTTGCCTAAACGTTTCAAAGACCTCGTTGCTCTTTAACAATGCATCCTGCAAAATCGAGTAGCATCTTACTTCTGGCCATGATAACACGATAATTCATATTTTGATGCCATTATTACCCATCTATTAATCAAGTACCCAACTTTGTGTCTCTAGATTCTACAATCCACACTGATGATAACCTACAATAAATGCTCATGCACCAAAGTATATGCATCAACATAACCAAGATGCTATTTGTTCTGTAAACAATTTTTCTGACACTAAGCACAGAACTACCAACTCCTCCCTTATGCAAGTCATAAGGACAAAAACCTAGTGACTAGTTAAGAGTTGGATTTAACCGCCCAGAGGAAATTAAATGTAATCAAATATCCAGCCTCAATAACTTCATCCTTTTTAGCCCTTGTATTTTTATCAAAATTAAGAGAGAGATTTAAAAATGCTGGGGGTTTGAACCAAAAAAAATATGTCTCCTTAATAATGACTTCTCTGATAGTGGTCAGATATGATATTGTGAGGCAGAACATGACATGAAGTGACATAAACCTGGAATTGCTGGAATTTTTCTCCATCAGCTGTCAACTGTAGGCGCAAATTCTTTTCGTTAGCCAGCAATTGTGACATCTGTTCAGCATACAATTTCATTTGGGACTGTTCCTGAACTAATTTCTCCTCATGTTGATTAATTTTGAACTCGGCGAGTTGAAGTTCCAGCGTTTTTTGTTTTAACTGTGCATTCACATTCCAACCACAATATAATATCAATCAAAGAGATTAACAAGCACTAAGTCAGAAAAACCTCCTATAAATGAGTGAAGGATAATCTAAACCTGCTGTGCATATTGTTGTTCAGTAAGGGCATACTGATCTGCTAGCTGCTTCAGATTAGTCCTTAACCTAGACATAAAGAATAACTGAGTTAATCTTGAAGTGCATAAGTGAAATCCAGATGCACTTCTATGTCAATTCCATGTACATGTAATGCAATAATAAATGCCTGTTAGATGTAATATAAAAGTGACACCAATTTCAGGAAACCAAATAATATATACAATTCTCAAGAATTCGTTTGTTCTCACATCTCATTCTCCTTCAGCTGAGAAAGACACTCATCCTTTTGCTCTTCTAGCTTAATACTAACATCCTATAAACCAAAAGAAACAAATGTTACAGAGATGAATATAAAAATAAACATGTAGATGAAAGAGAAAAGGAAGCATGAAACCGATCATAAGCTCCAAAAGCAGCAGAAACAAGTATAACATCAAAGAAAGATAAATCTGAACTTCAATTGAAGAAAGAAAAGATCTGATGTAACAAGGATTCTCCTGTTCAAGCATTATTGATGTGTCACTGGAATTCTAAATCCACTGCTTTATGACCATTGACAGTTAGATTTACCAGGGTACATAATCATTTAACCGAAGCCAATACTAAGATGTCTTAAACCAGATGCCATCATGAAAAGTATATTCATTGGAGAAACCAGTTCAACAAGCATATGTATACTTTAGTTTAATATTTGGCATTTAGTTCAAACAGGACACCAGAAATCATGAATTATGAGACATTAGCATTGTCCATTATCTACTTGATAGGAAACATCAATCAAACCTTAATTGCATCTTGGAACTTGGTTGACAAATCTAATCTCAGGTTCTGCCCCTCTGTTGACACCCGTTTGCACTCATCCTGTACAATTATGTGCATGTAGCATTACGAGATGAATAGATATTAGACTGATTATGGGTAAATACATTCCACACCAAAATTCAGAGAACATATCGCATACAACTTGAACTTATGTATCGTAACTCATGAACTTCTTGCAAGTTAATATATATTTGAAAAAGAAAATGTTCTAAGCATAAGAAATTGGATAACATGAAGAGACAAGACCAAAGCTATGCCTCAAATTCATAACCAAAGAAGACTACAGTTTCTGCATCTAATAGGATCACTGCAAGAATAAAATGTGTACCGATCCGAGCCAAAAAGGGGCGAAAGGAAAGACTTTCTGTCTTTTAGAATAAGAAACTCAGAAATTGTATTAATAATGACAGATAAACATTTTAAGAAACAAAGTAAGCCCCATTGTTCTACAGACCACAAGCATAAGTGATGATCACATCTGGGATAAAAAAAAAAACCTAGCAAAAAATCAATTAAAGCAGACACCATAGAGTAGAACTATACCATTAGCTTTTTGTTCTGACGTTGTAACTCTCTGCACAGCGACTCTAGTTTATCTCTAACAGCAATGGCTACAAAAAACAAATAAAAGACAGTGAAGTTGGTGTTTAAAAAAATCCATTTTCAATGTTAATGAAATTGTATTAGGATAGATGTTAATAAAATATACATGTCCTCAGGAAAGTATTGTAAAACAAGCAATACTGTCATTACTGTCTTTGTAATGTGATCAGCTAGTATTAAAATCTCTTTGCACTTCTAAAATGTTCAAGGAAATAAATATTTTAGGGTGGTGATCTTTTAACTGAATTTTTTTTACTTGAATTGGGAAGCCAATTTTCATCCATTGTTTTCTTTATCAGAAATGAAACTTGAATTATAATAGAAAAAGCTTGCAGAGTCAGCAAACAAGTTTTAATTCATTAATTCTAGAAAATCTAATCATTAAAATCAGAATTTGAAATGTAGTATTTAAATTGACAACTCACAACTTTTTCTACTATTGAATTTGATGGAATTAACGGCTAAGAATGTGTCAGCATTAAATAAAAAAATTAAGTAATCTGAATCTATATTTTACATTAGATAGATAAAGGTTTTTTGACATTTAACACAATCATACCTGTGACTTCCAAAGATAGATTCCTCAAGATAAAGCAATATGTCAATTTACTTTGCTGGATATTTTTCAACTCTTCTCAGCACACCCCAGCAGATTTACTCTATCTCTAGTACCAATTTGTTATTGTCTTTTTTTTTTTTTTAAAAAATATATATATAAAATTTAACTTTCATTCCTTAGTAAAATCCCTTAAAGGAGAAGAGATATTCGTTTGACCAACACACACCAGCTACATCTTAGCCTGAACCTCTTAACCAGAAAACCAAACAACTTATATTTGCCACAATCAGATAAGCCGAAAGGATAAAGCCACATTTTAACTTACCTGCATCTCTTTCAGCAAGAACTTGTTGATACTTCAGAGTAAATTCTAGAAACTCCTTTTCAGATTTAAAGGTGCGCTTTGCACTCTTACGTTTGACTTCGGTATTTTCCTGAGGCAATGGAACACTAAAGTCATGGAGTGTGACAAATTATCTTTTGACATTGGGAAAAAATCAGCCAATATGTGTAAAAGATTATCACAAACCACATGTTCTTAAGAGCCGGCAAGGACACAACAAATATGATGGGAACTTATGTACTCAACTCTTCTATGGATTTTATCCCAACTAAATGGAATTATTTTGCACCATGCTGCTATATTTAGAACTGTAGCCTCTGGTGAGTTATTGGCAAGGATTCCCTTAAACAAGTCCCAAGCTTGACAGAGAACCGACCATTGTAAGCATTTTTCATATTTTATGGTACACATCACTAAAGTTGTCAAGAAGGGAACATTATCTGTAAATAACATTGTATCTTATTTATAATCCTTTATACCAGTAGTAGGTGTGATAAGCATTGCATATTGCAACTGGTGAAAGAAAAATCATTTGTCAAACACTGAAAGCCACTAACTACCAGCAGCTCCCATAAAAACTAGAAGCAAATCATTTGAAAATAGTATAAATAGCACGAACATTAAGAACCATTCTTCAGTACGAAATTGAAATCATTAACAATAGTTTCTATAACTTTTTTTGGGTCAATCCTATGAGTTCATCTGAAGTTACTAAGTTCAAACTGACACTCAATTATAAATAAGAGGAAAATAAATTCAAGCATCCAAAATACTCAAATTGAATTTCAAAAGGATAAGTCTTGGTCTATTGGACGGTAAAAATATCTATTAAGGTCCCTATTTTTATAAAATAACAATTATACCCTATTTAATAGTAGTTAATTAAGAAAAATTATTTGTAAACTTCTATCTAAAAAAATAAATATAATAATAATATAAGTATTTATTAATATATTATGAAAATATAAGTTTATTTATTATAAAATATATTTACAATACAATATCAATTACATATTAGAAATTAAATAAATAAATATTAATTTATTAATAGAATGTAAATTTATTAATTTATCTATTTTACAACATATTTATAACACAATATTTATGATTATATTTAATTTAAATAAAATATATTTTTATATTGTTAAAATATGAATAAAATAATAAATAAAATAAACTATAAAGTAAATGAATTTATTATATATTAACAAATATTATATTATCAATGTGCTATAAATATAATATTATATTTATTTTATTAATTTGTTTTAGATAAGTATATTATATTTTACCAAAATTTAAAGGTTTAATAGTTACTTTTGCTAAATAACTACTATTATAAGGGTAGAATTGTCATTTTCTAATAAATTGAGACTTTAATGATTATTTTGGAAATCATTGGGACTAATAAGTTCAATAGTTCAAACCTCAAAGACCTGTAAATCCTTTTCCCTTCAAAAAATAAGGGAAATTCTAAAGCAAGAATAAATTAACTAAATCAGAATAAAATATAACTCTACCAATTATCACAGTACTCCACAGAGAAACAAATTTGAAGCAGAAATGTATTACTAACTGGTTTTTTGTTTTTCAAAGTCTCATCACTTTCTGATGCAGATAACTCCTTATTAATGTTCCCCTGTGCTTCAGATACTCCTTCAGTGGCTGCAAAAAGAACGATAATGATACAAAAATGGTAAAAAAACTCATCCAAATAGGATCCAGTTAATAACTAGAACCATGTTTTGATAATCTGAAAATAATTCTTTTATAAAATTTTAAAAAGATACAGACACAGATTGAGATGCATGTGTACAAATAAACAAATTTCTCCATGCGTAGGCTGAACGATCACAATTTATCTTTAAGATTTTTTAAGAAGTTGGCACCTTCTGAAGTCCAACTGACTTCTACCGAAATTTCTTTTGTTATTCTATCACAGAAAACAGTTCTTTGGTTATGTATTGACCAACATTGTTTTCATCATTAATTGACAGTTCTTATACTGCCTAACTGTGCAAAATAAAGAGATTCATTCATTCTCAAGTTTTTCTAAAACACAAACCAAACTCCTGTTTTGTTAAATTAGGCTCATTCTCCCTGATATTCTTTGTCCATTTATTCTATCTCAGAAATAACAGCTAACTGATTTTAGAAAAGTAACCCCCCAGTCAAGAAAAGAAAAGGATTCCATAACATAGACTTCAACCCAAGCCTGCTTTTGGGAAAAAATTACACAAATAACCCAGCAAAATAAAGAATGACTCTGTCCATTTTCTTTTAGTGCCTTTATCCCTCCAGAATTAGACAATTTATACCATTGCCTGCTTTCTCAATTCTTCTAGTAAGGAAGAAGTTACGAATTATCTTCTCCTAAGGGAAAATTTTATTATACTAGAGACGATTTTGAAAGTGAAAACAAGATAAATAGATAGACTATGATGTATAAGAATGTCAGTAATACTCTGTTTAGACTGTATTAATGCCAAAATTCCCTCCCGCCCAGGAAGGAAAAAGAAAAAACTGTCATCTTACTTTATGGAATTCCCATATACATTTTTTAAGTAAATTACCATCAAAGCTTCATAAGCTATCTTCTAATATGCTTTCTCCCCTCAGTATGTGCAGTGAATCCTCCACATAAGAAGGTAAAAGAGCTGCCAGATAAACTTCTCTGTGTGTGCTTGTTTATATGGAGAATATTAATTAAAAGGAAAGGGCAAAAATTCATTCAAGTTAAAAGTATAATTACATCTCTCTGCATTTTGAAATTCCTCTTGCCCATGGCTTTTCTCTTTGCTGCATCCAGATACCTTCAATGAAGCCTCAGAAACAGGAGTAGCCGAATTCAGCATTGCCATCTTACCTTCTGTCCGCTCCACAGAACCCTTACCAGGCAGTCCTAACAAGTCCACTGAAGCATCAATATTATCCATTTCAGATAATGGAACAGGAAAAGTTCTCAGTTTCTTAGTCTTCTCTGTCCTACCCTTGCTTGTTTGGAATTCCTTTGCCGCAAATTCATGCGTTGACTCGCTAGAATCATCTAGTTCTGCGAATTCCTCCTTGTAATCACCAAGCAACTTTTCTTGGTCCAAAGTTGGGGTTAGAGGAGCCAGATCTTCTGTGGAGCTGTCAACAAATCCATCAGGTAATGAATTTGCTTCAGGTAGCTGATTTGCAGCTGGGCTCTCCATGATACCTACAGTGCAACCATACGCAAACAGAACCATTAGATAACTGTTGCCCAAACCGCAGGCAAAAACAATTACAGCCAAGATCATGTTTGGTTTCTCGTTTCTGAAAACTGAGCAGGCATTTCCTTTTCCACAACTGTGTGACATTTCTAGTAACTTTGAAGTGGCCATTCTGCATCCACAATGCCAAAATCCTGTTAAAGAGAAACAAATAACACTCCCAATACTATGCCCTTAATATATTTCAAGATTCCTTCCCCTTCTTTCTACTGCACAAGCTGAACATTAGCATTAGCAAGTTCTTCCCCTTCTCTCTCTCTCTCTCTCTTTTTTCTTGTTTCCTTCTTTTTTAAACAAATCACAGAACAAGTAGATTTTAATATTTTCCTACCTTCTCAAATGTATGTTTTATTACGAATAAGAAGCATTTAATTGAGATGAGAACTAGATACCTCAGAAAGTTTCAAATTTTCAGGTTCAAAAAGTTCCCAACACTTGTAAATCACCAATAAAACGCGAACCAAAAAGAAAAACCTCTCAAAATAGGAGTCTATAAATGACAAAAGCCAAAACTGCAACTTGGTTTCCCAGTTTTCGCCATTTCACCACTAACCCCTCAAATTGATACTGTATCGTTTGGTTGCTACATTAAAAGGTATAAGCACATACCCATACAAATATTTTACGGTGATTAATCAAAAGCGTAAAGCGATCGGCAGAAAAGAGATGAAAGGAAGAAAGTTAGCAATCAGAGAGTGAGAATACCGGAGAAGTTATGAGTGAGAGGGAAAGAGAGGGAGAATACCAGAGAAGTTATAAATGGAAAATTCCCAATAGAACCCTCGTTGCTGATGATGATGTTAACACGACCAAGCAAAGCAAAGCAAAGCGGATTTCATTCCTCCTCGTTGATGTTAAAGCTCTTCCTTTCTAATATTATTGCTTGTCTGTCTGAAAAAGGGCAATTTAAAACTTTATCAGTTTTAATCGAAACATTTTCAATACGCACAATTTTTTTTTGGTCATGAAATTAATTTTTTTTTAATTTTCAATGCCAATAATTGTGCTTTTCTTTTTAACAAATTAAGTGACAACAATATGTTACCTAATTTATTTTATTGCACCCCGTTTGATACCAGAGTGAAATATTTTTTTTAAAAAACTTGATCTCAATATACTCTATGGCTACGACTTAATCTGATTTTTCATATCAGAACAAATCAATCTTTTTAAAATTTTAGTCTCTTTTGTTGATAAAATTTCTTAAATTTTACAATTTTATTCTACAGTTTTATTTAGAGAAGAAGTGAAAACAATGATGTTTTCTCAATTAAAATCTACTCTTTCCTCTAAATCCGTAATTTCACTCTGTATATCTCAATCTTCTCTTTTTTCTTCAAATCCCTTTAAGAAAACTCAAACTTATAAAATTTTTAATCTTTATGAAATAGACTACTTCACTAATTCTGAATCTATTCCCCTATACAAACCTCCTTGGCTCACACCACAAAAATTCTTGTACATTCCCCACAATAAAATATAAAAAATATGTTTAATGTAGCTAATTCAATATCCATCAACTACCAGTAATTCAAGGAGAACAATTTATTTAGATAAATATCTCAAATTTCTTGATTACTTTATGGTTTAGAAAAGGCTTCACTCACATCCACTTTAGTGGAATACGATTTGCCTTAACCTACCATACTAAAAAGGGACTTTCAGTCACCTCCAAGATAGCACTTGTTAATACAAGATTTTCAAATTATGAACATGTGTGTATTAGCACAATCCAAACCAACCCTCGATGCAAGAACAGTGATAGTTACCATGTTCCCTAATTTCAACATGTCTGTTGATGACCTTTAGCTCTCCTTCTTTTTGAAGCTCCAGGTCCAAATCGTCAGTGCAGTTCCCGATGTTACAATCTATATGGCAACCTTGCACTACTAGTTGATCAACTGTGTCCAAAATCACTTTATGAATGTCGTTTTCCCAAACTAGACTACTGATTCCATCTTCATTGATGTGGAGTCGAATCAACTTTCAAGTTGCACCTACATTCCAAAACAGATCTTAAAAGAAAAGCTCAAAAACCTTTTTCCTTTAGAAAAGGTAACAAACTATAAGAGCCAACATGCAACTCTAGCTACTACTACCTCCCAAATCTCTTCCACAAATCCTATCTTTAAGAGAACAAATAGTGACAAAACAAAGATATGCTTTGAACCAGCCAGACAATCAAACGTTTCCTTTCCGACACAGTTTGGAATTGACCCAAATACACAAAAAATTTATGCCTTCACCAAAGACGACAACTCAATATGGTGTTCCATACCGCATGATCTAGAAAACTCATCATGTCTCTGCCTTGCCTGTCTTAAAGACAGAGATCTTTACCAATCGATTTAAAGAACCTACAGAAGCTCTAAACACCTTTTAGACGGTCAGTTAAAACAGCTTCCCAAATCTAGAACTTCAATAAGTTATATGAGGCCTATAAGAAACGTGTCGCAGAATATGATACTCTTGGTGAATCCACAAGAATGTATCAGTTCATAGTGCGTTATTTTGCGCCATCCTCAAATCCAGTCTCTCCTAAACCAACAAGATGAGATGATCCTCCAAATCCTCCTAAAAAATAACCTCCTGCATAAGCTTTTATGTATTAGCTACATCAGCTACATCAACCACAATTTCCAACAATCGATCCTATAGAAAATCCAATCACTAGAGAATGATCTGTATGAAAAATCAAGCCAACAGTTTGAACTGCCATAGGAGAACCAGCTCCCCTCTCTCAAGCAAAAGCAGCCCTAAACTGACAAGTTGACAATTCTGTTGCCTAAAATGCATACCTTTAAAGAATCGAAGCTAAACATCCAAAATTGAGGCCCAACTAATCCAGCAACAACACCAATTTGCAACACTAATCAAGGCGCTAAAATAAAACATAGAGAAGCTTCATTATACTAGCATGTAACATGTTTAACTTTCTCTGCCTTTCAATCACTACCAGAGAGAAATGAATTAGTTAAAAGTCCAACTTGCCTTTATGGAAACAACAATGCATCAACAAAGGCCATACTCTTTGTATAAACCTTTTGACTATATATCCATTTCTATTCAGTCGCCCTTACTCCTTCTAAAGGTTTCTCAACCATTACCTAAAGTTTAAGTAGCTTACAAGTCTATTTTTGGCAATGGAGATTTTTTCACTCGCTAGAAACAACAACTTGAACAAGAAAAAGCAGCACAAATAGCAAAAGCCAAACTCAAAAAGTCGACAACACTAGCTTTCACTCTATCAGCTTCTCTAACTCCCAGTCCTTCTATTCCACCAAATACCTCCACAACCACTCCTTCTCCTGCTACAATAAATGAGCCACCACAACTTGCCATAAATCCCATGTCTCAATGCCTGCACAATCTTGTAATCACAGAACCTGCACCTAAACCAAAAATAGAAATAAATGGCAACCTGTTTATTCCCAACAACAACCGTCCCATGTAGAAACATCCACTACTCATTAAGCATCAACAGCCCAACAAACACCTGAGATCCATCTTCCCTCAGATAAAGAAGACATGCCTGAAGTATGCATTTTAGCAAATCCTCTAGTGTCCCATACTTACACTACCTTAGAGAAACATCATCTCTTTACCTTCGATGATTGCCCTATCTCTGAACAAAGAAATAGGATCCATGAAATGATATCGTGGTGTAATGCTCAACTTCTTAAGTCAGGAAATTCTGTCAGGACAATTATCACAAACTTTATTTCCAGAATGACAGGATTACTCCGAGAATGGTGGTTACACCTAGGAGATTATAGAGAAACTAACATTATTAATTCTGCGACAGTGGATGACTTCATGTTCTACATCTACGTGGAATTTTTTAGCAGTCTTAGTCATATCCTAGATAAAATATGAGAAGAGTTTTTTCAACTCAAATGTTGTTTTATTATGCCTAAAGACTTGGACAAGCATTTCAAGATAGTCAGACAAAGTTTTTATCTTATTGGCAGAGTTGACGACCCAAATATGAAATAAGCTTATTTGAACTAGTTGACAAAACCACTTGGTGTAGAAACATTAAGGTTTTTCGAGTCTTAGCGAATCAGCCTTGCATAGGTTTCTTTTGAAGATCTCTACCAACAAGTGCAAAATCAGTTATGCAAGCTTTGCAACAATTTGAAGTTTTTACGGAATTATGCTATTATTGAAAAGAAATTTGGTAAAGCATGTAAATGTCCACACTTCAAAGTTAAATGCAAAGGTGATGATTCATGCACATGTTCGTACAAATGCAAGAAGTACCAAAAGTATTTCTTCAAGTTCCCGTTTCCAAAGTCAAAACCCAAGAAAAACTTTAAAAAGAAACGGAGATTCTTGAGAAGGAAAAAGACTAGTTTCAAACCAGCAAGGTGTTTTATCTACAAAAGGTCAGGCCACTTTACTAAAAGATGTCTTCACAAGGAGAAAAAAGAAAAAATCCTCAAGTCTATCCATCATTATTATCCAAACATCAGTTTTGATCTCGAAACTTATCTCTCAGAATAAGAGTTTGAACATCAAAACACTCTTTTCATACTTGCAGACCAAAACTTATAAAACCTTACAGATATAGAGCATAACTCTCTTTAGATACTAATGCTTCATAAGAAGTTCTAGATTTCCATCATCTTAAACCAAACAACCAACCCATCATGGATACTTCACAACACTATATCATCCTTAATATTCCATGTCTCATCTGAACCATAAAATACAATCCATTGATAGATTTGATTGCTCTCATTGACACAGGAGCAGTTGCATCTATCCCACATCCAAACTGCATACTTTTAGAGTACTGGAAAACCCACATCCAACACTTCAGGACTGCAAACAACGAAGTTTTCACCACAGACTTAATCAGCAAGTCCATTTACATAGAATTCTTTCTGAGTTTATTAATTAAGCATAAATTCATCAATTCTGATATCCCCAACAAAGATCTCATTATAGGATTTGACATTAGCCTAATTATTTAAAAAAAAGTTCATTTTAAGCCTAATGGGTTAGCATACAGGTTCTGTTTCCATCCGTGGATCCAGCCCACTATCCACAGCATTACCAGCCCATAAACATAAATCCAAACCCAAATCCTCTCAACATTATCAGCAAAAACCCATTCAGAATTCTTAACAAAATGTCCGAATCCACTTTGAAAGAATTCACAGTTTTGGGTCAGCCTACCATTCAAGAAGCATGAAAAGTTTAGCCCTACATGTGCAAGCCATTCGGGAATCATCCAAAACACTTTTCACTAGCCATTGCTGAATTACAACAACTACAAAAGAAGGTCTTATTGAGCCACAACCTCTCCATGGGCTTGTTAAGCTTTTTACGTCAACAAATGCAGCGAACAAGCAAGGGGAAAAATGAGATTAATAATTGATTATTGTATGTTAAATTTATTTTTAATGAATGACCAGTTTCCAATCCCCAATATACAAGTCTTCTTTGCCAATCTTGCTCAAGCTAACATTTTCTTCAAATTTGATCACAAAACGGGTTTTTGATAATTAGGAGTCAAGTTAGAACAACGATTTAAAACAACATTTTGTATCCCAGATCATCATTACTAGTAGACTGTCATGTCATTTGGATTAAAGACAGCTCTGTCATTATTCCAGAAAATAATAGTTAAAATCTTCACCCCATTGACCAACCATATGCTTATCTACATAGATGATCAACTGGTCTTTTTGCAAGTCGAAACTTCCCACTTACGACACTTACAGCATTTTCACAAGTTACGAGGTAGTGTAAGTATGAGACACTGAAGGATTTGCTAGAATGTGTACTTCAGGCATGTCTTCTTCGTTTGAGGGAAGATGGACCTCATGTGTTTGTTAGGTTGTTGACGCCTAATGAGTAATGGATGATTTTGCATGGGACGCTTGTTGCTAGGCATAGACAAGTAGCACAAAAGCATCATCATCACTTTGTTCAGTCTGCTAATCAGATGGATCTGTTTTTGTTTATGGTTCAGGTGCAAGTTATGTGATTATGAGATTGTGCAGGTATTGAGATATGGGATTTATGGCAAGTTGTGGTGGTTCATTTGTTGTAACAGGAAGAGGAGTGGTTATGGAGGTATTTGGTGGAATAGAAGCACTGGGAGTTAGAGAAGTTGATGCAGTGAAAGCTAGTGTTGTCGGCTTTTGGAGTTTGACTTTTGTCTTTTTTGACTCTTTCTTATTCAAGTTGTTGTTTCTGACAAGTGAAAAAATCTTCATCGTCAAAAATGAACTTGTAAGCTACTTAAGCTATAGGCAATGGTTGAGAAACCTTTGGGAGGAGTGAGGACGGCTGAGTAAAAGTGGACATATAGTCAGAAGGTCCATACAAAGAGTATAGCTTTTGTTGATGCATTGTTGTTTCCATAAAGGTAAGTTGGGCTCTTAAGTGATTCATTTTTCTCTGGTAGTGGTCGAAAGGCAGAGAGAGATGAACATGTTGCATGATGGTATGGTGAAGCCTATCTATGTTCTGTTTTAGAGCCTTGATTGGTGCTGCAAATTGGTGTTATTGTTGGGATAGTTAGGCCTCAATTCTGGTTGTTGTAGCATCAATTCTCTGAAGGTAGGCATTCTGGGCTACAGAATTGTCAACTTGCTAGTTTAGGGTTGCTTCTGCTTGAGAGAAGGGAGCTGGTTCTCCTGTGGCAGTTTGAATTGTTAGCTTGATTTTCCATACATATCGTTCTCTAGTGACTGGATTTTCTACTGGATCAGTTGTTGGAAACTATGGTTGATGTGGCTGATACATAAAAGTTGGTGTAGGAGGTTGTTTTTTAGAAGGATCTGAAGGATCATCCCATCCTGTTGGTTTAAAAGGGACTGAATTGAGGATAGCGCAGAATAGCGCACTATGAACTGATATTTTCTTGTGGATTCACCAAAAGTATCATATTGTGGGACACATCTGCTGTAGGCCTTATAGAACTCATATGAAGTTTTGGGTTTAGGAAGCCATCTTAGCTGATTATCTAAAAGGTGTCTAGGGCTTCTGTAGGTTTTTCGAACTGGTTGGTAAGAATTTCCGTCTTCAAGACAGGTAGGCAAAGACATGATAAATTTTCTGAATCATGCGATATGGAGCACTAGATTGGGCTATCGTCTTTGGTGAAGACGTAGACTTCTTGTGTGTTTGTATTAATTCCAAACTGTGTTGGAAAGAAGACATCTGATTATCCAGCTGGTTCAAAGCATATCTTTATTTTGCCACTATTTGATCTCTTAAAGATAGGATTTGTGGAAGAGATATGGGAAGTAATGGTAACCAAAGTTGCATGTGGCCTCTCATAGTTTACTACCCATTCTAAAGAAAAAAGCTCTTTAAACTTTTCTTTTGAGATCTGCTGTAGAATGTAGGTACAACTTGAAACTTGATTCGACTCCATATCAATAAAGATAGAATCAGTAATTTGGTTTGGCAGAGGAGTGATTTCGAACACGGTAGATCAACTGATAGTGCAATGTTACCATGTACGTTGTAACATCGAGAACCACTCCAACAATGTGGATCTGGAGCTTCAAGAAAGAGGAGAGTTAAGGGTCATCAACATGCATATTGAAATTGGTGAACATGGTAATCATCACTGTTCTTGCAGTGAAGGTTGTTTGAACTGTGCCAATACATGCATGTTCATAATTTGGAAATCTTGTATTAACAAGTGCTATCCTGAAAGTGACTGAAAATCCCTTTCTAACATGATAGGTTAGGACAAATCATATTCCACCGAGATAAATGTGAGTGAAACCTTCTCTGAGCCATGAAATAATCAGGAATTTAATATAATAATGTGAATAAGTTGAGTTATCTAATTTTGAAATAGTTATAACTAAACCTTTAAAACATATTATTAAGGGGTATAATCTAAATTCGTTAGCATATTACGATGTTTGAGAGACCAATTTATTTTTGAAATTGAATTATCCAATAAAATTTGGAAGTAAATTTTAATATGTATCATAGGTTCTGAAGTATTTTCCCAGGTACAGATTTAGCCATGAGAAATAGTAATTCAACGTGGACCAAAATTGACCGCCAAATTATTACGAGTCCAAATGAATGGCGGGAAGAAAATGTTACCCAACAAATTTGATAAAAAAGGCAGAATCTATGATTGCTTTGTACGAATGAATTTAAGTGAGCAGAGTTGCAAATTAGAATATCAACAAAGATTTATCGTAAATCCTTATGCCTACGTGGATTTTATGGAGTTGCGCTTGCAGATGCTAGTCATCCAATGCCTAGCCAGAGGACATACAATGCAATTTGTCGCAGAGTAATGCCACTCATCACAAGGACTTTTGTCCAAGTTTTACATCTCAAGTGATGTAACAATTCACAACACATCGGGCGGAAAAAGTGAGATGGTGTAATAAATCGTAGATCTTCTTTGCAAACCTACGAACTTACATTTAATAATGAAGTTTGAATGCTTTCACATACTCAGGTCAAATTTACTGTGGTGCAATTTCATTGGAGAACCAGTGATGTTACTTTTACCTCCCACAAAATGCATCTAATCCATCTGTAGAATCCCTGCAAAGAGAACCCCAAGATGGATCCATGTTCTATACAAAACTAAGGAGACTGATCTATGAAATTTTCCTCTAATGCTTCAAATACAGTCACCAAGACAAGCAGCCTATAAAGCAAAATAAATCCCGGCTATTGTTGTTGTAAAAATGATACCAAAATTGATAGACACATATTCTATCACCACGTACACGAAGCTCAATCAAATCATATTTCCGGTTGTTACCACGATGTGCATCCTATCGGCATTACTTCTGTCAATTACCAGGATCAGTTCTCTAGTTGTCAGAAAATCCGGGAATCTCGCAGCTTCATAAGAGGCAATTTGGCATAACTATGAAGTTATATGTACAGTGGACCTCAGCAATATTTACACATTGTTTATACTTCAGACATTTTGAGGAGTCCTAAAGCGTCGAGTTCTTACACAAAATAGGAAGCAACACGTTCCACGATATCCACAGCTTGACAAGCTGGATACGATAGTTCACATTCCACTATGATAATATTCCGGTCCTACAATAGTAACAGGTGTATCAAAGTTAGATTTGAATTCATCAACACACAGAGAATCAAGTTTTTGTAAGGTACCTGAAAGCAGAAAAACAATAAGTGTTGTCAGAGTTCTGTTCTCACGATATCAGATTGGAGCTTTAATCTCATATTAAGTCTTTACAATGTTTCTTCTTTAGCATGTTAATATGTCAACAAACTTAATATACTCAAAGTATCATCAACCTCATTGTCCATTGTTTATGAATACTGACAAAGCAATGAAATTATCAGAATATCAGTGTGCCTACTTAAACAAAAAAGAAAATGCTAGATTTTACTTCTACCAGTTCCGCCTGCACTTTTACAGACATTTTTTCCAGTCAAGGATCAATATTACCAACTCATCTTTGATTATTTTTAATTTGGTATTTAATTCAAGCTTCAACAGCTTTGTTTCCCCTGAAAAGGAAACTACTTAAACAGAGGTCACTGATATTATCTTGTTTAGAATTTGAGACAACTTTCAACAAACAACGAATGTTAGTATGGAAATTTTTATTTATCAAAACTTATATCAATTAAACATAGGTACCAACATAAGAAAGGGTCATAAACAAGCAATCTCTATATAGTAACCACACAAACATATTCAAATACCAAGTTATTACCTCGTATTTCTTCAATTTAGGATTAGGATTTAACCTATAATTTTAAAAAATAATTGGCATCGTCTATCCAAATACATGTTCTAACCTCACTTGACGAAGGATGAAATCTCATGTGCTACAGCTATTACTCCAATCATGTGATTTATCAGAATAGGATTAATATATTAATTATTTATTTATAAATATTGTCAAACATAATATAATCACACAATCTAAGAAGGCTTTCATGAAAAAACAACCACAGAAAACTTCTGAAAATATTTATCATTTAATAATTTGCAAACTCGTACATAATATTCAAAATATTAAGAAAAAACAAAGACAAGAACATACATAAATTCTATTTTTTTTTTCGCTTGGGCATTTCAATAAGCATATGTTGCACGTAAATGGGCAATAATTGTCAATTACAGGATTCTTTTATAATATTATTAATTAATATTGACATACCTATTAATATTTCAGGATATTATAATATTCACAAGTTTGACAAATTTCACATTTAAAGCAATCACAACCATAGATATGCCCAAGTATATTCTATAAATTGAAGGACATAAACATTTAAAGCCATGAATGCAATATTCGGACTCACCATAAAAGTAAAGGCGGTTTGGGTGCTACCAATAAATTTGCAAAGTAGACGGGGAGTCACAATGGCCGTGAAACATGACCAGCACGCATTTCACACGGAAGAAACTCGTATTTATTTAATCAAGAATGCCCATCTTCCCTTTTTCAATATGGGATGGTTGCCATCATCAACCTGAGTAGATATAGAAAACCAAGCAACTCCATTTCCGTTCCTTCAGGTCAGAGTCTGAATCTAAGAGAAATGCACCCTTTGTCTCACAGATCGTGGCTGGCGAGGAAATGAAAAAGGGCCCTCTGATGTTTTCATATCATCCGTTGTGTTGGACTTGGGTTCATCACTCAAAGAAGCTGTTGCAGGTACAAAAATAAGATCAAATGTTTGTCCCAACAGATAGTAAAAACAATATCATTAAAACAACCCCAGGACATAGAATATCCTTAAAACACCCCCTAGACATATTACATAAGTATAAAGCCATCCTGAGATTTGCGTAAGAACGGTCCTCAACGAAGATTAACATGACTTTCTCCCTTCCATAGATATTTTGATATGTAAAAGCAAGTGAAAAGCAATTAACATCTCTAAGGAAAAAAGAAACCTAAACAAATATAAGATGGAACACCCTCCTACTGCTCACATAAATCACACAAATAAAAAGAATAACCTCTATATTAGGAGGAAATAGTCTTATCAATAAACAGCGTTCTGAAAATTTTGTAACATAAGAAAATTATATAAGTTAACTGGAAGAGTAGCAATATACTCCACATTTCTCTGCAAATGAAAATTTGATTCCATAAATCATTTTTTCATGCAGTGAAAATATACAGAGGGTCCACACAATCACATTGGCCAAGAAAATCAGAATCAAATTACATGCATCTACACAGCTGATCTGCTTCACGAATACAGCTACAGATCATTTAATGCCTTCCTATTGCGTTGCAAAAATGTTGGGTCCAAACATAATTTATTGCACACAAAGTAACATGCAATCCATACACCTGTTAAGATATAATTTATAGAAAGCAAAAGCTCAGACAAAATTGAAGGCACATTTAAGCTTCATTTTGCAACTAAGAACTCAGAGACGGTGTGTTCAAAGAAAAAAAGGAACTCGAAGCCAGTTTAAGGGCTTAATAGATTAAGATAATTTTTCTTCAGAAAATCCATGAAAATTAACATAAAATTCGACAGACGAAATACAAACTTTAACATTCCTAAATGATATGATGTTTGCTTTAAGCAAAAATACAGCAGTACTCAGACATTTCTACCTTCATTTGATCCAGAACAGTTTCTCAAACTGCTTCTCATTTCCAACCCATTTGTGGAAGCAGACTGAGAATGAGACCCAACACCACCTCGAACGCCATTGCTACCTATCCTCAGAGAAATCCAATTACCAGGATGGATATCATGTGAAGTATGAGGGTGTTGTCCCAGTTCTGACTCTGAAAACATAGAGGTTCTCTGAGGTGGAAGGAAATTTTGTAGTGAGGGGTCCTCACCAACAAATGCCAAAGTATTATCAATTAAGCGGTCATCTATGCCAACATTGGCATGGCAAATAGGAGAACTTAAGACCTCTCTATCAGATGCTATATCTGACTTGCACGCTGAAGTGAATCCATTCATTGGAGCTGAACATAAGGCTGACGCAGGCTCTAAATCAATAAAAGTGTCTGAAACATTAGAGACTGTATCAAAAAGTTGAAATCCAGAACCTGCTCCATTACCCGAAGTATACGGCCAGCTAGACATCCCTACACCATCAACATTGCCACTGAAAATACCAAAACACGGTGTTGCACTTGCATCAAGAGCGGAGTCTTGCAAGTATGATTCTGGAATCCCGGGGGTATTATTAGTAGCATAGAAAGATTGGTAGGTCGTTGGAGGGCCTACATTGTCATTCTCTTCTTCTGAATCACTGAGCACTATTATGTTTGTATTCCTTGTTGGCGCAGACATGTGGTTTTCGATTCCACAAGTTCGATCAACATTATGAGGAATTTGGTTGATCTCATTGATACTATTGGAAGACAGATCAACATACCCGCTGCATTCTTGATTGATGCTCAGGTCATCATCATCCCTGCCACTTCCAGCGGCACTGCTGGTCATGGTGGCAACTTTTTCCCCGTTAGTTTCAATATTATCCACCATATGATTCTTAAGTGAAAGGGTAATAGGATAATGTTTGCTGACTTCTATGTTTGCACTGAGATTCTGTTTTATCCTGGCAATAATAGAATTTCCTGAAGAACTCTCCTCCTTGATCAGCCTCAAAGTATCCGAGTTGGAAACACAGGGAGAACCATCAGGCAGATGCCATTTTCCAAGAATGTTATGCACATCTTTGGTTTTTACCCTCCATGAACCGTCAGGCTTCACCTCAATCTCAGTGTCATCTTCTCTGCAGTTTCTCATCTGTCACACAAGACGAAAGAAATAATTTCTATATATTTTTTCCTCAACTAGTAAAACTTCAGTAGTATCAGAACATGCAGCATACAGGATTACCATTGTTGTGATGCGGTAAAAATATGGGTCAATGATGACGTCATCCAGAGAGTAATTCTTGAGGCATATAGGACATTGCCACTGCAATACGAACTCTTCTTTACATCCAGAAACTTGAAAAATAAAAACAGAAACAACTAATAAGAAAAAGTGAATCACTTGCCTTCCTAGCACGCTGATTTAGCTCCACAAAAGTTTCTAGATCAAAACATCCCATGTGAGCACAAGATTTAAATCTGCCAGCAACTTTTATTCTGGAACCACTCATCTGCCAGAGACAATAGGCATAAACCAACAGCAAGTAAATCAATGAGGAAGTCATATTAATAGCTTATCATTATTCACCTCACTGATATAGCAATTGAAAAATTGTAATGCTACCTCAGAAACAAGTTCCACGGCATATGAATATAGCCACACCATGACTAATAAAATTAAATTAACTGTTACAAAGATGGTCACCGCATGAAACTCTTCGACACAATTGGGCATAAAAATGTCAATAAATTGAAAATGGGAGGGTGAGAAAAAGAAATAGACCATGCATATTGAAAATCTCCCATTTCTCCAAATTAAATATCTAGCAGTCCTCCCTGAGATCGACAATATAGCCTTGACTCACTATTCTTTAACTTTTTGCTAAGCATAATTATTATTAAAGCAGATACCATACATTAGTACTATCTTTGGGTCAAGTCATGCAGGTCTTATCCTACTAGCCATGTTGCAGCCAGTGATTCAATAGCTTTCAAGCAGAAGCAATCACTTATAATTAGCAGTTGACTTAAAGATTTCAGGAAGGACTCTTAACAGAATTATACTGCTAAATATCTAGCAAAACTGTTGACAAGAAAGTGACAATTGTTAACACACACATAATTCTTAGCAATAGCACCAGTCAGTTCTCTAGATAATCCAGATGAAAAAAAGTTTGTTATGGAAAGCAAAAGCATCAAAATGATTAGCAAATGGTTATTAGGATCAAGAATTCATGAGGTTCCTGCATACACAGTATACAAGTAGGCAAGAGAGATTACTATCGAGCAAAATAAAATAGCAGACACACCTCCCACCCTCTAACACCAGTACCCAATCATTTCCTTGACTAAATGACATTATACTGCAGACAAAATTATCAGGTTAGATCCTAAATTCCTAAGGTCATGATGCTCAAATGCACTCAATGCTGCCTGAAATGCTCTGTTCGCAGAGAGCTTACGGTAATTATGACGTATGCCTAAGAGCATATGTGCTAATACACTCCATAAGCACCGTTAAACTTGGATTGATACAAGAGACCAGGAAAAGACAAGAATGTTGAGTGTTATGATGATCTCCGAAATAAATATGTAAAGAGGACTTGCACCCATAACCAAATCCTTTGGAATGAACCAGATATCATGAGAATAATGAAGGAATCAAGATATAATGGCCCATCCTTAAGCAAATCTCAGGAGAACCCAGAAAAAGAAGTTTTCAACTGCCATCATGATATATTGTTTGATGCAAATGGATTCAACCAATAAGAGAGTGAGACTAAATGTAAACAATTGCATAACGGAGAAATTGTCAACAAAGGAGCTTTATCTGTTACGGAACAATAGTTATTCCCAAAAGAATCCAACAATAATGCTAACAAGTTCTCCTCAAGTCACAAACAAATTGAATTAACAGATCATCATGTGGATCCAAATAGAGGCTCATATTGTACTGTGTAGGATAATGAATAGAATAGAAATTTTTCAGAATTTGATCACCAAATCTCTTGATCAAATAAACTCTGACACCATGATGAACAATTATTAGTATCTAAAGCTAAGAAATGGCTCAAAATAGTATCTAAATACCAACAGAAGTCACAGTGGATTAAATGGAAAATATGATTAGCTCCACCCTGACAAAGAGGAAAAAAGACAACGAAAGGAACATAATGGTAGCTAGAATCTCATAAAGGATTATGTCATAACTCACAGGACAACGGAGATTAACAGTAATTGAATCTGCAATGACTTCCAGATCACTATCTTCGTCTTCTGTTCCAGTAGCCATTCCACCACCAATGCAGCGGCGAACACGAGCCAGTGCATCTTCAAAAACCTCACCAGCTGTTTCTTTAGGAATCATGCTTAGAACCTTGGCATTAAATTAGACATATAAATGGGATGCAATTATAGGGAAAAAAATTCAAACCAGATTTGCAAGGCAGCTAAAAGAAGGAATGACTTAATCTATATAACTGGAAAAAGCAAGTGAGGACCATGGTTTATACAGTGATGTGCACAAAATCATTAATCTAATTTTGAGATCAACATTATAATCCACTAAATATTCATAATTTAGAAGAGTTTGCCAGATGGTGTGGAAGAATAATAACACTTAAATCTTACATATAGACTATGATTGCTCAACATATAATGTGAGAGGTCACAGAGAAAAGTCATTTCTAACATAGAAGAAAAATAAAACACCATTTTTGCTCAACATACATGTAAGAGGTCACAGAGAAAAGCCAATTCCATCATAGAAAAAAAATAAAATACCGTTTCCACCTAACAGAGCATGTAAAATGTTGCAGTAATACCTGTTCAACTGTTTGTCGCTTTACAAGTCTGACCCCAAAACAGAAGCTTCGGGCATCACATCCCGATAAAGAGATCTTATTAACTCCCTCAACAGTGTATAATGTAATCTGATATAAATTGGAAAAAAGGTTAATGAAAATAATACCTATATTGAAAACACAAAAATTTAATTAAAACATATTCTTTAATGAAAAAAAATTAAACAGATCAGAACAAAGGAATCACTTGTAAAAATCACTTGTAAAACAAAATAGAAAGTGAAAAAGAAACTCACTAGTGCCCCATCATCACGACCATTAAAGCCCAACAATTGTTGTCCAGGTCTATTAGTTGTCCTCACTAATAGTCCTACAAAATAACGTACAAGCCAAAACAAAGTAACCCTGCCCATTGGAGATTAACAATATGGTATTTCTGAGCTTTAAGGATAATCAGGCGATTAAAAAAACTTAAAACTGCAATGGGGCTCTCCCATAAAGTAGGCACAATGCCTGATTACATTTCAAGGCCTGCTTGTATGAAGGAAAGCCAACCTATGCAAGAACAATTCAGGCCTTGAAGTGGCTCCTACGAAAGAGCTGGAGATTAGAAATGCCGTGTAGGAAGAATTTACAGTAAGAGAGTTCTGAAAGCATTCTACATTCACATTATTAGAATAAGTTCCACATTGAATAAGAACCAGCAGAATTTATTGGACAGAAAGTTTCAAAAAGGCATGCTCATCCATGTCAAGCGAATCCTCATTCGTGCTTCCTATTTTCGTAAGGCTGAGTGAAACCTAGTATCATTATGTAATTTGGCCATTAGTGGAGGTCATAAGTCTCATGTGACTTATACTATTGGTTGTATCAACATGCAATTTGTCCACCTCATTAGCAATCCATGCCAGGTGGTATGCACTTTAAGACATAAAAGATGCTTTTCCCAATAACACCCTGAATATAACATATAAGTAACAATAGAAACACCAATAATGAAACACTTCTGGGTACTTCTCTCAAGACCATGGTAGTCAAGATCATAAAAGAAAGCTAATGAAGCAGAAATTGTGAATACAAATAATATACATCAGAAAAACAGAACCAAATTCCATACCATTAACATATAATTCAACGTATTGCGGCCATTGCATCCTAAATGGAACTTTGTCATTAAGAAGAATACACCAAGCCTGCATACAATAACTGACAATGTTTAATAACCCATATACTGATAAACTACTTATGTGATATCAATAAGCATAAACTGCCATTTAATAGATTACCAATTTGAAACTAACCTGCACATCATACTCAGTAATCTGCAATAAATCTCTTTCTACTTTAGTCATTTGAAAGGTTGTTTCTACATTCTGCAGAGGGTTTGTCCTGAAGAATATTAGACACGATATAGAAATTAAATAGATCAGATGATTATATGAACTATAAAAGAGAGAGGAATAAATAAAATAAGCTAAAAACAATCAAAATTTAGTTTCTCCACAGCCATCATGTTTCTGTTCAGTCTGAGGTTTTGTGCATATGCCTAAACCATGATGTAGCGTCGCTCAAGGTTTCTTTTTCTGAAATTAGATCAGAGATCTGAATTATAGCTCTAGACCTAACATTTTTCAAAAATTTGACTCTAATTTAAAATGCTAACTGAAATTCAATATCAGAGATCTGTTATATGCATCTCTTTCTCTAACTCAAATCCAATACTTTCATGGCCAGTTCAGGAAAAGGTCAGAGAATATCAGTAATTAATTTGTTAAATAACAATCATCCCAAAACTTAAACTTATAGAAAACAACCCAATAATACCACCCAAACTCTAAAACATCCAATCAGATGCATGCTAAATTTAACCAACAGATCAGTCACATGGATCCAAACACAGTATCATCTAGCCTATATTGCAAGTTATTTAATAGAATGAACTTTTCCATGGTCTGAACACAAGATCTCTAAGGGCATATTTGGTATTACCTGCTCACTTAATTTTGAATGCATAGTTGGAAAAAAGTATTGGTAACACTAACTTTTTTATAGGACCCACTGTCTCTTTTTACCAATATTTGACATCTAGATCTTTCACCCCACAACAATTGTGGCTCCAAGCACCTTAATGCCAAACACACCCTAAATCAAATGGCTTGATACTATGTTGGATAACCATTGATCCCAAAAGCTTAATGCTTACAGGAAAAGGGCATTATAGTATTTAAAATATAAGAAATTTTTGCGATAAAAATCCTTTGTAGATATATAAAGCCATTAGAAACAAAATAAAAATTAAATCTTTGATACATAGGATAGTACTTGATAAATAAACAAAGCCATTTTCTTCAAATAAGGGAATAACACTTAAGAGTCAGGGCGAAGATAACAAAAGCGTAGAGAATGAACTCACCCATCAGTTGGAATATTTGAAGCAACCAACCTCATAGGGGATACTAATTGTGCCATAGTCACCCAAAAACTGAAAAATAGAAACAAAGTGTAATATCCTGAAAAACTCTTCATTTCCCACATAACAAGGAAAGCACGAGAATGAGTTCAAGAACATAACACGCCTACATGGCATTGAAATAAAGAAAACAAAAAGGTTACCATCAATATCATCATGAACAAGGTTAATTTTAAATGCGTGGTTGCATACAATGAATATCATATATCTTCCCAGTAATTACAACTTAAGATCCAGCAATATCAAAAATTCAACATCATTTTTGGGGAAAATTAATCACAAGCAGCATGAATATCCTCACCAATATCGACAATTCACCATCATTTTCAGGGAAAATTAATTACAAGCAGCATGAATATCCTCACAATCTAACCACATCTGCGTAAGAAACAGAAACTACACGTTTATTCTTTTCCAAAGCATCAACCAAGTTTTTAATTGTAGAAAACCCATGTTGAAAGCAAGATTTGAATGAACATGTATTTAGAAACTGTGATTGGGACAGTTTTAAAGGGGCACAAAAACAATTAGGC
The DNA here is from genome assembly GCA_022749755.1 of Azadirachta indica. NCBI lineage: Eukaryota > Viridiplantae > Streptophyta > Magnoliopsida > Sapindales > Meliaceae > Azadirachta > Azadirachta indica. Next base: position 8,482,785 of record CM040453.1, read on the forward strand.
CCCAAATCGAGGGATACATGATGGTTCGACAGGGGTTCCACAATTTTTGATTTTTTATCATCCTAGACTTAGCTATGAGAACTATTCTGCAATGCGTCTTCATTTTAACATTGTTAGACCAAACCTCATGCTCAGAATAGTGTTTTATATCAACACACAAATTTAGTCTGCAAATTGGCAAATACATTAAAGAAGAAACGTATGAATTTTGGACAAAACTTTGAATCACAATTCCCAAACAACTCAAATATCCTCAAATATGACATACAAAAAAAGGTCGCCAGGTAATTAAGTCCTCCTTAGAGATTGTAATTTAATTTGGAATGTGGACATGGAAATTAAAATACTGGAAATGCAAAAGAACTGTGAATTTGCTTGTTTGATTTGACAGATTTGATGAGAAAATAAACACAGAGAAGGTGAAACATTCCAGGCTGATAGCAAACCATAAGACCAACCCAACCCAAATGCGCAAGAAATAAGGCTAAGGGGTTAACTATATATAAGTAACTGCAGTTGGCATTAAACTCAACTGATGCGGGGTAAATGGACACCCTTTTCATGTGCAAGGCAAGAAAATGCTTTAATCAAATAGGCCTTGCCTGCAGACCACAAAATAAACCAGAAGCGGGAAAAAACCAATTTAGCACTGCTATTACGTCAGACAAAAAGCAACTCAAATGGTTAACCTACATGTGCCCAACACAACTATGATATAAATTTCAGGTAGAAATTTTAAAATTACCAAAATGCAATGCACATACCAGCAAACATGTAGAAGTTAATGGTCTAACTAATCAGATATCGCAAATTTATGTGCCATGCAGACTGAAATAAAATGTGGATTATAGAAAATACATACGGATCAGCCCTTTTAATTCGACACATCTCACAAAAAAATTGAGGTGGGATTGATGGAATCTCCTCCATAGGCTTCTCGGGAATAATAACACAACTAATATGCTGCTGCACCAGACATCTTGGATCTACACACTGTATAACAAAAAACACATGCAAGGAAAAGTTAAGATGTAGATGAACCGCACAAGATATGCAAAACACAGCAAGCACCTACAGTTTTCTGGAACTAGATGTGCAATAAACACAACCATAAAAATTTTCTTTGTTTAAAACCGAATGAAACTGAACCAATGCATATATAAAGCTTTTCTGCACCAAAGTGATTTTAAGCAAAACCTATAACATATAAAACTTATTATTACCTGTACCATGGAATCAATAGGCAACGAAGTTCCACAGGGGCAGCAAATTTTTGCATCTGAATTTAAAGATTCTTCAGCTTCAGTTTTAAGATTTACATTGCAAATATCAAAACCACTCTGTCCCATAGTTGCCAAATCAGCAGCCTCTGATATCTGCATCTTTCTGGAACAAAGAGTTGATTTAACACATAATGATGGATTATAGATGCAGAAAAGTTCCCAGTTCTCCATCACATGAAAATGTGGCAGATAAAACTAACAAGTCAGAAACCATTTGCGCAAAAGAATTGTTAAAATGAGTAAAAGAGAATATTTGTCCAGAATACTATCAGTATTTATGTGCACAATAAAAGAAGGTAGCACCTATAAGTATCATCAATTATTTTTGCAACTGCTTCATCCGACAGCAGGTGCGATATTCTTTCCACCAAATCCTGCAAGGGAGATGTACAAGGGTTAAAACATCTTACATATCAGGGGAAAATATCATCATTGAAGGTTAGAAGAAACAAGCAATTGTCACTAGGAAAGAATACCACAAAGAGAAAGGGAGTAAAAAGACATGCACCAATGTTGAGGTTCTACATAATCAACTCTTAGAATAAGCAAAGTATTAAACAAGACGCCATCAAAATATATTGACAATTTACTCAGATGAGTGACAAACAATTGCAGGCCAAAAAGAAAAAGAGAAAATTTTTTATCAAATAAACACCTGCAAAGTTATATCACATCCCCAAGGATTTTTTAAAAATAATTGTTTCTGTGCAAGTTGATGATAAGCTTCTCTTTAACTTCCCCCCTTCTGAAGGTCATCTGACTGTAACCTGATGCAAGCACAAGGTGCAGCAATTATATTCCAAAAGCAAATTACTAAACATCTGACACAAATTACACAACAGTTCTAGACTGGACAATACGCTAATTGAGTATCACATTTGCTACCTGAAGGTAGCTTAGCTTCAGCAAACTAAATGCCAACTACCAGCCCGGAAGTGTTAAGTCATATTTATCAGAGAGAAAATGAAGATCTTGAAGGGAAATCTACAGTAGTCTAGGGAACTTGGGTGATACCACTTAACACCTTTATAATAATTTTACCTGCTACAAAGATGCATATAGAAATACTGCAACATGAGAACAGGAATTAGCAGCAATAACAGTTTACCTGTTTCTTCCCTTGCTTTGGAAGACCTAACTTTGTCAGAACATCCTTGAGCTCTTTCATTCGAAAATAGACCAACTTGCCCTGCAAGTTTATCATATGAATGAGCAAAATACCCAGATATTCCATCAATATAAAAGTCCTCAGATAGTTACAATCATGAAGTTTACCTTTTGAAATTTATGTTTCACCACAAATAACAAACTTCCCAAAAGTATGATTGAAACGCTTATTGAAATACAAGAATGTTTAGTAATAATAATTTCCGCCAAAGAAAAAGGTACACCGAGACAAGCTAAATCATCTCACCACACCCATTCACACATTTAATTTGCTCAAAGACATAGAACCATGTGCTGCCGACACGGCAATCCATGTCAGCATATAAATACATTACTACAAGAGCAGATTCCCTTACATCAAGAACTTCACGATATTCCAATATAATCAACCATTTTGTCATAGTACATGGATCACCAACTGCATGACGTATTTTCATGAACAACTTCAATTCTTGCAATATATGCTACAAATCAACATTTGACACAGCATGAGTAACCAAGAAGCACACTCCCTACAATCGAAACTTCTCAGTGCCTGCAGAACTTCAATCTGAACCCTCCATTTTACAGGACCATACAGGTACCACAAGCACGAATGCGGATACACGCATAAAGTCTCGAAAAGCATCAATTTGTTGACAAGGAACAATAATTTTGGGGGGCTCTTTCATTAAATAGAACACCCAAGATAAATTTTAGCCGGAATTAACATCAAACACAGTTACAAACGCAAATCGCAAAATAACAAGAATCATACCCAAAATTAAAACCCTAATCAAAATTAGCAAAATACCCATTAACAAACTAATTACACTCATGATCAACAACGTTCTTACCTTACTATTCAATGCTAAATCCGTCTCCATGACTCAAAAAATAACAAAAACTCTGCAAAAAGGGAAATTTTCAGCTCAAATTTAACAAAAATGAAACAAACGAGTACAAACAAGAAACTGCAAATACCTGATATTAAACATTAACAGTGACTGAAGCAAGTAAAACAACTAAATATCACTATCTACACAAATACGTGACGTTTTAGGTCTTAGTTGCTCTCTCTCTGCGCTCGGTGACACTGATTTCCGTCTGAAGTCGGGTTCAGTGATAATGAGAAAGAGAAAGACGAAGAAAGAGAGAGAGATAATGCGGAAAGAGTGGTCACTCGTGTCGCTCGGAAGTTGAGCACCTTAACTTACTGCGGACGTGAAATGGTTTATTAGATTTGGTTTTGGATTTCCCGGTCAGTTCCGGGGTTTTTTCAGTTCTTTTGAACAGTGTTAGTTGGCTTATTGATCATCACTGTTTGGTTGTCAGAATCTGGCCATCACCAATGATAGTTCGACTCGTAGGATATGTACTGCATTGTGGAAGGACATGCCGTACGTTAATTTTCTCGGTCTTCGAAAAAAACGTTGTTTAGACAGAACGTTAAAAATGTGTGGTCAATGAGTGTGCGACGGTCTAAGGTAACCGTACAAAGCCCATGTGAGGTTTCCGGTGGCTTTAACTCAAAAATTCTGTAAATCTTGATCAAAACAAATTTTTATGAATTAATATTGGACATTTTAAAATTATTATTACTAAAACATTATATTAGAAATAAAATACATTGGCACTCTCCCAAGCTCAATCTAGTTAGTCGAGTATACAGTCACAGCACAAGAGGTCGCGTAAATGTGCTAAGGTGTGACAGTTCAAGTACTTAAACGTTTCATGATATAAAATTGGTTTTACTCCCAAGAGTTATCATATAAAAGGGATTTAGACCAACCCTTCCCAAACTGGTTAAGTATTGAAGTTAACCTCCTAACGAAGTTGAGGTAGGCCAAAACTAGTTAGATATGCGATGCGCTAATAAAACTTGTGCTTGACTCGAGAGTTTATAAAAGTGCTGCACAAATCACTCCGTTAAGCTTATGACAAATGGTATTAGAGTAAAAACAAGAATTTTTGCAAAATCTTATTACGTTGCTAACTCTTGTAAGAATCCATTGAGATGGCTAAAGATAATAACTAATTTGATTGAGTGAGGAAAAGCGAGATATCTATCACGTAACCCTTCACTATGTTGCCCCAAATATAGGTTGCTCGTACCAGGTTGTTATGTCCCACAATATGAGTTCTTCTTGAGGGAAGATAAGTATAGTGATTTGAAAGGCAACTAGGTAGTATCTCATCTACGCTAAGCGTTGCTACCACCTTGCGCCAAGGATGGCATGCTCGCATGACTAAATGTTACCGTGTTCTTTTTACAAGAGTCTTCCTACCTTATGGGGAAGATTTGTGTGTTGAGGTGGAGCAATATGTAAGGTCAGACCTCAATGATCTAGCAATTAAGCTGGAGAAATATTTGAAAATAGTCATGTGCACAAGGGTGTACACGATTTCCAGTGGAGGAGAATTGTCACAGTACGAGAGATCGTGTATTAACTTGGTGTGTTAGAGTGTAACAGCTCAAACACTTAAACATTTCATGATGCAAAGTCGGCTTTAGTTTCAAAGATTATCATGTAGAGGGAACTTAAACTACCCCTACCCAAACTAATTGAAGACTAAAGTCATCCATCTAATGAGGTCAAAGCAGGCCAAAATCAGTTAGATACGAAATGCGCTAGCAAGGCTTACCCTCGACACAAAGATTTATGAGGGTGCCGCACGAGTCCTTCTGTTGGACCCATGACAACAAGCCCTCCCTTTGGGAGAACGTGTGTTCAAGCCTTGTAAAATGCAGAGCTCCTCCTACTGCACGTCCAAATCTTTCCATCTAATGTGAGACTTCTCTCGATCCTCTATGTTTGTAGATTTCTGAAGTACGCTACAATAATATCTACATAAACTACTAGAAGCACTTTAGTTTGTAATACTAATAGATGTACTTGTATTAAAAAAAAAAACTAGCACTCTATTTATATTTAAATATTTAATTATAATAATATTACAAACTGAATGGACGAAGTCATATTTTCATACCCGTTTATAACATTATATAACATGTAAAAAAGTGTCAAAAAACAATTTGAAATAATATTGTGAACGCATAATCACACGGCCAAATAAATGGAACAAGAACCTTCTAAAACTTGTGCCAAGTTGTGATCAAGATTGATTTCGAATGTTCTCAAAAGAAAATCTTGAAACCCAGTTAAGATGACGGTAGAGATGCTCCATCACATCCGTTTGTGCCTTTGGTCTTCCAAACATCTCACTTGCAGATTTGCCACAATTCAACTTACCCGGCTTATAAAAGCTATTTTAAAAGAAGAGATGCGACTTAATGTATTTGATTTTAGCAGTGGTATATTAGCACAATTTAAGAAACTTTATAATAGTAAGTTAAGCCAAAATGCATTGAGCTCTAATTCTTGAACCGGAAAAGCACTTCTCATGAACAAATCAACTTCCCGTAAAATCACTTCGTTTTTTCCGAAATTACTAAAAAAGCAGAAAAGAAAATTCAAGTAAATAGAAAAGAAGCAACTTTGGTCAAGGCAGAACAGATATGCAAGAAAGAAGAGGGGAAAATGGGAGTCATTTGTTATATATTTCACAGACACTAGCAGAATACAGCAGAAAAATGATTTACAGAGCATCACAACAGCCAAACATGCGTTTGTTTGCATTTCTTGGGAATAGCTGTAACAGTTAATTTAGCTGTATTGATAAGTACTACTTTGTCAAAAACAAAAATGAGTTTCTAGTTGTCTTCAAATGCAAACCTGGTTAGCCTTGTTCCCATCCTGGAAATGCTGCAAAGGTACTTGTTTTACATGGGATGCAACAGATATCAAAAGAACATCTTAGGTAATCAAGCAGATGGCTTTTTATTCTTTTTCTTGGCAGTTTTGGCAATAGCATCACAAATCTCTCTTTTTCGCCTATTGTTGCTGTTGTTGTTATTGATGCTGCTGTTATTGTTGTTTTTGTTATTGTTATTGTTATCGTCGTTGTTGTCATTGTTGTCGTTGTTGCCACCTGTGCTTGCTGCACTCTTCCCCTGATTTTCGAGAGCATCTTTCACGAAGAACTTCAACCTCCATAGGGTGCATTCACTCTGCAAGAGAACAGAATACACGCGGATAACTGATTTTATAACACAGAAGATTTACAAGAATACAGGACAATGATCACACTGATCTATAACCACACCTGAGCATCAATATCAAGGTCAACCTCCTCAGCTGTTGCCTGAAAGCCTGAGTTACTCTGAGCAACAATCTCCAATGCTTTACTGAGATCCTCGGCGCACAATCTGGTAAGCGCTACACCAAGCTTTCTTTTCTCCTCAATTGAAGTTTTTCTGAAATAATATTTTCAAAATTCTCCATAGTCATTGCAAAGAATACTGAAATTTTCCAGCCAGCGATACAGTTTAAATTAAAAATGAATGGAAACAAAACCTGCTAGCACTTGAAAACCTTGCAAGCTACCTAACATAATCAATGAATGAACAAGATGCTGAAGGTATAATTTCCTAATTCGTTCTTTGCCAGGTTATTCTAGGTGTCATAGCTTAAGAAGCTGAAGTCTGATTGACTAGACTTATACTCCTCTTCTTTTCATCTGTTTTGATCTGCTGCAGTTTCTTCAAAAGCTATAAGCCCTTACTTTTAACCTCATAACTCAACAATTTTATCCAAAAAGATGCTTTTAAGCCTAAAACCTCATCAATCCTAACTCTACACCAATTAAACAATGGCCCAAATAACAACATATAGCACTGAACATAAAGATATTGCGGCAAGTTCCTTCTTAATTAGGAACGTGATCTAACAAACATATCACAAGTTTGTTAAAGTACATTGTCAAAATTGTGTCAACAGCTTTACCTAGACAACAACAACCAAGTAATCTTGATTGTGACACATTAAAGATTACCATTGGAAATCCTACTGTAGTTCATTAAAGTAGGATTTCAGCATTATCTACATGGGAAATAAAGAATGACCAAGAAATCTCACCTGATACACATCAAACATTTCCAGTTCTAGTTCAGGCAGATGCAACATACAAAAATTGAAGTTGGTCTTTTTGTCCATTTTACCAACAAAATTAAGGAATGTCATTCTCAACTCAGTTACAAACTCAAATCAGCGGACAGGGAACATTACAATCATTCATGAGAGCTACACACATACTTCAATAACAATTAGATTTAAGATAACCATTGAAGAGGACAACTTAATCACGAGAGATGCAGAACAACAAAAGCAATCTAACAAATACAATTTAAGTATGTTATATTATTCACCATTTTACATTGAAGTTACTGAACAAACCTGCACTTTTGAACAACTATTTCTCTGAGTTCTTCCAAATGCATATCAACCTCATAAAGCTGAAAACAATACAGTACTTTTAGAAATTTCCCTCATCCATATTCCATTATTGACAAGATACTTGCATCATATTAGGTTAACCCAATAGGGAGAAATTTAACTTGTTTAAAGAAATCCATTGACTCTTCCTCAATGTCCAAAAACAGATCTTTTAATTCTAAATATATCTTTCAAAAAGACAGTTACAAAGTGCTTAACATGCCTCATTACTTGCATCTCTGGCCATTTTGGCATGAGCAGCTTCCTGAGCAAGCTGCATATCCAGCTGAGCCTCTGCTTCCTCTTCTTCTCGTCTTTTCTCCTAAAGGTACATAGCCTTGGAAGTCAAGTGAAAATTCAAAAATCACAGACAAGGTAATTTCACTTTTCTCTCACACAAAAAGGAACCATACTGCTCAACCCCTATAGAAGTTTATGTATCAAAAGCTATCAAGTCCTAGCAAGCCCCACTTGTACTAAATAGCAGGATAAATAATTACCTCTTCAGTGACTTTAGGCAGAAGTTGCAACCACTTCTCCTCAAATTTTGCCAGCAAAGTTTTTGCCATTACATGAACATCACTTCTTTCATCATTATATTTCATTGCATTCTTGAAAACCAACCTCACATCAGTGCATATCTCACGAACATTCTTATATTCCTTGGCCTCCATTTGTTTTTTTATTGTACTGAAGTCCATGGGTTTGTCAATAACCTAGTATAAACAATATACAACAAATTAAATACCGTCATGCATTCACATTACAAAATGACAGGGCAATTAGAGACAGGCAAGGAGATATTAATCAGTAGAAAATGCACTAAAAGGTCCATGTAGGAAACCCTTATAATATGTTTGATCACAGGGTCCATTGCTTATTACCATATATGTCTGTACGTGATCGCACAAGTTTGAACACTTAGAAACAAGTGCTTATGTATTCAGTTAGATAGACATACCAAATGAAATAGATTGCATATTTATTTCAAATAAACTCAATGCATGCAAAATTATCTAATTATTAATGGTGCACTGATGCCTAAGGGCATGAAAAACACTACTTTATAATGACAAATGGTTCCTACAAAACATACAGAATATAATTAGTTAAGACAAAACCTGTTTTTAGACTTCAGGAAGTTGCCCATGAAGACACCTTAAGATTGTCTCAATGATGATACTTGGACTATACCCAATGATCATAACCAGACACAAATAATCTACTTGCAAATAAAATAAATTTCATTAACTAAAAAGTAAATGGACCAATAATAAGAAATATAAGAATCTTTGGACAAGTTAATAACACTGTTTCACACAAAGAAGATTGAGAAATATGCAACAAAAGTTACCTCATAATAGTCATCTAAGCCAAGGCCTTTGACATCAACAGGTTGCATGAAGGGCCACGCCCACTTGTGCTGTGTAATCTGAAAGCAAGGATAAAGATATATCAGGCAAATTAACCTGTAAAATCTTCCAATAAAACCACATGTGTTTCCATTTATTAAAGCACCCAAGTGACCAAGTCAAAAGCACATATTTGGTGTAACTGAAGAGAGGATATAACAACGTCTTATGCAGTATTAACAGCATAAGAAAGGAAAACAGCAACCACTATTTGTTCTAGCTCCGACTTGTTACAAAGCAGTAATAGATAGCTATAACAGTAAAAATGATGATAAAACATTTGGTTTCTTATAGCATTAATAGAGAAGGCTCCCATGTCAACAGAGGCAAACAAAAAGCAGTAAGATTTTGTTTTAATTAGACAAAAGGCAAATGTCGTCATAGTAAAAGCTGACTAAATCAAATTTTGGTTGATATTACCCTGTACACCCAACACTTATCCAAATATACATGCATGTCTCTACACCTTCAGATTCACATGCCTTTTTTAACTTTTACCACTTAGAGTTAGCAGAAATCAACCATTGATCTCATATTAGCCAAGTAGTTTGAGGAATCAAACCCAAAACTCAATCAGAAAAACACCATCAGATATATAACCTATGTAAAGTAATATAAAATTCCCTTTTGAAAATATAAATTTACTGTAAACAGAACTCACCTAAAGTACTACAAGTTTCTCTATCACGGTTGTGTATCACAGTTCATTATTAATGCAAGTGTATTGTGATTTATGTACGGTTATTAAGCTCTGATTTTTTATTAAGCAGAAAAATCTGCAAACTTATTGCGCTTCAGGCACAAGCATGGTAGATGATGTACTAATTTGTCAACCCATCATATTTAATAACACATCTAAAGTAACATATTCCTCGGTCCCAACAGCTTTACCGTCAACAAGTTTCACCATATGTCCTAACATCAATTTAGGATTTATCGTAAAACGATTTGTCACTATAAAACATAATTCAGATTATAAAAATAACCAGTCCCAAATAGCAAATGAAGAAATATACTCTTACAAGGCATTGATCGTTACATTACGCAATATTGTGCCAAATTGGCGCATAAGCTCTTCCATTCTCTTCTCAGCAGCTTTCTCCCGCCGTGAAGCCTCTTGCTGCTGCTTCCTGATGCTCGTCACGTGTCTCTCTTTCTCTTTATCCTTAACAACTGAACTACCTTTAGAATTGCTCGCTTGCTTTTTACTCGAACTGTTATAAAACTGCTCGATCTCGTTCACTCTTTCCTCTAGCTACAAGTTAAGAAACATAACAAATCGAAGTAATAATCAATTTCTGAAATTCCACAAGCATAAGCAGCAAGCCGTGAGCAATCAAACTTCCAGAGAATTCTTCGAAATCACGCTCCGAATCAACGGATGTGATATTAGTTTCTAATTCAATGGCATCCACGTCAATCCATCTCACCTTATCAACCTTTTGACATATTTCATCGACGCGACTGCTGAAACCCTCGACTTCTGCGGTACCGGGTTCAGGATTCCCGGGCAAAGCATCCGCGAAATTCGAAATTGACGCATTCATGGCTTCCATCTGGTCCCAAGACAAAAAATCATGTAACTGCTAAAACGAACAGCGACAGCGTAAAACGAAAACGAAAGTGCAATGAAGAGACGTACGGCGGAGTTAAATAGCAGAGTGTGGCAGAAGAACGGACGCCGCGGGGGAGACACAGCGGTGAGCAGACTGCACAAAACGCGACGCGAGTGTGTTTTTTAGTTGGCGTTGTTTGGGTTCGGATACTATGTCGTTTCATTATTCTCCGCAAGATAATATGCCGTTGCATAATTTTTCCTCTCGTCCTCTTCTCATACGAATCTTTTGTAGTCTTTTGTGCCCGTTTAAGATTGCTGAAAGATGTAAAATGACTTTTAATTATCAAAAATTATTTTAGATATATGGTAAAATTTTTTCAAAATTATCCAATCTTTAAACATATAAACGAAAATGTCAATTATACCCTTTGTTTAAAAAATGAATGTTAAGTAATCTTTCAAACAAAAAATATTTATCTATAAAATTTCTTTCACTAGATTTTTTTAGTCACTATTAGGTTTTAAGCAATTTTAATTGATAAAATGACATAAATAACTCATTGATTTATGTTGACAAATAAATTTATATAAACATCTCTGATTCTTATTTAAAAATAAATTATAAAATATGAAAAATATATAATCACAACACACCAAACACAAAAAAATAATTAGACAATCCACATTCTCTAAATGTGCCACAAATTCCTTTACATACATTCCCGTTAAGAAAATACATATGAAAGCATAGCATTATATTTTGTACATTTTCAATTTAATAAAACTAAGATTTCAAAATTTCCTTTCACATTCAATATTACATTATCTGAAATTTAAGAAGGGAAAATCCCTGATTTTCTTTTAATTTTAGAGTTAATGCCCCATTATCTTTTTATATTTTCTCTAATACTTCATCATCCTTCCCCTTTCTCAAGTTCTGATATTACCCTTTAGTAATTTAAATAATTTTTATTTTGCCATTTAGCAATATAAACATGAACCAAACCGAAACCGATTTTTTCAACATTGTAAAATAGAGGACTTGATGAAAATAAGCTAATACCTAAACTATTGAAACAAACACAATTTCATAATAAATAATCCATTCTTTAATTAAAAAAAACTCTTTTAAACATATATATAATAAATTCTATTAATAATAATAAATGCTACTAATAATAAAAAAAATTTTCTAATATAAAAAATTCATTAAAATTTTAAAATATTTTGAATTTAAAATTATTATTATTATCATTAGATTATAAAATTAATAATGATTTCAAAATAATTTTAATTTTACAATAAATTAGATTTATTTTCCTTAAAAATTTTAGATATATTACAAATTTCTAAAACTATTATCAACAATGATGATTTTAGAATAATTTTATAAAATAATTTAAAATTATATTATTATCATTAATAATAATTTTAAAATAATTTTATTTTGATAATAAATTAGATTTATTTTCTTTAACAATTATCTTAAAATATTATAAAATTTTAAATTATAAAATCATTTTGCAATTATTAAATTTTTTACATTCATTAAAGTAATTTCTTATTTTTAATAGAATTTATTATACATTTTGAAAAGAGATATTTATTAAAGGTTTGATAAAATATTAACAAATGTCATTTGGTGTAGTGGTAAGGGTGTTGGTATATTTCATGATGTTTTAAGTTTCGAATCTCTTATTCATCTTTAAATTATTTAAGGATAAAACCAAAATATTTAAAGTTTAAGAGGGTGATGGAATATTAAAAAAAATGTAGAGGGATAATTGGACATTAATTCCAAAATCAAAGGTGAATCGGACATTTTTCCAACTAAAAAATTTTTTTTAGGAATAAAATAAAATGACAGATACTAAAACTACAACTTTCTATCACCTCTTTCTCCATTTTATCAGCTTTCAAATAGAATATAAATCACTTAATCAAACAACTGAACAAAGAAAAACCAGTATAGCTAAAAATAAACATCATATTACTCACAACACAACTAAATTCAACTAATAGTCAGTCAAAAAAATTGTTCAAAAACGTCAACACTAAATTGCCACAATAAACTAAGAAAATAACTAAATCAAAGGTATTTTTAGCTTACTTCAATGTTTATTGACAATCTTCGCAAATAACTTAAAATTTTGAGAAGTCATTAGCAATAAAAAAAGTAATTCAACAAATGTTTGTAAAATAAAAAAAATTAACGGTAAATTTGCAATTGTACTATTTTTTATAAAAAAAAAATATTGCTTTTATTGTTTAATTTTCTCTCTCTTCCTTGCTCGCTCAATTTTTTGCTTTTGTTTTCTTAATTCTTCAATCTCCAAAACTCCATTTCCTGTAGTGGCAAGGCAAGGCAAGGCAAGGCAAGGCAAGGCAAGGCAACAATGGCTTGCGAATGAAGCTATGGCAAGATAAAAAGCATGACTCACAAGGTTTCTGTCTTCTTTTTTCTTTTTATCTCTTCTTTCCCTCTTCTTTTCTTCTTTTTTCTGTTGACAAGAAAAGTCGTCCCACGATTTCCACCGCTGACTAGTAGCCCCATCACATGTAACTCGCATATTGGCTTTAAGCCATGCCTTGCAACGCAATTTGTAGATTGAATTCTTTATTGGGGGCTAGATTTGTTAGTTTACTTATATGATTGTGAATTCGTTGAAATAGAAAACTCTAATTTATTTTTGGGTGTTGTTGAAATTGAAAATTTGATTTAATTTTAGATGATTGAAAACCTAATTTATTTTGGAAATTTCTAATTTGATTTTAGAAAACTTGATTTTGGGTGATTGAAACCTAATTTGCTTTGGAAAAGGTTAATTTGATTTAAAAAATCCTAATTTGACTTTAGGTCATTTGTGTTTTTGCTTTATTTCCATTCTAGACCGCTTCTTTATCCTCTTGAATATCCAAATGGACGAAATATCAATGAAATCCTCTTGCTTTCTTTGTCCCATGCTTTAGAGTTCTGCCCATTATAAATTATTCTTATTTAGTCTTGCATCACCTTGATTCTTTCCTTCATTACTTTACTTTGTTATGCTTTCCTTTTCTATTACTGCATAAAGACCGTGATTTGACAAAAATTAAATTCTAACTTTGATTTTGAGTGTTGACATGACCTATCTGACTGTTCAGAAAAAATCCTGTTGAATACCTGTATATGCTACCTGTTATTTTTTATGCACAACATATAATAAAATTATGAATAAAAAAAATAGCTTCAAACCTTTATTATTAACATACATTGAGTTTTTATAACTCATCACATATATATATATATAATCACATACATATATGATATGCTCAAAATGTTTCATACAGCATGCGTAAAGTGGTCTCAATCTCATTTATAAAATTTTACCTGTACGAAATCTATATAACCTAGAAAAAAATAGGAAAAGTAGAGAAAAAAAGTGAACATGAGACTCAGTGAGTGGATATATCTTAATAGAAATTACGTTTTCATACAAGTATTAGAGGATATTTTAAAATTATACATAAATTGAATATTATTTACACAACAAGAATATATATCATTACAAACAGCTCATATACCTCCCAACTAGTACCCGAGAGATAACATGTTTGACAGGATTAATTGCCCAATTGGGAAAAATCATACTCAACCTGTGGCCTCGTATCATCGCCTGAGGAGCTCACATTCATATATATATATATATATATTTCCATGAATCCCAAAGACCTTACTATATAATATTAGGGAATGGGTACATGTAGGGTGCTTTAAACAAATACAAATAATATTAAAATAAAAAATAATCACTTTCAAACAATCATTGGGCATCATGCATAATTTTAAATATCATTTTACATATGACACAATTCAACATATCTATAAACATATCAATCATAATATGTTTAACATTTAAATATATTATAAATTGATAGTGTTTTAAAAATATATTCACTTATAACTCAATAACTCAATCTCTGGAAAGTTTAGGAGGTACTCTAGAACTTTTACTACTGCATTGCTTTCTAAAAACATACAATTTAACAGTTTACCATTAAAATGGATTTAAAACTTTATACGTATCACAAATACAACAACAAAACTGCTTTAATTTGATAAATGCAAAACCCACTAGATTTTTTTATATCAATTTAACTTTGCAATACCTTTTTTTGTTTTTTTTTTGGGTTCCTATGGAAGATTCTGCCTATTTTTTTCCTTTTTCCTCTCTTTTTCCTTTCTTTTTCTTCTTTTTTCTTTTCTTTTCTTCCTCTCAAATTCAATTTGCTTCTGTTCTGTTTAATTGCTTTTTCATTCCCTTTGCAAAATCGAAAACAAACAATACAAATGTAAATATATGCACCGCTTCACCGCTTAACCATGTATAAATATATTTTATTATTTTATTATTATTATTATTATTATTATTTCTTTTGACACGTAATCAGTTTAAGTGTCTTTAAGTGTATTGAAAACTCTAATTTGATTTTGGTTAATTGTTGACTCTAATTTAATTTTAAACAATTGAAACCCTAAGTTAATTTCAAAAAATCCTAAGTTGATATAGATTATAATTATTATTACATTATATAACGTATTGTATATTAAGTTTTTTTTTTCCTTTTAAGATATAAATTAAGCTGTAATGCATAGGGTTGGAATCCAGTGGATCATAACACTAAAATTTGGCTATCGCAGGGACAAAAGAAAAAGGAGAATATTTAATTGAATTTGAATATATAATTATTTTATTTTTTCAAAAATATATGTATATATTACTAATTGCAGGGGTAACTTTGTCTTTTTAATATATAATCAACTATACACATGGGTTATTTTAGTTTTTACACAATGTTAAATGCAGTAAGAGCAAGTATGTTATTTCACCATTTTCCGTTAACTGTAACGGTGATCTGCTGTTAATAGAAATAGTATTAATGAATTTTCAAAATTTAAATTATTTGTAAAGATTGTTAATAAATGTGGGGTAAAACCGAAAATAACCTCAACTCAAACAATAAATTCAAGCTGAAGTGTTTAAAATCAAAATTTCTCATTCTCCTTTCGCATGGTTTCCCTCAAACAATATCAAAATTTCACCAGTTTTTGCAGCGGAGCTGAAACAAGCAATTGAAACTTGAATTCACTTAGAAGCCAGCTAGCGGTGTCGCTTTTTTAAAGAAAGGGAAGAACAACAACAATAAAAAAATCCAGCTTGAAATGCAAGAATTGGATTCCCATAAATCCCACCTCCAGACCTAATTCCTCTCACGTTTTCTTTTGAAAGGCTTAAAGCTTGTAAAGAGCCAGAATTAAATGATTCAACAGCAACAAACCTTCAGCAATCAACGTATGTTTACTATTATCAACCATAAAAACCTCGCAATTACAGTAATTATTTTTTCTTTCATTTCAAAAGAGCTTGAATTAAGAAAAAAGGAGGAGGAGGAATGGAAAAAGAAAAGAAAGAAGAACAAGTTAGCGGCGGCAGTGAGGAGAAAAAGAAAAAGGATTTCAGGTTTTTTTTTTTTATTATTATTATATAATTTTTTTTTATTAAATATAATTTATTTTTAAATAAAAATGATTATTTTATCTTCAAATATAAAACATAATAATATTTTTTAATTTTTTAATTTTAATTTATATAACTATTATACCCTTTTTATGATAACAAAGATAAAAGAAAATTAATAGAAGAAATTTCACTAATAAATATTTTTAATTTAAGTAACTACTAGACATTTATTAACAAAAACGGGATTCCAACTATAATTCTTTCAAAAAAATATAATACCAAATATACCTATTAAAATTACAAAAATTAAAAATTAACCCTAAAAAATTATTAAATTTTATTTTTACTTAAAAAATAAAATTTTTAAAAACAAATATTTTTTTTCTTTTTATCATTTTTTATATTTTTATTTTTATTATATAATTAAAATTTTTTTGTTATAAATTATTTTGAGTTAGCATATGTATACACACACGTACATATAAACTCTCATATAAAAATTAAATTTTTATTCATCATTATTCACTAGATACATTTTTGTCTTTTGTATTATTACAACATTTTAACAATAAAATTTATCAAATGTACAAAACCATTTTTTAAATTCACAACACTTTTGAATATAAAATTTACCATAAAAAAAATTGATTTTTTTAAAAATTGGTTATTTGTATACTACAACAACAATAAAGTATTTTAAAATTTATAATAATCTCAAATTGGCACGCTTTTATTTTTCTTTTTAAAATTGTTCAGTTTATATTTATTGAGAAAAAATAAATTCAATTTACTTATGTTTTAATTTTGTCTCAACATAATTTATAAATTGAACTATATAATCTTTCTAGCCGAATTATCTCTTCATCTTACTTTTTAAAATTTATTATCGTATGGTTGCCACTTGTTAATAAATTTTAAAAAAAAACTAAGAAATAAATAAATTACCACATTTATTATATCGATAATTCTTTTAATTGAATTGGATGGATGGTTTGTCGATCGAGCTAGAACACTTGATGTTTTTGCAATTTTTAAGCTATTGTGGTTAATTGCTTATTGTATTATACATCTCATATAAATTTTTATGCAAAAAAAAAAAAAGTTTGGGATGCATATTGCAATTAATTACAAATGATAAAAATAAAACTAATTATTTAATTAGTTTTAATATTAATATATTACAAGTGAGCGAATATAATGTATACAAAAACTTGCATTTTAATGTTTTGTATGTCAAAATTAATCTTATAACCACCAATAGGAAGATTAGCAATTTCTCGCTAAGAGAAAAAAGGAAAAGAAAATTTGCGATATTAAAACAAATTTAATTACAATGTATATTTATTTCAATACGTAATATAATAATCTCAGCATATCATATTCCCAAAACGCAAGTAATTGGCAGCAGCTTCAGCCTCGCAATCGGACGAGGGAAAAACAACCAAAAGCCGTCTTGGTCAGCAAGCTGGCACACTGGGCCCCACACTTCAACGACCGAACAAGGCTCCAGTGATTTCTCCTCCTGCCACATCCATTATTATCACCGGCTACTACCAGTTCGCCGCCACCGGCAGTCACCGGTAACATCGGAGCCGGCTTTCTTCTTTTGCTCTGCCTCTTCTTTATATCACTCAGCTCCATTACCGTCGGAACCTTCGCCAACCCAATCAACACCTTATGCCTATGACTACGAGAATTAGTAGCGTAACAACCGTACCGGTATCTCCCGGTTACCGGTGTGTTTGAACTCCTCCTCTTGCTGTTAATGTAGTAAACTGGACTATCCGGTACTTGTTGCCGTTTATTACCGCTGTAGCTTACAGACTCACCACAGAAGTTGATGGCATTGCTGTTTTTGTCGGCTGTATCGGCGTCGTTTTGGTCAGTGTTAAAAGAAGTGTCAAAAGAGAACTCGAAAGAGTTGTCTTCGTTTGAAAGTTGTTGGTAACTATCGTATTCAGATTCTTGACAGTGATCAACTAAGAGATCACAGAGAGAAATGGCGTCTTCTTGATCTGATTCTTCTACTTCTCCTCCCTCACGCTGTGGTAAAATCGTAAATCTTTGTTGATCCTCCATTACAGAACAGACTAGAAGGAAGGAAGAAAACGAATAGAAAATGAAATACAGAGACGAGAAAAATGCTTGTCCGGTGTTTGGTAGATTGGAACTTTGAAAGAACATTGAGCTATATAAAGACAATATTTTATTATTATTTTTTATTTTTTTATTTGTAATTGTACTTATAGATACTGGTTGTTTCGTGGAATGGTCGTTTAACGTAATTGAAAAATATTAATTAGGGCGGGGTGAGTAAGACAAAAGGGGTGGTGTGGGTCGTTCGTCGTAACTTGTACAACAGTTCTTCTAGAAAGGAGGGAAATTTGGCTGTTTTTATTTATTTTTATTTTCATTTTTATTTTTTTAAATTTTAGCTCGGAAATTTGACCGTTTGAGCCTTAAGGGACTAGACGTTTTCTAGAAGGCAATTCTTCAGCCCAGTAAAACAAATTTGACAATCGAAATACTAGAACTGGAAGAGGAGTGTTAAACCCCATACGCTTTTGAAAGCAAAACGCAGAATTACTTGTCATGTTTGTACATAAATTTTAGATATTTTATTTAGAAAAATAATTCTTACCGACGAAGAATATGTATTCAGAATGTTCTATTTCATTTGAAGTAATGCAGTATTTATTTGAAATAATAATACAAGCATTACATCATAAAATAATGTGATAATAATTTAATAAGTTAGAAGAAAAAACCTTACAAATACTTAAGATAACTATTAAAATAATTAGTCCTATTGATTTTTAAAATATTCATTCAAGTCTTTATTTATTAAAAATAACAATTAAATCTATATTTAATAGCAGTTTATTAAGAAAAGATTTTTAAAACTCTTACTAATAATAATAATAATAATAATAATAAGTATCCAATTTACAACGTATTAATAATAAATATTTTATTATTAATATATCAACTATTAATAAAATATAAAATTAATATTTTAATAAAAGATAAATTTATTTATTTTATTTTATAACATATTTATAATACAATATTTATGATTATATTACAATAAAATATAAAAAAAAAAATAATGATTTATTTATTTATTTATTTATTTATTAATCAATTTGTTATAATAAGCATATAATAGTTATTCTTTAATTAACAAAATTTTAAAAATTATTAAAATTAATAATAACACATATAAATTTTATTTATTTTTGCCGATAATACATAGGCTTGGGGGGTTGTTGGCATCGAAAGCGCGTTAAGCGTTGAACAATATCTACGTAAATATCAGCTGTTGATATGGGCAGCTGTTGACATGGGCTTCGCTAAGTATGTCAGCTTCCAGAAATATATCAATTCTCTTTTGCTTCATTTTTCTAGTAAATCCTGATAATTTGAAAAAGTCTACTGATCGTGTTGTATTTTATTAGATTTAATTTATCACGTATTTAACAATCCAATTTTATCTGGAAGCAATCACTGTTTCCTTCTTTTTACCCACTTCTGTCAAAATGGATTCAACAAACAAACTCCCCGGTCAATACACAGAACTTAACTTAGTGCAATCCTACTCCAAGCATTTTTCTTTCAATATAAGTTTCTAACATCATTCAACGCGTTCACTGTAAATTCTACTCCATACATTTTTCTTTCTATACTTTTTACTGTTACCAGAGAAATTTGCATTCCATTACTTAACACATTCACTGTAAACGGTTAATTCTTAGACTTCTAGAAATTGCACAAAAGTAATAAAATGTAGTCATCGTGTGTGTATATATATAATATCATATATTACATGTAGAGTTTATTAATATATATATATTTATATATCATAAATTTATTGAGAGTGAAAATTTAGATAAGCTTTATTATAGTGTATTTTAGAAATTTATCCTCATTAATAAATTAGAATTTACTAAGAGTGGAAGTTTAGAAAAATTCTATTATAATGTATTTAAATAATTAGTCTTCTTATAAATTAGAGAAAATTTCATCATCGTAAAGAATACAGAAGAATTTATTCACAAAAAAGTAGGAAAATTTCACACTTTATAGAGTATAGGACTCAAATCCCTGCCTCTAAAAGGTACTTTAATATCCAAGCTATGACTTAGGTTATATCGTCATATTTCATTCGATTGGACCAATTTTTTTATAATGGTTTTGTTTATGGCACCACATAATATCTATCTATGTCCAATGGGACAACTGCCATTCCCACTTCTTCTTCTTCTTGATAATTTTCATTTATAAAATAACAAAACTCACTTCTATCTTGCAGGAGAGAATTGTTTTCTATATTTTAGAGGAATATTAAGATCCACAAGTCTCAACACACATACTCAAATGAAATGACGTTGTAACCTTTATTTGTTTAATTTTTTGAAATAACTAAAAATATTTTCTATTTTTTTCTTTTCCAAAATTATAGCTATTGGTTAAAAATTAACGGGAGAATAATAGTAAAATATCCATTTTTAAAAAATAAATATTAAGTAAGTATTTAAAGTAAAAATATTTGTCAATTACACTCCCTCCGTTAGAATTTTTAGTCCGTATTAGTAAGAAAATGTCTAACATTATAACTTAAAATTAAAATTAAAAGTTTAAAAATTATCATTAATTTTTATATATCAAGATAAAATATTAATTATAATTTAAAAAATAAATATAAAAATAAATTATTAAAGAAAGATTTTCAACGGTAACCACGTTTGACTTCCTAATTTAAAAAATAACCATAATTCAAAATATTATTAAAAAATAACTAAGTCAATTTTTTTAGACAAAAATACTCTTACTCGAAATAACACTTTATGTTTAAAAATATACTTTCGAATATAGAAAAAGTTTTTTTTTTTTTTTTGTGCTCCAAAATGCACTTTCAATCACGAAGTACACTTTTGAGTAGGGGTAATTTTTTTAAAAAAAAATTGTATTGGTCATTTTTTAATGATATTTTGAACCGTAGTTATTTATTGAATCGGGAAGTGAAGGGTGGTTATAAGAGATAGTTTTTCTATTTAATAAATATAATTATATAATAAAAAAACAAAAAGACCCTAAAACTCCATCTTTTTCTCTTTGCCATCGCTGCTACTGTTACCTCTTCTTATTATCCTCCTCCTCCTCCTTGCCATTCTGCTTCTCTATCTTTTTATCCTTGCCGATGTCTTTTTCTTCTCACCATCACCGCTGCTATCTTTTTCTCCTCCTCCCTCTCCTTGCAACCACTTCTTCTTCGTCTTTTTCTCCTTGCCGCCACATTGCTAACTTCATCTTTTTCGTTTCAACTTCTCATTTTCAATTATATTTTTCAAATCTAAAAGTGACATTTAAAATACTATTAATTCATTTTTAGTTTAACTGAAAAAAAACCCAAATTTTCTTCTTCTTGTAGTTTAATTTCAAATATTTGTTGCATCTATGGCTCTTGTTGGTGTTGTGGTGGTGAGTTGTCATGGTGGTGATTGTGATTTTAGATGTATTGTGCTTTTCATTTGTTAAGTTGAGTACCAAGGGATATGATTGCATAATGCTGATTACCAAGTAAAATACTTGTAGATATATTCAATTTCGGTTATGATTAATCAAGAAACAAAAACAATGATCTTCTTTTTGAAGCCATTTGGACCAAGCAAGCACTGCGAACATGTTCAAATAATTATATTAATAAAATATATTATTTTTTTATTTTAAGTGTATTATGTTTATATATTTTCTTTATGTTTTATAATTTATTTAAAAAAATTAAGAATTAGGAATATTTATGTAAATTTATTTGTCAATATAAGCTAGTAGGGTATTTATATCATTTTATCAATGAAAATAAACCTAATAATAACAAAAAAAACTAATAGAACTGATTTTATTAATCAATATTTTCGGTTTTGGTATCTATTTAATATTTATTTAAAAAAAAAAGGTACCTTACTATTATTCTCCTAAAATTAATACTGAAGAGGATAATTTAGTCATTTTAATAGTATTGGGGATCTATTTGCTACAAATCAACATAGCCTGCAAATTCAGAAAAAATAAAAAATTTTAAGCATTTACTTGGGGGGCATTCCGAGAATTGAACTCGGGACCTCTCGCACCCTAAGCGAGAATCATACCACTAGACCAAATGCCCGCTGTTGCTAATTAAATGGAAAATTTATTTTTATAAACTAATTTTTGAGTATTGAATAATCGATGGAGCAATAAAAAACCCAAAACCCTTGTGAATTTGAGGTGGCACTGGATCGAAAAACCTCTCGATTGTCGTTGAGTTTGAGTTTGTGAGAAATGGCAAGAGCAGCTCTTCTCCACTTATTGCGATCACAATCGAAACAACTCTCGGCAAGAAACTTTCATTCAGGTTCTCTTCACTTCCCTCTCCTTCTCTTGCAGTGCGAACTTTTTACTTTCGCAGCTCAGTTCCTAACTCCATTACACGATCCTGTCCTTCGTAATTTGTACTGCGTTGTCTTTAATAGATAATAGTAGTCTTGTTGAACAACTTAAAAAGTTTTAATATTTATTTAGAAGAAGAAGAAGGAGATCAAATTCTTTATCTTATACTAGAAGATTGTTGAATACACGGACGATAAATTTTTTATAGTAATTAGATGAAATTGCAATTATGCCAGGTTTCAATATTTTTCTTTTCTGGGTCGGGGATGGTTGTGATTAAAGACAGATCAAATTCAAACATTCTTAGGGATTTATTTGGGATATGGTGACTCTGATTTATTATGGCTGGTTTTACTAGATATGTATATCCGTTGACAGCTTCACTCCATGCAAATCTAGATAAGTTGAATGAAAATAGATGATTTTAGGATTGTTTTATTCTTGTAGTTTGATCTTTTGAGCAACCCATTGGCATGCCCATCTCTTTTTTTCTCTTCTGGTTCTTTCAGAGATTGAAATGAATGTTTTAAGTTTTCAACTGTTTAAGGAGTTTAGGATTTATGGTTGCTGGTTATTTAAGATGATAAAACCTATTGGTATTATCAGATGGTCAGTCTGCTTTTGACAAGGTGCTTTTTTCCTTCTGTTCATGTTTCCTCTCCTGGTTAAGTTTTTCCCAGTGGCATACAGTTTTAGAATATAGATATGCAAGTTTTTACTGCATGGCTTTGCCTAGTTTTATTTCTCATTTTAGCTTTGATACTTTCTAAGACTTTTAAAAGAAAACAAGAGTTGCAAACAGTCACTTTACTCAATGATTTAATTTTTTGGGATTTTATATTTATGTTGCTGTGGTCAGTTTAGTTGTTGTAACACTCTTCCTTTATCATTCCCATTGTGGTGCAAGTTGGAGTTTGCAACTCTACAAGCTTATAGTATTATATAGCAAAAACGGGAAGATTCGTGTTTCATTGGCTTATGCTGCACCTTTGGCGAAAGTTTGCTCCTTTAAGGTGTAGCAGTTCATATGAATGTTTTCTTTTAATTGCCTTAGTAGAATTCTGGTTCATGAAAGCAAATTAGATGATCTTTTGTTTACTTGCTAATGAAGATAATTGTCACATCATACCCATAGGTACCCTCTGTACGCCTATCTGAATAATCTAGGTAGAGAATATGGTATAAATGTCTGGTGATATTTTTCTTTATTTGTTTGGCTGAAGTTGTAGATTCTCAATAATTTTAAGTTTTTCTATGTGAAAAATATTTTCTAGCTTTGACATGTTACAGGCATGAGATTTTGTGTTAGAGGTCAGATATATGTGTCTCAAGTGTTAATCTTCAAATATTAAATAGAAATCCTATGAAGCCTTCATTTTTCTGTGTTAAGTGGTAATTTTGAGTGATGATTTTCTTTGCTGTTTTAGTTCAGAAATTATCATTGAGTAGCTGAACCCAAACAACTGCATCTCTTGTTGCTTCATGTATGCGTAGTTTACGGTGGTAGTCATTGCAACAGTTTTCATCCTTGCTTATCTAATTCTGTATAAGACTGCTTTAAAAAAGGCAAACCTCCAGAATACACTAAGCATTTTGTTACAACTCTTTCAGTTTTTTCCCTTTAGCTGCTGCTGATTAAAATATGCAAGTTTTGGTTGATGGTGTTGGTTTTTGCTATCACACTTCTACTAATGTTCTCCCAGTTTCAGGTTATCAACTTTGTAGGTTTGGAGCTAGGTCAGCTACAGCAAAGGTCAATTTCTACCCAGCCATCCATGTCACTGCTGCTCAGAAGAGGTGGGCATCTCAGAACTCAGCCTCAGCAGATGACAGCAAGATCAGCATTGGACCAAACCGAGGGGTAGAAGTTGCAGAAGACGAAAAGGACACTGGTGTTGTCTATTATGGTCCAATTTCATCAACAATCAAGAAAGTGAAGCTTCTCTCTTTGTCAACCTGCTGTCTATCTGTATCTTTAGGCCCAGTCATAACCTTCATGACATCTCCCGATATGAATGTTATTTTGAAGGGTGCGGTTGCGTCATCTGTGATATTTTTGAGTGCCACCACAACAGCTGCACTTCACTGGTTTGTGAGCCCTTACGTTCACAAGCTCAAATGGCAGCCAGGTTCAGACAGCTTTGAGGTGGAAATGATGTCGTGGCTGGCAACCTATGTTCCAAGGACTATTAAGTTTGCTGATATTCGGCCACCAGAGACCAATAGGCCTTTTGTGACATTCAAGGCAAACGGGAATTTCTACTTTGTTGATGTAGAACATTGTCATAACAAGGCTTTGTTGGCAAGATTGACCCCCAATAAAGCAACTCAGGAGTCGGCTTTTAAGAACCTGTAATCCAACTATATTATTGTGTAACTCTTGATAAGCCCGGTTACACTTGTGGGCGTTTCAACCTCGCTTTTTGATTAGTGCGAGACAGCAAGTTTCAATGGTTTTGATCCAGTAGTTTATTTATTTTATGAAGGAGACTTGGGGAAAATCTTTTCAACCGCTAGGTATTATAACGTAGCTTGAATTGATTATTATTTCAATTTAGCTTTGCCACACTTGTAGAGGAGACTTGACTAGCAAGGGCTGAGGGCGGCACCATGCCAAAGTTAATATGTACGGAATTGAGAATATGTGAATTTTAAATATAATTATCAAATGAAATATTATGCATGTTTGGAATTAGAACTTAGTTATAATCTATCAATTCCAACTGCCCTTTTCACTTCATAAATTTACTTCCACATTATGAGACCGCTTTGATTTGCAAATTCGGTCCGTTGAGGGAATTTCAACGTCCTCCAGGTGACCAGATAATCAACTTTTTGATAGGCCATTATTGTTGTGAAATTGTCAGATTTCACATATAAGTGAAAACATGTAAAAAGGTGGCTCTTTACTTTGCCGCGCAAATGTTCCAACGATGGTTGAACTCACTAAAAAGGGCACAACATTCCCTAACAGATTCTAATCTTTTCTTCAATTGATGCGATCACTCCAAAAGCACCGAGAAAATTATCTACGATGCCCGATTAAATCACCCGCTATCTGAGAGTTGAATGAACCTCAAGGGCCACTATTCTCCTGCCCTTCGTTATTGATAGCTCTAACCCTATACTTCATCGGCAAGCCAAGCCTGCTAAAGTCATCTTCGAACAACGAGAAAAAAAATATATGTACCTCCGAAAAGCCACAGAAATTTAGAAAATGCAAACAAAATATAAAATATAAAAGTCGGCAAAAACATCTTAGAAGCTCAGGCAAAGACCTGAAACTCCCGAGTTGATTACAAAATAGACATATAACCAGTTTTAACATGACAACAACATCCCAAGGACAGACTACTCTGAAAAGGACTCAATACTGTACCCCGCCACCGTCGGTCAAGAACCCAGTTCTGTGAACAGAAGTCTCTTGACGATGGTGTTGACCTGTAATCGTAACTATCAAAACAGACACCTAAACATCCAATGCATGGATTCATCCTAACAAGCGCCCATTCTTTATTATAAAGGCGCTGATAGCCCTCACTCGCAGACACAGAATCCAGCACGATTCACTTGCCACCCTTCTTGGCAGCAGACTTGGTCACCTTAGCACCGCTTGGATCCTTCTTCTCCACGCTCTTAATGACCCCAACAGCAACAGTCTGACGCATGTCTCTCACGGCAAAACGACCAAGAGGGGGATACTCTGAGAAAGTTTCCACCACCATGGGCTTGGTAGGAATCATCTTAACAAACCCAGCATCACCATTCTTCAAGAACTTGGGTTCCTTCTCCAGCTCCTTACCAGAACGCCTGTCAATCTTGGTCAAGATCTCAGAAAACTTGACAGCAATGTGGGAGGTGTGGCAATCTAGAACAGGGGCATATCCATTTCCAATCTGACCTGGGTGGTTCATGATGATAACTTGGGAGGTGAAGTTAGCTGCCTCCTTGGCGGGATCATCCTTGGAGTTTGATGCTACATACCCACGCTTGAGATCCTTGACAGAAACATTCTTAACGTTGAATCCAACATTATCACCAGGCAGGGCCTCTTGGAGAGACTCATGATGCATCTCAACTGACTTAACTTCAGTAGTCAATCCAGTTGGACCAAATGTGACGACCATACCAGGCTTGAGGATACCAGTTTCAACACGTCCAACAGGTACAGTTCCAATACCACCAATCTTGTAAACATCCTGAAGTGGGAGACGAAGGGGCTTGTCTGATGGCCTCTTGGGCTCAGTAATCTGGTCAAGAGCCTCAAGAAGGGTTGGGCCCTTGTACCAGTCAAGGTTGGTGGACCTCTCAATCATGTTATCACCCTCAAATCCAGAGATGGGAACAAAAGGAATCTTATCTGGGTTGTAGCCCACCTTCTTCAAGTAGGAAGAAACTTCCTTAACAATTTCATCATATCTAGCCTTCGAATACTTGGGGGTGGTGGCATCCATCTGTACCAAAATTTAAAAATATATCACCCAGTGTCAAATGGACACTCTAAAAAGATCACTACCAAACTCACAAGTTAGAACAACTGCAAATTGTAGAAGGCACAAAGAATTACCTTATTACAGCAGCAAATCATTTGCTTCACACCAAGGGTGAAGGCAAGTAGAGCATGCTCACGGGTCTGACCATCCTTGGAGATACCAGCTTCAAAACCACCAGTTGTGGAGTCAATGATAAGGACAGCACAGTCAGCCTGGGAGGTACCAGTAATCATGTTCTTAATAAAGTCACGGTGTCCAGGAGCATCAATGACAGTGCAGTAGTACTTTGTGGTCTCAAACTTCCACAAAGCAATATCAATGGTGATACCACGCTCACGCTCAGCCTTGAGCTTGTCAAGCACCCAAGCATACTTGAAGGATCTCTTGTTCATCTCAGCTGCTTCCTTCTCAAATCTCTCAATCACACGCTTGTCAATACCTCCAAGCTTGTAGATCAAGTGACCAGTGGTGGTTGACTTGCCAGAGTCAACATGGCCAATGACCACAATGTTGATGTGAATCTTCTCCTTACCCATGATGAAGAACTTGCTTAAGACTGTCCCCACAATTAAAATTAAAGTTAGATAAACAAGTAATCACAAACTTCAACAACACCCAAATTTCATCACTCTTTAACTCTCGTGTACATAAAAATAAACTTTACGAACATGGAAGCAAATTATATTAATGTTAGTGACAAGTAACACATACAATTACAATACTGCCAGGGCAAGGGAAGACACATATCCCAAAACAATAACACTGGGCATACAAAAATTTACTGTATAACAGACACTTACTGAGCAAACAATCATGCCTTGATTTAATAAAAACATTTACAGAAAACCAATTCACCAACTCATAAACAATCATATCTCTCAACAATCAAAAATATATCTCGTAAAGAAACTATTTTAATCCAAAAATGATCAAGTTCATTCTTATAAAAAAAAAAAAAGACTAATCAGATTTCAAAAAGTAGAATCCTATCACAAATGAATGCAATCAAACAAACGTAGATAATTACAACCAAAAATCACATCATAGATTGATTTGTCTCAAACCAGCGAATCGAATATGACTAAACAAATTTTGCAAAGCAAAACATAATCAGCAGACATCTTAGAGCCATAACGGACTACCTTAACTTAAGATCAATGAGTTTAAAAAGATCTAAAATAAATAAATGATTCCTATTTAAAACGATTCAAACTAAAAACCAATATACGTCAGCACTCAAGCGAATCGTAAACAGAACAACATCATAGATCACCTTATGTCCGCAAAGATGAACAGAAAATCATTGAATACATAAACACAACGAATCGTATTAGAACAAACACACAAAACACAAATGAAAACGCAAATCAACAACAGTTAACAGATCTCAAACCTTAATCGTATCAGATAAAAATCGCACTCCAAATAAACTTAATCCAGATCAAAAGGAACGAACAAGCTATTAGATAATTAATTAGTTTAACGAAAGAATAAGATAAGAAGAAGAAATGGACCTTAGAGAGCTCTGTTAAAACCCTCGCCGCAAAGAGAGGAAGACACTAGACGAGCAGACAGGAGTGAGTGCAACACCTGATAGGGTTTGTGTTGTGTGTTTTTATACGAGCATTTTAATTTTTTCTTCCTGAAATGCCCTTGTACGTAATTGTAATGACCTACGTGTCCCAATTCGCTCATAGGGCGGTGGGTTCTTTTCTCGCATTCCCACTCGCATCGATGCTCGTTTCAGGAATCAGCGGTTTGAGACAGGAGGATAGGGGTTAACGCGCTTTTAAGAAGCGTGGGGATTCCGACACATTTTAAAGGCAGGCCTTTTATTATTATTTATTTTTATTTATGGACAGCTTGGAGGGCACGCTCGGGCTTGAACCCACGTCGTACTGTCGCAGTGGTTGTTGGAATAATATGTTTGAATGTTTACGTGGGCCCTACGTAATGATCTGAAAATTGAGCCACACTAAATACACTCACTAAATTGCTATGTAGACTTTCCAACCTCCGTTCTCCGTTTCTATTGTAGTAGTTAGCATAATAGTGGGGGTTATTTAGTAGAACCAGATACACAAATTCGTCGACTCTTATTTAGAATTGGAGCCCGATCCAATAGGAATTGGCTAAAGTCCATGCTCAATAACTCATCAATTGGCCCTTTTTTTTTCAACTCTTTTACGTTTGACAAATTTAATTCAATTTAGTCAAAGAAAAAAATTTTGGGCAACTTTTACATTTAATTAACTTCAAAATTTATTTCTAATACTATCAAGGAAAAAAAAAAAAAAACCAAACAGTGAGACCATTTTGCTCATGTAGTTAATAAAACACAAAAACTCTAATTTCCTTTCTCATTTCTCCCAAATTCCTAATTGTGCGGAAAACTCTAAACGTAATTTAACTTTAAAAAATAGACAACATTCTAAATCAAAATTGTTATTGAAATTCTCAGTGAGTGGTCAATCATGGTCGAAACTCATTGTAATTTGTCTTCAATCTTTGAACAATGTCTTAAATTAAATAATTTTAACCTAAGATACAATCAAACATGCAAATCAAATAATTTATAAGAATTTTTTATAAAATTAGTTTCATAAATTTTGGATTGAAGTGATTGAGAATTTGAGATTAGGGAATTAGAAAAATTAACGATTTTTTGAAAAATGAGAATAGGGGAAATTTGGAGGAAATGATAGAGTAAATTAGGGTTTTCGAATCAAATTCATCTAAAATTCTATTATTTGGATAGTATTAAAAACAAGTTTTAAAGTTGGTTAATTTTAAAAATTAACCCATTTTTTTTTGTCAAATTCAAAATTTTCATAAAAAAAAAATTTCAACTTTAAGAATGATTTTTCAAAATAACTAAATAAATAAATAATCCATAACTTTTACTTAACAACTACATTTATGATTATATTTATTAACCACTCACCAAACATTCATTTATATTTGACAACCAATTTTATTTTATGGTGATTGAATTTTAAGTCACGTTTTGCTTTGAATTACATTTTTAATTAGTCCGGTTCTTCCAAAAAGGATATAATAAATAAGGTTACTAACAAAGGTTCTAACTTCGAGAAAGATATTCAAATCCAAACATTAACATTAAGAAAAGAAAAAGAAAGAAAGCAGTTGCATAAAAGATGAAAGAACCAAAGGAATATTAATTAGGATGAGTAAATGACAAGCAGCAACATTAAATGGGATTGCACTGAAAATGTTTGTCACGTTTTGAATTACAACAGCTTTCATTAATTTAATCACTGCTCTGGTTGGTGGGATGTCAAAATGATAATCCCTTAAAAACTGAAATAAAAAGTATAAAAAGACAAAGTTCATGAATTGGTTGTAAAGATTCTTATAAACTTTGTATTTATTTTCTATTTCTCTTCCTTTTTTTATTATAAAGAAAAAAAATTAACAAAAATGTGCCAGCAATAAGTCTTTTAATTACAGTGTATTAATTCATAAATTTGATTAAATTATTTAAAATATAATTATATGTGAATAGGTGTTAGTTCCAATTATAAAATCTATCATAAATCTTGTATATATTAAATTAAATATATTTGAATTATTTTCTTATAAGATATATATATATACTTTTAAAATCAAAACATATTTATGTAGATGATAGATACAAATCTAGGAGAGATTTAACTTAAATATATTTTAAAATAAAATAAAGTATTTAAATTTATTTATGTATAATAATATCAAAAAAATATTTTTAAAACATTGAATTATATTATAATCAAGGTACTCTTTTAAGTTTAATTCGATAATTTGAATAATTAAGTTTGAGCTGTCTTAATTAGAAGAATTATTATATAGAATTTTTTATGTGGAGAAAAAGACTGAGGCCGGTTTAGTTTAAGGCAATTAAAAGCAAAGGGGACAATCCTTGAATATAAAATTTATTATTAGGTAACGAAGCTCATTAGATATCAATATATATATATATATATAAATTATTAATTAATTAGGACAATTTTTTTTTATAATTTTTTTTTTTATGCTTTTAGTTTTTCTTCTAGAGTAGTTATAAACTTGTAGACGATTTTGAAACTATAGTGGAATTTTCAATTTTCTTTGGCTGCCGTTTAAGACCATGATTCAAGGTTGGCATTCTTCCGTTATGCTTAATTAATTGTCATTTAGTAAATATTAAAAGAAAAATAAAAATAATAATAATAAAATATTATTCTCTTTGACGCTGGGCTCAATCATACGATTTTACCTTGAAAAAGATTCTCTTAATATAGGAAGAGTGAATATTAACTCTAATCGATGTGAGATTAAAAATAAAAGTGTAAATTTATTCATAGCATAAAATTTGAATTTATGAGTTAAGAAGATTCCTTTAATAAAATGTAAATAAAAATAAATCATATTATTTTTTGAGATAATTTTGGGAACAAGCAATAAGGAAAATGAGAATACGAGATGTAGCAAGTAGCAATTAGCAATTAGCAATTAGCAATTAGCATCACGATCTGTTTAAATTAGAAAAAAAAAAAAAGGATAATTCCATACGTGTTGAGGTTGTTGACTCAAGCCACGTGGCACAAAACGGGCACTGGTTTGATATTGGTACGTGGATTTCAAAGAGTTGACTAGAGAAATGTGCAAATCAGACTATTCGTAATTTACTTAGTCAATCTAGAACTGATAAAAATAATGAGTAAATAAGGAATCTGTCTGGTCCATGGGACCCGCAGTAAAACATCGGACGCGGTGAGACTTGCTATCCAAGGAATCAGACCTCCCAACACAACACATCACATCACATCAATCACATCGCTCTAGAATTGTCCACGTGGCGGACTACTACTATGGTCTGTTAGCAAGATTTAAAAGTCAATGGCGTGTCTCGTGACTGGTAATGGTAACAGAAACTAGGATAAACATTTTTTTTGATAAAAACCCGAAATTATTCTTATAAAAGAACTACATAATTACATAATATTTCTTTTTTTTTTCTTTATTTTTTTCCAACTAAAAATTATACACAATATAAAAAAAAAAAGTTTAGATTTATTTGTAGAGCCATCAAAATATTTTTAAATACATCTCAATTATTTTAAAAAAATTTCATATAAAAATTTATATATTTAGAGTTCATCTTATAAATAGTTGTCTACCTCAATTTAACGAAACATCCACGTACTAGAACAAAAAGTATTTTCAATATGAATAAAACAAAAAAAGAAAAGTTGAAAAAATAACCAAAAAATGTGAACGCATATGAAGAAAAGGTCCAGATTAGGTATCCGTACAAATGATTTTTTCTAAAAAGAAAATTTAACAAAACTTGTTTAGATGAATGCCATCCCTGTTCTATAAGGTTTGATTAATTAGCTTGATTAGTCTTACTTGTTTAGAAAATATTTATAAAAATTATAATTTACTATAAAATGACAATTATACTTTTATCTAATTGTAATTGGGTAAAAAATTACTTTCAATTTTTAACTAAAAATAAATATTAAAATAATAATAAGTACTATTTTATAACACATTAATAATTAAATGTGTATGAATAGATTATAAATAAAATATAATAGGAAGTATTGTATTATAATATTATTTACTTATAGATTTATATTTATTTATGATTTATTTTATTTGTTCTCTTGTCTAATTAAATTGAATTGTTAGTATTATAGTTATAATATATCAATAAATATTTAATTATTAATGTGTTATAAAATAGTATTTATTATTATTTTAATATTTATTTTTAGTTTAGAATTGAAAATAATTTTTTAACTCATTACTATCAAATAAGGGTATAATTATTATTTTATTATAAATTGAACTTTTTAGAAATAATTTTTAAATTAGTAGGACTAAGTAGGTTAATTAGTCAAACTTTAAGGATTTAGAAGACATTAACTCAACTTATTTTTATAATGATCATTGTAACAATAAACCCATTTTTTCAATTCAAAAGTTAAAGGTAATATTAAGTTTTCGTCTTTTTATATTTAATTTATTTTTTTTATTTAGAATTAATGAAAATCAAAGACTAGTGGGTTTACTGGCTGCATATAATTTTTTAGGGTTGCATGCTTATATTGTATTTAAATTTGATGAAGGCAGCAAGGCAAAGTCCAATTGCAGGCCCACGAATTTCTGAACAACCGTATAACAAAACAAAATCAAGAGGCCAGCTCCAGAAGCCAGTCCACAAGACATGAAATGAAGGGTAATCGTCACTCAATGCCTCCAGCGTCGACTACAGAAGAAGCAGACAACTGTATGGCGACAAAACCATTTGCAGCCTCCACGAATATATGTGAATGGAATATTTAATTATTTGAGTGTGGTGATTTATAATATATAATCTTTACAAAAAAAAAAATTCGAATGTGGTGATTTTTAACACAAATGTTTTAATGTCACTGTTTTAATGTGGTGATTTTTAACACAACTATTAATCCAATATTTATGATATTATAATTTAAATGAAATGTAAAATATAAAAATAATAAAAAATTTATTATATACTAATAGATACTATATTAGTAATGTGCTATAAAATAATATTATTATCTATTTTATTAATATATTTTATTTTATAAAATTTTAAAATTTAATACTTATTAAACAACTATTATTAGTATAAAGGTATAATTGTTATTTTTTAATAAACAAATATTTTAATAGATATTTTCAAATTGTGGGGACTAATCCGTTCAATAGATTAAACCTTTAAGAATTTATATATTCTTTTCTCTATTATTTAGTAGTGGGTGGTTGTATCCATAGTTATTGTATGCCTATATTATTAGCCGCTAATTATAAGTAATTGGTTGTATTTATCGAGTAAAAAATAAATCAAAAAATTAAAATATTTAAAAAGTAAAGTTAATTAAAAAATATCTTAAAAATAAATAATAAATTAAGGAAAATTTGATAATCTTCTAAAATATATGTAAAGATATATATATATATAGATCTAAAAAATTGTTTTAAAATATAAATATTATAATATAAAATTTTTTTTGAAAAAATATGGGCCCGGGGGCAGATCCCCTCAAGGCCTCAAGCTGGCTGGCACTGCGCCACCAGTTCGTTGGCAAATATTATTTTTTTTGTCAAATAAAAGCAATTATTTTGTCAAATAAAATTTAGTAGATATATAACTACTGCAACCGCGTTTTAAATTTTTTGTTTCATCCTTGACTTTAACTAATACATAACTTGTAAAAAAAAAAAATATCAATATTATGTATGATTTAAAATAATAATATGGAAACGATTTAATATGTAAAATTATGTTTATGGCACATAGGAAATGATAATGGTAAAACAATAAATTGGATTATTTGTAATATCATACTTTGTTAAAAAGTTGATGAATAATATTAATGTTAATATTCCATGGATAATTATGAAATTATTTATCTATCACATAAATTAATTTTTTTTATGATATTATTATTTTGATACCGCGTAAATTGCCACCCCACTTAAAAGTCTGGTAATAATGTATTATTTTGTAAATAAAATTAAAATATTTAAAAAAAATAAGATAGCATTGTATGACAGTATTATTGATCATAATTTAAATTATGTCGGTTATTAGATTATCAATATATATATATATATATATATGTAAATGTTATCATGTTAAGAAGGAAGTTGATAGGATAGAGATACTGCATTGAGAGGCAGAAATTTCAAAAAAAGAAAAAGAAGTGTACAGAAATTTCAAAAAAAGAAAAAGAAGTGTACAGAAATTTCAAAAAAAGAAAAAGAAGTGTACAGACAACTAATGTCGGGCTAGCTATGACTCATTTTGTTGTATTCTAGAATTCCAAGCGAAACAAAAAAGAAAGAGTATCATCCTATCTGATTCCTTTGAATTTATTTCTTTATTCATCTTCGTCTAGAAGCCGTCCCAATCAACCTCCAAAAACCCCAAATGAAATAAAAATAAAAATTCCTCCCCGGCCCTTTTCAGCTACCTTGTTGTATATATATACATATTTATTCCAATATGCTTTCTCCTCATCAAGAAGATACCCCTTTTCACAAATTCCTTTAACTTTCAACTCTCTGTATTGAATTGGATCCATTTCAATATATTCTCTCAAAAAATGGTGGCCAAACACTACATTAACCAGCTTGAACCAGTGCTGCAGCAAGAAGGCAGGAGTAGTACTGATCACTTGCAAGATAATTTTGATGAAGCTGCAGAAGAAACGCTCTCCCTTTGTGATCTCGCAGTAAACAGTAACTCAGAGGATTACTTGAACGACGCCTATTTCTCCAAAGAACAGTGTCAAGGGGCTTCTGATGAGCAGGATAGCTTTTTTGAGTTTTTCAGTGAAGATTTTACTGCTTCTTCCACTTATCCAAGAGACGATATCATCTTCTGTGGAAAGTTGATTTCTTACAGAGAACCAGCTGCAGTTCCAGAACAGACCCAGAACACAAATACGCAGAAAAATATTAAGAAGAGCCGCATCTTTCCATGGAAATCAAACTCATTCAACAAGTACTGCAGAAGCACTTCTTCAAAAGCACAACAGCATGAAAAAAGCACTTATAGTTACAAGTCATTATCTCAAAAGGTTAATGGGTATGAGAAGTTTAGTTACGAGTACGATTTTTCAGAGAAGAAAGCATCATCATCAACACTAGCAGCTGCAGCTTCGGTGAGGCCAAGATGGTATTTGTTTGCATTTGGATCCGGAAGGACGTTTTCAACAGAAATGGAGCTGAAAGACATGAAAAGCAGACAGAGCAGGAGGGTTCCGGCGACGATGTTTCGATCATTGGAGGGTGGCGGTGATGAAATGATCAAGAGGAGTGAAACTCAAAAGAGATCATCGTCCTGGAAGGGCTTTTGGACGTTACTTAAGGCTTTGGGGTGTAAAACTCAGCAAGCAAATGCAGTGGCTAAGGACTCGTTTGGCTGCATTCGACGCGTTTGAGATATGTGATTGGGGTTTTAGTTGTATAGAAGCAGTTGAAATTTGAATGTGTCGTGTAGTCAAGAGTCGAATTTTGAATTATCAACTATCAATCATAATTTTGACATGAGCTCGATTAGAATTAAAGTTCCAGTTCAAGCATCATTGATTTGATGGTGCTTATTATGGTTTGATATCAAAAATAGAAGAAGAAAAATTATAGTTGATAAGATGAACTGCAATTTTGGATCCGTTTTATTTGTTTCCCTTTTTAGCACATGAAGAAGCTTGAACTATCACAATTTTAGTATTACTTATGTTCTGTTGCATACTATAAAATATAAAATTAGTAATTCAACGCTAAAATTCCCAAAGAGAACATTTAAATGCTGAAATAACAATTAATTTCTATCATTCTAGTATAAAATCATTTCTTATCCTTCTTTTAGAGGGTAGCATGGAGCAGTACTATTTGGGACAACTCTATGATTCTTAATTTCATAAACTAGCAACAACTTCCCTAATTCTATAAATTATATTTATATTTTCTAATAAAATCTAAAAATTGATTTCGAAATTTTCAATTTATACTTCCTAAACATGTATTATTCAGAATATATTCATTACAATTATATTTTAAAAAAAATTCTCGCTTCTAATATCAATGTATCAACGACTCAGTTTTAATTTTAAAGTGTAATAATTAGAAACAATTCTATCTTAGTGAATTAAGTGTACTATGAATCTTATTTTATGCAATTATTCATAATCAATATTATTCATTGATGGGATACCACTTTACAATCATTAATGTACTGTTAAGCTATTATTATGGGTAAGTGGACAAGTGTCAGCAATTCTGATGGTTTTATTGTACAATGCAACGTGCAAAATATGCATGCACTTGGTTCATAATTTAGGTTCAATTCCCGTTCCAACAACTGTTCTGATAATTAAGTATATGATAAAACTCAAAATAAACAATGGTTTTGCTACTTTATTTAATTAATTTTGCAATCAGACATCAAATAAGTGCTTTACATGTCAGCCACTAACACTAGTCAATTTTAACGTTTATGGCTTTCCGAATAAAGTTAATAAGCTTTAACATCGGACGGCTACTTCTATTTTCTTGAATCATAATAATGTTCAAATTTCGTACACTAATTGCTAACTTTCATTATCTTGATCATTTTATTTTCAATGTCTATTCCTCTTTATTGAAGCAAGTATAACATACTACAGCAGCAATTGTATTAAATCAGCAAATTTTTTGCAACAATATGAAGGTTGACTGTTGACTGTTGACTGCAAGTTACAAAAAGTGGTGCCTAAACTTTTGATTTCCTTTCCTTTTCTTTTCTTTTTGGGTATCAGACACAAAAATTGCTTAACCTATTCCTCGAAATTGATTTCTCATAAACATCCTAAACAACAATGATTTTTCCATCTGTGTTTTACAAGAATAAGTTCTAAGAGATTGAATGAGTTATGATACAATGCAATTGCTGTAAAGAACTGCTAACTCAGGAAGGAAACATCTTAGTGTTGTAATTTTGTGTGGCATCAAATGTAGAAGGTAGGAAGGGATTTACTCTTTCATTGTCTTCAAGTGTTTATCTGATTTTCTGCCATCCACTTTTTCTTTCTCAGCCATTTTTTCACCATTATCATGTGCATTGAAGCTGTCTGAGTGTCGTCTTTTTTTTCTTTTTAGTTTCTTCTGCTCCAGGAAACTGCAGCACATATCATAATCAAATAAGGTTACTTCAAGCAAATTTTTCCATTGACAATAATTCATTATATCCATAAACAAAAACTCAAATTCATTGGAAGTAGCCGGTACGCTACTCCATAACCCAAGGATACTAGCATCGACTAGCATGATCTAGTGATTTCAATACATGAGAATACAATGGATCTCACTCAGTGACAACTAACAAGTGGTTCTTCAAATGCTGGGACTGCCTATAAATGAGGTGCTGACTTCACTATTAGGACAACTAAATCAAACCCAAATCCAAGACTGCAATAATTCTATCATCAATTCACCAAATCAAGTTGCTGTTTAAGCAGGCTATTCAATCCCCAACCAGTATGCTATCCATCAAGATACCGCATTGAAAATAATGAAATGTGTATATCAATAAATCATTCCTAAGACAATATTACAAAAGCTGCCCAAGATAGCAGCAGGAAACTTCCAAGTATATTTTGCTACATTCAAATTCACCTATGCTTTGACTTGTCCAAGCATCAAATGTGTCACACTGTTTAACATCAAAAGGTGCTATACTTTGATTAATTCTACCAAAAAATATTGCAGGTCATTAACAAAGAAAAATAAGAGTAAAAGTGGGTAAGATGGATCACACCTTATCTTTTCATCCATAATCGCTCCCCTAGAAGCTGCTTTTTCCATGATACTTCTGTAGTATTGTGTAAATGGAGTATTGCCACCGCACTTCTCAAGCTGGCAAAGAAAATTGATAAAAGTGAGAATTTTAAAATTATCTAATCGCAAAATATATCATCTACACAGATGAACAAACCTGAAGAAAAGCATCAACTAATTGCTGATCTTTTGGTGAAAAGGCCACCTCATCTCTCTTCTTTTGCACAAAATCAACATTCTGCTCCACCTATAGAGCCAGATGAAAGTGTCACAGACAGATGTTCACATAATCGGTTTACCACTTCTTACACAATTTTAAAACTATCAATTAGAAGCAAGCTATTAAGCAACTATTTTTCCAAGATGTGAAATAATGAATTCTTCTTAAGGAGAAAAGTATAAGAAACAGTAAATTTTTCATAAGAACAGGTACCAGATCAATAAAACGCTTCACCACTCGGCGGAAACTCTCAACGGCAGTTTTCTCTTGGAACTTCCTAAGGCGGATGAGAGGAATAGTTGCAAGCTCAGGAAAAGAAATATGGTAGCTCCACTGAGCAAAGTGGACTGCAAGCAGTTCAAGGGCAGAAGAAACACACTCTTCTTGGAAGTTTCTGGATTTCAACCAATATTTTGGCAACTGCACCATAAATTTCGAATGTTAGTCATACTGAAAATACAGGAGAATTTATGCCAGATAAAAGCACGGATCTTGTTGAAAAAAATAAAAAATAAAGAAAATTCATAAAGATTTGAGTTAGATGATAGCGCAATATAAGCCAATAAGCAAACTAGAAAGAATAGAGCGGAAGTTGAATTTCACCATAGAAGAAGAAAGTTAATGATTCTAACCTTTACTGTAGAAGAAAAATTGAAGTTATTCCCAGGTTTCCCACTCTCCTTGCCTATTTTATATTCCAAAACATCCAACACCAACGATGTAACAGGTATGAAAATCCCACTAGAACTTGAGAGATGATTCAACCATTCAATGCATTTGTGTCTTAAAGGCAAGTATCTTGGTCCTGGAAATAATACAGCCACTCCATTTATAATCTGAATGATGATATAGAGCAATGGCTGAAGATCATAATCACGTATGTTGTGTGATATATATGTGACCCAGAGATCAATGCAGTTAGTATACTGCCAGCTGCATATCTTCTTAACTGCTTCCTGCTTGTAAGCAATACAAACAGAAAATGGTGAAGCATTCCTCTTCATTTTATATATTCATGATAAACTAAACCCATTGGAATTTAATCTAATCAGCAGTGATATAATGTCTAAATTCAACAAAACAAGGAAATTAAGGAAACATGCTCACAGCATACCTTTGTCTTTGTTCGCAGACCCAACTGAAGTATCCTAGAAAGTTTCTGAATAGAAACCATTGCCTTGCTTGATGATTTCTGCA
Organism: Azadirachta indica; assembly: GCA_022749755.1. NCBI lineage: Eukaryota > Viridiplantae > Streptophyta > Magnoliopsida > Sapindales > Meliaceae > Azadirachta > Azadirachta indica. The sequence goes on from CM040453.1 coordinate 8,522,697, forward strand.
GATCTTGGGAGCATAGCTCAACAAATGAGTTCCTCAGAAATTGTATATGCTTAAATAAAGCTGGCTCCACAAATTTGCAGTGACCAATGAAAGCTTTATACATTTTAATTAAGCACATGTCGAAACAATCTGAGCCAAACACAGAAGCCACATCTTGTAAGATGAGAAAGGAGTAAGACGATAATGTTCCTTCACCAGTTGCCCACAGATGCACCCCAATCTGCATTTAATTCAAAGTGTAAGACTTGACCTCATATTGTATGAAACCAATCAAGATAAATTACACATCAATAGAAATTATGCATAGAAGATTTTCACAAAGTTCCAAAATAATAAAATTCCAAGATATTGCTATTTTCTGTACACTGGTATCAATTTGTTAAAAGTCAAGTGGGATATACCAACAGTATTGTCCTAATGACAACACTCGTATAAACTGAAAGGAAAAATTATCATATACTGATCCTATCTAAACTGGATGGACAGTAAGTGCATAAATATAGTGAATTTCATAACCATGCTTTTTAGATGAGGTTACCTTGATCAGTCTATGAAGTAAAGGAGGAAAAGCAGCAAACAAAACTATAGAAGCTCTGAGTCTGGTTAAGGAGAAGGCTAATATCTCGGAATCAGTAACCTGATTAAGCATGAATAGGGTACTTCGTAGATAAGACTTGATCAGTGGTCTCAGAGTTTTCCATTTAGAAGTATTCTTCAGTTCGAAGATGGTACCCTTCTTGCAGTTCGAGGATGATATACCCAGTATCGCACGGAATACATCATCAGCTTTGCTTAGTATGAATGTCAATATCTTGCAAAATGTTTCACTGTTGAGAATCTGGTGGCATGAGCCCGTAACAAGGACACCAGTTGGCTCATCCCCGTAGTGGCACGCAGCTCGATATGCATTCAATAGACTAACAAAGGCAGGCACACTATGCTGCTCTTTAACTAACTGACACCAAGAACTAATGGCGGAAGCAGTGAAGAGCTTACTTTTATATGAATTTGGGCCATCTTCATCTAATGACTGCATGCCATCGTCACTTCTCTCATCTTCACCTGAATACTATTATGAAGGAAAAACATTGAAAACTAATGAAATGCCAAAACCAACCAATACATATATACAAGCTACATCTGAGATTCAAATGTCAAATTTTTAGAATTATCAACAGTACCCCATGTACATATAATGATTAATCAATAGGACTAATGATATTTTATGAGATTATAGCGCCCAATGTCAGTTTTTTGCAGCTATTTGTCCTCAACCTTTTTCCTTTTTGTTCTAGTGGCTTAAACATTTTAGACCCTAGCTGCTAAAAGCTCATGTAGACAAATCAGGAAAAAAACGAAATTAGAAAAATGAAGAGTAAAATCTAAATATTCTCAATTGTCAAATACATGAATGAACCCATTGTAAGGGAAAAATTAGGTGAGAGAGAGCAAAAGAATTCAAGTTTAGTCTACCTTATGATTGTATGCAACATAATTAAAATAACACTTGCATATGAACACATGTAATTGGATTTTACAACCAATGCCAAGAACCTGGCAGAAAATCCCAAGTCCAGATATTATTTTCACTAGTTATTATTCCAAATAAAGAAACATCTTAAGTAACTTACAGCATCCTCATTTCTGAATGATTTAAGATCTTTATCATGGCTTTCCAAAAACTTGGAAAATTCCGGATCCTGAAAATTTTCAGTAAAAACTCTCCATTAAATGAGTAAATAACTAAATTTTAATTTTAATTAACAGATAACAAAGACATTTACTAGATTCAGTAAAAAGGAAAATAAATAAATGAAAAATGGACAATCAGATGAGAAAAAGAAAAAAATTGCTAGATAAAATAAAGCTCCTCATTCATTTATGTTAATCTTCCAAGATATATCCTAAGGAGAAAGATATACTGAAAGACCCTCTTACTTTTGCTTTCAGTCTCTTCAATTTTTTCCTTTTATTCTCCAGTTCTAAAAGGGTTTCCTTATTCTGTGCCGATATCTCACCAACAGCATCGTTTTCTGCATATAATAATTTATTAAAAAATTAGCAAAAAGACAAGCAAAGGAAAGAAATAAACCCTAAAATAATTTAAAACCTACTGGTAATAATCCTCACCTCCAAGATGAATCTCACTTTCAGCTGTGGGTGCACAATTTGAGTCCTGATCATTCAATTATAACATCAATGTTGAAAAACGTAACACAGGTGTCAAAAAAACATTTCAACAAAAAATTGACACATTATAGGTTTCAAAACCTCTGAAAGATATCCGTCACTGCCTGAATCATCTTCGTCCACATCATTATCATTTTCACTAAATATTGCTTCAAGGGATGTCTCTTCAATATCTATTTTTTCATGGTTTCTAAAACAAAAGTGATATTGTGTAAGAAATAGTAGGAGATTTCATATAGCATGACATACATGTTTTCAAAAATAAAAGATACAATAATCAAATGCAAATACAAACATTAAAGCAATATTAGATTACAAGAGTAATCAAAAAATAAAACATGAAAGCAATATTAGATTACAAGAGTAATCAACAAATGTTGATGACAAATAGATAATTGAGATTGTCAAAAGAAAACAATTATATTGTTAAATACTCATGCAGCTGGACTAGTTTAAAGTTTTACCTTCTATCAGACAACTCTGCTGTGTCTTCCTCTTCATTTTTAGCTGCATCTCGTTCATCTCCTACGTCCATTGAATTAATACCAATGTCACTGTCAAAGTTATTTAACTCAAGCTTAAATTTAACAACATTCTTTCTTTTAGCTAACATCTTAGCAATAAGCTTGAATTCTATAAAAAAATGCGCTATAAATAAGCTCAAATTAATCGTTAACAAAAGAAATACTAAATGCCCACATTCTCTAACCTTCAAAAGACTAAGAAAAATGCAATGAGAATTTCATTAAAATATGAAGTTATACTTAAGGAAACCGAAAATAATAAATAAATAAATACAACGAAAGAGAAAAACAAAGGCTTACTTTTAGAAGCTTTCTTCTTGAACATAGACTTGACCTTCCGTTTTCTTCTTAACACGGACTGTAGGTTCTTCTTGGCGAACTTCTTCGCCTTCTTCCCCAGTTTTCCCATTTTTTTTTTCTAAAATTACAAAACTTCCGGAATAAAAGCAGTAAAGTTCATATTCTATCAGAAGAAAATATGATTAAAATCTTAGAAATTAATTGAACGATCAATTATAAAACACTGATCATGAGTGAAAGAGAGCTGCATACCGGTGAAAGCAGCAGCGACTTGGATTGCTCAATCGATTCTTGAACTTGCCTCCTGCGGCCTTCTGAAATTTGAGAGTGTTCAAACTGGAAATCAAAATTGCAGGGAATTTCCTGTAATTTTTAACGAAATGAATTGTTAAGAGCCGCTAAAACCCTAGGGTTTTGGATTGAGAGGAGGACGACCTCTTAGTAAATTCTGAAAAATGATGGGGGTAATCAGTAATTTAGCTCTTAACTCCTCCGCTTGTCGCTTTCGTAAATTTCTGACTGTTGATTAGCTTCTGTTAACTGATGTAGGGATAACGGATGCCTTAAAGTCTGACTTAATACAGGGATATCTTCTTATACTTTGGAAAAAGGTAAATATCCGATATGTTAGGGCGAATAATATGATATCCTTTAATTTTAATTTACTTATTAGATTATTATTATTATTATTATTATTATTATTTATTATTATTATTTTTAATTAAATTGTTATAAATTAATAAAAAATATATATATTTAATTATAATAATGCTATCCCTATTTCAATATTTTTCACAATATTTTTTTAATTATAATAATTTTTTTTTTTATTTTATTATTTTTTACAATATAATAAAGATTTTTTGAATTTATTATTTGAGTGAATGCCCATTACCCTGTTTTTTTAGTCAATATCTTAATATCTCCTTATTTTTTTATAATATTTTATTATCCCTTAATTTTTATTTTTTATCAATTTTATCTTTCAGTTCAATTAATTTACAAATGATAAAATCAAAAATATTAAAAATATTAAAGAGCAAAATCAAAATTCAGGGGAGTGATGGGATATTACGAAAAATATAGGAGGATAATGGGACATTAACTGAAAAAGCAGAGGGCAATGGGCATTCTCCCTTATTATTTTAATAAAAAATTTAGAAAAACAATTCTATTATTAAAAAATTTTTAAATAATGAGTTATATTAAATTTATATGTTAAAATATTTTTAACACTTTTCTTTTACTTAATAATAATTTAATATTTAATTATCAAAAAAATTTTGAAATATTTTTAACATTTTATTTTTACATATAATATATTTATTTAAAAGATTATATTAAATTTATTATTTTTTTTAAGAAAAATTATGAAAATATAAATAAACAAGTGTAAGAAAAAAAAATAAAATTAGGTGTCATTTGTTAATAAAAATTAGTAATTAGATATATTTTATATCTTATTAACTAATATAATTTAATTAAAATATAGAAAATGAAGAAAATTTTATTTATTTTGATTTGTATAATATATATATTAAAATTGTTAAAATTAAATTATATTAATTAATAAAAATATAAAATATATTTAATTATTAATTTTATTAACAAATAATACCAAATTCCCTTTTTTCTAAATACTTTTTAATTTTATATATTTTATATCTTATTAACTAATATAATTCAATTAAATGTAGAAAATGAAGAAAATTTTATTTATTTTGATTTGTATAATATATATATTAAAATTGTTAAAATTAAATTATATTAATTAATAAAAATATAAAATATATCTAATTATTAATTTTATTAACAAATGATACCAAATTCCCTTTTTTAATACTTTTTTATTTATATTTTTATAATTTTTTTAAGAAAATATAATGACTTTAATATAATTTTTAAAATGAATATATGACATATAAAAATAAAATTTTAAAAATTTTTAATTAAATGAAATTAAATATTAAACTATTAATAAAAAAGTAAAAAAAAAAGATTATAAATATTTTAGTATGTAAATTTGATTTAAAAAATGACCCAATTAGATTGAAATACCCTCATGAAAAATTTTTAAAAATGACCAATATTTACTTTTAATAGAGGTATTTTTGTCAAAAAAATTTAAGTAGGTCATTTTTATAATAATTTTTAAACAATGAATATTGCTGAAAATTCAGCTTAAGTACGAGATATTTTGTTTAATTTTCTCTTTTATAAAAAGTTTATATTTTGTTTAATTTTCTCTTTTATAAAAAGTTTATAGTTTACTTAATTTTCTCTTTTATAAAAAGTTTATGGATATTGTAACACCTCGAATTTAGCATTATTCAAAAGTAACACCAAACTAAGGCGCTATGAAAAGTTTCAAACTTCCAAATTAAATCTTACCTCAAAGAAAATAAAATTATAATAACAAGTTTGTAACATCCCTAAATCTAAAAAATTTTGGACAAAATTTCCTCTATAATATAGCGTATGCAAAATATGTGATATTGCCAACTTTAAAATTTCATTTTAAACACTCCAAATAAAATTTTTAACACTAACTATTTTATTTCATTGCTTAACAAAATATAACTAGTTCTGAAGTTTCTAATATTCGAACACAAAACATAGAAAATACATCAAAACTATACAATATGAACTCCTACAGCTATAATTTCATAAAGTTCCAAAAATAACAGCAAAATTCTCTTAATGGAGTATTAGACATCTTTTATTTATTTTGTTTCTAGCATGACCTAAAATTAAAAAGTTTTCTACTAAAAAATATTATGGAGATGCTATCCATGAATGGAACATAGATGGCAAATTCGAATATGAAATTATGAATGTACTCCAAGAGATGGGAATGACATCAACTGCTTATAAAGTAGAAAAATGCTTAGACCATCAAGCAGCCAAACTTTTAATAGCAGGATTTATAGGATCTTTTCACTATTGGTGGGATAATAGTTTGTCTTTTAGTATTCAACAATCTATTTTCAATTATGTAGAAAGATATACAGTAGAAGATGAAGAAGGATTTCAACATGGAAAAGAGCATGAAAACGTTGTAGAAGTCTTCATTCATACAATAGCTATGCACTTTATCGGTAACCCTGTAGAAGAATTGCAGAGTTCTAAATTAGTCCTAACTAATCTTAGGTGATTTTAGATGATATAATGATGTCTTTATAACTCATATATTCTAGTGTTCAGATTATAATGCGTCTTTTTGAAAAGAAAGATTCATTTCAGGATTACTCAAGATTTTTACTAATAAGGTACTAAAAAATTAGTAGAATATACTGGCGGTAATGCAATCTCGTAGGATAATATTATTTATGGCCAACTCTTTGGTTTTATTAAAAAGGAAGCTTTAACTTTTTGCTAAGAATTCAAGGATAAAAAGCATAGTGAAAAGTTTTCTGTTAAATAAACAGTAAGAGATTTTTGTAAATAATATGATTATGACGATCTTAGAACACCATCCTGTAGAAGACCCAAATCTATAACCTATCATAAAAAGCCTAATAAAATAGTCAAGCCTACTAAACTTTACTACAAAAAACTTAAAAAATCTAAAATACCCAAAAAACAACTTATAGTTTGTTGGACCTGTAAACGTGTAAGACACACTTCTAGACAATGTAGGGTTAAGAATCAAATCAATGACATTTTTAAGGATGAGCCCAAACTTAGGGAGAAACTTAGCCAACTATTTCTTAGTGAAGAATCAACTAGCCCAATAAAAAGTAGTTCAGACTCAGATAATATTCAAATCTTAGAAGTTTTTAGTGAAACTATTGATAGTAATAGCAATTTTGAAAAAATTTATAATTGAAAAACTATCAATATGTTAGAAATAAGTAGAAAAGTAGATAACCAATTATTTTTATATATCATAAATAAAATAGAAGACCCTTCAAAGAATTTTTTTAAGCTTTACTAAAAAATCCTGCTAAGTAGAAAGGTCTTCTACATTAGTAGACTTAGGTGCAGATCAAAATTGCATTCATGAAGGAGTTATTCCTACTTAATTTTATAAAAAAACTAGTGAACACTTGTATGGAGCAAATGATAATAGTTTAAATGTTAGATATAAATTGTCAAAGGCAAAAATTTGTAATCAAAATTATTGTTTTAAAAACTTTTTTATTTTAGTCAAAAATTGTATACAAAATATTGTTTTAGGCACACCTTTTCTTACTCAAATATATTCTTTTTCTATAGATAATAACGACATTCATACTCACGTGGAAAAAAAAATTACTTTTCAGTTTTTGTCCTCCATTAGTCAAAAAAATATTCACCTATTATAACAAAATTTTATAAAAAGTCAAATTAACATTATTACCCACAAACGCATGCATATTTAATTTTTATAAAAAGAAATCATGCATGAAAAGATAGCCAAATAGTTAGATTCCCTAATCATTCAATCATAAATTCAACAATATCAAGCCACTTTAGTCAAAGACGTCTGCTTTGATACCAATTCTTATTTAGGATGGATTAGGACTTAGAAAATTAATAAGTAAATAATTTTAATTCAAGATGAATCATGAGTAAATAATTTTAATTCTTACCCAGGATAGATTAGGACTTAGGAAATTGATAAGTAAATAATTTGAAAATATATGAAAATTGAAGATTGATTTGAAATTTGTAAAGAAGTAATAAAATATTGTCGTAAGTTTTTGGAAATAAAATAAGAACAAACAATTTTTTGGAATAAGAATATTTTATTGATGGCTAAATTTTACAAAAGTTTTGACTTTCTAATTCGTTTCCAAATTAGTTTTTAAATTATCCTCTGCTTAAGAATAGAGAACAAAGAGGATTTTATACATGAGTATCTAGTTTACAAGGCTTAAAACAATAATTACAACTTTGAATAATTGAGTACAATAATTTCAACTTTTTACCAAAGTAAAATAATTGTATACAACTTTTGAATAAAGTAAATGCCTGCTGTCGGTCACGGCCTTCATATGCTTTTGCACTGAAAGCAACTTTATCTGATAATTGAGTAGTTTTATCTTGAGAATTTTAAATAATTAAACTATATGGTTCACGAACCTTTACAGCTCAAAAGGATCCTAGCTATATATTTCAACAAAATGATCATCATTTTGTTCTAATGATGAACTTATTGAAGATTCTTAAGTAGAGTCCTTATCATTATCTATCTCTTTAATTATGTTGTCTAACAATTTTGAATAATATGCCCTCAGTGAGTTCAAAATATTATGAATGATATTTTTACTTTATATACTCATTGTACAATAGTATACATAGATGACTTATTAATTTTTAGTCAATCCATAAATCAGCATTTTAAACATTTAGAAATATTTTTGCAAATATTTAAAAAAAATGGTGTAGTCGTGTTGGCCACAAAATTCAAATTATTTCAAAATAAAATAAAATTTTTTAAAAAAAATTATGAAAATATAAATAAATAAGTATAAAGACAAAAAAAAAAGGTGTTATTTGTTTAATAAAAAATAGTAATTAGATATATTTTATATCTTATTAACTAATATAATTTAATTAAAATATAGAAAATGAAGAAAATTTTATTTATTTTGATTTGTATAATATATATATTAAAATTGTTAAAATAATAAAATACATTTAATTATTAATTTTATTAACAAATGATACCAAATTCCCTTTTTTTTAATACTTTTTAATTAGATATATTTCATATCTTATTAACTAATATAATTTAATTAAATGTAGAGAATGAAGAAAATTTTATTTATTTTGATTTGTATAATCTACATATACATATTAAAATTGTTAAAATTAAGAAAATTTTATTTATTTTGATTTGTATAATCTATATGTATATTAAAATTGTTAAAATTATATTATATTAGTTAATAAAAATATAAAATATATCTAATTATTAATTCTATTAACAAATATACAAAATTCTCTTTTTTAATATAATGAGTTGAGTATAATTTTTAAAATAAATACATTACATATAAAAATAAAATATAACCAGTTCATTGTTAAAATAAATATTAAAAATAAAATTTTTAATACCAACTGTTTAATTTCATTGTTCAACAAAATATAGCCGGTTATGGAGTTTCTAATATTGAGACACGAAACATAGAAAATACATTAAAACTATACAATATAAACTCCTATAACTATAATTTCATAATAGAAGTGAGCTAATGTATATAAATATTTATATACAAAGGCAGTTTTAAGAATTCGTAAATAAATAAAATTTTGCATACATAAAATGTTTTTCAATTTTAAATGGTAAGCTTAATAACAAATCAAAACAACATTTCAATTTCATTATTCACAAAAAGTAATAGAAACACATTTATTTTATCATTAAAAATTAATTTCATTAATTTATTTCTTACGTATTTTTCGGGCATTACTCGTTAGGATTGCTACCCTAAAAATTGGCTATACGTATTTTAGGGTATTATTTATAAGGATTGTCACTCCATCAAAATTAACCTTTTAGGGGCATTATTTTCAAGAATCGTCTCTTCAAACATCGATGTCACATCACAATAACCACCATGACCATTACATTTTCATTTATCAAATTACATTTCTATAAAAATCATCCATTTATAAAAACACAACACATGTTGACACAATTTTTTTTATTATATTTATAAATATAACATTCATATGAAAATTACTATTTAAATCTGGTTCAAAAAATAATTAATTGAATCAGATTTTATAAACATCTATCAAAACTTTAAATGTAATAAAATACCTAACTTTTCAGTTTTAAAATTAAAAACAACAAAATATATATAAATGCCTATCCGAATATCCCACAATAATTTCTATGGCTTTACAGGCTTTTCTTTTTTCCTCCAAATCTCTCCCCTAAATTAATTTAACAATATAATAAATAATAATCCAAACTTAATTATCTAATAAAATATACTATTCATGCATATAAATACCTTAACCCAAATACAATTCTAAAAGTAAATTATATAATATAAATTACTAAAATTTAAAACTAAAAATCACAAGAAATTGGAGATTCTAACTTGATTTCTTAGATTTTCTGATTTCTTCATTTCCTTTTTCACCTTTTTCTTCCTCTGTGTCATTTTCTTCTTCTCTTCCTCATTTTTCTTTTCCTTTTCTTCTTTTTCCTTTCTTTCTCTTTCTGTTTTCGTTTTTTGCCACTTACTTTTAATTTGTAAAATCAAAAACTATATATATAGGTTCACCCACTATTATAAAAAAATCTCTTTTCTTTTATCTCATATATTTTTTGCCATATGGCCACGTAGATTCTGTTTGATATAATTTTTTAAATAAAACTTTTTAAAGTAAATTTTTTACTCATAAAACTTTTATAAATAAACATTTTAATAAAAATTTATTAATCGTTTGATTGTTACAAATAATTTTTGAAAAATTTGGATAATTATTTTAATAGATAAATTTTTAATGTTCTATTTTAAAAAAATAACGTAAAATTTTTAAAATAAATACAGAGTATTTTAGATAATTTCCTCTTTTAAAAAAAGTTGAAAAGTTTTACTACGAAAAACTTAAATTTTGGGTTTCTTTTAATAAAAATAAAATAACTTTTTTAATTTTTAAAAACTTTTCTTCAATATTAAATGACATAAAAAATTTTTATTATTAAAATAGCTCTTTTGAGTTTTCACTAACGAAAAAACCAAACTAAATGAGTATTTAATGGATTAATGACCATAAATCTAAATTTTCTTTCTTATTTTCTTTACACTCGGCAACCTATTCATCATATATATGTACTGCACCAATTATCAAATCAAATAAAGGAAACAACGTATAATTTTTCAATTTCAATCAAACCCTTTAACTTTTCTTTTTACATCTTCTCTTATAATAAAACTTATATTATTCAATAATTTTATTTTTTTAAAATAAGAAACATATTCAACCTAATAAAAAATCTCTTAAAAAATAAATATATTTACTTTATAAATTCTAAACTTTTACACCCTCACATATTATAAAGTCGATATATTCAAATACATGCATTCCATTAATATAAAAATATAGGATATTACAGATATTTATAATAATAACTTCACAAATCAATTAATATAAATACAAATAAATGAGTATTTCCCTGTCTATGCAAAGGTTAAGGGTATGTACCTTTCTTCAAATGTTAGAGATATTAACAGATATTTATTTACTTATCCAAACACGATGATATTTATTTTCCTAAAATATTAGAGTATTTTTTTATTAATATAAATATTAGGGGTATCCATGAATATCCCCCAATCTGTTTAATTTTTAGGATTACTTTTAGCCTTACGCCAAATTTATTGATATGTATATAAAAGATACATCAAATTTTATGAAAAATATCACTCCACTCGTAATAATGATAAAATAACTATTTTACTCGTACTTTAAATAAAAATAAAATAAAAATAAAAAGAATAATAATCTTTTAGTCCCTAAACTTTGGTCAAATAACATTAAGACAAACTTTGATTGATTTGAACATTTTAATCCTTACTTTAGCACCAATCCATTAGATAATGATAATTATAAATTTATCGCTATAGATTATATTTAAATAAATATGTTATACTATTCATCTTTAATAAAGAATATAAATATGGAAACCCTAACTATCACTTTCATTGCCACCCTTATTTCCCTCTCATCTCCAAGTATGTTACCATTATTATTATCTTTATTTTTATCTTTTATCTTTTTTATTGTTTTTCATTTTTTTTCTCTATCACTTTCTCTATCATAACCATTGCTACTACTTCTTTTTCTTTTTGCAAACATAAATTTTCTGTAAATGATATCTAAAAAAAGTTGGTAAGAGAAATTGATACATTTTTTTTAAACAATAAATGACAAAAAATGTGTACTTCCTTTAAATTTTTTATTAAGTATAATAAAATTTTATTTTTTAATATTCGGAAGAAAAAGTGAATTATATCCTAAAAAATTTTAATGGAAAAAGATGAATGTAATAATAAGGACTAAGACGTTATAATTAGTTAAAATATATCATGATTTGTTATTATTTTATAGTTTAGGGACTAAAAATGATAATATATTTTTTACTTTTAATTAAAATAAGGGTAAAATAGTCATTTTACTGTTATTTAGGGGTGGAGTGATGCTTTTCACAAAAGTTGGTGTATCTCTGATATATGTCAATAAATTTGGGATAGGGCTGAAAATAACTCTTATTTTTTAAAAACTCGGACTGAGTTTCGGTTCACTCCAGATCCGGTCCCGATTTCCGGGTTGCATCTTCTTCTTTCCCCAAAACTCATATAGGACACCGCTTGCATCGTTGGCGGGGCAAAACCTTTCAGGTACTCTCTCCCCCTCTCTGCATTAGTTATATTTCGAATTCAATGTATCAATTTTTTGAAATAAGTGACTATTTTGTTTTTGATTGTCAAGAAAATTTTAGAGAAATAGGAAAAAGAGCGAAGAAAATTTATGTATCTATTGTTGCGATTGTTCCACTAAAGACTAACAAGCTCAAGTTAATTTAAGTAGATTGAATTATTAATCTTGGGTAACTTAATTTAATTCAACTGAATTTTTTTAGAACTTCTATTCCTTGCTTTCCCTCATTTTTTTCTCAGCAACCTAATATGATCCTAGGGTTCGTTATTTTTTAGTTTTTTTTCTTCCCCTTAATTTTCTAGGCTACCAAACAGTTAAACAGTTAGTCAATCAAAGAAGAATAATCGTTTCTATTCTTATTTTAGTTTGATCTGTTTCTTCTCACATTCTTAACTAGTTGAAGCTAATGAGAATAGCAAAATTTTATATTGTGTTGTTCATGTATTAGTTTTTAGTTTTATTGAATTTGCGTGAAATAAATATAACTGTGGCTCTGTTCGGTTTTCCTTTTATGAATTCAGGTGGCTGCTGGTTGAAGTTGGGACTTTGAGCAAAAATGATCTACACGGCAATTGATAATTTTTACCTAACGGATGAGCAACTAAAAAACTCCCCTTCTAGAAAAGATGACATTGATGAAGCAACAGAAACCACTCTGCGAATTTATGGCTGCGACCTCATCCAAGAAAGTGGCATTTTGCTTAGATTGTATCCTGCTTTTTGTTTGCAATTATGCATTTGCTTTATTTGGTATTTCACTTTATTTTTTATTTGAGTTTTAATTTTTTAGTGTCCTATAAAATATGCTGGTTCCATAGTTTTCTTTAATTCTATTGTTTATAGACCACAAGCTGTAATGGCTACTGGTCAGGTTTTATTCCATCGTTTCTATTGCAAGAAATCATTTGCCCGTTTTGATGTCAAGGTTAGTCTTCTTTGCCAAGTGATTGAACAAAACAATGTAGATAAGTGATTTTTGAATTATGTGTGTGGTTTCTGTTTTGGTTGGTGAATTATGCATCTCATATTGATGTAGACTATTTTGAGGTTTTTGGTTACAAATTTAAGTTTTATCCTGATCCCTAATGCTTGTGGTTTATTGACAAAGAAATAAAGACTACTTATTTTAATTTGAATAGATTTGGTTGTGTTCCTAGTCTAATAATTTCGTTGAGATGATGATATTTTGCAGATAGTGGCTGCTAGTTCTGTATGGCTTGCATCAAAGCTAGAAGAGAGCCCTAGGAAAGCAAGACAAGTCATAATTGTTTTCCATAGAATGGAATGTCGGAGGGAGGGCTTACCCATAGAACACTTGGATTTGTTTTCAAAGGTTAGAAATGACATATTATTATTCCATTTTGATGTGGATAGCTTTGTACTTGTGGTTCAAAGACTTGGTCTTTTCCTTTGCTGTAGCAATGACTCTACTCTACTCTACTCGCGACATAAGTGGCTATAATGATCCTTTATATTGTTTTTGTGCATATAGAAATTTTGCTTTGCTTTGTTTTGTTTTTTATTCTGAAAATTTTTCTTTTACTTCCTTTATAAAGAAATTTGCGGAGTTGAAAGTGGAATTGAGTAGAACAGAAAGACATATATTGAAAGAGATGGGCTTTGTTTGTCATGTTGAACATCCTCACAAATTCATATCAAATTACCTTGCCACTCTTGGGACACCTACAGAATTGAGACAGGAAGCTTGGAATCTAGCAAATGATAGGTACTTCTTGCAACAGAACGGCCTTTTTAGTATGTTTATATTTTATTATACCAATTCTTCATGTAGTACTTGGTTTACCCTTAGTATGACAATTTTTGTGTGCCAATTTTTCTTTTTCTTGTGTTCGTGTGTTCTGAGCATTTATTAGAAATAGCTATATTACTAAGTTATGTTCTAGTATTGTTTATAAAATTTTCTCCCTGAAGTTCACTCATTTGTTTACATGCAATTTGATTTTTCTATATTTGGGGACTTCTTTTTGAAGTTTGGAGTGTGCCTTTTTGATGGCTGATTTGAGCTAACTGAAAAAAGTTCATATAGATTGAGGAAAAGAACTTCTGGAATATTCTGTTGTTAATGTGGGAGATATGCGTGAAAACACCATTAAATGAAAAAGAAACTAGATAATTTTGGAGTAGTTTCGTTTTACTCAGATTGGCTGTGAATTATATTTCTTAGTAAACCAATTGCGAAATGTTTTAGAGAAGAGTAACTTCTTTAAGGTTTTCTATGTGGACCTAAAAGAGAGAGACAGTGGTGTGGGTACATATACAAATGACTATGACACACGTAGAGCTATAATTGCATAATAATATGGGGAGAGATGGCTTAATATGGCATACATGAAAACATGTAGGAAGTCAGGTTTTATATTGGAGAATGCTTTTGAAACTTAGATGTTGCTGATATTAAGTGAAAGGGAATGTTGTGGACACGAAGGCTGGCATGATATATGATATGTAAACTTGTCAACCCCTTTTTTCCTGATGGACCTCATCTAACTAGTTTAGCATTCAGGTTTCTTGATTTGTGTTGTCCTTGCCATCGTGAGTTCATACAATGGTATAATCTATCATATGAGCATGAAGAATGGTACAATAAGGGTTCTCTCAAAGTTATTGTCTATTTATCCTACTGAATGTTTGTAATGCATGAGAGTTGAGACAAACATAGATAAAGTAGTTGAAGTATAGTTAAAAATTCAGGGCATATCATGCCTCTTAATGCTAATTTGTTAGTTCCATTATCTATGGTTGTTATATCTGATGTTCTGCTGGAACTTATAGGTTTTTCATAATTTTTCTTTTCCTGATTCAAATCTTGATATTTTGGAATAGTTTGCGTACAACTTTGTGTGTTCGATTCAAGAGCGAGGTCGTGGCTTGTGGGGTTGTATATGCTGCTGCTCGTAGGTTCCAAGTATCCCTTCCAGAGAATCCACCTTGGTGGAGAGCATTTGATGCTGAGAAATCTGGGATTGATGAAGTGTGTAGGGTTCTGGCTCACCTGTACAGCCTGCCCAAGGCACAGTATATACCAGTCTGTAAGGATGGAACTTCTTTTACATTCTCTAGCAAGTCTGCAGATTCACAATCTCAGTCAACTCCGAAGGTGATTGAGTGTCCTTTGTCTTTTAGTTATTGTGTATCATTTCACTGGTAGGGTGTGGAATCAAATGAGGGCAGTGGTTACTGTTCTCTTCCTTGTTTTGCAGGAAGTTCTGCAAAGCAGCCCTCATGCTAATAGTGATGCCACTCTTTCCAAGGACACATCAGTGCCTGTTGATCCTGAATCAGGTGGATCCAAGGGTGCAATAGTAAAAGCATCCCCTGATAAGCTGAAGGATTCTAAGAAGAGTGATGATGAATCCAAGAGTGTTCCCTCTGAGGGAGAGGCAAGAGAAGACTCTGTTCAGAAATCCAAGTCAGAGCACAGGATGGAGACAACGGGGGAGAGGAGCAAGGACAGAGACAGGGAGAGGGAGAGAGATAGAGATAGAGATAGAGATAGGGAAAGAGAGAGGGATAGAGACAGAACAAAGAGTCGGGATCGTGATAGGGGCAGAGACTCTGACCGGGAACGGGAGCGAGAGGAGAGCGATAGGGATAGAGATAAAATGAAGGATCGAGGTCACCGTTCCAAGGATAGGCCGAAGGATTCAGGTGAGTTATTCAGCATCTTTACCGTGACAAAACTATGCCTAAATTATACTTACTGTACCATTCAGTTGATGTTTCTGATTCTAATTATTCCCACTCTGACTTTTACATTCGTTCTGATCTTCTCTCCAAAAACTGCAGGATATTATGAGAAATCAAGACACCATTCAACACGTGGTAGATATTTTATATTTCCTCCTCTTGATTAATTTGTTTTATTATTTTCAATTTGTAGTATATGTGTTCTATAACCTGACTTGTTTCTTTGTTTTCAGATCGCGACTACCACGGTTATTCTTCTTCGAGGGACAAGGACCGTCATAGACATTATTCATACGCTTAAATAAATTTATCAAGGTTTGCCACAGCTTGTCACAACTCCTCAAGCCTCAAGCATTCAGAAATACAATATCTCTATACCACCTAGTTTTTATTCAAGATAATTAGCGATCAGAAAATAAAAAAAAATAAAAATGTTGTATATTGGTGTATGTTACTATTTGAGAAGTACAACCTTAATTTGGTGATTAATGAGTGTTTTGTCGTGCTACGGACAGTTAAAGTTTTCTCTTGCCACTTAATTGTGGAAGGCAAGGCACATGCTGAGTATCAGTAACAGCTTGCCACCTTATGGTACGGCCCTGCATAAAAATATGTGAAGTTGCTGATCTGTTCTATATTATTTTTCTTTTTAAAACTTCAATTATAGAGCCTCATTTATTATGATTCTTAGGTGGCGGGATGACTGTAATGGAATCTATGTATGTTTGTTAATTAAGATTTAATTCATACGTTTTTATTTTATAATTGACTATGATAATAATTGGGATAAACAAAAGAAAAAAAAAAACATTTAAGATATCTTATATCTAAGATGGGATTGGCAGCTGGGTTCGGCAAATGTTGTGCATTTAAATAAATGTGTTTTCGAGCTTACCTCTAGTAGTTCAGTAATTTCTTTGAACGAGGGCAAATTTTCGCGATCTGACATTAATTAAGCCTTCTTTTGTGTTTTTTTTTTTTTTTTTTTAAAGTATTACTCTACCAGTAACATTGAAAAGACTAATTTATATATTGTGAGAAATTTTACTGTTTTACTGAAAATTTATGAGAAAATAAATTTATATGTTGTGAAAAATTTTACCAACTGCAGTTAGTGGAATTTGATTTCAGCTCGTTGAGGGTGAGTTCGATTTATCACCGAGCCAAAGACCCAATAGGTTTTTTTCTGGTTCTTTGAACGAGGACAAATTTGATTAAAATTAAATATAAATATTTTTAGAGCAAATTTGATTGAAATTCGGTGTAATTTTTTTCGAATTGACATGAGAGTCCTGTGATAGGCATAGATGGGAGTCAAATACGTTTTCTGTTCATAGAGGTAGCGTGTTTACTATCCAGACTATGACAGTACTTAAATACGTTGCCTTTTTATAAAGAGAATATGTTTACCATCCAGGTTATGGCAGGATGGCTGACTGATATTAAGTGATTGACCCAAGAGTGTTATTAAAATTATATATCACAAAATAAGTTTAAATATTAAAAATTGATTAAAAGTAATATTCAAATGAAATTTGGTTATATAGAAGTTTGTTCCTTCATTAATAAACTTTTGGAAGCAATATTAAATATTTAAAAGGATATTATTATGCATATAAAAAAATCTGGATAAAATTTATTTGTTTAACAATGTCAATCATCGTCACATATTTTCTATTTTTACATTAGTTTGTAATTATAGTGTTTGTATTTTCATTATTATTGATTTTAAACGGTTGTAAAATTATTTTTAATTCTTAATAGCATGAGAATTTGATTCTAAATTTGTTTTAATAAAAATGACATGACAAGTAACATAACAATTTTATAATTTTATAATTATTTATTGTATAATAAAAAATTTAAAATCATTGACACGTTAAATATTACCCAACTTCTATTTGAAATTTGAATCTAGATGTTAACAGCATAACAACCAAATTTAATTTTATATCTATCTGATATTTGGAAAAAGTAATTATGGAAAAAGAAATTGCCATAAATCTGAAGACACAACAATACTGTACAAGGCACAAACTTGGATTGTTTTTAAGGTTATTTTTAACTAAGTACTTTGAATTAGCTTGTATTATGTTGTGATATAAGAAATATTCTGACACTATACTACAATAAAAAAAGATGTAAAATATATTAGTGAGTTATAAATTAATAATGAATGTCCATAAAAATTTAACAATTGAAAGGTAAAATTGTCTTTTTATCAAACAAAACTAGACAATGGACATTAGTTAACCTAATGTACGGTTGAAGACAAAAGGAGTTTTAAAAATTCCAACAATAACCCAAAATTTTGAATGTTTAGACCACTAGTATAGTGACAAAGAGAGAAGCTTTTTATACAAAACATCTGTCATTTTCAAGGCAAGAAAAACCTCTAAGCTCGCTGAAATTGCATTCTCTTCGATGACTTTTCGTATTCATTGGTTTGTTTGCTTGCATCGCATTTTGTAGTTGTTGAAAATAAGCGATTCGTTGGCTCGACTGTTGTAACAAGTTGTGAAGGTTAGAATAACCTTATTGATAGCTTATCATGCATGATTATTGCAAATTAATGAATTCTTTTCACCTATTATGATTGTATGTTCAGACAGACGTATTAAAACCTAGTTTTTTATTGTTTTGTTGCATGTATGTGTTTAAAAGTAGTAAATGATACTATTACAAGAATTATGACAGAAAGGGTATGTATAAACACGTTTTTTTTTGGATAAGTTTCAGACTTTTGCAAATTCAAAGAGGATTAATTTAGTCACTTTAGAGTGTTGTTGGTTGCATTCGTTTAGTGAATCATGTTATATGATGTTTGCACATAAACCGTAATGAAATTTAAGTGCATAAACCATTTGAATTTGTGAAATGTATACATGTTGTAACTTTCGGTGGTTAGAACGAAAGTTTGAGTTGTACTAACCTGTGGTGTTCATTTGTTATGTGTAAACATTTGAATTTGTTATGTGTAAATTATTTCAGGGGAAAATAACACCACTGGAACTTATATTGTCTTACAAAGATAAAAAGAATTTGATGGGGCTTATATATTCTAATGATTACAAGATGAAGGACCTGAATAAAGATTGATGCTTTGAGAATCATAAGAGATGATGGTTTCTTGATCCAATCATTGGTGAGAAGATAGAAATTACATCAGATGCAGAATTAATGAGATTGTATAAGAGTTATGAAATTAGGAAGGCCAATCATATTGCAATGGAATTAAGCACTACCACAATACGAAAAAACCCAAAACCTACCCTATCAAAAGAACTAAGCTTTTACTTATTGTTTGAAGTTTTGAAACACACCTATCCAAATCCAAATACCTTGGCCTACTTTCTTAAAGTAGTAGAAAACAGCCCTTCACTGTCATCTGTATCATAATAAACACCTCCCTAACACAAGACTTTTGAAAATTACCCAAACACAAATGTTATTGACCTAAACAGTGAATTAAGTGATAGTTAATCTAATTACAATGATGGCAATCATTCCAATGATAGGATGACTCACATTCTGATTGTGGGGTTTTAAATAGTGATGAAAACATTGGCACTGGGGATAATAGTGATAAACATGAGCTGTTGTCAGATACTGATGACAGAGATAAGATGAACTTTAGTTCAAATGAGGAAGATGATACTAGGATAGCAAACATAATGAGGTACTTGGACAGACATACATACAAAACACCTGCAGATAGTAAACATAAAATTGAAGTTGGGTAAGTGTTAGACAGTATAGATCACTTCAAAAAGGTTTTGTATGATGTGATGACTAGAGGAAGGTTTGAAATTGACAGGATATATAATGACAGGAAAAAGTTTAGAGCAAAATGTTTTGTTGATGGTTGTCCATAAATGGTAGTTGTTAGATGATTTGCTGATGGTAGTAGGTTTGTCGTCAAAGAGTTTGTGGAACATATACCTGCCTCAGTCTAGTAAGACAACTGTTGTTTCTGTTGTATGGATTACTGAACAGATTAAAGGGTTGGTTGAGTTTAACCCTGATCTAAAAATTTCTGTTATTAAAGATTTCTAAAGCTAGATCATGGGGTTAAAGTATATAGGATGAAACTTTATAAAGTTAAGAAGCTTGCTTTAAATCCGATTAGAGTTGATCATTCCAAAAGGTATATTGTTTCAAAGATTTTTTATGTCTTTCAGTTTACAGCGGCATGCATTATTAATTGTGTAGGCCCTATGTGGGCATAGATGGTTGCTACTTGAAAGAGGAGTATGGTAGGATTTTACTTGTTACAGTAGGAGTGGATACAAATAAAGGACTTCTTCCTTTGGCCATTACTCTGTGTGTGTCAAAGAATGAAGATACCTGGGGTTAGTTTTTATTATTGTTATATGATTTTTTAGATGATGACAGGCAAGTGACTTTCAGGCAAAAAGGGTTAGTCTTACCTTTTCAACAGACATGGTCCACTTCTTACAGTAGACACTATAAAAGATATATATATGCCAACCTCAAATATAAGTATATAGGTTTAACTTTGAAGAGACTATTCTAGAAGGCATGTAAAAGCACAAATAAAAATAACTTTCTCGCTGCTTTGGACAGTATAAGAAAGATCCATGAAGGTGCAAGGGCGTGGTTTAATAACTTAAAAGATTACTCTTGGGCAATATAGGCATTTGACAAAAATTACAAAGTCATTAATCTAACCAACAACATAACCGAATGCTTCAACGGTAAGTATAGGAATATGTCTTGCTTTATGCTATTGGAAGAGATCATATACAAGCTCATGAAAGGTTTACAAAGAGAAGAAATAGGGCTAAAACATGGGCTTCGTCAATTGCACCGAGAATGAAGAAGCAAATTGATGTTATATATGAAGAAAGTAAAAAAATTAGTGTCAAATCTTTTTGTGACATTGTTTTTCAAGTAAAAGATATGTTTTATACACCAATGAGATGGTTTATTATTGATATGGAGAGAAAAACATGTGACTGTGGCTTCTGGAAGATTGTTGGATATCTATTCAAGCATGTAATGGCTTGTATTAACTACCTGAGATATAAACCCGAAGACTACTTACCATGCTTCATGACAAAAGAAGCATATACCTGATCAGATAACATGAGATCAAGGAAAAACAATGAAAATTTATCCTCCAAGAAAGAGAAAATAACTTGGCAGGCCAAAAAAGCTTAGAAGGAGAGAACCAAATGAGCTAGTGAGATTTAGTAGGGCATTTTTAATTAAGTACAGCTTTTATTTGGTTATAATCACAATGTCAGAACCTATCTACTTGCTCTTTTAAAAGCAAAAAGACTAAGATTGAGTCAGATAAGTAGTTTGATATAAATGATGGATATTGTAGTGTTATTATTATAATATGAGCTAACTATTTTATGTGTCTTTTTGTAAACAACAAGAGGCCAATCATCTCAAACAGTCTACCAACAAATAAGCCAACAATCATGTTCAAACACAAGAGGAGGCTCGAATGCAAAGGGGAGGTAAGGCTTAAATGTAAAATAGAGGCAAGGCTCACATGTAAGGGGAAGAGGCAGAAATTCATTGGGGAAAAATACAACTCAAAGATGTATCGAATACAAATTTTCTGGCTTATTTTTGCTTTTTCCTCTTACATCCACTTATCTTATTGGCATTTTAATAGGTGGAATGGCATTAAGCAGCTCACAACATACATCTTACTCAGTTCCTGTGTAACGCACTTGAAAATGACAAGAAAATATTTTTTTGAAGATGAAGATTCATGAAACAATGACATTTTGAAGTTAGGTTATTGGTATAGTTACTTTTTGATATTGTGAAACTTTCTTCTTCAAGGGTTATTATATTACCAATATTACAACTACTTTTTAATTATGTGAAACTTTCTTTTGAAAGGATTATTGTATTACAAACATTACAGCTACTTGTTGTACTTCTGAAAGGGTTTTCAGCTTGTTTAGTACAGTTAATTATTATTTTCTGTCTTGAATTCTTTATCATATCATTTCATAATTGCATTGCATTATCTGTTTATCATTACAAGAACAAAAGTTTTATATCAGCCAAATAATTTATGTTAGTTTTCTTTCAATCTTGTGTAGCCTAAAACTTATATTTTGAGCATCTCTATTATCCAGCATTATAGGTTCAGATTGATAGCTATTATCATCATGCATATTACAAACTCCAATGTCATTAAGGTTTCACCATTCCCAATAAGGACATTTCTTCATCCTCTATATCTAACAACCTATTAGGATTTTTTGTTGTTCTCAAAACCACTCCCAAAGCCTGTGTTCAACGCTTATAATATTTAGGCTTGCATGTCACATATCTAGTATTTTCATCTTCACTGTGTTGTCTTGTATTTGAGTGTTGAGACATTGTAGATGAAGTTGTTCAAGTTGGTAAGGAGTTGTAATGAATTATTTTTTGTTGTGATGATGGTTGTTGAAGCTGAAATTTTGGAAGCTGTTGAGGTGTTGAATTTGTTTGGGAGGTATGGTAAAAAACGAAATGTAGCTTATTGGTGTAATGGAAATTAAAGTGAAGAAAAGTGAAAAGAAGGGCGTGATTTTTGAAGTGAGAAGAATGTTTGGTTTCTTGTCGTTGTAATCTTCACAGGTTATTTTTTTAATTTTCAAAAAGAATAGGGGTATAAAATGTCAATTTATTCCTCTTATGTTTTTTTGTAATTATTTTCTACTCTGCAGGTAAATTGGTAATTTGCTGTCTTTCGTAGCCTTATGTAAGGGTATATTGGTCTTGAATCTTTAATTGTTGAATTTTCATAGACGTCTATTATTAATTTATAACTCAGTGATATATTTTATATTTTTTTGTATTATAATATAGTGTTAAGAATATTTTCTATATCACTAACGTAATACTGACTAATTTAAAGTATCTAGTTGAAAATAACTCTTTGGTTCTGATTGGTTCTAATTTCATTTATACTCCCTGTGCGGTAACCTGGACTGAGAACAGTACCATGTGATCTCATTAATATCACCACCCAAGACATGCTTTTCTCTTAAACATTATTATTGTCTGATGTGATCTCGTTAAAGATAGCAGTTGTTGTTGCACTTCCCTGTACTCCACTGCACTGCAGACAAAGCAACCTTTCTCCACGCGCTTTCCGAGGCTGTGAATTGAACGGAGTACGTGACTGGAACGCCCTCTTCCTGGCTGTGGTGAGGAAAAAACCTTTGCTTTGTAGATTACTTTACTAAGTACTTAGTAACTCTGATGATCTGTCTTAAAAGAAGTCACCTTTTTCACCTATTTTTATTTTATTTTAAGCTCTAAAATTAAACGTATAATAGTTAGTTAATTAATTAATTTAATTGCAATGCTTTTCTAAATTTGTCAGTTGAGTGTAATGATTTACACCAATTGTCTGTTTCCTCGGCCCAAGATGCCAATGCACGCAACAACTAAATGGACAACGATTTTATTGTTTTTTTATTATAAATTACTAAGATAATCTAACAAATTACTTTTTTTTCCCGTTATAATCGATTATATTATCACCTAATATTATGCATTTTCAAAAGATGCATATGATTTTTCAAATTTTTCATTCATTTTAAATGAAATTACCGCTTAAAAAAATTTAATCTATTAATTATCCAGTATATAAAATCTACGAATTTTTTGTTAATTGACTATAAAATATTTTAGTTTATATTTTAAATTTTTTATTTGGAGTAATAAAAATATTTCTCATTTTAAATAATGACAGCAACATCCAAATTATTTTTCTAGAAACTCATTTATATTATCCATAAAAAATAACTGTTAACCGTTTGCACTTTTACTGTTAAATTTTAAGTGTCTCATTGTCATAATGACCAAATGGGCCCCCACTTTTTCCCTCGAAAAAGGGGGTTCTACCCTCAAACGCAAACGCAAACGCAAACGCAAACCAGGCTGTTTGTTGTTCTGTTCTGGTTCCATTCCCTATCTTTGAAGCTTTCTTCGCTAAGATCTTTCCTCTCTCTCTTTCTTTCCCTATTTGTCACGGAAGAGGCTTTGCTTTATTCTTCATTGACTTCATTTCGGATATGGTTTTTGTTCTTATTTTATGAAAAAAAAAAAAAAGAAAGAGAGAGAGATAAAGTTTCTGTAATTCAGAGAGATCTGAGAAGTTCCAGGTATTTGGAATTTTTCATTTTCCGTGTTGCCGTTTCGTTTTGGTTTTTGTTGTACATTTGTCCATTTCTGTTCTCATTTATGCGGGTTTGTTTTAAATTCTCTCCAAATTTGAAACTTGATCTGGGTGTTTCGTGTTTTTAACTGAAAGAGTTTTGTTCTCTTGCTTTGGCGTCTGTTTTTCATACATTTGTCAACTTTTGTCGCGTGCATGAATCTCTTTATCATTTTCCTTCAGTAGGTTTTATCCTGTTTTATTTGACGATAAAGTTGCACATTTTTGTCTCGTATATGTGATTCTCTCTCGTTTTCTTCTGTTTTTGTTTTTGTTTTTGTGTTAAAATCTTCTTCAAATTTGAAATTTTGATTTGTTCTTTTTTCTCTTTTCTAAAGATCTTGCAGTTTTAGAATAATTCTCCGTTTGTTGGCTATTAGAAATAAGTGCTTGATAGTTTCAACGTTTTATCTGTTAGGATGGTGGTTTCATGTCAATATTTTATCTATTAGAATGGCGGTCTCATGTCAATTTCTACTGTTTATCGTGACATTTAAATTCATTAAAAATTGTGCCCTTTGTGATTGTGTTCACTGTGATCTGTTTCTCAAATTTAAATTTTTCTGAGATTGGGGTGGTTTAAGACTTCTTCTCAAGGATGGGAGTTAACTTTTAGTAATTTCAGAAATTACTGAAGCTTGGGTTCAGTGACAGATCATATTGTGCTAAGTTTGCATTCTCATAAGCTTGTGAGGGTTTTTATGTTTTTCATTTGATATCATTTGAGCCTTAAATTTACTAGATTTTCTTTGCTTCCCAAGATGAATTGCTAGGAAATGGGGAAGAAAGGGAATTGGTTGTCTGCTGTGAAGAAAGCTCTCAGTCCAGAATCCAAAGATAAGAAAGATCAGGTATGGAATTTATGGTTCAATTATAAAATATGTTATTTTGGATTTTTGGACATGTTTGTGATTGGAATTTGGTCCTTTTTTGCTTTATTAGAAAACTCCTAAGTCAAAGAAAAATTGGTTTGGGAAACACAAGAGCTCTGATCGTATTCCTCTGCCAGAAGAAATTACCACAGTTGCTGTTCCTGCCCCTCCTCCTCCTCCCCCTGTAGAAGATGTAAAATTAACTGAAGCCGAGAATAAGCAGAGCAAGCATGCCTACTCTGTGGCTCTTGCTACTGCAGTGGCTGCTGAGGCAGCTGTTGCTGCTGCTCAGGCTGCTGCAGAGGTTGTTCGCCTCACTGCCGCGGGACGCTACCCTGGAAAATCAAAGGAGGAAATTGCGGCTATCAAGATTCAAACAGCATTTCGGGGATACTTGGTATGGTTATTACATTTTTTTCCCTTAAGCCAAACTGTATCTGCTGTCTCTTTGTTTTGGAGAAGTAGTGTATTACGGTGTACATGAACATGTGTGGTCAGAATATGGAGATTTTTAGAACTGATAAACTCTGTTGTATATTCAACTTGAACAAAGTTCAATCAATTGCATTGATAGTAATGTGCATTTGAAAATTTATCTCCTTGTCACAAGTGTCAAGTTTGTCCATTAACTGCCTGCATCTATGTATAAACTTTCATGGACAATCTTTGAGATAACATTTGCTAGGTTAGTGAAGCATTACAGCTTATAGAAAAGGTACTGTGATAACTTTTCCAAAACGGAATAATCACTTATTAACACAGCATTCCTGCACCACCCATTTTTGAGCAATGTCCTGTATTTGTGACCTGGGTTCTTGTTTTTGGACTTCCAGGCGAGGAGGGCACTGCGGGCATTGAGAGGGCTTGTGAGGTTGAAATCTTTGATTCAAGGACATACAGTTAAGCGGCAAGCAAATAACACATTAAGATGCATGCAGACTCTTGCTCGTGTTCAGTCTCAGATTCGGGCTAGGAGGCTTAGAATGTCAGAGGAGAATCAGGCTCTCCAGAGACAGCTCCAACAAAAGCATGAAAAGGAGCTTGAGAAGTTGACAATTTTAGTAAGTTCAATCATTCAATACTTACCTCAGGCTTTGTGACTCTAGGACTCTTGTGTGTGCCCATCTGCAAGTGTATATTTTTATGTCTCAGTGTGTTTTCGCACAGATTAACACTGATGATTGCATTTGAATGGAATCCATGTTGTTTTCTTTTTGGATCTATGAGCTGCAGCGTAAATCTTTGTTCGGCTTATTTCTTGGGTTGCAGCTGAATCAATCTGAGTTTCTGATTTTGGTTCAGGAGCATAATTGTTCTTCTATAGATATTTTTGACTGCCTTTCATGGTCTCTGATTCCTCTCCTTCTATGAAAACTTATTTTTGGACTAAGTATGCCATGAAGGCACTGAACAAAGAAAAAGGAATAAGAAAAAGAATACCTGAGTTTCCATCAGGTATACAACAAAGGAGCAAATGAAAATAACATTGTACATTTTTCAGCGAGTGGGAGAAGAATGGAATGATAGCACAAAATCGAAGGAGCAAATTGAAGCAAAGCTACAACACAAGCAGGAAGCTGCTATGAGGAGAGAGAGGGCATTGGCTTATGCATTCTCCCATCAGGTATCAGATTCTTCTTATAATGCCATCCAGTGCTTTAATCAAAGATGAACAACTAACTTGAGAAACACTATATGCTTCATCTTCTATTTTTGTTTATATGCTCCTTGATAGATGAATGTTGGTTAAGTGGATCACATGGATAAAAGTAATTTCAAAATTCTGGAGTTTTCTTATCATTTTCTGGGGAATTTTTAGTTCTTTTCATGCTAAGCGTATCTATTTGTTAAGCAAGCAATAATTAAACATTTTGGAATTCACTCGGATGATAATTTTTCAACAGCAAACCTGGAAGAACTCATCAAATACAAAATCACCAAACCCAACATTTATGGATCCAAATAATCCTCACTGGGGCTGGAGTTGGTTGGAGAGATGGATGGCAGCGCGGCCATGGGAGTCCCAAAGCGCAGTTGATAATCATGACATTGGCTCTATTAAGAGTGCAGCAAGCCGCCCCATGTCTATTGGTGCAATTAGCAGAGCTTATTCACATTGTGATGTCAACCACAATTTTAAACCTTTGCCTACTCCACATAAATCAAGTCGACCTCCCAGTCGCCAGTCTCCTTCAACTCCTCCTTCTAGGGCTCCGTCTACCTCATCAGTAATCAGGAAAATCAAGCCACGAAGTCCTAAGGGAAGTCAATGGGGTGGGGATGATGACTCAAGAAGTATGTTTAGTGCACAATCAGAGCACCGCAGGCGGCATAGCATTGCGGGGTCATCAGTTAGAGATGATGAAAGTCTTGCAAGCTCCCCTTCAGTTCCAACTTACATGGCAGCCACCAAGTCAGCAAAGGCCAAGTCCCGCTTGCCAAGCCCATTAGGGTTAAACAGAACACCAGAGAAAGGATCATTTGGTTCTGCAAAGAAGCGGCTATCGTTCCCATCTTCTCCAGCTGGCACAAGAAGGCATTCTGGTCCTCCTAGGGTGGAAACTACTTCCATTAAGGATATGGAAGTGCCTGGGAAAGAGAAAGTTAGCAACAGAGGGAGCAGGTAGTGCAGAACCACGTAAGAAATACACATTTAGATAAAAATGCAGACAACTAAGAACAAATAAAAAGATGGGCTAGGACTTGTATTAAATCTTCATCATTTTCTTTAGTAGCTAGCTACTCTTGTAAGTGATGCAATGGGAGAAGAGTGAATAAAAATGGGGTCATTATAGTATCTGATGCTGTATTTGTTGTCACTACGAGCATCCTTTTGTTTTCTTCTTGAACAACTGCTCCTATTAGGAACTAGAAAAAATTAAAATTTTTTTTGAGTAGGATTAATTTGAAGGTGATGGTAGTTTCTTGTTAGCACTTGGTGATTTGTTTGGTTGTAGTAGTCTTCTGTGTTACTGAGGGACAAAAAATCTTCTGCACCATATTCTTGTACCTTTTATGGTAAATCTTTTTCCCAACTTTAACGAAATTCTTTATGCTTTTATTTGGTTGCTTAACGGATGAGAAAAGAATACAGAAAGCTTGGTGCACAGTTATTTTGAGGACTGAACAAAAATTGTAATTTCACGCTTCAAAAAAAAAAATGCTGTTTTTTTCATGAAAATGATGACATTTCTCTCATTTTTTGTCTTATGTTATTATTGTAATTATTTTATTAAGCCCGTTTCTTTTTTCTTGTTTAAAATTTAGATTATAGTTGAAAAAAATGCTAAAGGAGTAAAATAAAAATAAAATATTGTTAAAAAAATAAATAATTCTCTAACTTTTTATTGCATATTTTAAATTTATCGCTACAGAAAAAAAATTCAAAATGACAATTAAAAAGTTAAAAAGTTGTATGTACAGCTGCATGTGCTGCAACCCTTCTCTCTTTCTAAAATTTCAGGATGGTGCTATTTGGGCCTCCCTTTCTCGGCCCATCCGAGCTCGTTGACGTAACCAGGCGATGACGCGGCACATTTCTATTGGTAGTGTATGAGTCGTAGAATGTTTATCACCGATGAAGCTACAGTTCCCTGTCCAATTTGCACTACAAAGAACTTAAGCGACAGTCGTAAACCAATGGAATGAAACCCCAGGTCTCGTCTTCAAAGTTTAAATTCTCACGTAAATGGTATATGCAGCAATGCCATTTTTCTTTTACTTCTTTTCATTCTTATTCTCTCACTTGCTTTTCTTTGATTGTGTAATTTACATTTTCTTTTTTTGGTGGTGTAAGTTTCAGCTGATTTGCATAAGATTTTGGCCCAGGATTCATAGTTTTCTTGGCTTTGTTTGGATTTGTGGTTAATGATCCGTTTTTGGAGCTGAATTTGATTTGTTCTTTTATTTTTCTCATGCGGGTTGTTTATCCGGTATTTGTTAAATTAGTGAACTTACTTTCATTTTCAATTTGTACGGACAAACCAGAGAATTTTATTTCTCCATGTGTGATTTCAGAATGAACCCAATTCTATTCAGTCGTTTTTGTGTTTTTCTGGGTTCGTATTTCTCTTTAAGCTTCTCTATAGGCTGATGCAGTTGATTGCTTGTACAAAAAATTATGTTCTATGGTGAAGATTGAATAGAAAATATAATAAGATCACATTGGTGAGTTTAATCCAGGGAGGTAGTAGCTGAAGTTTTGATTTTGCAACTTCTGTCGTATGGAGTACTGAAAGCAGGTTGTTTCGTACTACATGTGTTTATTTATTTTTTTCTTTTTTGTCATTCGATGCGTTTCTTTGGTGTTGTGTTTCATTGATTTTTGGTTCTTTCCACTACTATAAAAAGATCATTTTAAAATTTCATTGTGAAATAAGCAAGGTTTGCTCATTTTTCTGGTATTTTAGTTATGAGGTCTTCTTAATGGCCTTTTAATTCTTTACCATTTTCTTTTCATAGATAAATATATTTGACAAAGTCAAATCGGGTAATACTAACTTTTGAACATTTGCTTCAATGGATGCTTGAATCTTAGCTCATTGAGGACGCTCTTTGTCTGTCATTTCGTTTCAGTATTTCTTGAAAATGTATGTGATTAACTATTTCTTTAGACTCTGTGTATCATGAAGAATTATGATTATTGTTATACTCATCATGTAATTAACAAAATAACCCAGTTAAAAGATATTCTTGCGCATTAACCTCAAGTAAAACACATGGAGTTATTAATTTTGTGCTATCTTTTTATGAGTGGCTAGATGCAGTATACCCTAGAATTTGGCAGGTATGATCTGATTTACCTTGTCTGAGGATGCCATATAGTATTGCTGGCATGTATAAATTTTTAGTTCTTCATCATGACACTCCAAAATTGAACAACAAAATCATGCATTGTTTCATAACATATGCTATTTTCTTAGGAACGGCAGAAATGCCTTATTGTCATCATGTATATTGTAGTCATTGGAAAAACTGGCAGTGCCTAGCTTAGCTCTTGTGCAGAAGATACTATGATGTTTCAAACCTTAGTCTTCAATTGCAATAATCTTCAATAATATAATTCTAGATGTACATCAGGCTACACCCTTTTTGGCTGGGCTTGCAGTTGCTGCAGCTGCTCTTGCTGGCAGATATGGAATCCAGGCTTGGCAAGCATTCAAGGCACGACCACCAAAACCTAAAATACGCAAGTTCTATGAGGGTGGTTTCCAGCCTACAATGACAAAAAGGGAAGCAGCTCTTATTCTTGGTCTTAGGTAACTACTATAGATTCTTGAACCATTGAATATAAAGTCAAAATAAAGAATTATGTCATCTTTAGTCTTATCAGTTTTATTAGGAAAGGAGATCCCTCTCGGGCCCAGGCCATTGGAAAATTATAGATGCTTTATTTCATTTACACTTACTTTCCGTTCTTCCTCTTGCATATGAAGTTTAATTTTTTCTCGTCTTATGATTTTAACAGGGAGAATGCAACTCCTGACAAAGTCAAAGAAGCACATAGGAAAGTAATGGTTGCAAATCATCCTGATGCAGGTGGTAGCCATTATCTTGCCTCTAAAATCAATGAAGCTAAAGATGTAATGCTTGGAAAGACAAAGGGCAGCGGATCTGCATTCTGATAACCTTCAAAATGCTGAAGTTAGGCAAATTGTTTACGAAAGAAATCCAGTCCTGTCAGGTATCTCGCTTTTAATAACCAATGCTCTACCAATGAATTGAGGTTTCTTTTGTGAAGTAGGAGAAGAAATGGAATTGTGCCATTTTTTGTGCCTTCGAAACTTAACTACGGCCAATAACTGACCAAATATCACCAAACAGTGGATGAAATATGAATGCAATTATGCAAGATGACTGGTGTTAGAAAATTCTCTGCTCAACTAAAAGAAATCCCAATGCATCAATGAAGTATGCCTTTATGGGAGAGAAGCTTGTTGAGTTTTATTGTTATGGAAGTGAAAAGTATTATGCTTCGGGATAACAAAATTGTTGGATTATAATTCTTCTATGATTTATATTATGAAAAGAGTTTGGTTTTTACTTTTTAGATTGTTTTACGTTCAGAATTATTCTAAACAATCACTGAAATTATGTAAGTAATTACTTAGTTCAATCAGTTGTAGTTATGTTAGTTATTAGCCCCTACCTCTAATTTATGCGTGAATGTGCCGTGATACTTATGATCGTGAAGAAGTAATAAAAGTAAATGCATAGATTTTATTTTACTTTGGTATTTTTCTTTTTTAAAATATTGACATTTTAAGTTATCAAGAGCTTAGAACAACTAGCTATTGAAGATGTGTTTTGGTAATGTTGTACTTTTACTTGGTTAAATGTTAGTTTAAGTACATCAATCCTACCAAACAAACTTTTAATTTCACTGTACTTAGTTTATTGCTTAAAATTTAAATAATTTATCATTAACATTTTTTAAAATAGAGATGATATATTTTTATTTATGATTTTTTAATTTCTTAAATATATCCTTGAGCAAAAGTCAACTTAAATAACTTTAAATTTTTTTCTTAATCAAATCTTAAATTATAGCTATTTAAGCCTAGCCTGAATGGTAAGAACTCTTCTTGAAGAGGGAAGGTATGGCACGACGCCGCTAAAATTGCGGGCTTCCAACTAAATTATGGATGATACTCTTTTTCGGAGAATAGATATTATTAGCGGTAGGTGAAGGAAGCCGTAAGATTGAACTGAATCAGAACTGATATGTTCAATTTGGTTTTAACTTTTGGTTTTAATTTTAAAAAAAAAATTAAATTTTTCGGTTTAGTTTTGATATCGACTAAAAGAAGGATTGGATTGAAAATTATTGTTTTATATATTTAAATATTTAAACGATATCGTTCTATATTAAATTTTGTGAAGATTTTAGAAAAATAATAATAAAACATTAAGAAACAAAAAAATTGAAATGAATTGAACTACAACCAATTGGCTCAGTTTGATTGAAAATACGTTTGATTTGGTTCTAGTGTGATTTCTATTTTGGTTTGGTCAATTTTAACTTTAAAAATGTTAAATTTTAAATTTTATGATCTGATCTAATTTTAACAAAACTTAAATCAAGTCGGACCGTATCTATTTGCACATATCATATATATTTTAAAAAAATAATATTAAAAAAATTATTGATTGGCACAATTATTCGAAATAGAATTTGAATGTAATTAATAATTTAAAATTTAAATATTATTTTAAAAAAATATAATAATAAAATAAATAAAATATGTTATAAATTATTTTTATTTTATTTAATAGTAAGTATTTATTTATTGTCATCGAGGCTTTGCTTGAATGGTAAAAAGATATTTGTTTGAGAACATTTCCGAGTGCTGCCAAACAAACATTTGTGGGGACTCTGACCATATATTTGGGTAAGTACCCCTTAAGTAAAGGGTAGATATTACATAAATATTTGTAGGTACTTACACTATATATGTAGGTAAGGTATCCCTCAAGTAAAGAATAGACATCGTACAAATATTTGTGAGAACTTCCAAGTACTCCTTAAGTAGAGGGTAGACATTGCACATTATGTGTATAGAAATTTGAGCTGCGTTATAATTGTAGAGTCACTCGTCTTAGTAAATAAATGATTTGTATCAGTGGATGTAATATATAATATTTAAAAAAAAAAATATTAAGTATTTATCAATGATTTATCTATTCATGCGGTTCGTGTGATATAAAATATAAATTAGTGTGGATAGTGCTACTTCATTTTCAGTCGCCTCTTACGCAACGAAATTGAGGACCAATGATATGGTGCCACGCCAGACCCCGTAATTATTTTGTTACCGGATACACACTATTAGCTACTGTTGACACGTGTCAACAATGCACAGATAAACATACACATGTCAACCTAGTTTTAGCCACCACAGATCAATGATGGATGCTTTTATTTTTATATTTTTTTTGCCGGTTTGTCTCTTATAATATATTAAAATTATTTTAATTGCTTTAAGTATAATCAATTTCTTTTAAAAAATACATATTAATTTTCATGGCTTACAATATCACCATTGCCCTTACTCATTTATTATTTATTTATGTAATCACTCGAAAGAAAAAAAACTGTAAAAAAATTGTCTTAAATTACTTTTTTTTTTAAAAAAATATTAATCAGTTTATGTAAATTGTAGATAATGAATAAATTAAATTAAGCCAATCACATAATTTTGAAACAACTAAGTTTAACAGCTAAACATTGTAAAGATAAAAATTTTAAGCCGAAATTAAATTTAATAATTTATCAAAATAATTGTGGTGTTATTAGTTAATCTATTTACCATTTAATCGATTTAGATAAACATTGTATTAATTATTTTATTTCTTTTAAAAAAATCCTTAATTAATTAATTCATTACAGTAACGACCCCAATACAAAAAGTCTCCCAAACTCTTTAATGGGCCAGGAGCCGATCCATTATTCCCATCCTTCAAGGTCTTACGTCAGCTTCTATCCATTCATCAATCCTTCTTCATTATCCAAATTATTTATTTTTTATTTAATTTTTAAAAAAACAAACAACCCTCCATTTTATTAATAAAAATAAAAATTAGAAATTTAAAAATATAAAAAAAAAAAAAAAAAACTACAGGTCCATTCTGATTCTTCTTGCTCTCGGCGTCCCTCTCTCTCGGCCTCAGACTGAAAACTTGTCTAATTTTAGCATTTCCTCTAAAATTACACCATTTTTATAAATTTTATTTTTCATTCTCAGATTTGACTATCAGACTAAGCTCACCATCTGTAGTATACAGAAAAAATAAAGAAGAAAAAAATGAAAAATGAAATTCTCATTTCCGCAGCTGAAATATGAAGAAGTTAAGGTAAACAAATTTCTGTTGAGCCAATGAAATGTCCGGATAGTTAGGGTTGGATTCAATCGCCTGCGAACTGCTTCGTCGTCGTTTTCTTCTTCGACTGAATCGATCTTACTGTGAAGAGGAGAAGAAGTTCACTCAGCTGTGATTTTGTTTGGTTAGTTTGTTCCGTAATTTCTGCTGTTTGGTTTTTACGGACATGTTATTGTGGTTTGGTGAGTGTGTTCTGAATCGGTAGGCGAAATCTGGTGATATATAGGACGGTTTTATAAGGTCTAATAGTTAGT
The DNA here is from genome assembly GCA_022749755.1 of Azadirachta indica. Taxonomy (NCBI): domain Eukaryota; kingdom Viridiplantae; phylum Streptophyta; class Magnoliopsida; order Sapindales; family Meliaceae; genus Azadirachta; species Azadirachta indica. The sequence continues at coordinate 8,557,015 of CM040453.1, forward strand.
TAGTAATGGTGAGTGCAAATGATCCAATTGATTCGTTTCTTAATTCGATTCAACATTTTAAAGAGGTGCTTTCACCGGTTGAATTAGGTATTAAGAAAGCTGCGAAAGATCTTGAAAGTTGTTTGGTAGTATCTAAAAAGAATGTAAACAATCTTGGATTAGTTAAGGAAATGAATGGAAATGGAAGGAATAGTAAAATACAGATGTCTTCTGTGAAGAAGAAGAGTAGTGCTAATGCTAAAGATTGTAATAGTAGCCAGTGTGGGGTTAACGAAGAGAAAAAGAAAGGTTTGTTATCAATTAAGGCGCCGGTGAAGACACTGTTGGGGATGTTTTCACCAAATATTGGGAAAGTTGAGGTGGTGTCGAAGAAAAAGGATTTGGATAAGGATGATGGGTCTTGTACGAACTGCTTGCACTTTGAGGTTACCTGGTCATTGTTGGTTAATGGGTTTGTTCAGGCTTTGCCTAGTCCATTTAAGATGGGCAAGAAACGGATTCAGAGAGTGACTGATGAAGATGAAGGACATTTGAGTTCATGTGCATATGGATCAAAATCTCAGGTTTATTGTGAATTTAAGCAAAGTGAGTTAAAGGGTCAGTGCATTGATATTGGTAAGAATGATGCTGAAGCAGATCATGATGGAAAACATGTATCAGTTGAGTGTTTTATAGGATTTATATTCGATCAGTTGATACAAAATCTTCAGAAGTTTGATCAGTTTGTGCGGGAGAGTGATCAGAAGCATTATGATTGTTCGCCTTCCTCCTCACCTTCTCCTTCCTCTCAGTTTGATCATTTAAGCACAATTACAAGTATTTGGGAAGGTCGAAAAGCCGATGTAAATGGATTTTTGGGGAACCTGAAGTTTGCCAGAATGGGAGGTGTGCCATCTAGTATGGTTGGGGTAACTTCTTCAGTCAATGAAGAGGGAGAAGATGGTGTTAGCACAGTTGGTGGGGACGAAACAGGGGGTAATTCTCCGCAGAAGGGGGCTGGTGGGATACTTAGTATTCCTCTTTCAAATGTGGAGCGTTTGAGATCTACATTATCCACTGTTTCATTGACAGAACTGATTGAGCTAGTACCGCAGTTGGGGCGAGCTTCTAAAGACCATCCTGACAAGAAGAAACTATTCTCTGTCCAGGATTTCTTTAGATACACAGAGTCTGAAGGTATGTTTTTGATGTTGCTCAGTAATTAATTGAATCTTACTTTGTACCCTGGTTTTCAGTTGTCTTGGTGCAACATAGATTCAGTTTCAGTAATAGAATGGTTTTTGTTGCGGCCTTGATAAACATTCATTGAATCCATGGCCCCTCTGGTTGTTTGTCTTCTGATGTTGACTAAGTTGCATTCTTTTGTTTATACAACTATCTTCAGAATTACTCCTATTCTAACCCTTCAACCCCTGCAGGTAGGCGGTTCTTCGAGGAACTGGATAGAGATGGGGATGGTCAAGTGACTTTGGAAGATCTAGAAATTGCAATGAGAAAGCGGAAATTGCCAAGGAGATACGCCCGGGAGTTTATGCGTCGTACTAGAAGTCACCTTTTATCAAAATCATTTGGTTGGAAACAGTTTTTGTCCTTGATGGAACAGAAGGAACCAACTATTCTCCGTGCTTATACGTCTCTCTGTTTAAGCAAGTCTGGGACACTGCAAAAGAGTGAAATATTGGCATCACTAAAAAACGCGGGACTTCCTGCAAATGAAGACAATGCTGTTGCTATGATGCGATTTCTGAATGCAGATACAGAAGAATCTATTTCATATGGACATTTTCGGAATTTTATGGTTTTGCTACCCTCTGAACGGCTGCAGGATGATCCTCGGTAAGATCAATTAGCTTATTTGAATCAGCTATAAATTGGTCAAAACATAATTTTCTGTTGTGATGCCTTTGTTCAAACAAAGTATTACTTGTTATTTAAAAATGTGTAGTTTGACTATTGAGTCTGAGTTATGATGTCCGATTTAGATAGTGATATGGATTTTTATGGATCTACACTTTGCTTGTCTGCATAGGATGGGATGGGTCTTCCTTTTATCATTGCATAGGATAGGAAGAATAAACGTTTGCATTGGGATTTGGGACGATAAAGCAACTATAGTGATTAGGCTTCTTGTATCTGTAGTAACTTCTTTTGTTGTATATACAGGAGTATCTGGTTTGAAGCTGCAACTGTTGTTGCTGTTCCACCGCCCGTGGAAATACCTGCTGGAAGTGTTCTCAAATCTGCACTGGCTGGGGGCCTTTCTTGTGCACTTTCCACTGCTCTAATGCACCCTGTTGATTCTATAAAGGTAAATATTTCAGATTAATAGTTATTGTAGTCATATGGCAGCATTTGTCAAATATCAGTCAACCACTTGTATATGGATCTGATTTTAGTGCTAGGAAGCTGACAAGCAAGAACCAAGTATTCGTGTTTTATTTATTTATTTTCTAGATGGTTACTTTTAGGAATAAATAGACATATATACCTGAAAGAGCCTTTGAGTCATGCTTTTGGTAACTAAGTGCTATGAGTATACTTATAATATATACCTAGTACAAATTACCTTTTTGGGCCTTGTTTATCCACTTTACGCCGCATTGGTAGTACAATTAAATCCTATTAGGCTCTTTCAGCTAACTCAGCCACCATCTTGATGAGTTTCTGTAACCTTCTTTATGGGCTGGTTGGAACTTCACAAGGAAAACAAATAAAATTCCCTGAGTTGACTTTAGAAGACTGTAAAGCTGTTGGTTCAATGCCTTCTGCCCATCAAGATGTAAATATTGACATGAAAGTGTGAAGTGAAAAGAGAATTATATTCATCTTGAGCATTATTGAATATTCATATAAGAAGTTTTGGATTATTCTTTGTCTTGATTTCTATTGTGGTATGTCAGACTCGAGTGCAAGCATCAACTCTCACCTTCCCGGAAATGATTGCAAAGCTTCCACAAATTGGAGTACGACCATTATACAGGGGTTCAATCCCTGCAATTCTGGGGCAATTTTCAAGGTTTTTGTTTTAACTGTTGTTTTGCATTTTATCCTTTTCCCCTTTACTTAGTGGCATTGACTTGTAACTGGGGCTACGTTTCTTTTAACTTCACAGCCATGGATTGCGAACCGGATTTTCTGAAGCATGTAAGCTTGTGCTACTAAATGTTGCTCCAACACTACCAGAGTTCCAGGTAATGATGTCATCTTTGACCTTTCCTTGAACTTTACCCTCAGAATCTTAGGCCTTATCAGGTATTGTTTTCCACACATAGTTTTCATTTTTATTTTCTGAAAACAGAGATTTTTTTTTTTTTTTCCAAAAATGAATCATAAAACAGAGAATGGTTTTTGTACTTTCTGACTAAAAAAAAAAAAAAAAGAAATCTGCCAATGCATTTTACAGTTTTAATTTCTAGAATACAGCTTTAACAAATGCATTCTTGAACTCTAAAAGCATTAAACACAAAAGTACCATATAAATTTTCATTTTTGTTTTATGAAAACATGAATTGAAAAACAATATCAAGCACGCCCTTAGCTACATTTGTTTATCTACTGATACTTGATTTAATAAATTGTCTAAAACTAAAAATTGAAAAAAAACAACAAACAACAACAATAACAACACCACCACTACCAATACAGCTGCGTGCATCATATGTTGATTTTGATTGTTAACTGTATTGGCATGTTATGCAGGTTCAATCTATATCATCATTCTGTAGTACTGTTTTGGGGACAGCAGTGCGGATTCCCTGTGAAGTACTAAAGCAACGATTGCAGGCTGGCATTTTTGACAATGTAGGAGAGGCGATTGTTGGTACCTGGCAACAAGATGGTCTCAAGGGTTTTTTCCGTGGAACTGGTGCCACTCTTTGCCGAGAGGTCCCCTTCTACGTTGTTGGCACAGGGCTTTATGCAGAATCCAAGAAGGTATAGAATTTTGCATTGTATTATCATTGAAACAATTTTCTTAGTTATTTACTTGAACCTATATATGGGGTGTATTGCCGCAACAATAATTAACTTGTTTTCCTTCATTTTACGACAATTTCATTAACAGCTTTAATTTTGTAGTTTGTTGAACTTGTGTTAACTAATTCTACTAATTACGTGCTCTTTTGTTTTTTTATTTTTGAATTGACTATTAGTTCAAAAAGGATTCTGTGGATTACGGAAAAGAAGAGTCTAGTTCTGTGAACACGTGTTATGTGTCTACGAGTGTTACAGATATCTGGATGTTTTCTGAATGTCTGATTGACCAAAAATCAGTTACATCTCTATGATTCAGATATGGTTAATACTTATATGGTTATGTAAATTAGCTCTATTTGTGTATGATTAGATTTTGGCATTTGATGGATTTACATGTAATTTGACTGTGCTGCATTGTAAACTGAGTTAGACCAACTTATTTTTGCTCAGCTCAATAAGAGACTCAGTTGTTTGGCAAACGAATTGAACTCAAGCTTGATATTAGCTTACTATTTCTGGTCACCTGCCAAGGCTACAAGTTCAAGCTTTTAGGTCTAGTGCCAAGTAACTATGATTTGAGGATAGATGTTGGATTGTTTCTTGCATCCTATTTTAATTGCTTAACAAAAGTTTTTGAATGATTACAATTTAGTTTTTTGTATGATGTTTTTTAGATGGTCCAACGTCTTCTTGGGCGGGAGCTAGAACCATGGGAAACAATTTTTGTTGGAGCTTTATCTGGAGGACTAACTTCTGTTATCACGACACCTTTTGATGTTATGAAAACTAGAATGATGACCGCTCAACAGGGCCGAACTATATCAATGACAATGGTAGCCTTCTCTATACTCCGTCATGAAGGACCCCTTGGCCTGTTCAAGGGAGCGGTACCCCGATTTTTCTGGATTGCTCCTTTGGGTGCCATGAACTTTGCAGGCTACGAGCTAGCTAAGAAGGCCATGGACAAAAATGAGGAAGTAGCTGGAGATCAGTTGGCTCAGAAAAGTTAGCTAGTTCTGGCTAGATGCAGGTCTTTTTGCAGTTAAGAGACTTACTACAACAGACTTCCGGAATTTTTGTCTTTCTGTGAGAGAAAGCGAATCCTGCCTCTAGGTTTTGTGCCTTTCCTGAAACTTCTGGCAGCATTTGCTTGGGGTATGTTTTTCATCTGTCGACAAATCTGCCTTTCATGTGTAGACACTGTAAATTTTTGTCAGTCTTTTCTTTTGAACTTTATTTTGGTGGCAGGGATGATAGTTTAATTACGTTCCTGAATCCTGGTTAAAGTTTTGTATTGCTCATTTGACATTTGACATTTCTGTACATTTTGGGCAGTTAGTTAATTTTCCAGTTTTTTAATCTTTACTCTTTCTTGGTTATTTGTGTCTGTCGTATTGAATACTCTTAGCCCTGTATAAGCGGGTGCAAAATTACAGATAAGTGCAAAAAAAATCAAATCGGGTGCTTTGCGTTATTTAAATTTAGACCTGAGAAGAATCTCCCTCGTGGTTGCATATGTGATATTTTATTTTATTAATTACCAACCACAAATTTGTTTTGTTAAGATACAAATCAAATCAGATAATAATTTTTGATCCAGATAATAGCAATGTGTGCTTCAACAACAAACCCAGTTTTTATTTTTGAAAAACTATTGATGAGGATCGGTGGTTATATATATAATTTTTCAGGAAAAAAAATTGTTCCTAGATGTAGTCAAGCAATTCAAGCAGCTGGGTAGCAAATTCCCAGTTAAAACTTTATTTGACTACTCATGTCTTCTCATAAATAGTTTTGCTTCAATGGCAATCAATTTTTGCATTGTCTCTAAAGTACAGAACAATTGGATGATTCACTACTGAGACGAAGGAAGAAGCATTATTTGCTCTTTCCAAATGAAAAGGTATATATTACTCCACATGGAAAACCCAGATCTTAACATGGATGTAATCAAAGCTCAAATTTTTCAAACCCAGAGCAATCAGTTTATGCAAAAACAATTCCGCAATCATTATTGTGAATTGAACAGGGAATACATGGCAAGTTCAGAAAAATCTTGGTTTATCATGCAACTGCTAAATTGAGCAAATGCGATTCTAATAACCCCAGTAGTCATTCCGGATCTCATCATCGAACTTCTTTTTCAGCTCAGGATGCTTCTCAAAGTATTCATCAGCAGTCATGGTGCTGATCTTTTGCTGTTCAAATAAATGGCAGGGAATGAGTAATTATATAAACTGACAGGAGTGAAAACATAATTATATCCCTTTACCTTCAGTTCTTGAACCTCAGCTATTTCTTTCTCCAAACGCTCAGACTCCTTCAGGGATTTCCCCTCCGCCTCTTTCAATTCCACCAACTAAACTCCATAAAACAAAAAGCACATCAGATAAAATCTTGTATCTATATGGGGAAGAGGAGGGAGAGGGGGTAAGGGGATTGAGAGAGAAAAATAAAGAAAAATAACATCATGATGATTCTCACCAAAGCATCAAATTTAGGTTTGTATTGTGGAGTGACATTGTCTACATACTTTGGGATCTCAATGCCTGTCCAAGAAACAGAAGCAATGTCTAAAAAAGAACAAGTGAACTGAAAATATGAAAGGGGAGAGCAGGCAGAAGCCAAGTTGAATCCAAAAGCAGAAAAATGGGGCAAGAATCCAGTTGGCTATTCAAATCATTCAGACATTTCTGAACCAAGATACAAGTTAAATATCAGATCTAACCACCAATTCAATCACATAATTCTACCACAGGATAAGATACTTTCAGAGTGTTCTCTAGACTTCGAATAAACCTGTCTAGAATGAAGTTCCTGCTTAGCCTCAAAATAAATAAATCAGACACAGTATCAATCAACCAAACTACTTTCAAGTTTTAAGCAAGTTTAACAGATATATGCGCTGTAATGAATCAGAAAACTTACTTTCATAAGCCTGCTTGTACATGTCCACTAAGCGAGAACCAATTCCCTTTCTGTAATACTCCCAATCAATGGGTTCAGGCTCCTGCAGAAAGCAATCTCTCAATGATAATTGACAATACAAAGAATTTAAAAAATAAAAGGTTGTAGGCTTTTGTTGTCTTAATTATAAACATGGTGGTCATTCAGTACCTCAAGCATTGGCTATGCTCTACAAAATGAAAAATTGCAAAGGATAATGAAGATCAGAAAGCCAAGGGGCAGTCTAGAAATGCTATGATATATATATATATATTTTTTGTTATGCTAAGATTATCTAGTATAAAACAAACAACATATAAACCAATAAAGCCATCTCATTCTTGCAGCCAGACATTATTTCTCAATTTTGTTCATCGATTACACTGTCAGTAGATGAACTAGCAGATTCCAGCAGCTATATCTGCTGATTTTATTTTTCTCAAAATTTTTACGCAAGGATGAAAGGAGTACATCAAAAGTTAAACTTTCGAAAGCATATTATAGGCTTGTGCCACCAAGCCTGTGTCCATCCATTAACTAATGAAAATATGAAGATCATTAATTTGTAAGATTTGAATTCCAAGAGAATATGATTCGATAAATCTATTACCTAAATCATCATTAGAACAAATACCGAGTAATATAGTATCAGTTCCACTATTTTCTATTTATATTCCACAGTGTAACTAGTAAGCCAATAAGCCTTGTAAAGTAAAATGACAAGACATATGAGAATTGACAGCCAACCTTCCATCAGCCTGCTGCCTCACTTTCCCAAATTTCATCCAGTCAACTTTGCCATTATCGGACTATCTTAAATCTTCATCATATATGGATTCCTACGGTAATCGAAAGTAGCCCCCATTTCACATCCAATGTAACTATGCATTTAGCTATTCAATAGAACTAATCTAAATAGACACATTTTGATAATTTTCAGACTTTGAATAGCAAATGATTTACTTCATCACCTACTGCAAAATGAAATCACTGTTTGTTTACTCTGCTATAATCAGAAATTTTCAGCTACATTGCCCACAAATAGATGTCTTTCACGACATTAATTAATTATATAAAAAGAAAAAACTGGAAAAAATGGGAAATCAACAAAGCAAACAAAACCTTGTCTCGTTTGATTCATCATGATACTCCAATAATTTCAATAACATAACTAAGACAATGAAAAATTAACCACAGAAAAGGACCCACTTTTCCAAATCAATCAAAATGTTTGATAATATACAATAAATGAAAACCCTAGCCACAAAACAACAAAGATCTAGCCGAAACCAGAACAAAAAAAAAATCAATCGAGGGATAGCGTACGAGCCTGGCTGAACTTGGTTTGGAGAGTGGAGTTAACCTCGTCGAAAGCACGACGGAGCGAGGCGAACTCCTTACGAGCCTCATCGGAGACCAGCATCTTGGCCATCCCTTCCCAGTCTATAGTTTTTCCCGCTTTGAACGCCACATCGACAACTTTCTTTCCTGCTCCGCTCATTTTCTCTCCCGATTTCGGACTTTCTCTCTTACTTTCTCGGCTGCCGAGCAAGCTTTTGTTTACTTCGAGGCTGTAAAAGAAATGGGCGAGCAAGGGCGCGGGTCGTCTTCTTTTAGCCGCTCGCCTGAATTTTGGGCTTAATTGGGCCTTAAATCCAAAACGAAATGAGGGTTTTCTAAATACACTACCACTATACTTAGTACACCCCGATTCTTACTAGAACATCGGTGTATTTAGAATAAAAGGGGTTGAATGAACGTTTATAGGCTAGACTCCTAGTTCGTGCAGTTCAGTTTACATCATAAAGTAAAAGTAGACCACTTTCTTTTTCTTTGTACTTATTCAAAAGGCTATTAATTATTAAACAAGTTATTACCATTTTTTATTGTCTTCCACTTGCATTTGGCCTTTCACCTTCGTGCCCGGCAAGTACATCATGAAGTACTGTAAATTGATCGAAAAAAATATTATGAATCAAAAACTTGATTGAATTAAAGTCATCTCATTTACATTGATTTTGCTTCCCTTCTTAAACTTTTCTTAAAAGAAAGTGAAAGTGAAATTGAAAAACGTACGCCCGTCAAGCGTGCTAATATTTCATTCTAATAAGACATCAATCCAAATCACGCTTCAATTTCTTTGCATCCACATCACTGATTTTTTTCAAATCCATTTTCACAAAGTCTTTCCCATATATTCTTAATTTCCATTGTATTGTCAAGTGAGATTAATTTCAAAAAACCTAACTTTCATTTTGGCATCATTCGAAACCACAAATAAATTATTTATACGTAAATAATTGATAAATGTTAGTTACAATATAAATATAAAAATGGAGGTTTGTGGAAAGATTTAGGTGGTCTGTTTTGAAAACACTAATATATTATAAAGCATAACAATTTTAAATTGATTAATTCCAACTCTACAATATAAAAAAAGTAAAAAGTAAAAGGCATAACAATAATCCTGATTTCAAGTTTCTTAATTTCCAATAACTCTTAATCAATTCCCACTCTAAAATATAAAAAAGTGATTAAAAAGAAGAAAAAAAAAAATACAAGCATGCCTTAGAAATTAATTCATAATTGAAATCTAAATTAACTCGCAACATTTGTTTTCATTAATTCTTTCCCGTGTTATATATGGATGTTCCATACAATTCTAATGGTTATTAATTAATAGTAAAAAATAATAATAATAATACATAGAAGCATGGATGAATAATGATGTAATTAAAAAATAAATTATTTAAATACATATATATTTATATATGATGGGGTATGATAATTAATTATTAATTAGGTTAATTGTTTGTAAGAAGAATATATGTTAATTACGCAATTGATGAGTCGCCGACATCAATATCATGAAGGACTTGCAATATTTGCAGAAGGTATATACACCCGTACAAAGAAGGGAAGAATATGTACATGAACGTAGAATAGAATATAGAATAGAATTAATGACCGTCAATCAAGTTAAAATTAATTAGAAATAATTTTCATCGGTCCTTGGAAACTCACGATCGCAAGTCATCGATCGTCTACCCACGACAGATTGCGGTCTACTTAGCAACTTCTGGGATAATACTCAGTAGTCAGTACTCACCATTATGATTCCTATCAATATTTCATTGTCTTCACGTTGTCTCTCCGAACGAAGGAGCCACAGACTGCCCCAACTAATACAATCATTTTAAATAATTATAATTATATATATATTTATAGTATATATTGTACAAAATTTATTTCAATAGTTTTGTTTTACGTTTATTTCTGATATTTAATTTAATTAGTTCACTATTTCGTGTGGATTGGAGTTGGTAAATATACGTCAATAATTATTGTAGCTGGTTAATTAACAGAAGAAATTGTAATAATAAAGACAAGAAAATTACGTTGCCAGTTTGAATTAGAGCCTATATATACGATGCCAGTTTTGGTACGATTCTTTCACAGTCAAATTGGTTTAATCAATTGTGACATATCGAAACATATTTCTGAAAGACTGCTATTCGTGAATCAGTTTAATTACATCATATGAATAACCAATCATATATATATATATATATATATATATGTACGTATATGGATGGACCGTATTAAGGACGTGGGTCCTTGAGGATAGCCGTAGTTCAAAGTTTATAATTTTGACTCTTGCCATTTTAATTAATGAATTTCATTTTGTGGTGCAACAGCTGGATATATATAATTCAATTAATTAATTAAAAGGATAATGTATAATTTGATCAAATATATAATATAATATTCTCCTTTTAAACATTATTGAATAGATTAATGATGCCCATAAAAAATGAAAAAGGTATACAGTTAGTCCTAGTTAGTTCGGGGAGTTTTTAGAAATTATTTTATAAAGTAAAATCTTGGGATCAAATTTTGCTAATATCAATATTTCATTAACACCATATATATTTATTAGTGTTAATTTTGAAAAAAAATTAAATGGTTTTGAGATAATTAAATTATTAGTATGTAGGTATCTAAAAGTCTGAACAAATTAATACAGTACTTGTGCGAGTAGATCAGTTTACATTAATTTTATCGAAACAATTCTAACGTTAAATTGATCGATTTCGAATTAATTGTGAATCGCTTACACTAAACAAGACTTGATCTCAACTTCGAATTCTAAAGATAATCTGACAAAGCAAATGAATAGTGATCTTTTGTAAGTTTTGTCTTCGAAATCTAACTAATTAATATTGGAAAAGGGCATAATCCATTCATGTAGGATGATAAAACTAATCGCTTCTGAAACTCTTCTCTAGCTAAGTACCGATCGAACATGACCATCTTCATGTCCAAAGAGGATCCCAAGTCGTAAAGTCGAAACTACTGTTGTCGTTCAAAAAACATGTTGTGTTGATCATGTCATTGAATTGCTGTTGCTGTTGCTGCTGCTGCTGCTGCTGCTGCTGCTGCTGCTGCTGCAAGACCATGTTCATGGAATGGTCTTGATCAGATTGTGCCGTCATTTCCATGCAAATTAGGGCGATTAAATTTTTCTGTTCGAATTGCATGCTGACCAGCTCGGCCTGTGCCTTGGCTACCTCTGCTTGCAGCTCTATCGCTTGTTTCTGAAGTAGACTGATTGCACCGGCGCAGCCGTACACCGGATTCCGGATTCTCGCGTTTGCTTCGAATACCATGCTGCTCACTGCATCTGCTCTCTGATTCTCCGGCAGTTCCTGGAAAAAATATATATATTTTTTTGAATATATTCATTTATTATTAATTAATATTTGTTAATATATATGTATGTATACCTGCAAGAACTTGATGATGTTGCTAGCTCCAAAGACTCTGTGAGCAATGATGAACTTGTGTGGTTCAGTTGGAGGAAAATATGGAGCTAAAATACATTTCTCGGCGCATCTCCGGCGAAGGATTTTGCAAGCAGCACAAGGGCTAAGAACGATTGGAGGAGAAGATGAAGTTTGCATAGTGTGATATATGACGAATATTTTTTCTGCAACTTAATTAATTAATTTGTCACTGCTTTATTAGTTCTACCCAGAATGAGCGAGAGAGTTTTGTATACGTTGTTGGTATTTATACTATTAATTCCACCTCATTCAGCAAACTGAAACTTGAAATTAAATGATATTCTGTTCCTTTTAATAAAATCATATATTACATAAATATAAATTAAGTTAATCTCTTTATTTCATACGATGTGACTTTGTATACATGGGAGAAAATTGATTATTCCAAACAAATCTTACACTAATTTAATAAGAAATTCTTATCGATTTAGGCAACTATATATGAATTACATAAATTAATTAGTTCAATTTTAGAAAATTCAATCAACTTGTCAACTTGAATTAATTGATCCATTGGGTCTTGTTGCCTAAAGAGGATTTGTTTAATTTAGTTGAAAGAATTAATTAATAGAGTTTTCTAGATAATCACCGTGATTGGCTTGCCTCATAGTTAATAATATTATTTCGAAAAGAAAAAGATTCGCACACTATTGAAATTAAAATACAAGATAATGCAGAAAATATATACAAATTATAAGGTTGGAATATTGCTTTATAAATATTTATATATAGATATTATGCATTGAACAGTATGCTCGATCATGAGGTGGCAGTTTGACTTGGCTCAATTGACTATTTTGAAACCATGGGTAGAAATTTTTTGACTTTAATTAGCCCCCAATAGTTGGTGACACTTTATAACTGTTCACACTCATTGTTTGTATTTGATCATTCATTTTATTTATTGTATAAACAAAGTTAATCTTAATTAGTAAATTAATGTTAGGTTGCATATATATATATATATGTATATGATTTTACAACAAGGAAAATATATAGAAAGGGCAAATTAATTGCGGTCTATGTATAAAGGAAATTAAGGGTCAATTTCATGTATAAAGGATTGCTAATTAAGACCAAGGAATGTGGAAGTCAAAACACATGTATGAACTTGAATTGCATATATATTAATTGCATATGCAATTATTAGTTGGCTTCTTCGAATGATAACTTTCATCATTGCATTCAAGTCCACTCCACTTCCATCCCTTATTAATTGTCTGTTCAATGTATATTGTATGATATATCGTATATATCGTTTATATAATAAAGTATTAGTTAGTAAACAATCCCGTACGTCAAGTAGAAGCTGGAGTGCGGGCATGCCAATTCATTATTAATTTCACTAATTACATAATTACATTCATCAATTAGTCAATACACATGCACATCATTGTCTTATTCTTAATTTCTCTCGGTCGTTAATTAATTAAGTGGCTTGGCTTCTTCCACAAACTAGACTGTATATATATATATATATATATATAATATATATTTACATTATCAAATTCAGACTTCTGTATATTCTCGATGAGTTTTACTTTGATATATCCCGATAGAAGACGCATGGGAAAGGAATTAATTGGTTAGTTTCATTTATTAATGTGGAAAAAGACGGGGATTATAAGATGGGAGCCAGGGCTTTACTTTTGAACTGAAAGTCTCTTTGTTCCCATACAAACTGGTTAATTTAATTTTACTTTATTATCATAAGCACTATCATTATTTGGTTTAATTACAGATTATTAAATTTTTGTTTAATTTGATGTGTATATATATAATGGATTGAGATGTCTTAGAATTAAGTAGTCAAAATTTGTCTCCTTATTTTTGGACAGAATTGCCTTAATTATAAGGCTATGTTTGTAACAATTTTATCTGACAATTAATAATTCTATTATTTTAAAAAATAATTTGTTGACTTCTCTCGAAAGATTTTGATATGAATCACGACCATGTAGACAACAAGCTAGCGTGCGATATATGTATGCCTCAGATTCAAAGGAATATCTACAAGATTAATTTTCCATGCGATCAATAATAATAATGGAGAGATTAAAAAATCATATCAAAATTAAGCAGCTTTAAATATTTAATTACTTAATTTCCTTGAAATCAATTAACTAATAGCCATGCGAATTATGAGCTATATCATAGACTATTTTATTCTCTGCAGGTGAAAACAAAAGATTTAGTGCATACATTATTTGATAATCATATGTATTTTCATAAAGGTATGTACTTTAAATAAAAGTGTAATCCTAATAAATTTTGCGATAATATTTGATGAAGCTGCAAAAACGACACCACTGTATACAGCTTTAATTAATTAATTCATTGACAAGAAGGAATATTTGTAAAGTACTTTTCGGAATCAAATTGTCTTATGCAGAAACTATGATACAAATTGTGTTGAGTACGGTGAAAGTGCATTGAATGGAATTAAGTAAACACACGATACCGCTAGCAAAGCCTACTCAATTTATTTAAAGTTGAATTAATGAGCAAAATTTTCTAAGTAAATAAATTTATGTTCAGATTCATTTTTTATATTTATAGTAATTAAGCAAATATGAATGCGTTTCATGACATATATAATTTCTCAATTCCTTCAGTTGTCAATTACATCGATCGATCGTTATCAGGAATTGCTTTTCTCTCTACAAAGGTAGGTGAATCGTGATAAACAAGAAGAAGAAGAAGAAGAAGTAAGTTTAAACTAAACTTAATTGACTTGGAAATTAAATAAACCCTAGCTACTGCAAGTGCGTTAAAAAGGTTTAGGATTCTCGACTTTGAGAGTCAATCGTATAGAACTGGCCGGCTTCCCTTTTCCATTTATTCATCGTTAAGAAATTATTTCGATTCAGACAAGACTGAGTCTATTCAGTTGACTTGAAAAATAAAGCATAATAGCTAAAATATTTAAAATTTTTTACTTCTACATGATATTTAGTCTTTTACCAATCAACAAATGTCTATTTATTTGTATTTGATGGTTGTTGATAACGCATAAACTTAAACTAATGAAATTATATTCGATAGTAAATGTGAATTATTCGATGGAATTTGATTGAAAAAATTAATACGTAAGGTAAATGAATGTTCATTTTTCGGAGGTTTGACTCATAAGTAAGACAGCATATCCTGTACGTCGTGAAGTATGTCGGGAATTAGCGACGAAGAAAATGATACGTATTAGATACGCATACCAGAATACAAAGGAATAAAGGAACTGAATTGAAGGTCATAGTTGAAGTTAGTCGTTAGAGTGAGTCTTTGAGTTTGTCCAGAAGCTGGCGATCGAGAGCAGCAGCACATGGTTATGATTTAAGAGCGGCTTAATGCTTTGCAAGCAGCTGCTGCTATTAAAATTTAAATGTGAGATATTGACTGGATGAACGAATGACGACTATTCAGCAGGTTTAACTACAATTGCGGTCTGAATCTGATAGCAGTTATAGTAATTAATTTCCAAAGACAAATGGGATCTTCATTATTTTGGTTAATTGTCCGTTTTATGTATTTCACCTTCGTGTGTCCTTTTTCCCTGTTATTTGAAGTTACAACACTCGATCCATTAATAACGTCTATCATAATCAGGTCAACTCAGCCGCATTTTGTGCTACAAATTTATCAAACGTCTACACTGAACTTTGAATTCTCGCGAACATATTAATTAAAGATTAAGGCATTGTTATTGTTATCATAATGTACATAATACAAATTAATGTAATGCGTTTATATATAAGTTCATAAAGGTACCATAGGGTATAAAGTTATTTCAATAAAGGTAACAGCTTTTGACAATGCTTTCACGTTCAAATTGATATATTGTACAATTTAGGAAGAGCAATATGAATAATTATGGAATCAATATCTATAGGTGGAGCAGTCGGATATATGATATGTATGTGAATGCATGGGGCCGGGGTCCATGAAGTTGGAGTAGCTCACAATTAAAGCATTTGACCTTAGAAATTTCGATGTCACTCCCTTGTCTGCTGATTTTTACAAAAGAGCCACACGCTTGTCAAAATGACAAGAATTTCTTTTTACCCTCAGGTTATTAAAAAAAAAAAAAAAAAAGAAAGAAATGAGAAATTAATAGAATGATGCCGACAAATTGTTCTTATGTGTTCTATAAATCAAGAACCCCATGTGAGGTGCTTAGAAATTAAAGAGGAGGAGTCTCTTCAATGCCCTTTTCCAACGTTATTAATTTTCTAGAAAGAAATTTACATGTGCACTGGAATTTATATTTTAAATGTAATTAATAACATATTTTAGCAATAAAATTTTGAATTATTGGTATTGGTGATATATAAAAAAATCCTTAAAATATAAGAAAAGTAATTTTTGTTTAAAGAATTATGGAGATTTTCTTTTAGTGTATTTTTCTCTTTAGCATCTAGAAATGGAAGTGTCAAAGTAAAAGTCATGAGATTGTTTGACAAGTAACTAAAAAAAACCATTGTATACAATAAAAATTAGGTCGCCAAAATGCGTGTGCTGTATATAATGTTTTAATTTGATATAAGATTAGCATAGACTCGAGGATAAAGACAACCGTACATATCCTCCAGTCCACTATTAAAAAAAAAAAAAAACACTTTCTATGGTGATGAAAATATGAGCTTTAATGGAAAAAATTAATATATGTAACGTTGATGTATGAAACGAAAATTAATATTAATTAATAACCGTAGAAGTACAAATAAAGATTTTGTGATTCGTATGTATTTGAGCACGATTACATGCAAGAAAAAGAAGTTTACTGCAATAAAATCAAGATTATAGTTATAATTAATTAACCATACATCTTTAACCTTTAATAAAGGATTTCTTCATAGTTCAAAGATTCCTTTTGTCAACATGACTAATTATGAAAATTAAAGCACTTAATTAATCACTCTCACATCTACCGCAACATAAATCCTCACTTTATTAATCTATGTTTAGCTTTAATTAAGTAAATCTCTTTTCTCTCTTAAAAAGGTTAAAATTTCTTGCGGAGCTCTATTAACTTCTCCTCCTTCATCATGTCCAGAGAGCCTCCCAGCTTGAGCCAAAACTGTTGTCATCCAGAAAACAGCTTGTGTCCATGAACTGCTGTTGCTGCTGCTGCTGCTGCTGCTGCTGCTGCAAGACTGCGGCTGGCGCTTGAGCCTGCGCCATTTCCATGCAAATCACCGCGATTAAATTGCGCTGTTGGCATTGCATGGTGACCAGCTCGGCCTGCGCCTTGGCTAGCTGTGCTTGTAGCTCACTGACTTGCTTTTGCAGATGGCAAATCGCGCCGGCGCAGCCGTAGACCGGGTCTCGGATTCTGGCATTTGCTTCGTAAACCATACTGCTTACTGCATCTGCTCTTTGAGATTCCGGCAATTCCTGGATAATCAATTTTAATAGATGTAAATCTGTCAGATTTGTGATGATGGGAAATGTTTTACCAGCGCCGGATTCTGCAAATTTGACTTACACTATTAGTAGGAGTATCCATTGTTTGACTTATACTATTTACATTATTTTTTGTTTTGGAAAGGGAAAAATTGAAGCTTTTGTGACACTTGCATGTATCTGATTGAAAGATTATTGAATTTAAAAGGGAATTATTTGAAAACTTTTAAAAGTTGCATGGGATCAGTTGAAATGTCACGCTCTCTCTTTTCATTTCTTTTGATGCTAGAAGTCTATAATTTTGGCAAAAAATAAAAGGAAAGAAAATTTAACAACTGTCTAAAGTCTAATCAACGCAACTAATTGATGAAAACCCAGAAAAGAAATATTTAATTTCTAAAAAATTGGTTTTGGAGACTAGAGAAAAGTATATGTTGACGTCAACTTTAATTCACATAGAAATTAATCAAACGAGCGTGTATACCTGCAAGAACTTAATGATGTTGCTAGCTCCAAAGACTCTATGAGCAATGGTGAACTTGTATGGTTCAGTTGGTGGAAAATATGGAGCTAAAACGCATTTCTCGACGCATCTGCGGCGGAGGATTTTGCAAGCAGCACAGGGGCTAAGAACGATAGGCGGTGGAGGAGACGGAGGAGCTGCAGGACTTGGAGAAGACTGCGAAGGAGAAGCAAAGCTTGGAGAAGATTGTGAAGTCGAAGGAAAGCTTGGGGAAGATAATTGTCGAGGAGAAGGGAAGGTTGGAGAAGATTGAGAAGGAGGAGAAGAAGAAAATGATGGGGAGGGAAATGGAGTAGTAATTTGCATATTTGGGATTGGATTTGCAAGAATTTTGTCTTCGCAATCCATTTTTTGAGAGAAGTAGGTAGTGAGAAAGCAAAGGCAATGAGAAGAATGAAGAGAAGCTGCTTTAGTTGAACACAAAACTAAAGGCAAAGGGACATATATATATATATATATATATAGAGAGAGAGAGAGAGAGAGAGAGAGAAGAAAAGGCAAGAATGAGATTGGTGTCAAAAGCACATGTCACCAAGCCCACTAGATGATGTCATTAGTTTGTGTATATCCATTGGACCATTGTATTAAAAATATATAATTGAAAAATATTAAAAAAAATAATTTTAGGTAGAACTTATTTCTAGGTGCGATATTTCATCATTAACTATTATTTAACCTTCAATAATTTCATTTCACAACAATTATAAGATTGTACTAAGAAAAAAACACTATTAGGAGTTAAGAGAGACAAAGAAAAATATTTTTTAATCTTCAACGTTAGTGATGTTATATATTTATGTTATGGTTTCTATAAATTTTATTTTGAGTACAATTTCAAAGGTAATTAAATTGATTCTTTTTTCTCTTAAATTTTGTCAAATATTTTGTCTTTATCATATCACAGTATATTGAAATTAAGTTCATGTATATAGTTAGACTATAAACAAAAATTAAAGTCAATAAAATTTACCAAATAGATATTTTTTTTCCTTTAAAAAGAGTTTGCAGGTAGTACTTAAAAAATTAATAATGTAGATGATAAACGTTGCTTTGCCTGTATGACGGACCGCTTGGTCAAGACTAACATGGCGTGCCCCCAACTATGTCCTATAATCGCAATGAGGAACACACAAAATAGGAAAGTTGACTCGGTCAATTCATGATAATTTTTCATGTGCTAGCTGTTGGTATTGCCAAGTTTATGAATTTGTTCATTGTGTTGAGTTGCACATGGGGCTATCAATTTTTTTTTTAACTGCTTAAAATCTCTGAGCCTTGCCTTGTTAATTTGACAAGAATAAACAAATTAATATATTAATTTTAAAAATACACTAATACCTATATCTCTCTGTGTGTATGTCATGATCATACAGTAGAATAAGAATATGCTATTAACTAACTGTTTATATATGTACTTGGCATTATCTGATAAGTAGAAATAATTTCAGTCTTATTAATTATTTTGTTACTGTTAAAAATTTGACATGTTTTTGACAGAGGTAGGATCGAGTGTGAATTCAAGTAAAAGCTATAAGATAACAAGTGTGAGCGATTGACGATGTAAACATGCAAATTATATAATATTCAAGAACTTGATGATGATGATGAAGATGATATAATATTCATGTTGTCATCTTCATGTAGACTGTAAAATCATAAACAATGTAAATTGGGAAACACCCACCAACTGGAATATTTGAGAAATAATGTGAAGCAGCTAGCATTGTGTTCAAACTATATTTATAAGCTTCATGTTCCTTGCACCAATTTTCAAGAACTAATTAAATTTTGTTCCCAAGAATAGATAAATTCAAATGAACTTTCTTAATTAATCACTTTCTCAATTTCAATGAATTAGTTTAAATCCACATTTGTTCCCACTCTATCTGGAAGTCATGGGATCCAGTTATATCTACCATGAAAAGACTTGTTAGACTAGAAAATAAGAACATGTAACACCATCCTTACCTTTTCCAAAATGATATAAAGTTGAACCAAATCATTCAATGTATATGCATACCCAATAAACAATTAATAACAACTATATTATTCATCACCAAAAAAAAAAAAAAGTGATCATCCAGTTTGGATTATTGTGCTTGAATCACATGTCGTTGCAGGGATATAGCTATGTAAAGTAAACTTATCATCTCCATCTTTAATCTTTACAAATTATTCAAAATATTTGTTGGCATTAGTCATCTCTCACTTTTCTTCTTCTTCTTTTTTTTTTTTTTTTCTTTTTGCTAAATATGTAAATAATGTCTAAATTCACATCCCAGAAACACTAGTTTCTCTTACAGCTGATGCATGCACAGTATTGAAATGGGT
The DNA here is from genome assembly GCA_022749755.1 of Azadirachta indica. Classification (NCBI taxonomy): domain Eukaryota; kingdom Viridiplantae; phylum Streptophyta; class Magnoliopsida; order Sapindales; family Meliaceae; genus Azadirachta; species Azadirachta indica. Next base: position 8,577,037 of record CM040453.1, read on the forward strand.
TACCATATTTTTTCAAGATTAATTAATACAACAATTTTCTGTCACAATCAATACAAACAATTACTTTACGTATATATATGGATATAGATATATGTTCTATGCATTTGTCCTAGAATTACTCTAAACATGACACAAGTGCTTCATGTTTTTTCTTCATAAGCAGACTTGTTAATGATTTTATTAAATATTGTTAGTGAAATTGTCAAATTCTGTATAATTTGATCAGTGCAAAGTAGGTGATTTTGGTCATGCCTTGCTGCATATACTTGCAACTACTGTTGAAGCACGTAAGCCATTGCGGCCGGCCTCGTTGCCCTCATGGCTGATGCAATATCTTACCGCATTTTTACATTAAAACGGCGTCGCAGTCAAGCAATTAATGATAAACAATACAAAGGAGCAAATTTAACACGAGTTTTATATTTGAACTAACTTCTCTTTGACTCTTCCTCATGTGCTAAATATATTTTTCCAATTCAAATATCAAAAAATTTTATATAACATTTTAGAAAATATAAATTCAGTTTAATTATTTACTCGTATGAAATTTATAATTTTAAAACGTAAACATTTCCGTGTTGTATATGTTTTTTCAAGTAATTATAGCAACGGAGATTTATTATACCACTTATCACATCTATTGCGATTAAGAGAGGTAGGTGGTGAGATACCATTGTCATTGAAAAGGAATTACAAATAATTAATTAAAACTAATTAGTAATTATCATCACTAATTAAATTGAGTATTATATATAATTAATTAAATTAATTAAGTGCTATTCCTAGAATTATGCTGCTGGTACCAATAACAAGATTCTAAATTGAAGTAACAGAAGTGAGTAGATAATTAGGTCCCATATTTCCATCTTGTTCCCGAAAAAAGCTACCTGGCCCATCTTCTCCAATGAGATAATTAATTAAAAAAACCGCTGCCATTTTTGAGACAGCATATATTCTTACAACCAACATTAAACCAACTAAGTGCTGTTCCTGATATTGACTTAATTTAATTTAATTTAATTATAATAATTAATTAAGTGATTTATCCTAAGCAAATTTGGAAAAAGTTTTTTCTTGGTCCAAATGGTGGGTCACTGGTTGGGTGAAACAGCTAGGCTCGTGGTGAGCAAGAAAATGAGAGAATAAGAGCAGCTTTAGATATATTATTGTTAATTTGAAATTGAAGAAAAAGACTTTGATCTAATTAATTAATTTTTGTATTATTATTAATTATTAGTATATATAATAGATTCTTAATTTCCACGTTCAATTGCCATAAATTCTTTCATTGAGTTAGAAAATTTGAAGTCTTTAACATGGTTTGTAGTGGAAGTAGTTGGAACACAAGGTTGTGTTTTTCTTCTCTTATCTTTACTTTACTTTGGTGTCATCTTAGTTAGCACTTCGTTGTCACCTTCAACTAGGTGGAAATTATTCAGTTGAACAACAAGTCTATGTTACCATACGACGACGTTTTCGTATTAATTTAATTAAGTTTAATAATCGGTTAGTCGTCTTCGTTAATTAGTTTTAATTAATTAAGATTATTTTGTGTTATAATCACAAAATCGGTCCATCGGAAACAAGACTTCCGTGCAATGAACAATCAATTTTCTTTCTTTCTTTTTTATTTTTAATTTCTTCCACTAAATTCAACCAGCTTGTAGCTAACGTGGTTACAAATTCTTCAAGACAAAGAAGGTTCTCTTTGTCATTACATAATGAATTAGTCCTTAGCGTGTGGACCTTAACTCAAATTTAGTTTCAATAAATTAATTATTAATTAATTAAATAATTAATTATGTTAATTGAGAATTTTGAGCTACGTATAAAGTGGGATTTCTTTTGTTTTTCTACTCTATCAAATTCTACTATTAACGAATAATAATTAATTGAAAAATTAGTTGTAATCTAATGACTAATGACGTCTCTTTTCATATTATTAAAAAAAAAAAAATCAATATCATATGCTTGTCACGAAAAATCTAACACGAGTCTTCACCGTTTGTATAACTTAACATTTACGTCAATTCTCCTTTCAACAAAAGTCAACCAAAAGTAATTAACCAATTATTACATGATTAAGAATTTAATTTAATTTAATTTAACCCACCAAAAACATTATTACGAACTTAATTTTTTTTTTTTGGTAATTATAATTCGTTTCAATTCATTGATAAATAATGTACATGGAAGAAAGAATGATAAACTAAATTGTTGTATTAATTTTCTCTTTATATGTTAGTACATTGTGATCTTAGATTCCAATCAATTATTAAAAATAATGATAAAATTAATTATCATATTTTTGCCTTACAATCTCAATTAGATCCTAATTAATTATTAAAATCAGGAGGGTTTTGACTATTTTGTAAGCTTCTTTTTCGACTAAAGACAAATATTACAAAACAAATAAGAAAATATTTTAATTATTTAAAAAACTTGAAACAAATAAAAACACATTTTTAAGTTCTAATAAAAATATATTTAGAATGTTCTAAAGTAACATTAAAGTTGAAAATTTTAATTATTCGAATAAAAATAAAGAAACACTATAACATTCTTAAGCATCATGTTATGAGATATGAGACGCTAATAAAATTTATTTTGTAATTTGTGTGTAATCTCCAATTTAGACTATTGAATAACGATATCTTATTATATATTAATCATATTAATTATATAGCATGCTTTATTTCTAGAGACAAACAGATTTTGCGCATGCATAAAAAGATATAATGATATTTTTTTTAAAAATTTTTATAAGATATTTTTATCATATTAATTAAATTAGCACAAAAAATAAGACTAAAATGCACAAAAAATCAACTAATCGTTATGAAGACGGTGGTAATTGACCCATTGAGAACTACTTTCAACAAAATGTGCATCATAAGGCTATGACTTAACAAGATATTATTCGTTGATCATCAAGGACATTCAAATTCTCTACATTAATTAATAAAATTAATAGCATAGCCTACCTAAATTAATGTGTACGGTGCACGTGTGACACCAAATTATAAAAAAAATTCAAACATAATTTTGCTAACATTCAAATTAGATTAAAGTTTGATTTAGATCATTTCAAAGTTAAGACATTCCAAATAAATAGTTAGGATCTTATAAACCCAATTTTTTCTTTTTTTTGGGAAATTAAATTATTTATTAGAAATAACAGTTAATTACATAAAAATATTGCTGCATATTAACTGGCCCCCATTAAATTTTACGCTCTTTTAAGAATCTTAACCAATTACAAATGGAAAGGTCCACGCGTCTGTTTGCTTTTATGGACTTATCCTTTTGTTGGCTTTCTCACACGGTTTCTTTCCTTTAACCCACCCCCCAAAAAAATAAAATAAAATAAAATAAAGTTTTCAAAAAAGTGATATGCAAAATGCGAGACACCCACCTACATCTAATAAGCTTTTTCCCATGAAAATTGGATCTTCAAATTGTTGTATCATCAATAATAGAAACATTGTGTCTGTAAAGTTGATATCAAAATTGCAACATTTCCTCAATTAAACACATCCAAATATGAACATTTAAATATAATTAAAATTAATCAATTAATTAATTAATTAACCCCATCGAGTTTAATTTTTTAAAACTTGAATTGGTTTGATTATTGTTTATGTTATGTGTATGAATTCATAGATTTTCCAAGTCTTTGATGGAAAAAAAATTAAAAAGAAAATGTGAATATTGAATTGGAAGCAACTGTTTAGCTTTAGCATTTCAACCAAGGTTAGGCTGGAAACCACTTCTTCTTCTTCTTCTTCTTCTTCTTCTTCTTCTTCTTCTCAATAACTCTTTTTAAGGGTCAAGAGAAAGAACCAAGTTGTGAGTGAAGATGAAATATACCATTACAAATTGTTCTGGTTTCATACTAGAGATTTCTACCAAGTTTTTATTTTTTTAAACAGTTTATTTAAAACTCATTTTGCTTCAAAAATAATATATGCATTCCCACTAATTAAAGAAGAATACCTTCTACTAAATTAATTCACCTTTCTAATCAAACATATAAGATTTGTTTAGTGTGAATAGGATAAGTGTATGACAATAATTTCATTCAATTGAGTATCAAATTATTTTATTTCAATATTGAGGATGTATTTTAATTGTTTAGAAAATTGATGAACTCTTAAGTCTACCTATCTTGACACATAAAATAAAATAAAATAAAAATTATATATATATTTATATATAATTTTGAAATGGGGTAGGATATGAAGATTAAGTAGTAGGTAACAAATGGTAGCGCATGTTAGAGACATAAAGATATTTAATTAAAAATAATGTAATCCTTTCACAAAAAGAAGTTTTTTAAAGTGGTGACTTTTTGCAACTAAAAAAAAGGGCAGGCCTCTACGTTGTTTGACAACTTCTAGATTCCCCTACTAGATTTATTTAGTGTGCAACATTCTTATTTGATCTAAATATTAAATATCGAGGCATATAAATTGAAACCCTAAGGGACGAAAAGTCTAATTCAAAGTTAATATAATTTTTTTCAATACCCACAATTTTCTTTATCTTTTTCTACATTTATCAAATTTTATATTGTTCAATTCTACAATCTTCGTAGTTAGAAAATTTGTGAAATATTAATACATTGTTTATAAATAATTATAAAAAGCTTCGAAACATAGTCTTTTGATTTTATTTAAAAACAAATAATCTAATGTACATTTCATTTTTTCTATAGAAAATTGGTTGCTTATATATTTCTTTGACAAAGAAAGTTGTGTTGCTAACTTGCATAAGTCTTTGGCTAATATTGTCAATTTTAGTGTTGAAATCACTAAAGAATTTCATCATATAATGAGTTAATTTCTAACTTACAGTGTACGAAGTACTTTTTTTTGATAATTATCTGTATATTTATTTTACATATTCATACAAACTTAGATTTAGAAAAGTAAATTTTTATCTTAATAAAATTAGAACAAAAACAAGTAATAGAATATATTTTTATAAAATTTTGTAAACTTGTATCTTAATTTTTCTGAATCACAATTCAATTGATTGGACATACAATCGTTAAGTAAATTTATTCATAATATGAGTTGTTTAATTATTGTCAAAAATATAACGTATAATATTTTATTTTATTTTTTATTTTATTTTTTTAAAAAAAAAAAAAACCTATCATGCTATCTTTATCTCTAATAATTATCCAAATGGTTTCTTGGGTTTTCACTTTTTTCAAAAGCAGAGGAACTTATTATTATCTTTCAAAATCATTCAGAGAGAAAAGCAAAAGCTGTGATGTGGTGCAAGTGAATCTACAACTACTTTTTAGAAGATTTAAAAGTGATTCTTGTCTGTAGTTGCTTTAACTTCACCCTAAGAATCTCAACTGTGGGGTTCAAGATTTCACTGATGATCTAATCAGTAATCACCCTGCTCGGATTGCGATGCTAGATCGTCGATAGACGATGGGATTATGCAGCAAAAGCACTTCTTGCAACCACGATTTTCAGCTTTTTTTAAGACATTAAACTAATGATCTTACTTGTGTCTGAGTTTTGATTATTTTAATCTTTTTACCTTTTTTTTAAGAATAAAAAATAAAAAAGCAATGAAGCATGAATAAATGAAATCACAATTTGCAAGAGTATGAAAAATGAAATCAAAAATAAGAAAATTAAAGCAATAAAATGCGTTAATTAATTTAATTAGCACAATTTGTTACTTAATATACATATTGATAGGATTGCTCAATAAAACGCTCGTTCGTATTATCGTTGATAAAATTGGTTAATTTTAAAGTTTATGTGCATATGATAAAATTTTCTTGGACAAAACAATAGATTACGTGTTATACTTATCCCATTTAAGATTCTTTCTTTTATTTTTAAATTGGTGAAGAAATTTAATTATATGCTAATGTGATATTTTTGCGGCAGACTTGTCCAGTTGTCACAAGCCCGAATTATGTATTCAATGGGCCAAGACACAAACTGCAGGGCCCTATATGGTTTTCGGCTCAGATTTGTGTCCAGACCAAATCATAATTGACGTCAATAAGAGTGATTCGAAATTCAGTTGCAGCATTACTAAACACACCCATTAAGGCCCTTCTCAACAGTTCTACTGTTTTCAGGGACGGGTTGTCGTTAGCCTACAAGTGAGGCGCTTTTAGAATCAGTTATTGCAGAATAAATGATAAACGTGCTATTTGTTGATTGGAATATAACATCCTGATTCCTGAACGTTTTATATTTGTAAATAAATCTATAGTTTCTTACATTTATATCAAATAGATCCTCTACCTTATTAAATCAGAGATTTGATTCATATAAAGAACAAACTATGTCCTTACTTGAACGAGTGTTAAAGATTAAGAACTGGTATGACATTATTCCAGAAACGACTATTTTTTTAGTAACAAAATCGTTGGTTTGCTACAGCTAATATTACAACAGAATCTTGCATTTCCATAACAGCTGCTTTAATCACAGCAATAATAACACTTAATTTATCAAAATTTAAAATTTTAATTTCCCTCTCCACTTTAATATATATGGACAAATAAATCATTAGTTCAAGCAAAACATTCTCTTCCGTTTGCAGAGTAAAAGAATCCGGAACTTTAAAACCACGGATGTCGTCCAAAATCCATCTTCAAGAACATCAATTCTCAAGTACTTATGATTTTCGACTCCATTGTCTTTCAGATTTTTTTTTTAATACCATCGTTCTTATTTGTTTTAGTTGTTGTTACCAATCATTTTTTCATTACGTTCAAGTTTTATTTTCTGTAGTATTTTTTTTTTTTTTTTTTTTTTTTTGCCAATATGCTTTTACTTTCTGGGTTTTAGCTTTTAAGTTTAAAAACAATTTCAATAATAAGTTTAACTTCAACTTCCATTTCAGAGAGCAGAGAAAAGATTGATGTTCACTACACGGAGAATGCAGCAGATAAACCTTCAGAAAACAAAGAATCCGATTCTCAGAGTGATTATCGCAATAGTTTAGCTTGGGACAGTGCATTTTTCACAAGTCCAGGTTTGTAAAAGTTTATATCCATGCATTTTTCTGTCTTCTACTCATTGAGAAATTGTAGTTGTAAATGTTTCTGTAAATGCTCAGGAATTCTGGAGCCTGAAGAGTTGTTTCAGACCCTGAATTTTCGACCTCCCATTCCTGCAGATCAAGAAAGAACAAGCGGCAGTTGCCAGACTGATTTGCGCAGAAGTTTAGCTTGGGATAATGCATTTTTTACAAATGCAGGTATGCTCTGAGCTTAAGAAATAATCATAATATAGATGCTTGTTTAATGTTAACATATTCTTTACAATCTTAGGAGTTCTGGATCCTGAAGAACTGATTATGGTCAATAGAGGATTTAAGGAATCTGGAAGGCATTTAGTTCCTGATTCTGAAGAGAAAATTTGGAGGTCTGTTGAATCAAATTCCACGATGACGAATGATGATTTCTCTCTAGCAAGCCTTCAGATTGATTTATTTGATGAGTTAAAAGCATCCGTTCGAAACTCAAGTAAAACATCCAACACTGGAACTTCAAGTTCTAAAATGGGAAGAGGAAATTGCTTGCGGAGTACCCAGTGTGAGTATACAGAGTTCAAATTTTGCATACTTTTCCTTTTGATTTATGCATTTTTTTATGGAATGAAATTTCTGCTTGGTTCCGAATGCTCACTAGTTCTGCTACTTCGTGTCAGGTATGAAAAAATCGGATGCTTCCTCTCGAATAAAGGCAAGCTCTTATCATAGCAGATATTCATTGGGTGTGAGACGATTTTTTGCTTCATGAGTTCTATTATTTGAAATTGCAGATGAAATCCATGCCATCTTGCAAGAAGCAAATTCTTAGCACAAATGGGTCAGAAAGGATTGCAAATTCGACTTCTCTTCTTCCTCAAGCAGAGGCACGTATTAAATGGTTGTGTTTAGTTGTAGTTGGTTTTCTCCTGCCCAAAGGAACACCAGATTGAACTGACATTGGTTGCTTGTTCTTGAATCAAGCATGTTGCAACAGGCGGGAATTGCAATTCTTTATCATCTGATAAGCCCCCAAAGGTATTAGGTAGGGTTAACTCTCCATCGAAATCTCTCAGCAAAAGAGCTTCTTTGGGTCCAAAACATATCAGAAGAGAAAATAAAGATACCAAAGCTGCATCTGGTAAGCATTCGCATAAATGTAGATTTACTCCTCACCCTGACTAAAATTTCCTGTCTTCATTGGTTTTGGAATGGTATTTTTCTTGAACTTTATGACCACTGCAGGGCAGCTTATGAATGCAGCAAAACGACCTTGTCTAGCAGACTCTAATATTATTGTGGCTAATTCTAAATCTTTCTCCAAATCACATTCTTCAGTTTCACACAACCCTTGTATGTCTGATTTTTCTGGAAGATCTCCTCTTAGTTCCAATGTTGTTGTTTCTCGTTCACCCACTCCTCTGAGAGTAAATTCTAGTCTACCTTCTCATTTGCTGTCCTCATTCAAGTCCTTCGGCATATCACCTGATAACTCCATTGATATAATAAGGTCCTCGGAATCACTTGCTTCTATCGGTCAAATATCTGACAACACTACAGGAAATCTGGGTACTACTACTTCCAGACAGATTTCCTTTGACTGTGATGCTTCTCAAGCATCTGATTCTGAGATCCATCTCTATGATCAATGCTGTTTGAGTCACGAAAATGTCAACAAGGTCTCAAAGGGAAACAGTTCTGTTCTCAAAAATGACTCGATAAACATCAAACCTTCAGGCCTTCGAATGCCATCTGCAAAGATTGGATTTTTTGATGTGGTTAGTTATAAATCTCTTTATACATTAGTATATTTTCTGTTTGGTGATTATTTTATCTAGCTAATTCCTATAATTTTATGAATGTTTTGTCTGTTAACAGGAAGATTCCATGGAATTGACACCAAACGGGGACCTGAGGTTTCACTCTGGCGGAGTTACTGGTAACAACAAAGGAGCTCCAAATAGAGCAGTATTTAGCAAGCTTCAGCCCACAGGAACTTTACCAAGCACCGGGAATTTGAAGCTTGGTTCTCAGAGAAATAGAGCACTTGGCTCTGATCCTGCGCCTTTAAAGGAAGACAAGCGAACCCAAGGATTGATGACAAATACAAAGCGCATGAAGAAGGAAGGCCAGGACTGCCATAAGACTAAGAAGAAAAAAGATGCCAGCACACACTGCTCCAAGAAGATTCTGCATATACTTAATGATGATGACAAGGAAAACTTGTGCAGCTTCCACAACCAAGTCCATGCAAGCCGTTGATTTAATCCAGGATTTGTAGAAAATCTGAAAGCAGAAGAGTATGCTTCGCATTAAAATAAGCCTGAAATACATTGTGCATTAGCATACGTTCTTCCATGTGAGAGGTTTCTTGGCAATTGATGACTGTGTCTAAAACAGAAGTGGTTTTTACTATTAAGAAGAAATGAATCATCCTTGTTCTGTTTTTTGACGCTTGAACCACAGTATGTTGGGCAATTAAATTAATGGTCCCTCTCAACATGTTCCTCAAAAAAATCCGACGTCGATGAACTTGACTGGATTCAGATCAGTGTTTACTTTATACAGAACATGAGAAGGAATTGAGAATAGAATGGAGAGGAACTGATCACAACTTACATAGGCCTGACCTGAGACAGTAGAACCAGTCATTCAGCTCCTTGAACATGCTTTCCTGTTTCAAATTCTTGCTTCCATAACATAAGCTTCCTTTCATTTCAAAACAAGCACCCACCAAACACACTTAACTGCATCTGCCAATGCTGCTACCACTAATTGATTATTCTTAATAAACAGTGTTCTTTTGAGCATACAAAAAACTTGAATTTCATGCCAGCATCATGTTGACAAACAATCTTGCACTAACATCACATCCTCGGAATTGCCTCATTGAAAAAATTGATAAAACTCTGTTATAAAGTTTTGGTTCCTTCAAAACAGAGGACAAGTATTGATTTGATAAATAGCATCCGATTAACACAATTCTCTACAACAAAATTCCAACGATTATCATCAAAATTAAGTCGTACGTTAGGCAGTTCAATGAAAGATAAGCTCGCACAGTAACCTATGACCTAGGCTTCTCCTTCTTCTCTTTGAAGAGAGCCAGAAGAGAGACACCTGATACTTTCACAACCTTGAATCTAACTCCAGGAATATCTCCCACAGCATGTCCCTTTCGTCCAAATCCTGCAATCAACACTTCATCCTGTTCCAACCACATAAGCACTCAATTAAGTCCAGCATGTGAATAGTAAAATAGCAAATTTTTTGACATTTCTTCGAGATAATACATTCTCAAGAATGAATGTTTTACAGAAACCAAATATAATTATAGATCAAAAAAAAATCCCCACTTGATATGAGACCATATAATATCAAACATGAAAATTCAAAACATGATTTAATTACAAAATACAACAAATTAGCTTTTTGAGACTTACCACATAATATCAAACATGAAAATTCAAAACATGATTTAATTACAAAATACAACAAATTAGCATTTTGAGACTTACATTCTCCTCAATATAGTTCAAGCAACCATCATTGGGTACAAATGCAGCAATTTTCTTCCCATTTTTGATCAATTGAACACGAGCACATTTTCTGATAGCAGAGTTTGGTTGCTTAGCCTCAATACCACTGCATAAGCCATGTGAGAATAAGTCAAGTTCCAGTTGGAAGTACATCTTATCAGTGACAGCAACATTTTATGAAGCAAGATAAAGAGCAAATTAGTCTCACATTTTCTCTAAAACAATGCCTTTTGCATGAGATGACCCAGCAAATGGCTTTTTCCATTCATTCCCAAGATGGGACTTCTTATATGACTTGTCAGCCCACCTCTGATTCCTGCGGTGGGTCTTCAGTTTACGAGCAGCTCCCATTCCCCGTGTCTTCCTGCACAATAATCATATTTCTTATATTATAGTATTTTTCTCCAGCAAATCATATATTTGGAACAGAACAGATAACCCTCTTTGATAACATAACAGAATATAGGAGCATGATTAAGTGATCAACAATTACTGGGTGAGAGCCATGAACCTCAAATCAGACCAATATGAAATGCTCAGAATGAACAACAATTCAACAAATAAACTTGGAATTATCTTTGATCAACAACAGTTGTTGTTTCATTGCATGTAACAATAATAACATTAATGGAGTAAACAATAACAAGGGAAATGATTTTGCGTTTTATGTAGCTCTGAGCCTGGCTGGTCAAAATAATCAAGTCTAAAGCAGCAGCTGGAGATTGACCAAAGAATAAATGGCTCAAGTTATATAATTTAAGCAAAAAGAAACAAATAGTTACCGCTGATAAAGAACTATTGCTATTTCTTCCAGCTAATAGTAACAACATTGTAATGAACAAACGGTTATACATACATCTCAATCAAAATTGAATTTCGATTCTCCAATTCTTACAAGTTAAGCTTAAACTAAGCAGCTGAATGTGAACCCAAGAGAAAAGATTACACTTTACGTCATCAAGTTAATGCACAAACCATCTTTTCTCAAAATCTAAGAAATGAAACCATTATAATTTGCATTTCAGTCTCTAAAACCTTGGGATATTCCTTAGATACAGTTTTCCCAGCAACAAAACAAAGGCAGAAATCCAGAAAAGTAAAACCCCATGTGAAAATAAAACAAGTCGAAATGCAACCACCAAAAACATCTAAGACCACAAGTAAGCACAAAAGCAAAACACGACAATAAAAAATCCAGCAAGAAAAAAAATATAACAATAATAAAGTAACAGATTTAGATGACACTAACCCCATGTTGACAGATAGTTGAGATTGCTCTAATAGACCGAAAGTTGCTAGTAGAGAAGAAGAAGAATACAACGACGGCAGATAAACCCTAGCCCTTATGTGATTTATTCAGCTGCTTTATATATAGAATACAGTAGCACTTGTCTCTGTCGTTTTGGGTTAGTTTACTTGACGAAAATAGTGTCTGTATTTCCATAATATTACGAATTTGCCCTTTGTCACATATATATATATATATATATGTATCAACATATTTTATTAGGCAAAAGCGATTTAATCTTTAAAATTTAAGCCTCTTAAATTTTATTTATTTTAAAAATACTCTAAAATATTTTAATTTTAGATATTATTTAAATAAAAATGTCAATATAATTCGTTTAATGATATTTAAATGCATTTTTTATAACATCAACTAACAAATTAAAAGTGTTTTTAAAATTAAAAAAATTAATCACTTTAGTAATAAAAATATTATTTTAGTATATATTATTTTAAGCTTTTATTATTGTTGCATTTTAATGTTGATACTATCTTATCCGTCGTACTCTATCCCATTAAATTTATAACATAAAACAAACACTTTTAATAAAATCTAAAATATGTAATTAAATAATTAGTATTTATTTTATATTATTATAAATTTTAAATTATTAAACATACAATATATATATATAATAAAAAAAAAAAAAATTACATTCATACATTTTTTTTTCTTATTTACATTATATATAAATAAAACACGATTAACAATATCATATTTTTATATATATTTATTTTTATTATAAGTCGCATATGATATTTTATATATATTTATCCTTATTATAAATTATTAAATTTATACAATTTTAACCGTTAAAATTAAATATGATACATATAATTAATTCATAATTAATATACATATTAAATTTATAAAAAATATATAAAAGATCAGTCATAATAAAAATATTCATGAGTCTTGTTACGTAATGTACCATTTTAAATTGCTCTTTCTGGGTTAGATTTTGAAGATAATAGTAATGTCTCTTAAAAATATAATTTACGATTCTACATTATAATTAAATAATACCAGAAAGCTTTAAGTATATCATGTAAACACAGTAAAAAAAGGTGGCATAAATTTGATAAAATAAAATAAAAAATTTATTGTCTGTTGTCATCTTCATATGAAGTAAGCTTTAAATTTCTGCGAGTCCGTTTAGTTGGGCTGGCTGAGGTTGCGCTCATGTGAATGTGATAGCAATGAAGCAGCAACAGATCGATCGTTTTATTTACACCAAAATAACAACACCGACAAATACAATAATCTCACAAACAAACCCAAAAACCCAAAAAATAAAATAAAATTTCATTTCATTTCATCTTCTTCATCTTCATCTGCTAGAGCTAGAGCTAGAGCTATCCAACTAAAACATACATTGCATATATAATCCCAGGTATATAACCCAATATTGTCAGCAACAAATCTATCCAGAATTCCACCTGCAATTCCAAGTCATCCAATTCAATCGTTATTTCAAACATACACTTATTATTATTATTGAAGATTTGACGATGATCTCAACATAGATAGCGAAAATCAACAAGGCAAATTAAAATACAATAATTTGAAGAAAAAAAAAGTTTACCCCACAGCCATATCGTAGGAAGACTCCAACAGGAGGCAGTAGAATGGCCAGAATCACTTCTAGGAGGGTCTCCGAACCCATCAAGAAGAGTGAGGAAAAAGAAAAAGCTGATAACTGATAAAAGATGAAAGTTGCAGAGTGCTGCTAGATTAAGCAGTTTAAAGCTATAAAGATGAGAGAGTGCCGTGCAAGAAGAAGACAGACCATAAAGAACAGAACACAACAGTTATGCACATCAGCATGCATATGTGTCACGTTCACATAGATTCAGGTAGCCACGTGGATCAGCTTTTGACACGTGTGGAGTTTCATCTATTTTTCAGTGGTTTTGCTTTTGACTATAATAGAATTACTCGATCCAAGACAGTTATCCATACTTGGCTCCCATGGGCTTACTACCCTAATACAATCAATTTAGACATGCTTATATTTTTGTCCTTCAACCTTCAACAATTAAAAATGTATAAACACACATTTAGTAAAATGTAAAAATAATAGCCATACATGATAAAATATGAAAAAACACAAATTAAAAATGACGAAATCCAAAAGAAAAAAAAAAAAAAACAGTGGTTGCAACAACATATTTCCGAAATTAAAGAAGATAATCAACTTGTCAGAAGTAAAAGAACAATAATTTTCATCATCAAAGCAGAAAATATTACTTCTCAGTAGCTGGCTCAAGCAGCACTAAATATAATCAGAAATCGAGCCAAAAAAGGAAAAAAGTTTCCAAAGGTGCCCGGTATACATGTCTGCCAAATTACAAAGAAAGCAGAATAAGGCCTTCCGATGGGTGATAATCAAGGCTGATAAACATCAGGAAGCTGAAGACCAACACTAGCTGCAGATTTCCCCAGGATCCTTTTCATTTCCTCTGATCTATCCACAGCAATGTTGTAAGAGAACAATAACTCCTGCATGTCATCACAGTATCAGTATCAAGGACAATGATTTAGTTCTCTGCAACATAAGGTCTTGCATCGACAAAATTAACCATCGAGTGAATAAAAAATACATTAGAACCAAATACACAAATATCAGATGAGTGAATGTTGGTTCAACTAGTAGGATCTTTCAAGTGATATAAGAGGTTTAGCTTTTAGAATCACAAGTTGGAGAGGGGTTTGCTTTTTCATTTATGTAACCATTAAAGATTTCTTTATTTTAAAAGAAAAAAATAGGCAAATCCAATCATGAAGATAATTCCCAAACCTAACCATCATCCAAACTTGTTATTAATGCTATGGAGATATAAAGCACAAAAAAGATAGAATTTCTAAGTGTATCTATTGAACTAATCAATGCTAAGAAAACAAGTTGATCAGTACAAAACTCTGGGTATAATATATTGGTTCCATATATAGTATTTGACAAAAGCAACATCAGTTGAGAGATCATGCAAAACAAATTTTAAGTTGAAAGTTTGAATGGCCTTTATGATGGAAAGAATAAAGAAAGTAGAATATAAAAGGATCAGGCAAAGAGAGCCATGCCTTATGATGGTGCACATTGTTAAGAAGAAAAGTATAATCGTGGGCAAGCTTGATCTTCTGTTGGATAGAAGAAGGATCGGACAGTTTGCAGTTCTTTCGAAATTCTCGGGTCACATATTCACTAAAATGGGCCTTGTACTCTTCCTTGCCAATGTGATTCCTGATAGCTTTCAGAAGGTGACGATACACCTTAGGAGCTTGCATAATTCCAGAACTCATTTCCAAGGATTCACTTTTTATATCACTATATTCTTTTCTTCTTATTGCCGCTGCATCAGAATTTAATTCAATACACAAACAAAAAAGATCCCTCAAATTCTGTGAGAAAAACAAATCCGACCAAGAATTGTGTAAAGAAAGCCAATCATAATTGTAGTTGACACATGCAATGAACTAAACTTATCTCTAAATGGTCAGTTGCCAATAAAAGTGATACCTTAAAATCAAGATATTGGAACTCATACAACATAATTAGTGGACAGTTTGTTTTTCTATCGGCATTTCATCAAACACCTTGAAGTAGTATGACATTTTTTACCTACTTACCTTTCAATAACATAATACTGTTCATTTATCACAGACAAACATAATGCATGCATAAACCAGAAACGCACATACTTAAACTAACGAAATGTATAATTAAATGCAACATCCGTATATATATTTTCTTTTATAGTCAGTTAACAACCGAATTCAATCTAAACCAATCAAGATTTATATTTCAATAGAAACGAATAAAATTTAACGAAAAAAATGAAATTTATAGGCTGTTATGGGCTTAATCTAGAAACCCATTTGAGGTAACAGAAGAAATTTGAGAAAGCGAGCGCACCTGGATCCTGGAGGGTGTAGAGAGGGTGAGGGAGGGAAAACCTCCAAGAAGAGAGTGAGCCGAGCAAAAGACCAAAGGTTTCTTCGGTGGTTTTATCATTTAGATCCCTAAAATTTTTCCAATTTTATAAGTAAACATAAATTTATAAAATTTTATAGATAGTCCTTACTGATAATTGTTTCGGATTCAATAACTTATTTACAATTATAGTTCGAAATATATTTTTTTACGGGTAGAATTTTCATAAGTGGAATATTTAATAAGAATTTATTAATTAAAATTTATTACTTTTTTTGTTTATATGTATATAATTTTTAGAAAAAATAGTGTAATTATTTTAATAAATAAATAAGTTTTTAAAATTATTTTATTATAAAATAATATAAAATTTTAAAATGAGATAAAAATATTTTAAATAATTTAATTTTTTAAAAGCATAAAATCAGTGGTTTGGAGCACACTTAATGCCGTTAAGTTATCTTGAATTCAAATAATAGTAAAGAAAAATAATTTAGTATTTTGTGAATAAAATTTTTTTACTCTAATTTAGATTTTTAAAAAATTTTTTTTTTAATAAGTATCAAAGGTTATAAGCTTAATTCTTAAAAATATAACGAAAGACTACCTAAAAAATAAAAAAAAATTTAAAAAATCTTTCAACTAATGAAAAAATTAAATCAAATTAGCACTACATTATGCAGTCTAATTATTAATATAAATTGACAATAGTCAAAATTAAAATGTGTTTTGATATTTCTACAAAGCCTTGTACTCAATTTTAATTAAAATCTATGAAAAATTTTGATACCTATATATAATTTTTGAAAACTTGGGTTCATAATATAAAATATTGTTTTATGTACAATTTACTTTTTATTCATGGTAATAAATTAAATCTACAAATTTAAGGAATTAAAATTTAATACTAACTTTCTCAAATCGATTCTTTAAATTTTTTCTTTATTTATTATTCCACCTATCCCTTTAATTTTATATAGTTATGTATCATTTTTTTTTATCATAATTGTGTAAGATATGATATTGTTTTGACACAGAGAAGAGTTAGAACAAAATTTATATAATTCCCTAAATAATAGTATTAATTATTAATTATAAAATAAGATTAATCTGAATCCGTATTTACCTCGATCATACTAAAAAAGGGAAAACAAGTCAACGTTCTTAAAATAATATTACTATATTAGTCGTTGAAGGGAGCGTAAATCATAAGTATTTACAGGTGTAAAAATGTAGAATTAACTATAAGTAGGGGGTTCATCTGTATTTTGGAAACGACGAGCAATCAAAACGACCAGAGCCATCCCGTTTTCCTCAGGACGTGAAAGCTACTATTTGTTCGTTTGTTTTTTTTTTTTCCGTTCTTTTCTTATTTACTTTTCTTTCCCATTGAAACAAACAGATCTCTTCTTCTCTCTCTCTCTGCGCCACAACATGTCGCGCGAAAGACCAAAACGCACCGTTTTACCTCCGGCTCAAGAGGTACGTACAATCTCTGATTTTATTTTATTTTTTCATTTGACGATTGAAGTAAAAGTAAATACGTATTGAATATTTGGAAATCAGAATGTTGTTTAGTTCGATGGCTATGCTGTATTTGAATTGATTTATTATTATATCTTTGTTGCATTGATTGCAGAATATTGATAAATTGGAGAAAGTTGTGAATGAGGGGAACTGTTATGGAGCTCAACAAATGTACAAGTCTATTAGTGCACGGTATAGGCAATATTGTTCTTCTTTGATTTATTCATGTAATGGTTATGCAAAACAGGGTTTTGTTTTTAAAGAAAAAATTTACAACATAAATTTTATTGTGTTGATACAGATACGTATCTGCTCAGAGATATTCTGAAGCATTGGATATTCTTCATGCGGGTGCATGCCTCCAGTTGAAAAAGAATCAGGTTTCTTTCTATCTCATAATTCCTATAGCTTTTGTGGGGTGATGATTGTCTCAAGATAATGTTTGAGAAACATGATTAATACTTGCTGCATCTGGAGTTCAAATGGTTTAGCATAATTATGTTTGTGGTTCTGAATTATTGTCAAAGCTGGAAAGATGATGGTTCCTGTTATCCATACTCTGCCTGTTCTAGCTGACATTTGGTTTGGTTTGAAGCTGAAAGCTGCAAATTAAATATGACTGTAAATGTTGGATTCAGATGGTAGTTAGTTTGTAGCAATGCTGTTGATCTAGTATTTCAGTGACATAAATGTTTGTTATGGGTGATTAGAAGGCCTTTCTGTATCTGTCTGGTTTAGCTACCTGAACTTGATTATGTTGTGCACTGTATTTTCAGTTAAATAATTTTGAGATTTTCTGTAGATATACATGCATATGTAAAGAATGCACAACAGAGTCATCCTCAGAGTTGAAAAGAACTTTGCTTAATTTAGAAATGGTAGTGTCTGTTAATTTGGAGTGATCCCTTATATTTAAATTATGGCTCCTCCTGACATAAATGATAAAGCCCAACCTTGTACAGTGAAAAAACTAATCTTTGAAATTTACAAGCTTGAGCTTGGTTTGTATATTCAGAATTTAACCAGAAAATTTTTAAATACCGAAACTTTTGTTGAATTTGTCTATTTTCTTTGAATTGGTTCCATTGATGTGGGTGTATGAAAATTTTCAGATTACATGTGGAGCAGAGCTTGCTGTGTTGTTCGTAGAGGCGCTTGTTAAAGGGAAAATTCCTTATGACAATGAAACCCTTGGTCAGTTTATACCTTGTGATATAACTTTCAAAGTTTAGACAGAGTATCAGTTCAGATCTTGGTCAAATTTTAACATTGTGATGCGATAATTGATGTTTATTGACAATCCATGTTTTCAGCTATGGTAACCTAAACTTGCGTAATCCTATGCATACATGAATTATTGTGTGAATTTTATGTGATTTTAGATGATATCTTTATTGGGTTTCATATTCTTGTGGTCATGGCTGTTTGGTTTGTTAATGTACCTGATTCTCTGTCTTCTTCAAGATTATAACAAAATATCTATGTTAGATCGTGTCAGAAAAATCTATGAGTTGTTTCCCCAGATTCCCGTGCAACATAACTTGGGGGATGACGATGACTTGCATGAACTTACCGAAGCCCTTGGTGCAGCAAAAATGCGTGTAGAGGGTTGCTCATCATTCTTAAAGGCTGCTATTAAGTGAGATATCATGCCCTTATTATATTGATGGACTTTTCTATGTGCATTTGCTGGATGTTGTGATTTCTTAATGTATAACATAATTAACCTTTTTCTTTAAAAAGTTTTAATTTTGATCAGAGCACCCTGTATATATGGTAAAAACTTTATAAGAATAATTTAGTCAGAGGATTATCTCTAAGATGTGTTCAGAAGCAAATTGCTTTTAGGCTATGCTTCTTATGTTATGATGACTCTATGCTTGATTTGATTCTGATGTTTCCTTTTTGCCTTACCGTATATGGTCATTAAATCTGTAATTGAAAGGTGCATCCTAATGTTGTAGCTTGAGAGCAGTATGACAATGCATAACAGGGAAATGTTGGACATTGATGTGTTAAATAATTAAACTTTCAGCACGGGGTGGGGTCTTTTACAGCACTATTTTGATATTACTTGCATTGATGACAGATTATTTAGCTTATAGGAGTTTTGGTTGTACCCACTTTAGATTATGCCCTTACTGATAGGACTCTGGGATAGAGATAAAAGTTGGAGGAAAGGCCATAGGAAGAGGTGTCAGGAGAGATATATGGAAAGTTTGTTCTTGGAGGTAAGATGGGGAGGACAAAATTGAATTGTAGAGGAAGTGTCCTTGCATTTTGTGTGAGTGGAAATGAATTTGTTCATGAAGGACAGAGAATGAACTACATGCTTTTTTTTTCTGTTGGGGTGTGGGGGGTGGGGTGGGGTGTGGTGGGTGAAGGGAGAAAAAATGAATTGTATGAGGTTGCATATGTTTGCTTTCTCTACGTTGTTTTAACTAGCGCGAAATGTTCCCAACTGTATATAATTCTTTTGTTTTTCAGGTGGTCGGCAGAGTTTGGAGCTCCTAGAACTGGTTCTCCAGAACTTCATGTTATGATAGCTGAATATCTATATTCAGAATCCCCTGAGCTGGTAGGTTTGACAGAGAAGTTTTCACTTTATGTTTTCTTTACAAGAGCAATGCAGTTACTAACTTTCAAAGATTCAGTTCCATGATCTTTTTCTCGATCCTCGATACACAGTGAAGGGGAATATCTAAAAAAACTGGGGAATATCTAAAAAAACTTTTCTGATATTGAGTTTATTAATGTATATTTAAATTAACAATATGTACATGGTATAATGTTGATTTCAGTGGTCCATTATATCATGTTTGTAGTATTGGGTCTTATATTTTGTAGGCATGGTCAATATTACCATACTTTTTTTTTTTGCAGGACATGACTAGAGTGTCGTATCATTTTGTGAGAGGAAACAGTCCAGAGAAGTTTGCATCTACTTTAGTCAATTTTATGGGCAAGGTTAGTTTTTTTCAATGATCTGCATGCTTACAGACCCATAAACTCGTTTCTTTTTGAATTCAATGATTAAGATGCAAGAAGACAAACAAGTTCAAACCATCACTTAGTGAAATATCTATATCATACACTGTGTGAATGTATCACGTAATTTCAGTTTACATTTCAGTTTTAACTAATTTTATACAAATTTAAACATCTTTTGAAGATTAATAGTTTTACTTGTTTTGATTATTACTTGTTGGAGAAATTTGATATCTCTTAACTTATTATTTTTAATTTTGCAACTACTAATTAGTTTTTGAGATTTCTGCTTTTCTTAACCACGAATTTTGAATTATTACAGATATTATGCTGAAAGTAATTAACTTCAAGTTTTGTAACACTCCAAGAAAGAGCTAAATTTTATGTAGGGTAGTTATTTTTTCTTGGATAGTTGTCTCACTGGTTCTTCTGGTTAATTAATGCAGTGCTATCCTGGTGAAGATGATCTGGCAATCTCACGAGCAATTCTGATGTGAGCTCATTAGAAACTAGATACCCCTTTTTTTTTACTCTTCAAATTACATACACAATTGAAAACTTAAATCAGGGTCATAGAATTTTGCAATTCTGGCTTATATGATGATCATACTGCTATTGCTTGAAACTTGCTAGTAATGAGCATTACTAGAGGGTCCCATTTAGAACCTTGTATCTCCTAGAATTTATGATGAAATGACAAAATTGTTGGCCCTCCTATACTACTACGAGCATCCATAATGTTTATATGTTTGGTATGTTTGTTCTTGTGTGGAACTCTCAATTTTCGTTTGATGCTCCAACCTTACTGTGTAAAATTCTTTCCGATGATAGGTATCTATCTTTGGGAAACCTGAGAGATGCTAATTATCTTATGGATGAAGTAAAGAAGCAAGTGGAATCCAAGCAGCTTGACTTCTGCCAGTCAGATTTAATACAATTTGTCATCTATCTTTTGCAAACGTAAGTTGTGTTGATTATTTCCCACTATTGTTTTAGTGTTGTTATGTTCCATCAATAGAGAAGGAATGCATATACATACCAGTGAGATTTTTAATTTTTTGAGCTGGCTGATAATATTGATCCATCATTAAAAGAAGGCTGACATCCCTTCAAAGTCTGTGACGGGAGTTTTTTAGTGCATTGACCACTCCACCATTCCCTTGTGCTCACCCACCAATCTGTCTGTGCAAAGCAAAGAGGCAGTTTCCTCTTTCATTCTTGTTTTCTGTTATTCTGTTTTTTTATTTTTTTCCTCCTGGCTTGGACAGGGCTGAATCTTGTTTGTGTGTGCGCTGTGGTTCTGCTCTTTTTATATTTTTACCATCCTTTGTCAGAAAACTGCAATATTTGAAGAATAAGAGACGGATTAAGTGACAAAAAAAAAAAAAAAGAGATCGAACTAGTAATAACTTTTCTGTTAGATAATAACTGATCTTGCTTAGATATCTTGAAGGAAAAAATGATTTTTTTTTAACTTTTTTGAATTTGTACTGAAAAGAAAATGGATCTGTATCAATAACTTAAAAATGAACGGTGAGACATCATTTCTGTTCTTTGGATTCTATGTCATCATTTTCCTCCCGCTGTTTGCAGAGCCTCTTTATCCTCCTGAATGATTATATTTGATCTTGAATTAACATATATGTTTATGGTATTAAAAGGAAATTTAGTTGCTCAACTTTAATTCTTATTTCTCCATTCAAACAATAGCATTTGAAAAGATTGACCATCATATAGTTGACATATTTCATCAGGTTTGTCTATTAATATAAAGTTCTACCATTTTCTTTTTCCTTGCAGGTTGGAGAGAGATGCTTTCCCTCTTTTTAATATGTTGAGAGCCAATTTCAAGCCCAGTATAGACAGGGAACCTGCATTTAATGAGGTACCCAATTGTTGTTGCTGATCAGAACCCATGTTTTCTGGTCCATCACCTTTCATATAATTCATGTTTGGTACATAAAATAAAGGTTCGGATTAGTATTGTAATTTCAGTTTGCTATTATTCTACTGAAATTAAAGCTATTATTGGTTTCTTGGTCTCTTTGAGTGACTTCTAAATATTAACAGATTCTGACACAGAGATTTTGGTTCAGTTGCTAGATGACATTGCAGAGAAGTTTTTTGGCATAAGGCGGAGAAATCCCCTGCAAGGAATGTTTGGGGATATCTTCAAGGTAATTAATTTTTCTTTACTGTTATATTTCTACTCTCCTCTACGTGTATATTCAATCCTGTATAGGCCACCATTCCTACTGACGGAGTTCAGGAAAGCTAAAGCCTGGGTATCATTTAATAAATCATTTGCAGAGAAGTGAAAGATGATTTCTTGATATGCAGTTTCAAAGCAATTGGTCTTTTTCTTCATGAAATTTTTTGTACCCTGAGTGTTACACTGATGTTTTTACTTTTCTTTCAATTATGAGCCCCAAATCCATAAAACAGGGGAAAGGAAAACGATTGTCTTTCAGAATAGGCAAATTAAAATACTTTTCTGGAGCATGATTCTCACTCAGAATTTTGATCTGTTTTTCAGATGATGTAAGCAGCAACTATACAAACAGTTTCGATGTCTTTTCACGTTGACCGATCCCACAATGCCGCTTTCATTCTGCCTATACATGGAGTAATTGATTTGTTCAACACTTTCTGAACTTGTTTTTCAATATCGCTGTAATATTATTTTTGTTGGTGACCATAGAACTCTTGCAATCTAACAAAATTATAGTTTTGGTTACTGGACAATTTCTGTCAACTAGCTCGTGCTATTTATAAAATTTTAGCTTTTTGCAATTCTTCTATCAATCATGCATTGGTTCTATCCTTCTATTCTTTTGTATTCTCAAAAATAAGTGTACTAACAAACACTATGAACTATCAAATAATACCGAACGAATGTTAAACCCTGAGCTTTTTGTGCATCTAAAATTAAGAAAAAGAGAAGCATTAACAAACATGTCCTAAATATATTTTCACTGCACTTTTATGTACAATTATTAGTTGAAGATGAAAGATTTTATGGTTATTTGAATCTTGTATATATTAATAACAGTATGAAATAGCTTCCATTTTAATTCATAATACATTAAATGGTTTGAGATGTTGAAATGAACAACTAGAGAAAGGTATAAATCTAGTCTTCGATAGTGAAAATAACTCCATTTTCTTTGTTGAAGTTGTGTGTTGTGTGATCCGCCACCTACACAGAAACGTGGCAATGATAGATTACATTATCTTTCTTAAGAAAACATGTTAATCAACAATCAGGCTGGAATGAACTCGGAGCAACAATATATGATTAGCAATCAATACAAAGAAATTTCTTGGGCAACAGCACTGCAGATACATATTTAAGGGCTTAAATTATCGGCATTAATGGACAGTTTGACATGCTTAATAAACCAGTAGTGGCTGCTTGTTGCAGAAGGATAAAAACGAACTTGAATAGATTCAATGATTGTTTTATTTCATGTCTAGTTATCATCCTCTTATAAACTCCTCAAGCTAGAAGTTTCAGCAAGGACTGCATTTAGGTGCTAGAGGAAGTCCAAGGGTTCTCCGCATTTAGGTGCTAGAGGAAGTCCAAAGGGTTCTCCGTGTGTAAACACAGGTCGCCCATGGACAATTGGCTTCCCAAGAACAAAATTCAGTTTTATATATAATTCTTTTGGCTGACAATCAGTTTAAAATATTAACTACATCTTGCATTATGTTAAATCAAAACGCTATCCCTTCTGGAAACCATCCTCTAGTTCCTCTTGAACGAGCGACTCTCTAATTTTCTAGTCTAGGCAAGCTTGCTTAATCAAAATGAAAAGAATGCAGTCAAAACACTTTCATACTGGCTCTTCATATGCATCAAAAAGCATAGATTTACAGGAGAAAAAAGGAGCAAAAATCTCACATTTGTATTGCTCAGTTCTAAATTGTAGAAGTCCATGTTATCCGCCTTAAACAAGGGCCCAGCATGCCATGTTCCGCAATTAAGTTTAAGGAACTTAGGACCTGAAATTCTGAAAACACGCACTTCATGAACAGCAGGAGGAACATAAGAATGACCACAGCGTGACCGCATAATGTTTGTGCCTGCATCACCCTTTATCTCCTTTGATTCAACAATGGATGGCTTTGCAACTCCAAGATACCAAACATGACCACCAATTGATCCCAGGCATTGAGTCACACTTGCATGATGTGTGATTGTGTGGAACTTGAGTGGTCTGCTTTCCAGGTGCATAATATAAAACCTGTTTAGAGCATGAATATACTATTAAAATCTCCCCTAAACAATCTTAACTTGAACAAAATATTCCCATATATGGGTTTCTTTTAAATTGCTTGAACAGTACTCAATACCATAGTAGTATAAAATTAATCTTTTGGGTTTCATTACAATCAAAACATTATGCAAAATGAAGAATATATATACCAAATCAAAGTTTAATAAAGCTTGGAAGATTGATGCAAATTATCTCATGTAAATATGACAAATCTGAACTACATTCTAGGTAGAAGTGAAATGTCACCAGAACAGCAACACAGATGGCACGCGACATTGATCAAATTCATGGACTCTGAATTTTTTGGTCGGTCATGTGGACGAGGATGATATGGTCCTACAATAGGTCCCATTTGCAAATGATGGGGAATTTGTGCAAAACAAATGGCTTCAAATTCAGAACTTTTACCAGCTGACTTCACCACTAATAGCAACAACTGAAGTAAAACTAATTTCAGCCATCAAAATCGAAATATTGGAACCTCCATGCTGTGCTTCCGAGACATTATCATCTGGATGAAACTATTTAAACAGCAACAGCTAATCAAACACTCATCGTCATAGGCCAAAAAAAAAAAAATCGAAGGAAAACACTGAGTAAACACATTTTTGCAGAAGCACCTAAGAAAAATTTCTATAAAGTACTTGTCCAGCTTTTTACTGAAAAAAGAGTACTTTTACGATTAAAAAAATTGTTTTTAATTCATTTCATCTCCAAACCCACGTTTAAATACAGGTAATTTAATCGGATAGAACTTGTTCGAGCAAAGAATATATCTCTGGAAAAAGAAAAAGAAAAAGAAAAAGAAAGGAATACTGGTAATTTCAACAATATGAGAGTGTTTAGATGTGATGAGATAATCATAGTCCTCTTTTTTCAGGATCTTCAACAAAGAGAATTTGCAGTACCTTGGTATTCCGCGGCTAAGGTCCAACTGAGCATCATTAGGACCAAACTCTTCGCCGTCAGCTGAAGCTTCTATCACCTGCCCATATTCCTTAAAGCTCTCTACGGTTGCTTCTATTGCCTTCACCTTCGCCACTTCTTTTTTCTCTGTTTTCCCAGAAATTTCCATTTTCTCAGAATCTGCTTTGCTCAGAGATTAACAAACACAAGTTGAAAGAGATTACAATAAGCAGAACAGAATCTCACACACAGCTGTCACAAGGGAGTCACAAAATTGAAGTTAAATAACCTGCGGTATAGTGGATACCAACGAATAAGTACGTGTATTTTAAGAAAATAACACACAAAAATATATATTTCCATTTATAACAAATAGGTCCCCATTGTTATCATTGACCAATTTATTAAAATTACCAACGTATATATTTAAAGGGTTTTAACACATACCTCCCCTGAAGTTTAGTTTTTTAACACTTAAAAAGAAAGTTTAGTTTAATATACACATACCTCCCCTGCAGACTTCTACTTCTATCCATAATTATAAAAAAAAAACACATTTACCCTTCATTTATTATTTTCAAAATAAAGTCAAAAATTTAAGCTTGAAATATATTTTTAATTAAAATAATATATTATTAAAAATAAAGAAAAAGAAATACAAAAAAAATTATACGTTCATCAAAAATTAAATTTTAAAAATAAGGAGTTTTAACATATATCTATAAAAATTTTTACTCCATTTAATTTTACTCCACCTATAAAAATTTTATTTGTAAAAATTTTACTTTAAAAAACTTTAATTATAAAGTTATATCAAATAAATCTTTATTTCTTTTAATTGTAAAATAAAACATTTGAGATTTAGATTACTAAAGACGGAGGACCATCTCCATTACTATCCAATTTTTTATTTATCATTTAATTGTATATTTTTTTTAGAGTTAATAAAATTATCTAAGTATAGATAATTTTTAGTAAAATGAGATAATATATTTATACACTCTCTAAAATTAATGTCCTTTATGTTTATTCGGAGGGATAAAAAGGCCTCACTTGTACTGTTATTCCACTTTTTATTTAAATTTTACCATTATTTTTCACATTATTTTATAATCTATATGAAATGATCAGTTTTAATTGTTATTTACCTATAATTCCTTTATAAACTTTAATTTTTACTAAATCTATAATTTCTTTTATATTCTTTTTTCTTCATTTTTTAATAATATATTATTTTAATTAAAAAAATCTCAAGCTTAAATTTTTGTCTTTATTTTAAAAATGATAAATGAAGGGTAAATATATCTTTTTTATAATTATGGATGGAAGTGGAAGTCTGTAGGAGAGGTATATGTATATTAAGTCAAACTTTCTCTCTAAGTGTTAAAAAGCTAAACCTTAGGGGAGGTATGTGTTAAAATCCCTATCATCGAATCATTATTTGTTGTTGTTTTAAACATTAGGAACCTAATTGTTGTTCTCCTGATTCAATGAAACGACGCCGTTTAGGACCCCCCGTTTTGCCTCCCCCTCTGATTATCCCTCTTCTTCCTTAACTCCGAAATACCAAAACCCTAAACTAAGATAGAGGGACACAAAATGTGCGAAACGCCATCGTCGCAAACAGCATCAACAGCAGGAACGAACCCTAAACCAGAATTAACAGAAACAGAAGCCCAACTGTTAAATACCATAACCGAAATCCTAACCAAACACCAAATTTCACTTGAGTCTATCACTCCATACACTCAACGGTTAACGCAACCAGTTGTCGTTTCTCTTCTCTCCTCCAAAACCCTAGCGAAACTCCCCAACACTCTCATCTCTTTCTTCAAGTGGGCCCAGGTAAATTTGCCTCCTTCTCTTACTCAATCCCCTCTCCCACTTCTTTCCCTTCTTCCTTCACTCTTACGTCGTTACAAGTTCGCAGACGCAAAATCTTTACTTGTCTCCTTCATCAACTCCGATCGCCAACACGTGCTTCATAGCTATTTAATCAATCCCGGAAGGTGGGACGCCGGCGAAAACGGTTACAAGTCGTTAAAACCGCTTTTGGACACCTCCATTAGCGCTTATGTTGCATGCGGGCAACCCCACTTGGCTGCGCAGGTTTTTAGCAAGATGAAGAAGTTGAGGGTTAGGCCTAACTCATTGACTTGCCATACGCTTATAAATGCATTGGTAAAGCACCCGTCTTCTCACTCTATTTTACTTGCAAATCAAGTTTTTGTGGATATGACTAATGTGCTTGGAGTGCAACCTAGTACTAATACTATAAATGTGTTGATATATGGATGTTGTTTAGAGAACAAGATCAAGGATGCCCTTGAGTGGGTGGATAAAATGGAGGGGTTTGGTTGTGCTCCAGATAATGTAACTTATAACACTATATTGGATGCATTGTTTAAGAAAGGGAGGTTGAATGAGGTTAGGGATTTATTGTCGGATATGAAGAACAGAGGGTTGGTTCCTAATAGGACCACTTATAATATTTTGGTTGGTGGATATTGTAAGTTGGGATGGATAAAGGAGGCTGTGAAGCTGGTAGAGTTGATGACACAGAATAAGTCCTTGCCTGATGTTTGGACATATAATATGTTGATTAACGGATTGTGTAACGCTGGCAGGTTGAAGGAAGCAATTAGGCTGAAGAAGGAGATGGAGAATTTGAAGTTGCTGCCCGATGTAGTTACATATAATACTTTGATTAACAGGTATTTTGAATGGGGTAGTAGCACAGAGGCATTTCAGTTGATCGATGAAATGGGTGAGAAAGGAGTGAAATCAAATGCAGTTACCAATAATATAATGATTAAGTGGTACTGCAGAGAAGGGAAGATAGACGAAGCCAATAGAACTGTGAGGATCATGGAAGAAAGTGGATTTTCACCGGATTGTGTTACATACAATACGTTGATAAATGCATGTTGTAAAGCTGGGAAAATGGATGAAGCTTTCACAATGATGGACAAAATGGGTAGGAGACGTTTGAAGATGGATACTGTTACGTTGAATACCATTCTCCATGCGCTTTGTGGGGAGAAGAAGTTTGATGAGGCATATAATTTGCTCAAAAGTGCTAGCAAGAGGGGTTATTATCTTGATGAGGTGAGCTATGGCACTTTGATGACAGGATATTTCAAGGATGAAAAGGCAGACATAGCTCTGAAGCTTTGGGATGAGATGAAGGGGAAACAGATCATTCCTAGTATTGTTACCTATAACATTATCATAAGGGGGCTAAGTCATTCAGGGAAAACTGACCAAGCCATTGATAGGTTGAATGAGCTTCTTGAGAGTGGTATAATTCCAGATGAAACTACATATAATACAATTATTCATGGGTATTGCAGAGAGGGGCAGGTTGAAAAAGCGTTTCAGTTTCACAACAAAATGGTTGAGAACTCGTTCAAGCCAGATGTTTTTACTTGTAATATTCTTCTTTCTGCACTTTGTGGTTCAGGTATGCTAGAAAAGGCTCTCAAGTTCTTCAGGTCATGGATTTTGAAAGGAAAAGTTGTTGATGCTGTTACTTACAACACACTGATCTCTAGCCTGTGTAAGGAAGGTAGACTTGAGGATGCATTTGATCTTCTATCTGAAATGGAAGAAAAGAGACTAGGGCCTGATCATTATACTTATGGTTTAATCCACACTGCACTTATTGGTGCTGGTAGGCTCGAGGAAGCAGAGGAATTCATGTCAAAATTGGTGGAAGCGGGAAAATTACAGGATCAGTCATTGCAACCAAACAAGGATCCAAGTGTTGTAGCTTCTAAGACTCCAGGAGAATTTGATTTGAGTCCCTTTCCTTACTCAGAGCAGATCACGGAGCTGTGTAGTCAAGGGAGATACAAGGATGCAATGCAGATTTTTGAAGAAACAAGACAGAAGGGTGTCTCTATAGATAAATCTGCCTACATGATTTTTATGAATGGACTAATCAAGAGACGAAAAAGCATATCAAAAGCAGAAGATTAGTTACTAAACTTTCTTGAACTCATTTTCTGCGTCAAATAGAGCAGTGTGGCATAAATATGGCATCAATTCAACTGTTTTCCGGCCATTTGATAGGAGGTGAAGATTCATCAGTTATAAGCTCTGTATCTTATTTGATGGAAACGTTAGTGATCCTACTCCGGTGTATACATACCTCTTTGTTGCCATAATGCTAATTTTGTCTATAATTTTTGTAATTGCTGAAATGGATTGACGTAAAAAGATGTCTACGTGAGAACATAGGCACTTCCATGTAATTTTGTGTATAACATGTAAGGATATACAATTTTTCTTTATTTTTTCAACATTATGTAGATAAATATACATACATATACATATAAAGTGTACATATGTATATACACATTGAATAGTCGAAAATAATGTTTCTCAAGGTTCGAAAGAGAAACGATTTTCTCCTTTGCCTTGACAATAGTGTGTCCTCGTTTCGTTATACCTGTAAACATAAGTTGGATCTTAAGCTTTGCCACTTAATTCAACTGAAGACGTTTTTAAACGTGCTGAATTTCACTCACCAGCTTCTGGAGAAGTTTGGTTTACAAATTATACACTTCCGATAATATCATCAAAGCCACGAGTTAATATAGCATGGTTAAATTATCAGTTTCATATGTTAATCGTTCACGGCTCCAAATTGCAGCTTGGTATGTAATGCCTGCATGAAATGCCGAATCTGTTCAACACAATTTTTTACATAACCAAACCAAGCATAGGGAGCAAAGCATCAATATCTTACACATTTTCCCAAATCCATAAGATTAAGAAGGTTTTTTAACAGTTCTGAAAGCAGAAATTGTCAGCTGAATATGACACAAAAAGGAAACTCATGTAACCATGGCCAAGTGATTTGGAAGAACAAAGATAAAAAGTCTCCCTTGCATAAGAAAAAGCTGTACAACATTCACCACCTTGAGCTCAGCATATTCGTATAGCATAATGTTTAAGAAAGAAAAAGGAAAAAAGAACAGAAGAACAGAAACAACTCTCGGTTAAATTTCCTTAATTAAACACTAATGAGATTCAAGGGTTCTTGGCACTTTCTTCAGGCAGGTTTTAGTGACTATTACTATGTATGTCGGTTGAGAACTATTTCTAAATCAATTTACTTTACTCATTTAATTGCATTTCACGTCCATTCACAAGATCAATATATTCTTTCGTGAATGGCATGAAAGAATGATTGTACAAAGCTTGTATGCATGGACAGCCAAGAGGAGAGTATGCACATCCGGAGAAAATCTTGATTGCAGCTTTCATGCTTTGGCAACCCACAAACTGCCAATGCCACCAATAACTCAAGTGGAAAACAGAAGTATATGTCGTGCAACATTGCTTTGGTGGCTAACAACTATCATAATAACAAAGCACAAGGATGACGTGTAAAATGATAGACATGAAACATGATTCCATAATGGAATTGTCAATCCTCATAGACAGCAAAGAACAATAAAAAGGGTCAGCAAAGTTGCTATACATTACACTATTTGAAGCATGCAATTGATAATATCATGCATCTGAGCAAATAACGAACCCTGAACAAAAGATACAGTGAATAACCAGATGAACTAACAGTCTGGTTACCTTCTTTTTCTTTACCAGCTGTTAAATCAAGCATATGCCATAGCATTGTTATTCATCTGCACTTTATCCGCCTATATCCTTGGCATCCGCTCTCTCCTATAATAGATTCATTAATTAACGAAAAAGAAGTATGATCAGACGGTTGACAAGAAGCCGAGATGAAAAAAGCGAATCAAAGTTTACTTCATGTTGCATTACAGCAACAGCTATCTGACAAATATAGATTTGGGTGTCTGCCTCATAGGTGGATCAAATGCATTCAACATAAAAGCAGTAAGCAGCAACAATACTATCCAAAGGTTTCACAAATAAGATGCTTCAGGTCAGGCTCAGGTTCCAAAACAAGTGAATGATGTTTTCATCTCAACGATGAAGTCACATGCTCACACCCCAAATAACCACAGGACCAAATTTTCAGAGATGTAGAAAAGTAACTCCTACTTTTATAATTTGGTGTTAGTAACAGGAGTTCTCAGAATTTTACTGTCTATGAGAATTACACCAATACTAACTAAATTCAAGGAATAACAAATACTAGTAATAGTTAATTGAACCGTTTAACAAGGAATCTAGAAAAATCTTCTAATTACAAAATTTGACTGAACTCAAAGTCAAGAATGCAAGCATAAACAGCCAAAAATTCGGTCCAAGAGCAAATATATACCTGAAACTTCCATCTACATCACTTCAAGAGTGTGGGCATTAAGTTGCATATTCCTCGCCCAGGGACGTAACCATGGGCGAAGCTTTAAATGGTTCAGAAATAGAATAGCTGAGCTGGTAGTTTACAACCATGGGTCCAAAGATGTTGAATTTGGCAGCACTACTGTGAGCAACTTCTGCATCAGAACACCTCTTGAAAACCACTCTGGCACGGCTAGTTTCCCTATCAATTTCTGTCTCAGATTCCTTTAAAGGTCCAAAGCGCCTAAACATCTTATTCAGGTTCGTCTCCGAAGGAATGGTATCCACCTCAGAGAAGTTCATTATAAGTTCCGCTGGTGAATTCTCATCCACATAACCAGGTGGTTTAGGTCGTGCCACATCATCATTCCCATTAGAATATTGCTTCCTAGAGTAAGATCTACGACTCTTTTGAGCAGGTTTTAGATCAACAGGCACAATTTGATATCCTCGGCTATTTCTGCCTGTACTTGGAGGTGCTGAAGGTTGCTCTTCTTCAGCACCATTTTGGATTACCCTGTCTGTCCAATAAGTGTCACTCATATCCTCGAATTCAAAAGTTTCTGGAGAACCCCCTATTGAGTGCGACGGTCTTTTCCTTTTGGTGCCTGTCCTGTCCACAGATTGTCGGTCCAAAATTATTGAGTTCCTGAAATCAGAGAAGAAACTAATGATAGTGCTCAAAAAACTGTATCCTTTCATGGGATCTCTTGCAGCCAAGTGAAGTTGTGATATCAAGTCATCTAGTGATGAATAATCTGCTGAAAGAATCGTCCTCTTTCCTTCTGCATCCTCAACATTTTCGAAGGAAACATCAGAAACATCTCCATCAAGCTTCTGCAACTTCTCACTATTACTCTTGAGGATAGATGGAGATCCAGTCATTTGGCTCGCGACTCTACGTATGCATTCACCAATTTTGAAAGATGGCTTAGGAATATTCTGTGTGCTCAGAGAGACTTTTGCAAGTGAAATAGTTTTCCTCCCATCTTGTGATGACTCATCTCCAGCAAAATCAACTACCTTACGCTTCTTGCCAGAAGAAGGTGAAACCAACCTACTGCCAGCTTTTCCGTCAGACTCAAATTCGTCGTCATCTAGAGAATCCAATGATCCACTCATCAATTCAGATAAACTTCTCTCTTTCTTTCTAGGATACATACTATCCTTCAGATTGTGTTTACGTTTGTGGCCAGGGCTTTTTTGACTTTCAGAAGTCTCCTGGCCAGAGCAATTATGTTCATCATCCTTATTAACAGGGGTTGTGTGTACCTTGTCCGCAAAGTGTGAAGTATCAACACCATTTTCTACTAACACTCCACAAAATTGAAATTCAGGTAGCTGACAATATCCCTTTAAGCGATAGAAGGACAACAACTGAGCTTTAGCTATCACAAGGTCCAGTCTGTCAGCCCCACCAGATGGAGACTGTGCTAATGCCTTCATATACTTGACTAACTTATCAGGTTGAAATGACTCAGCACTTGTAGATTTGTCCACGCCCTCTCTCACACTTGTTTCCTGCCGGATTCCAGCATTCTCAACAACTTGTAATCTGATCTCATCATAAGCATCTTTTGGTATGCAACGGCAAGCAAGTCCCAACTCCACACGTCTGCAGACTTCTTCCAACGCACAACTGACAGCATTTTGAAACACTTCTGAGTTGCTTTGCTTCTCAACCTGAGAGAAATGTGAATAGAAGGGCTTTAGCTGTGATGCATCAACCCAAGCAAATGTTCGGTCCCCAAAGTATGCTACCAGAAAACAGTCCTTCTTATGATACTTCACTGCCTTTTCAGATGCATCAGAAGGATCATAAATCTGCCCAGGCCACCATGGATGGCTCCTCACTTTACCCCAAACTAAATCAGACACATAAAACTCACCTTCATCCTCCAGTAGCAACCGATAACTAGTTTGATAGGATTTCACTGAGCTTCCTGCCCTTATAATTGCCCTTTTAACAAATTTATCCTCATTTGATTCAGGCTGTTCAGTATCGCTATCTTGTTCTTCAACTTCCATTTCCTGCCCTCCACGTTCAGCATCAATAACTTGTTCTTCAACTTCCATCTCTTGCCCCACTGTTGAATCAATTTCAGAAAAATCCCCAGCTGCAGTTTTGTCAACTTCAGCAGTCCCTGGACCTTCAACCTTGTAATCCAAAACCTCCTCGCTATCCTTTGGAGCAATTTCACCTTCATTTCCCAAGCAGGATTGAGTACCATCCAAATCAGCAGAGTGAGGAAGTTCAACAATCAGATTTGAAGGAACCTTGTCATTTACCACCACAACTTCACCTCCAACCATTTTCGGCTTTTCTTGAACTTCAGTTCCATGCACTACATCTGAACTCACCTGTTCTGCTTCATTTACCTCTTGTTCAACCACCACCCCACTACTGTTTATTCTCTCTTCAAGCCTGACTTGTTGATCATTCTCAGCAGGGATCCAAACCTCCAAATTAGAATTTAAAGCCTCCTGATTGTTTATCAAAGGAATTTCCCCCACTTTGCCAGTGACTTCTCTATCTAATTCAGTGTCCATAGACATCGTCTCATCCCTAAAGTTCTGAACATTTCCGGAGCAACATAGCATACCATCCAATTCAGTATTAGTAACTTGTTCATCAATTTCCATTGCTTGCTGTATACTTGAATCAACCCGAGCAACATCATAAACATTGCCCTTTTGGTGATTCTCAGAATGAGGATGCACCTTTGCATCCATTGCAGCACCTTCACTTCCAACCACTTGGGTTGGCTGACAGAAGGATGGCGAATCTGCACAAACATTGTAATGATTTTCAGCACTGGTTGGCTGACAGAAGGAAGGCAAATCTGCACAAACATTATAATGATTTTCAGTGCTCCCATCAACTCTCCCGATATTTCCCCGCAGTTCTTCCAATGAAAAACTTAAATTTTCATCGAAAGTGTCAGTTTCCATACCTTCAATTGTGGAACACATAAATTCCCCTCTATCCATCTCTGGAACTTCAGCAGTTGGATTTTGTTCATCTAATGATTTAGTGTGTGCAGTCATAACACTATCTTTTCTTGCTCCTCCATTATCTGTCTCAGCAATTGGAATTTGCTTTTCTTCTGAACTAGAGGTAATTCTATCCATAGTATTGAGCCCAGGAGCATCAACTTTGTGATTTAAACCCTCTTCATTAACCAAAACTTCTGCTTCCTTGACAACCTGTGTCTGCAAGCTTGAACATTCCACAACTGCTGAGAAACCCGCAGCTACATTCTGTGCTTCACCATCCAAAATCCCCCAATTTCGTTGCTCCGCTTCTTTATGTGCATCTTCCCCACCAGCTTCTGTCTCCCCGTGTTGCTCGGCACCCTTATGCTGTTCTTTCTCCACAGCATTTTCACTCTTCCTAGCAACTTTCTCCTCAACAACTTCTTGAGTTTCTTCAATTGAAGAGCCAGATGCCACCGTATAAGATCCTACCACATTTTCAGCTCCAAGGTCCTGTGCTTCACAACCTCCCTCCACACCCTCCTCCCTAGCAGCCACCACATTTTCCTCCACATAAACAACGTGGGTTTCTCCACCCATTGATCCCACTTCCACTGTAGACCCCTCAACCATACTTACAATTCCCCTATTTTGATCTTCATCATTCCAAACTCCATTCTCATGCGAAGATATTTCATCAACTGTACTACCTCCACCCTCACCTCCACTTTGCCCAGCTGCTCTCTCTTCTGCCAAAGGCCCTGCAAACCCCATCTTCAATCCATGACTTGACGACACTTCACTGACAGAAACCACAACTTCCCTTGTGCCAGAATCACCAACTACATCATCCTCACCACTTAGACTTCTCGAATCTCTCTCCACTCCAGCCTCAACAGGGCCACCACCACAGCCGTGGATCTCTTTGTCATTCAAATTCTCCTCACCTGCAATTCTATCACTGTTATCACTACTGCAAACTCCATCAACTAAAACATTTGAACTGACAACCTCCACCATTATATTATCTCCACCACTAGACGCACGTACATCATTCGGCCCCTCAATCTGACCAATCTTGGCCACGGAGTCACCTGGGGTTTCACTTCCGCCATCTACATGTTCACTAACTATCACTGTGGACTCTCCCAAATCACCCCCAGAAACAGAGGCATCCTGGTCTTTCTGTTCATCCATGAAAATATTATCTGGGTATATTTGAAAAGCATCAAAAACAGCCTATTGAACCAAAAGATCACAAAAAGAATCTAATAAACCCTAATCCCAAAACCTAACAGACCTAGCCTACATACACAAAGAAAAGAAATTTACAAGTCATGCGATGCATGCAACGGAAATGAAATGTGAAAATCAAAACTTTAAACAGTAAATTTACAGAAAAAGATTGAAAATCGCACCTTTGTTAGATCTTCTGAGTAGTGAAAGCCGTGGGCTTGGGTTTTAGAGAGAGAGGGAGCGAGTGTTGCGTTTTGAGCGTAAAAAGGTTGTCGTTTAAGGGGTCTAAGGAACTCAACAAAACCCGGACATAATGGGTTCTTGTCCTTTTTCACTTTTCGGTGATTGGTCAGCTCTCTCAGCTATCTTTTGCTTCTCTTATAGTTTCACAAAATTGTAGTTATCATGTTTGTCATAAATTGATGGGGAAGGTCCAACGAGATCCGAACACGTCTGATTTTATGAATCTTCATGGCATAGGTTTATAGGATTACAATAGCGGTTCTATACGTGGCAGATTTTGGAAGAGGTAGCATAGAGGATTAAGGTTAGGCTTTGGTGACGTGAGGAAACCTTTTGCTGGCGATATTTTCTTCACAGGGATTGAGTATCTTGATAAGCTTCTTCAATCTTCGTTATGTCACCACTGACACTCACTTGTGTCTTCAGCCAACCCTGACAATCCGTCAATAAATATTTGATTAATTATTTTTTAAAAAAATATATTCCTTTTTCTACAATTTAAAATAATATATATAATTGAGTTTTTATTACATAAAATTTTTTAAAATAAATTTAAAATTTCTGAAATTTTAAGAATTCATGAAACATGGTTAGCAACTTAGCATTCAATTTGGGAGTATATTCCTTTTTTTTTTTTGGTCAAATTCGGGACATGATTTTAGGAAAGCCAAAATAAATAAATTGGTCAAAATCATAAAATATAAGATTATTGTTAATTTGTTACGATATAATGTCATTATAACGCGGAATTTGGCATATAAAATACAAAAACATCGCACTCATACTGACATACAAAAAATATAAATGTTTATAGTAAATGTGATGAAGATAATTTAAATATAGGATATTATAATATATCCCTTACTTTTAAAAAATAAATAAATAAATATCTCCTAAACTTTTAAAATGTGTTGAGTATCTTTTTAAATTTAAACAAAAAAGAAAATATTTCTTAAATTTTGACAAAATGAAAAAATATTCTCTAAACATAAATATTCGTTAGTTTGACATGTTAGAATATTATTACTATTTTCATCCCTAAGTTTAATTAAAAAAAATATATACTCATCTCATTATTGAGAATCCAATCCCCACTATTATTTCTAATATATTTGGAGATAAATTGTTAAAAAATTTTTAGGTTTATTTTATTTTATTAATTTAAAAAAAATTTCAAAATAAAAAAATATTATTTATTTAAATTAAAGTACGAACAATAAATTAAAGTAAAATTATATACCTATTTTTTTTAACTTTTTTGATAGTTATTTAATATGTAATGATCACAAAAATTTTTAGATAAACTACAGATAATATTTTGTTTAATATATATTTAAAAATTATATTAGTTTCATTATATTTTTTTAAAAAAAATTATCAAACACATAATTAATATAAATAAAAGAAAATACAAATGCATACTATATTTATTATAAAGAAAGATAATCAAAGTTCTTTTTTTTAATTTTTTTAATCAAATTATATTAAACTATTAAATAATAATATAAAAGTATACATATTATTTATTCTATTAACATAACACTAGATTCAATTCACATATTATATTTTTTTTTATTTTTTATTTAAAATTTTTTCTTTTCTTTCTAATATTTTGTAAATGCTCTTAACACATTTTTATTTTTGTAAAATAATTATTTACATTTCTTTTTACTTATTGTTAATATTTTCATTTGGATAAAATATCTATTATTTTTTCAAAAGTCAAGAGAATTTATAGAAATATCTAAATAAGTTGGAGTAAACCTACATAATTATATTGTGATAGAAAAAAAGAATAATAAATTATAATTTGTTTATTAAATTTATTATTGTGTCAATAAAAATAATATAGATTTTTAAGTATATATTAAATAAAATATTATACATATTTTCTTTAAAAAAATTTATGATAAATACATACTAAATTATATTGCCAAGAAAGCGTAAAAAAAATTGTTAGGAGCATTTTACTACAATTTTATTCAAATTTATTGTTAATATTTAATTTAAATAAATAATATTTTTATTTTTAATTTTTTTTTTTAAAATAATAAAATAAGACAAAGTTTTTTAAGTTTAACATTCTAATTTTAAATATATTTGAAATAATTATAATAGGGACTGGATTGTTAATAATAAGAAAATAATTTTTTTGTTATTTTAATTTAAATTTATAGATTAAAATGATAATATTTTAACATATTAAATTAATAAAAGTTTAAGTTAAGGGATTTTTTTTTTATTTTCTCACAATACAAAAATATCTTTCTATTTTCTCAAAATTGAAGGAGATATCGAACACTCTCTACAAATCTAAAAGTATTTGTTATTTCTTTAAAAGTTTAGGAGGTATATTATAATATCTCTTTAAATATTAAATTATGAATAATACTAAACATCTTAAATTATATCTCAACTTTTATCTCAAGCGATAATAAGAATTTTATCAATTGAATGATAAATAATTTTACAAATTTTAAAATAATTAACTATTTCATCTCACTACTATCTAGTAAATGATAACTATATATGTCACCATTTAAAAATAAAAGTTAAAATATAACTAAAAAAAATTTAACATTGCTCTTAAATTGTTATTTACTAGAGAAATAAATTGTTATGTTTGTAAAATTGCATTGTGTTAGGATAAATCAACATTAATTATCTTACTAAAATATTACGTTGATATTTGAAAATATTTTGAAAATTAAGAATGGTGAATATTGAGAAATCAAAAGCAAAGCACTGAGATGCTCAGTGGTTCACAACTCAACTCAACTCAACTCAACTCAATTCAACTAAGAGATCATCAAGTACATAGCACTCCCATGTACATCGATTCATCCATTCGAAGTCTTGAAGTTGGACTGTACAGTCAGAGTACTAATAATGGCTCTTATTAGAAGAAGGCTAAAATTTAAGGTTTTGATAGTAAAATTTTTTTAACTTTTTTTAAAAAATAAAATTGTATAAAATATTTTAATTATATTTTAAAATTTTAAAATTATTTTTTTAAAATAAAATATTAAAAATTTATCTATTAAAGTAATTACTCAAATTTTTTTCAAAAAGTTATTTGTGATAAACAAACGATTAATAAATTTTTATTAAAAACTCTACTTATAAAATTTTACAAGTAAAAATTTAACTTTAAAAAAATTTATCTGAAAAGTTATAACATAAGAACCTTAATCTTTTTTGTAGGCGTAAGTACTTGTGTTAGAATAGATTCCAGCTTAATTTCACTTTCACAATATGTGACTGTGACTGTTGACTTCTACTCAGCTACCACTATTTCATCTTTAGCTTTTGTTACACCAACTTTTTCAATAGTCCATAAAAATTCAGAAAACAAAAGCATAAACGTCTGAATTAGATCAGAGAGGTGGACAAGTTAGACTATTTTTATGAGCCTGCATGCGTACTGGTTGGTTAAACATGGCCCAAAAGCCCAATCCCAAACCCAAACCTCATGAAAAATTTGGAAAATGCTCCTCGCAGATTTGATGATAAGAGAAACACAACGCTCGCTCCCTCCCTCACCTTTGTGTGCTCCAAGTCCTGCTATACGACAAGATTCTCCAAACTTTGTTAATAAAATTTTTTCGCTTATAATACCAAAATAAATAAGTATTTGTGATGCAATACCATTGTGACGTCTAAATTTTTAATACGAAGATAATTATGAAACAATATATTAAAAGGTAGATACCGTATATATTTTGTTTGGATGTTTAAGATGTACTACAACTATTATATCTAAACTCTTAATCCAATAGTAGATATCATATATATTAAGCCTAAATATTTGATGTAATTATAAGCATACAATATGGAATACTAGTTAAAAGAAAGAGTAAAATAGTGTTTGTTTTTTCTTTTTGAAATTTTAACATAATTGAAGTCTGAATTTGATTAAAATGATATAATTATTTTTTTTTTTATCTTAAATATTAAATTATTTATTTTTATAAAAATAAAAAAATTTGAAATTAATATATTGATATATGTCCTAACAAAATTTGAAAATAAAACTAATATATATTGATATATCCCTTGAAAAAATTTGATCTGATATGTTAAATTGTTGACAATTATGACAATTAAATTTTCAATATTAAACAATGTTAGAGGATAGACATCACAAATATTTTATGTAGATATTTAGGATATAATATAATTCTCGTATTATTGATATATTTTATATTGTATATATTTAAGATATAGTTAGGATATTTACTCTCCTAATAAAAGAGTAGATATTCTACATATTGAAAAATTGGTATTTTTGAGAATTTTTTCAACTTTACTTTTATGGTTGAGTCAAAGTCAATATACCAAACATATCTTTAATTTGGGATCATAATATCCATTTTCATCAAAGAAATAGATGTGCTTAAAATCCCAATTTTCTCTTCAATCAGTGACAACTGTCTCTTGCTGAAAACTATATGCAGCAAATTAAGTTCAATAATTATTAGTAATTGATTTTTAACCCATAAGACATGGACTAAAAATAATAGATCCATGCACCATACATGACTTTTCTCTTACATTTTTTTCTTCTTTTTTTTTTTTTTTTTATGCTTTTCCTTATATGGTTCACAGTTCAGTCTTAGATGTTAGATATAGAAAGAGAAAGGAAGAATTATTCTTATCAAAAATCTAATAGTAATAATAATAATAATAATAATAATAACAATAATAATAATTTAACAATAAATTAAATTAAATTAAATTAAAGAAAAAAGAAATTAAAAAATTTGAAAAGAAAAAAGAAATAATTAAAGAAGATGACCATGATAAGCCACAACAGAATCAGATAATAATAATAGTTGTTCTGAGCAGCTTTTTATATATATATATATATATATATATATAGGTAGGCCTTCTAAATCTTCCATCTTCTTCTTCTGCTCTCTTTTTTCTTCTTCCTTTGCATGTTATTTGCCAACTTAGCAGCCAACGTTTCTGAGGCTTTGATCCCCTGCCCTCCCGACTAGAGTACCACCACCTATTCCACAGCCAAGCAAACTGTTTCTGTAATATCAGTTTTTTTATTTTCCAATAACTTTTTAAATATAAAATTGAATTTAATTTTTAAAATGGTCCTAATAAAATAATGTGAAATTAACAACAAAAGAACATGTTAGTGATTTTAGGCCATGTTGGTGTCCTAAAAAGTCCAGCTGGCAAATGGGTCCAATTCGACTCTGGCTAGCCCTCACGTGACACTATCATGCCCCCTCGGCCCTCCACCCTCACGTTTCTTATTTTAGTCATTTTCACTAGGTTCAGTCGGAGCGGTGCATGTAATCAAGTGTGTCCACTTGTATAATAAAAATCAACTGTAACGTACCTGTGTTAGGAGCGATTGTTGCCGGTTTTGACATGATCGCAGGGACCGTCGTCATGGCCCCAGCGGTTGTTGGTGGGAAGATATGGGCCGGTACTCCCATTGTCTGTGATTGATGGAAGTGATAAAGAGGATACATTGGCATCAATGTGCTGGCACCCACGATAGGTTGGCCGGGATACATCTGTGAGAAATGCTCGTTCACATAAGACCCACCGGTGTAGCTCAGTTTCTGTGTACCATCACCGCACATAACAAAAACCCAAATTCTATGTTAATATATCATCCAAAATTAATGACAATAAAACATAAAATAAGACAATTTCATTTATGACTTAATTACGGATAAATATCGGCCTTTTTCAAATCCTTAAAAACCATTCAATTTCCATCATATTTAAGCTGAAATAAGGATTTATTATCAATTAACATATTATGAATCAAAATATTTGAATTAACTTCAGACAGATAGACCATTTGAATTTTTTTTTGGTTAACGATAACAGAAACAAAAATGAATCCTAAGAAATAGAATGATGGAGAAATATTATTGATTATTCTTAACCGTCGATCTCGGATGGATCCAGTTTAACAAAGGACTAATAAATGATTATTATCATGGTAATGCGCACAATGGGACCACTAGTTTTCTTGTTGGGTTGGTTCTTGATTTCTTATAACGATCATTAATTACATCAGTGGTAAATCAGTGAGGACACACGAATCAAGATGATA
Source organism: Azadirachta indica (assembly GCA_022749755.1). Classification (NCBI taxonomy): domain Eukaryota; kingdom Viridiplantae; phylum Streptophyta; class Magnoliopsida; order Sapindales; family Meliaceae; genus Azadirachta; species Azadirachta indica. The sequence continues at coordinate 8,619,344 of CM040453.1, forward strand.
GTGCAGTTATATTGAATCAAAGCCAGATCATCAACTTACATGGTTATAACTGACATCAGTGGCAATGTAGGTCGGCGAGTACCTGAGCGGAGCAGTAATCCCGTAAGACACTATCTATTTTGCATAAAGTTCACCCCGACGAATGAAATAAACAACAAAAGAGGTACCATGTAATAGTAATGCTAATACATACCCATAGAATGGAACGGCCTGATGGTGCTGGTGGTGAAACGGCGCCGCATGTGTCCCCGCAGGGTAATACCACTGCACATGATTTGCTGGTGCAGATGAAGTGGACCTCGGTCCAACGTTGGATCCTTCACGACAGTTTTATATCACAATATTAGAACCGTACTAGTGAAAACAACGGTCATCCAGCTAGCCTACTAGAAAATTAGAAATTGTTAAGCTGCAGATTAATTTTAGTTATTATTATTATTATATATATATATATTTTATTTATTTACCTTGTTGAGGAGGGGTGGATGAAGCCGACCTAGGGCGGCGAGCGCCTAGGGAAGCCAAATTGCAGTTGGCTCGGCGGCCATTGATGATCGGCGTGGCGTCCTCGCAAGCCTTCTTAGCGGCTTCAGCTTCCTTAAACGTAACCTATATATGTATATATATGCAGATGGCATTATTACAGTGGGTGATAATTGATGGTTCCATGCAAGGAGATGCAGGAAAATAAGATGAAGAAGAGACTTACAAATCCGTAGCCCTTGGATCTGCCGGTGACTTTGTCGGAAATAATGACGGCCTCAAGGATCTCACCGTACTTTTCAAAGTGTTCTCTCATGGCTTCTTTGGGAGTCTCCCATGCTAAGCCTCCGACAAAGACTTTGGTCAGTGTCGTGTCGCCGAACTGTCCAATATTGTTGTTGCTCATCGTATTAATTTCTTCTCAGAGGCTTTGCTTATAAAACCCTAACACAGAAACTGAAGCAGTACGTACTGAACTGAGAGTGAAGTACTTATGAACTCAGTTATAACCTTAACAACAATGGAACTCGATCTGCTTGAGTTGAGTTGAGTTGAGTTGTGTTGTGTATGAAAGAGAAAGAGAAAGAGAAAGAGAAAGGAAAATGGATTTAGGGTGGGAGAGAAGGGAATTAAGAGGGTGATATAAGAAGAGGAGATGAGAGGAGGAATAAAGAAATGGGAGAAAAACAGAAAGACAGAGAGGCAGACAGATAGACTTTGGTTTATCAACGTGATCACACACACATATTGACATTTTTACACTTCTTTTTATTTCATCTCATCTATATATTCTCTTCTCTTATTCATCCTTCTGTTTCCATTTTTTTTTAATGTCTTTCATTTTTTTTTTTTTTTACAGTGAGCTTTTATATATATATATATATATATATAACGTACAAAGTATTAATTAACAAAAAGGACAGTTAACCTTTTTATTTTATTTTGATATACTTGTGTAACTCATTATTTTCTTACGTAGAGAAACAAATGGGGAGAGCAATGCTACATACAAACTTAAAAGAGACGCATGAAAACTACAATGCAGCCAGACATTTTCGCAGTATTCATTTACATTGCTCGTATAAACTTCCATTTTCTATCTAATTTTTCTCCTGAATATTCCACTATTTTAAATTTTAGTGCTGCATGCATGCCTGTTTTATTTGAAGTAATTTGATACGTTTCTAATTGCTGCGCCCACAAATTATATAAATTTTTTTTCAAAGTTTTTTACGGAAAAATAAAAATTTTACCGTTTTCAATTATTTTGTTTTTATGTTAATTTTTATTTTATTATTAAAAATTTAGATCCGGAAAAAACAAACACGGGCATTAAAGATGGTAGAAAGAAAGAAAGAAAGAAAGAAAGAAAGAAACAAACAAACAAAAGGGTAAATTAAGAGGAGCGTGGTCCCACGTTAGTAATAGATGCGTGGATAAAAATGGAAGAAAACGGGAGGCGAGAGCGGAAGACAGCTAAAAGGCCGTACATAGAATACCAATGAATAAGGGACCCACAAATGTAACGAATTTAACGTACGCGACGACGTGCAATCCTAGAATATGTTAAGTTGGCGGAATATGATAAGGCCGGTCGTTTCAGACATGCCCACGTATGCTTCACATTCATACATTATAATTTAATTTAATTATGATGATAAAAACTGTAAAACTATTGAAACAATTGAATTTCACATATATAATTTTTTTTAGCCGCTGTGTTAATAATGTTAGTAGTAACCTGAGAGTAATCAATTTAGTTGTAAAAGGTTGTAAAGAATGAAATTAGGTAGAGGTGACGTGGCGGGCTGCTATTGGTGGGTGGTGAAATAGGAAAATGGAAATTGTTGGAGAAGATACTTGCAGAGGATTTGTAAGGAACGAAAAGGGTCAAAGTCAGATACGTATGATGAATATAAATGAATGAATGAATGAATGAATGAATGAAGAAGAACAGCATCAGGCGACAGCAGGCAGATCTTACAGTATTTTTATCTGCGGGATCACGTGGACCCACTGATCCTCAGTATGCCGTGGGCCCCACCCATCTTTCTTCCTTCCTTTCCTTCTCCTGTATATGTACTTACTTAATTAGTCCCACGCTTGAACCGCGTCATTTAGACGCTGCATGCAACCCTTCCTAAATCCTAATCCTTTCCAAATCAAACAAAAAACTGAAGATTATAAAAAATTATTTTACATATAAAATCAAAATATTCACGTCTAAGTATGTAATGTGAGTAATAAGAAAATAATAATTTGATGATTTGAAATTGGTACATACATATCTAAAGCAATGATACAAAAATATTAGCGTTTTTGCATGAAGGGCTGTTATATACTGGATTAGTAATTGGAGAATCTAAGAATAAATTAAGGGAATAATTGAATGCACATCAAATTTAAATTGATATTGAAATTTCGACTCATTTTGTGGTTTGTTCTTAAGTTCACATCACCATGTCCATGTCCATGTGGTTTAGAAGAAATATTTGAGGCACCAATCAAGGAGCCGGCCTCATCACTGGAAATTGCTTAATTACAGCCACTAATAATTGGCTTATTTGTTTAATCATTTGGCTGATTATAACTTAAGATGTAGATCACGTAACGTAACATACCATAACATGTATAAGCATATGAAAAGATGTTTTCTTATTAACTGGGAAATGGATTTCCATCAATCAATCAAATCAAATGAAGAATGTTGATCGTTTAATTGTTCTTATTTGGTTGATTCCATTATTTATATGCTCATTTTTATATAACTTCTCACTCATTTCTTTTAAAAATATATATATTTTTTAATTCAAAATTGTAGCGAATAATAAAAAAAGTGGGCGGAGTGGAGGGTCATTCGGAGTCACTGCAAAAGCATAAGAAGATGAAGCAGTCAAAGTTGTTGCATTGACTTGTGTTGTGATTGACACCATAACAATAAAGCAAACATCCTGACCATACACCTGTCGCCTCCCTCCGCAACTCGCTCCAGTAATTGGGTGTTGGGTGGTGCATCATCTAGAAGAAAATTTGTATTTACCGCTCCATTAAAGTTCTACCTACTGCCTTCTCATTTCTTAATGCTCATCAGTACTGCACTTTTAAGAGATTCCAATTTAACATGGTACGAAAAGTCCGCACTTGAATTTTGCTCACATTTAAACAGAGTTCTAATTCATTTCATATATGTAATATTTAAAAAAGATATATACATTATTTATTTTGGAAAAAAAGGCTGGGAAAACAGTACTTGCTAGAAGACTAGAGTTTATTAAAAGTGAATTAAATTTTACAAAGAGAAAGAATGTATAGAGAGAAGAGAAGAGAAGAGAAGAATGGTGCTGATGGTTTGATGATGTTCAATGGCGCCTCTCAATGTCTGGAAAAGCACCCTACTTTTGCAATTGGAGGAACGCAAACTCAACACAGAACAATGGGCACGTGAGAATGGGCAGACCCACCCCCTCCCTACCCAAATATATCTCTACATGTACTCAACTGACTATCATTAGTCAATTTTTTATTATTTATATTTATAAATGTAATATCTCCATTCTATTCAATTCCTTCTTTATTTCTCTGCAACCTGAACGTGGCCAGCTGTATTGCATGCAGCCAGCTATGGCATTTTCTTTTTTCTTTTCTTTTTTTTTTTTGACAAGTAAAAAATAAATAAATAAATAAAAATATGCACAAATACTTTGACCACGAAAGAGAGAGAGAAAGAAAGGAAGAGAGAATGAATATAGTGACAGATTAAAAGTACTTAATTGTTTAAAAAAGGAATAGTCGAGATGAGATGAGTTGAGGCCTCAAATGGGGGTCATTGTGGTGTGAGCTGGACACTCTCTGGGTCTGCGTTGGCAAAAGGTATACTAACACACCTGCTTCTGCTCTTTAACATCATTGATTCTATACATAATACATAATACATGTATGTCTTCCTATGCTCTGCTATGCATGCATCATATATTAGATCATACATCTTTTTGTGGTATGAAATGATTATGAACAGAATATATCAATAAAATACAGCTGGGTTAATATATACAGCAGTACTGAGTGTTTTTTTTACCAAAAAAAAAAAAAAAAGAGCACTCAATTGGAAGTCATGCAGGGTATATGTATTTAATTTGTGTATGTTGTATTATCATCAAACGTTGCCTTTTGAAACGTAGGCGCATGGTATAAACGAAGAGAGGTTGTTTGAATAGAAAATGCATGGTAAGTGGGAAGTGGGTATTTCTATTCTATAATCTATACTATCTATACTACCATGCATGTATGTAGTGAGGTGAGGCCGGAGGTTGAGCTGGCTTGCTCGTGCAGGCTACAAATGATGGTCACGTCGTGGGAGATACATGTTGCTAGAGATGGAGAGAGAGCAAGAGAACAACAAAGCAGACATCACCAGATTCATATTACATTACTGCACTACTCTCTCTGTCTGTGTGTGCCTGCCTATCATCACAAGTCACGTGCATGTAACGTGGTATACCCCCTGTGCAACAACAAAATAAGCGTCACGTGGTAATACTACTGTGATTGTCGTTGTGACTGAGGGTGTGTGCTGATTCGTACAGTTGGCCATACATAATGTGAAATTTTGATGCCTTTCTTTGTCATCCGATTATGGTAAAAACATACGTTGGTGTCTTTGTATAGGGCTTAAGTTTTGGTAGTCGGTTTGCGTTATAAGGCCATGCATGCTGACGTCATTATACATATTTAATTTACAATTTAAAACCTAACCAAAATAGAACCCATAAAATTTAAGATTTAAAATTTAAATATCATATTTTTATGACAAGCCACCTGTGACTTATTGCATATGCTCACCTGGGTTCCAATTGTAAATTGTTCATATCTTAGACCTTCTGGTACACTCACTCTTATCTAACTCTTTGTTTCACCACCAAACCCACTTAGAAAACTTGTTTGCTCAATGGGCCCGCGAATATCTCCCATCACCAACCAACAATGTTATACAATATATTTTTCAAAACAGCACAATACTATATCTTCTCCGTTTTAAATGAAAAAAAAAAAAATTGCTATTTTAGACTACATATACATAACATAATAACAATTTCTCAACCTTTGATATTCACAAGTTCTAAACTAAGGTCTAACTGTCGTCTTAACACCCATTAGTACTGGTGAGACGCATCCCTAAGATATGCGAAGGATTCGAATCCCACAGATTGTAAATATTGCGGGCAGACTTCTCCCCTATAATGGCAGTAGATAAGCCTATACTGGGCTTAGAAATTCAAGTCAATAGGTCTCGGCAGATTTAACTAAGGACTAGCTTGAGGCCCTGCAATCTTGATAGCTACCAAACCATAAGGAATTTATTATCCTTTGCTCACCTAATAAAGAAGAGGTCTACCAAATAAAAAGGATGATTATTGGGGAGGTATAAAAATACAAGTCTCGGTAGATTTATAAACCTCTCTTCATCTGTTTCATGCAATCATATGTTAGATAAACAAATTTACAGAACTAATCATGAGACTACCATGGCTGTTTTGTTGATGAGGGCACTAGAAGAGAAAACATAATCCGAATCCCCCTCCAAAGCAAAGAAAAAGGAAGACTCAAAAGTAGTATAGAACTTCACATCCAGTCAAATAAGTTTATATGAAAGATGCTATAAATGTTGAAACTAAACAGTTTGATCAATCCTAGAATTCATAAAATTTGTGAAAGTGAAGATAAAACCCTTTATTCATTCCCTTGCATGGATGGAACAATCATATGCTGCCCCTGTGCCTGTAAAATTTCATGGCACAAATATCAACAGACAGGAGTAGTGGTAGATCAATGAAAGAAAATGAAGTCACCATTGAAGCAATGCAAGCACATTTCCACAACACAAGAAAATAACATCACAAAACAATATGTGAACAAATTGAGATGTCCGGCCTTTCTTTAAAGATCTGAGGCCTGCTAAAAGGCATCCTCTATCAGTTAGAAAATATGAAGGCTTAACCAGACAGAATCCATTACTTTCTTATTTAGAAAAGACAAAAAACAAATGAAAATAAATAAAGAACATATTCAAAAATATTAGAATGGGCACTGTTTTACACAGTTGACCCATTTTCTTTTCAAAATTATATATTGTTATCTTTTATATGTTACTGATGATTCTAGCCTGCTTATGTTGCCAGGCAATAGAGAGATCAACATCATTAAAAAAAAAAAAAAATTATACTAAGCACAAATAAGTCAATATGCAAATGGGTTTTAGGCACAGGACTCAAATGATCTACTTCAAATCAATGTATAGCGTTTTGTAGACCATTGCACAAATTAACCACAAGAACATGAAGAATTGGTCCACAAATGAGAAAACCAACACCCTAAAATTTTTTTTTCAACATTCAATTAGAATTCTTATTTTGGTTAGTTACTGTAAAATTAATTGAGATAGAGAGAGAAAGAGAGTTACTTGGGGATTAACATAGTTCAGAGGACTCTGAAGAGCAAACTGCAGATGTATCACCACCAATTAGGAAAAAATAGAACAATGTAAGCTAATGATCAAAATTCATTCAAGAAGAAGAAAACAACTGCAATATCAAAATACTTGGACACCCTAAAGAGAATCTAAAGCAGGATTGTATGAATTATATGGTTGGAACCTGTGGATTTTGGCCAGGCAGAGCTCCAACCGCATCCCTTTTAGCCGATGCATCCCCGCCCCTAGCAGATCCCTTGGTATCACCCTGTCAAAATTCAAATTTGCTTCCTATCTTTATGAGAAGAAAGAAAAGCTACATAAATCAAATAACCAAATAATATATATATATATATATATATATTAAGAGAAAGGTTTAGTTACCTCCATCTGTGACAATGTGATTGTCCCGTGAGAATAATCCCCCAAAGAAGAAACAAATAAGTGTTAGAAACTCACAGGGATCACACTTATCAAAGAAATGCATACAAAGCCAAACCAACAGTCAATGCTGCATTCATTTACTATAAATAAGAAAAAGAAGCATGAAAGAACAGAAAATGAGATTTTCCATTCCATAATTTAAATGATTTGAACCCAAAACACAGGACAAATTTTGCATCAAAGACTTGATAAATAATTGTTACTACAAGCAAGGAACATGAGTGAAATTTGAAAATTTTGCATTCCCTCGTTCCCTTAATTTTCTTCCGATTTACATGGATTCTACACAAAAATTGCTCAATGTTACCTATCACCCAGGAATTTAAAAGAAAACAGGCATTAATCAAGGTAAAGAAAGGAAAAGAGGAGCCAGAAATGAAAGAAAACTTTACCTCCCTATACCTCATTAGGTATGCCTTAAGCGGCTCAATGTAGTCTTCAAAACCCAGCGTGGCCATTGCCCAAAGCAAATCATCCCCATTAATTGTCTTCCTCTTCTCCTTTTGACACTTATCACTTGCCCTACAAGCAAACAATTTCCCAAATCATTTTTAAAAATTCTGGTAATACAGCTACAATTAACAACATAAACCCAACATGTAAAAAAACCTATTCACTATCAAAATTACAAACCCACTTACCAAAGACCCCAAACACATTTCCACAAAAACAAAAGCCAGCTTCCATAAACAACAATCACAAATTCACTAGGCAAATCACTCATATTCAACAACACCATTCGCAATCAACAAATAAAATTCCCATTACTAAAATCATCAACACCTTTATCCCACCAAACAAAAGCCAAATTCCCAGAACAATCATCATATTTGACAGAACAAATCCCTCATTTCAACACAATTCTCAGTCAGTAAACAAAATCCTACTTTCCGATGTAACACACAAAAATCCCACTATCCAAAGAAACATTTCCACAAAACTACGGCCTAATTTGCAAAAAATCCATCAGAATCCAGCAACGTATTTTCCAAACACACTTTACAATTATAATCCACCAAAAGAGCAACAAAGCAAAATTTTAAAAATAATAATTACCCAAACCCCTTATTTCTCACATCAACCATATCTCCAAGTCAACAAACAAACAAAACTCCTCTTTCAAGAAAAGGTTAAAAAAAAAATCACAATTATGAAAAAGTTCCCAAAAACATAAAACGCACTTAACAATTAAAAAATATTTTTAGTTGCATACTCGCTGGTAATGAAGCTGATAAACTCAGAGACGCATTCCTGTACAGTATCCTTGGCGTCCTTGGCGATCTTGCCGTTGGCAGGCAACGCCTTCTTCATGATCCTGCTTATGTTTGCTATTGGCAAATACCTATCCTGCTCTCTCACTCCCGAGTGCGGGCTCTGCTCTCCTCCACTCTCGTGGCTCCCTCCCGCCGGACTCGTAGGTGCATCCGCCATCTCACCAAATCCCTAAATCGCACACAAATAAATTTCCTTTACGTATTAAATCGACAATATTGAAAATGAAACCCTAGATTGAGCATGTATCGCACCTACACACATAAATCTGTTCATACATACATGACACATACGTACATACATACATACATACATACATATAAAAACTTTTACTGCGAAGGAAAAATAAATCAAATACAACAATGAAGACATTACGGCAACAGGCTCCTCGATCTTTCCGCCATCACAGAAACACATACATACATACACAACATGTACACATACAAATATGTATTCCGCAAGAATTAAAAAAATCCAAAAAATAAACAAAAATAAATATCCAAAGTTTTCAGACAGATATATATATATATACACCTATGTATATGTATTTAGACATATATCTGTACGAAACTTGAAATTTTAAAACAGAGAGAAAAATATAGAATTCGAAAAGGAAAAGAGAGAATGAATGAGAGAAGGAGGGAGGGAGAGAGTACCAGCGTTTTGTATTTGGCGCGAGAGTTGGAGAAGGAGAGGGACTGGCTGATTGGTGAGATGGTTAATATTTGATTATTAAATTAAAAATTAAAATTAAAAATTTTAGATTTAAATTATTTTGGTTTTGGTTTTGGTCTTTATGGAAGCAAGAAATCTGACGATGGAGAAGAGAGGAAGGAAGGACAGAGGAGGAAGAACGCGATGATCAGAATAATCAAGAGTGAGAGTGATTTATGGATCAGAGCCGTTGGCTTTGGATGATTGGCCGAAGAAGTGGTCCCAGCTTTTTATAGAGGATGTCCCACACACGTTTCTCGTGCTTTTTACTGGAGAGAGATGGAAAGATGAAGTGACCAATCAGTATCAGCGGAAACAAAAACGTGACCAATCGCGTTTTCCCGTCACCGTCTGATTTCTCTGATTGATTTAATTCTTTTCTTTTTTTTTTAATTTTTATTTCTGCTCTTGCGTTTAGGGCTCTGGCTAGATCGCTGTTGGGCTAACTTTTTTTTTTAAAAAAAATAAATAAATAATTGTCACATAATTATTATTATATATTTTAACGGTAAAATATCTTAAGCAATTATGTTAATTGTTAAATAGAATAGAGTTGAGATTATTATTTAGCAAATCCATGAAAAAGATAGGTAAATGAATATCTTTACCTAATAACAAGATAAGATACTTTTAGATTTTTAGTGACTTAAACAATTTATTTATTTTTAAAAAGTACAACCTTTTCTGTTGACGACATTTCGGCCGAAAAGGACATTTTTCGAATGATAAAAAAATTCGGCATGGGATGAGATTAATTTTTGAAACAAGAATGGGATTCGACAGCCGCTTTTGAAGGTGGTTATCCGCCTAATATTTGTCTTAAAAATTGACAGATTCATGCCTTAATCAATTAACAGAAATTCGTTAATTGTTAAAAATTTTCAACGCATATGACTGTTTTGAAAATTTTGAATGCAATATTGTTGGAAGACTCTTGATATTAATGCGAATATTTATAAGATGAAACATGAAACTGATGACATGAAGTGAGTGTTCAACTATTAACATATTGTGAATCACATGTTGCAAAACTAAAGCCCAGATTCAATTAAATGAATGTATTGTGTTTCAATTTTTGTATTGAATTAAGGAACCACCCTATACTTCAATGAATATTTATATATACGTAATCCTCTGAAAGCCCCTCCAACTACATCTCAGTTCGCATGTAAGGACTATATTGAGATGTTTATACGTGAAAGAAGAGTTTTACCATGCCATAAAACCTAGATGTGTTCATCATGTATCCGAGTATGTTTGCACTGCCATTTTATTCACAGAAAGCTTAGTAGTAAGCAAATGAAGATATTCTCAATCTTAGGAGTCATGACAATCTCTCCCAGTTAGCATGCTTCAAATTTCCACCAGTCTTCCCGCGCAGATCAAATCAAACTCAAGTCTATCAACTGTTTAATGGATAACTTTCCAGCCCTGCTCTCTCCATGATTTCCTTCTGCTTTAACACCAACCAAAGAAAATTATAAGAGAAGGAAGAACAAGTTGAGTTATGATGTTATTGATTCTCTTCCCTCAGATTTGTTGAAGGATTAGAATCAGGAAGTAAGGTAAGTGGTACATTATAGCAGTTCATAGCTTCTGTTTTTCTTTTGGGTTCCCAACTCATTTAATCTTTGTATGTGCAACAGTTTCACATTAGCATACTGTAATTGATGGTGTGCAAGGATTCGAAAAGTATATATTTACCTGGATCATGTTTGTGATCGTCCCGGGACCTTCCTGTCATCCAATACAAAAACTAGTGAAAAATAGAACACAGGGAATAGTTCAAAGTGTACATTTACTTGTGCCATGAGAAAGAAACTTAAGAATTCATGCACCTCAAACAGTTTCTCCTTCCACGCAATGTCTTTCCAACTTTCTGATTCCTGCAATTCCCAAGTTCTTGGAACTTGAATTGACTCCACATGCTGCAGAACTCTCAAGCTATCTGCACAGAAATTTCTAGTTTCAATCTAATCAGAGAAGAGTACTTAATGCTGCAACAATAAGCATCGTATTCCCAGAACATGAGGCTGGCAGAAAATTTGCATGTACTGGAAAGCAAGCATGACAGCATAAACAAGCAATTCTTTCTCTGGGCAATAAGATCAAATAAACTGAAAGATTTACTTGTAATGAATGCCTCTTCCCAAAGTTCATGCTGCGACCATGATGGTGCTACTTCTCGTACCTGGATTCCTTTGCTTAAGCATACTCTGCAAAGGATACATTTTGAAATCAAACATAATCAATTCCAAGGACAACCAATTTATTTGTTTATTTTAATTACTTCATGTAATAACAAAATTTGGGTAGTCAGTGAATAAGAAGTGAATTTCAGATATGTAATCAAATGATAAGAAAATCAATAGCCTTCCAATAAGTCCTTGGTCATCCACTGCCAAAAACCAAAAAAAAAAAAAAAAAAAGGAAAGAAAGAAGCCAGTTCACTCATTCCGAGGGAATTTAATCACTCTACATGAAGTAGTTCTGTAAAATGTGAACACAAGACCTAAAATATCTCATTTAAACGGAATCATTTCTACCTCATGACATGATTTATGGATCTTAGCAAAAGATATAGAAACCACTGAGTAAAGAAATAAAGGAAAAAAAAAAAGTGAGAGCAAATTCATTGCTGTAGTACTAACTAAAATACTCCACCACCAGTTCACATAAGCATATCAAAGCAGTATAATCTTAAATTCCACCAAAAACATGCTTACTCAATAACTAGTTGGCGTATAACTCCTGGAAGAACGCCATCACGTATAGGAGCTGTTTGCACTTCAAAAGTATGGCTACTTTTGTAAGTTTGCGTGCATTTTTCTTCAGCTTCACCATTATCCTATTAATATATTTCACAAAATTTATTACTTATGAAATTTATAGGGCACAGTCAAAACAATATGACCACCATGCCAATAAATGTGATAGATACAACATATCCATAGCCATATATCCAAGCACAAGCAGATGTAGAAACATAAAGTTCAAGACAAAGATGAAGCCCTTGTAAGTGAAGACTCATTCTGAGACTTCAGGAGGAACTGTGCCAACTTAAATTTCTGCTCCACTTTATCATTTGACATGGCAAAAGGATTTTTGAGTTTTAGCTTGAAAGAGACAATTATGATCCATGATATATGAATAAGAGTAATAAAAAAGAGCTTGAACAAAACCAAGCTAAACTTCAATAACTATTATATCAATAGCATACTTTCTATTTAATATGTATAGCAAATTCTAACACTCAACGATATTTCAATTTTGTGACACTATTCATACCAAGCAATTATGACTAATTTGATAGCAATTAAGGTAAAATAGATCCAAATGCAAACAGCAAATTCTCTCTTCCATAAGCTTGGAAGAGTACTGAATAGCAAATTCTGCCTGATATACCAAGTAGCGCAGTCTGGGGTGTAATAGTTAACCGAGGCACTTAATTATATCATGGCTTAATGGGAAACTTCAAAGCAAAGATTTTTTGGTGAGCAAAAGGCAACTAGATCAGTCAAGTTGTCCTTTTACATCGCTGCCAAAAAGAAACATCATTTATTTTTTCTTGAACGTTGAATTACTAGAGTAATTTGCAGTGCAGTATCACATATAAATATTCAGAAGTCTATCAGAAGGTGAACTAAAGAATTTTCTTGGATGGTTTCAACACAACAGACAGAGTAATTTTTCAGCTACAATTTATAACCATAAAAATCACATACCTTGCGACAAACAACAAAAAAGTTTGTTATCGAGCCTTCAAGCAATTGATCACCATCATTCGACAACAAAAGCTCAGTCACTGAAGGTGGCCTCAATTTCTCCAAAGGCTTTCTTAGCCTGCACAAGATCCAATAAACAATAATTAACAATCAATTTTGCTTGAAAATTTTGATAAAGATGAATCAAAATTGATAATTCAAACATAAACTCATTCATTTTCAGGACACGGTATGACAATCAATCACAACACAACTAAACTTGGTGCAACTCAGTTCAAAGAATTCAAAATCACAAACTCCAACTAACCTTACCCAATCTGAATATTTTGCCTCTGCAACATCCCTTCCACGACCTACCATGGCCAAGCGTGCCCCATTGCCCCTAACACCGAATATAGAAGGCACATACCCACTAAAATGCACATAAGCATTGAAACTCCTCCAAATATCTTCACTACCAACATCAACAATTCCTCCCAATTTCCCTATATCTCCACTAACAAGAACTGTAACTGCCAACTCTTCCCCGTCTCTCCTCTCTTTCAATGCCGTGGGAAACACTTCATTCATTGAATCATTAACTAAAGACTCAATCATTAATTCCCACATTGATGGTGACAATGATAACGTTGGTTTTAACAATGATGCTATTTCCTGTGTTGATTTAAACATAAGATGTGGGCTTGAATTGCATAAAATTCTAGCAGAATTTGCAAGCCTCCGTAAATGCCGTTCCCAGAATATGAGACACGAACCATTGTTATGAGTGCGTGTGGTTGTGTATGCACCTGGGACATGTTAGATTCAGTTCTAGAATATTAAGGATGTTTTTACAGAAATTGATTTTAGCAACTATGCACAAGCACCTAAAGTGCTTTTGTTATTTTAGCATAGCTTAACAAAAAAAACATGGGAATTCTTCTTAATTTTTTGAATGCAATTCTAACATTACATAAAAGCACTTAGAACACAACACCACAAAACAGCTTTTATTTGTTCCTTGGACTAGTTTTTGTTCTTGTTATGTGTACATCTGATTCAGAAGGAGCTTTTGGTAGAATCACAATAAGTTCAAACCACCCAAATTATAGGAATTGAAAAAAATTCTATTTCACTAACGAGTGCTATGTTTGACAAAAGAAAAGTTCAGACATCATCTTTGTTGTAAGCAAAAGCACGTCTTTTCTGGTTTTGGGTGTCGGGTGGGGAGCGCACCTGGATGATCTTGAAGGAGAGTGGAAACTGGCGGAGTGTCTGAGGATGAAGATACGACACCGTTGCTGAACAAGATTCTGGGACTTGTCATTTTGCTTTGTCCAGAGGAAGAGAACACAATTCAGTAAAGATGAGAGGTTTCTTCTGTAAGGACTTAGGAGGGAATATCACATACCCCCGTAATTTAGTTTTATCATTGATATAAAGCATCTTTTATTTAATAAGCACTTAACACCCTGGAGTGGTGTTTAGGGCTGCAATGGGGCGAGATGATGGGACGGGGATATCCCGTTTCAAATAGAATATCCACATCGTTGTTCCCTGTTTTTCCCTTTCGCCCTCCAATATTTAACATTTTTTCCCCTATTTTTCGTTTTGCTTTACTAACAATACAGGATAATTCCATACGTGTTATTAAATCGACAAATAGAGGATGTCCCACGGGTTTTTCTTTTTTTGGTTGCTTTTTACCGGAAGCAGAGAGAAAGGTGAGTTGACATGATACAATACAGTGCGGTCACTTTTTTCTTTTTTTTTTTTTTTTTGTTAATATTCATATCCTATAGGATATCTTATAAAAATATATCCATATCTTAATAAAAAATAATAAATTTATAAATTAAATTAAATATATATATTACTAATAATATAAATTTTTAATTCAATAATTAAATTGTAAAAAAAAAAATAATAAAAATAAAAAATTTATAAAAAACTGCTTCAATATAAATGAATTATTTAAAACCTGAGGTAAAGATAGTAATCCTAAATGCATAAATTTAATAAATAAAATGGATCACAACAATTAACAAATAGTTTATATAGACAATTATCCTAATAAGTCATTAAATTTTCACCAAATTTTAATTTTTTTTTACCCAATATTTATAACACCCATCTAACACGATGCCTTATTCACGAAAGTAAAAAATTTATATTCAACATTTCAGAGAAACACACACATGTATATATATAAATATATATATATATATATATTAATTTTGTAAGAACTAAGAATTAAAAATCACAGTATATATATTAATAATGTACTTTGTTGCAGACCATATTGTAGCAGACTGTTCTTCCAGTATTTACAGCAGCACATTTTGACCCATATCTTTATGAAATATCCTTCAGACTTTAATCATTGGAGATGGAATACTACTGTATGTAATGAAATTAATTAAGTCGATCAACTTAAATTATTAATACAATCTCCTGATCTGGGTTAATTAGTTAATTTATTAATATTCTTATTGTTAATTGTATAATATAATAAATTCTTTGTGTGTGTGTGTGTGTATTTATATATATGTTGCAATAATATGTCATTAATTAAATGAAGTGTTATCTATTCCTAATTGACAGGAAAAAGCAATACTGAGCGAAAGGCTGATACCATTCAGTGGCGGACCAAGACTCTGTCCAGGAGCAAAGAAATATTATTTATAATTTTTTTTTTTGTTATATGATATATATTTTATTTATAATTATTATTTATTAATAATCTTATTAATAAATATTTAATTTGTAATACGTAATTAATATTATAATTGTTAAATATATTATAAAGAAAGTAAATTTATATTTTACTTATATTATATGCATAACTATTTAATTATTAGTGCATTATAAAACAATACTCATTATTCTTATATTCAATATTAATTAGGAGTTTAAAAAATATTTTTTTTAGATAACTACAATTACATAAGAGTATGTTCGTCATTTTAAAATAAATTGAGAATTTTATGATATAATTAAAACTACTGGAATTAATCAATTTAATAAGTCAAATCTTAAGAACCTATAAATCTTTTTTTTCCATTATTTTTATATTTTAAAGAATATTATCAAATTCCTCTTTTAAGGTATTATAATGTATTAGATGAAAAGTATGCCGAATGTAATCCAAAGTTGAGGGGGGTATTTATTTTTTTTCAAACATCAAGGAGCATCTATCCATTTCTCCAAACATGAAGAGTGTATCTGTTAATTCCCCTATATTTTATTTAAATTATAATATAGTCTAAAAAATATTTATTACAATATATTTTATTTATAAATTTATTTTTTTATTAATATTCTTATTAATAAATATTTAATTTCTAAGACGTACTTAATATTATATTGTTAATATATATATAAAAGAAGTAAATTTATATTTTACTTATATTATATGCATAACTATTTAATCATTAGTATGTTATAAAATAATACTCATCATTATTATATTCAATTTTAATTAAAAGTTTAAAATTAAATTTTTTAGATCACTAAAATTACATAGAGGTATCTTTATCATTTTAAAATAAATTGAAACTTTTATGGACATTTTTGAAATCATTAGAATTAATTAGTTCAATAGGCCAAACTTTAGAGACATATAAGTCTTTTTTCCTATTATTTTTATATTTTGAGAAATATTATCAAATTCCTCTCTTAAAGTATTAGAATGTACTAGTTAGATAGAAAATATGCTGAATGTATAAAAAATCTCCCTTGGATCACTTGTCAACCATTAGTTGACCGTAAAGTTGAAAGGAAAAGAATAAAAATATTACTTATTAGACAATTGATATACAGCTTGTAGAAAATAAATCGTCATCTACACTTTAAAACAATGAGCCTTAGATTTCGTCTTCACATTTCTAGCCAAGAACTCTACACATCTATGATTAACCTAGAAATCTAGCCCGAAATTGTGCTAATCTAAAAAAGTAGAGGTTGGTAAGGAGATTTGGAAGAAAGATTTGGCGTTTTGGAGGATCGTTAACCATACATATGTAATGGTGTGAAATCTATATTGATTTTTCCTAGTATCTCATTCGGTGTGTATGATTTGCATATGTAAGAGGTTGATTTGGGAGAAATAGATAATATTATATACATTCATTAGTAGATACGGATGGCTATCAGGCAAATCACATAGAGTTGACAAAAGAGTCTAGGACCGAGCTAGCTTGGCTTGGTGTTTAAGGCCAAGTTTAACCTATCCCTAAGTACATTTCGAACAGGGCCTAGGTTTTTATTTTTAATATTTGTTCCAGGCTAAGTTCGGGCTCGGGCTTTTATTTAGATATGGGGTCAGCTCGGTTAGTAAATTTAATCTACCAAAATTCTTAAAATTTGAAAACCTAATTTACATAAACTTCTCGCACTAGAGGTGTCGTCGGTTGCATTATCACCGTAGTCCCAACCTGTGGCCGCCATCAATCACAATCACAACCACCTTTAACTACTGTTTGTCACCTTCAGCCAGCACTTTGCACAGGTTAACTATATCTATTACTAATTGAAGCTAGATTCACCCTTATTTCAACTTTTAATTTTAATATTTGATTTGAACTTGAGATGTTGTTGGTTCATTGATGATTGAGGTTTTAATTATCTGTTGATTATATTCTAGTCTTTCTAGATTCTATTGGATGTATTTTTTGGGTTTTGAATTTGGTTTAGTTTGAACTAGATTTGAATTTGGTTTTTGGGTTTTTGAGTTTAGTTTGAATTTTAATATTTTGAGTTTGGGTTTTTGAGTTTGAGTTTGAACTAATATTTTGAAAAGGTTGATTAAACTGTTGCAAATGACTTTTACATAATGTTTATCTTTATTGTTTACCCGAGTCACAATTAAAAATGTTAAGTGCATGCTACAATATCTTGCATTTTGTCTTAAAATGTTTTCAAAGTTACTTTTAATTTACAAGAAAAATTATATTTGCTACTTCTTGGCACAACAACTTTCAGTTTGGTATGTGAGATGTCTTATTACATGTTTTTTAGGTGATAATAGATTAGAAATGAAGAATGGTGGGCTCTTAAGTATTCTTTACATGATTATCCTTAGTAAATTGTTACTTGTTTATTGCAAACTAACCCAATTTCAGGTGACTAAGCCATTGCTTTTCAAGTTGATCCTTGCTGTTGTTAATCTTGGGATATTATTGTGATGGTTCTCTCCTGATTCTGCAAGTGACTTAATAATTTGTCTTAAAAGATATGTTGGGCATTAAAAATCAAATGTTACTAGGGCAAGAAGATATGTTAGGTATGCAAAATCAAATGTTAATATGTGTTTTTACCTTGAAAATCATTGTAATGAAAATATTTCATCTTCTAGGGGCTAGGAATTGATAAGCTAGTAATATTGCTCTTAACAAACTCTTACCAGTATTCGTGATGTTATTGTTTTTCCCGTCCTGAAGATTCAATAGTAGTAGTTTACAATAATTGGTTCAGCAAAGTAGGTTTTTTTTTCTGGTAAACAATTATTTTGAAGTTCAGCAGGTGTAGCTTTTTTTTCTGTATAATATCCCATCTTTACAAAATTTTGGCACTATTTCAAAATGCTTCTTCTTATGTGAATTTGGTAAGAACAAAAAATAATTGGTGAAAGACATAAAACTTGCTGCTGTTAGTTTTTCTAGTGATATCATAGTCTCAGCAATAGGCATATTAGCATCTTTTATTAGATGATTTTTTTTCAGTGATTAAATTAAAGTGAAAGCATACATGTATTATTTTAAGTTGTAGATATAGTGCATTCTGAAATGTTATTTTGGATAGCCAAATTTGATTGGATGTTTAAAACTATTTTAGGTTTTGCAAACTCTTAAGATGTGTTGGTAGAAGCAATGATTTGAATTGAAATTAGTAGTTTTGTGGCATAAGAGGTCATATATATATATATATATATATATATATATAGAAATATCTATTAGAACTTTTGGCAATTTTTTTGCAATCAAAGGCACATTAAAATGATAATAGTTTAAGGGTGTATATGTCATTGAGCTAATTAAATATGTTATTTATTCAGTTTTCATTTTAATTTGTTATCTGTGCTGTGCTTCAACATGGTGCACGCACACACACACACAAAAAAAATATTCTAAGCATGCTTAAAATTTGTTAATAATGAGTGAAAATGTATAGAAAATTGACTATGTTTGTAACTTAGTGGACAATAATGACTTGTTGTTGTTATTGATAATATAATTTCAATGTATTTAGTCTATTTACAATTTGTTTCCTATGTTGTTGCCACTAAAATTTTGTGTGATTCAATTGATTGTTGCCTTACTTGTTGACTATTGTCAAATGTTAAATTTCTAAAGACATGAATTTGCTTGAATTTACCATCTGCATTTTACAAATGATTAGTAAACTACAACTAGTTTTAAAGATTTGACTATCAAATCAATAGTATTTATTAAATTCTAATCACATAATTTAATGCAGGTAAACAATGTCAAGTATTTAACAACACCATCAAGACATTATTTTACCAAACTTGTCCGATGATGGTGATGGTCATGATGATAGAAACACGAGTAATGATCATATTCAAAAAGCTGAAATTCATTTTATTGATATTACACGTGGCTTAAAAAAAAGGCGAAAGGATATCACATAAACAAAAAATATAAGATCAAAAGCTTAAGAGTACTTCACAAAGATCATTATTGATGACAAGCAAGTGAGGAGATGCAATTATTGTATTAATGAGCTGAAAGCACCACATAATTTCGGGATTACTCATTTGAAAAGACATATGGAATCTTGTGCTCAAAAGCATCAAAAGAATGAAGTAGAAGATGGTATTGATAAACATGAAATGTTTGATAAAAGTGTTGCTCGGGAAAAAATTGTCGAGATGATTATAATACATGAGTTATCTTTTTGTTTTGTAGAGTACGTGGACTTTTGAAAAATGATGAAATATGTTAATCCTTTGGTTGATAACATAAGTAGAAATATTTTGAAAAGTGAGATTCTTAAGTTGTTTAAAGTTAAAAAAAACAAGAGGATGAGATTGTTGGAAAACATTAAGAGTAGAGTGGCGATTATCACTGATATATAGACTTCGAGCAATCAGAAAAAGGGATATATAGTTGTTACAGTGTACTTTATTGACAACTCATAGATATTACATAGTCAAATTTCTTTATATTTATATGTTTTAATAAAATGTTAATTTTGTTTATTTTATATTTTTTAGCTTCATTTACTTGTCGTGCCCACATTATGTTGAATTACTTTGTGATGAGTTAGTGAGATGTAATGAATTAATTAGAATATAAATAGAAAGTTATCTATAGTTATTCTAAACAATTGTTCTACCAATGATGTTATGGTTGAGAAGTTGTTATTGAAGTTTCCGGTTAGTATTTCGATTTTAGATAGGAAATTGTTTCATATAAAGTTGTGTTACACACATATTAAACTTGATTATGAAAGATGGAATATAATTGATTGAAAGAGAGATTGAAAAAATTAGGGAGAATGTGAGTTAGCAGACTGCCACACCAAAGAGGATAGAAACTTTTGCTAATGTTGCACATCAAATACATTTAAAGATAGATAAAGCATTGACACTTAATTGTTTGATTAAATGAAATTCCATATATTCCATTCTTGAAGTACCGATGATGTATAAAAATGTTTTGACCCATTTGAAATAGCGTGAGTAACAATATAAAAGTTTATCTGATGAGGTTGAATGAGAGTTGGCATCAATGATGATGTTGCATTTAATTAAAGTCATTTTACAAATTGACGAAAATGTTTTCAAGTACAAAATACCTAACGTCTAATCTCTTTTCTCTATTGATTTGTAAAATAAAATTGTAAATCAATGAATGACATAATTCTTCGCACCTACAATACAAAGCATGGCCAATAAAATGATTGCTGAGTTTGAAAATATTGGAGTGATATTCATAAGCTGTTAGTTGTAGTAGTTTTTCTTGACCTTAGGTATAAAATGATGTTGGTTGATTTTTATTTTCTGAAAATTTATAGAAATAATGCTTCGGAGCATTTACAAAGGGTGCATATTGATGACTTAGTCAAGCATAATAAGTCGAATACTACAACAAAATAAAGAGTTTTTGATTCATTAGTCGGGGGTAGATCTTCACAATCACTAAAAAGGTATTGGGATTTGATGAAGTTAATGCGTATATAACCCAATGTAGTTATCCTATATAATTTATGTTTGTGTTAAATAGTTACTTGTAGGAAGATCTTGTTAAGAGGACTTCGGATTTTGATATTTGACTTAGTGGAAGATACTAACTAGTACTTGATATTATTATTTTATTTTATTTTATTTTACTTATATATCGTGATTTTAATAAATTGACATTATTATTTTATTTATAATTTCAATATTAATATGTATGAATTTCTTAAGTACATAAGATTAAGTATCTTATTTTAGCTAAAATAACTAAGGATATTTTAGCTATTCTAATATCTATTATTGCTTCAGAATTTGCTTTAGTACTGGAGGTAGATGTTTGAGTTCACATCGTAATAGATTTCATCCAAATACATTGGAAGCCTTAATGTGTACTCAGAATTGGATATGGGCTTCTATTTGAGATATGAAATTATTTTAATAATTATTTAAAATTATATTTGAATATTTTTATTAAAAATTATATATAATCTCGTGTTTCTTTTTTGGGTAGAGTTTCAAAAAATGGGATATTTATTAGAGCAGAAGTAATGGATGATGATGAAGGAACCCCACCATCATCAAGCTTTTGGTTTGTTAACAAGTAATAAGAAACAATTTTTGGAAAATGAGATGTTTTAGTTATTTCCATTGTTGTTCAATTACTGTTGTTTTTTTTTCCTATTGTGATAATTAATGAATTGTTACTTTTTTTATTGTGATAGTTGCCAAGTTTAAAATTATTGCATGTTTTGTTTTCATTTTTGGGTTGTTATTTTATTTTTGGTTAATAAATTTGTTTAATAGATTTCTGGGTTCAATTATTTTCATTAATAGCTCACTTTATTTTAAACAAATTTATTTTAATACATTATTAGGATTGGCAAATCTATTTGCTTAAAATGAAGTATAGGAATTGATTTATAGATTGTTGGCCCAAATTCTAAATTCCAGACAAATCTAAATTCATTAAATTTCTGCTATCATAACGAAGCTTTAGAAGCTCAGATTTTAGGCTAGGCTCGAATCGGGCCAAGCCATTTTATATAAAATTTGGGCCCGAGCTTGAATGATTTAAATCGACTTTAGGCCGAGTTTTTTAAAATCTAGCCCTCACCTGAGAATTTGCCAATCTTAAATGCACAGATTAGGATTTTTTCTCGATTTGATGCATGCATACTTGAATTAATATGTTGATTGATTTAGTTTAGGGCCTGTTTTTCTTCGACTTAAATCTGAATAAAATTATTCAGACGTTTAAGAGCTATTTGTTTTTTTTTTTTATATATGAAAATTTATTAAAAATGTCTGAATGTAACTAAGTTAAAAATTTTAACTTATATCTAAATAACTAAACATCTAAATGAATTAAATATTTTATTTATCAATAATATGCTAGTTTATTACTTAATGTTTATCAACAACTTAACATATCAATTTAGATTTTTTATAGCATATATGTCAACATATCTGTTTCAAATTTTTTTAATTTTTATAAAGATAAATAACTTAACATTTATGTTCAAACATATAAGGTAAAAAAAACAAACATAACAATCAGATTCAAATTTTAGTCAAATTCAAATTTTAATCATATTCAAATTTCACAAAAAAAAAAACAAAAATACTACCTTAGTCTATATTTATCAATTTTGGTTTTGATTTTTGCTTGAGGTTGGTTAGTTGTAGGTTAGACATATGTGCACATATTATTTTTTCCAATTTGATACATGCATGCTTGAATGAATATGTTAATCGATTTGATTTAGCTTATGTTATCAATTTTAGGTTTCGATTTTTGGTTGGGATTGATTGGTTCGATATATATGCACAGATTAGGGTTTTCTATTTAATGTATGCATGCTTGAATTAATATGCTAACCGATGTGATTTAGTCCATGTATATCAATTTTTGCTTGAGGTTGGTTGGTTGCGATGAATGGTTAGATATATATACACAGATTAGGATTTGTTTTTGACTTAATGCATGCATGCTTGAATTAATATGTTAATCGATTTGATTTAGTCTATATATATCAATTTTGGGTTTTGATTTCTGCTTAAGATTGTTTGGTTTTGATGAATGGTTGGATATATGTACATAAATTGGTTTTCTTTTTTTTATTTTTTTTGATTTGATGCATACATGACTAAATCAATATTTGTGATGTCAACTTTATTTAGTTTATATTATGCAATATTGGGTTTCGATTTTTGGTTGGGGTTAGTTGGATGCGAGAAATGGTGTCTATGATGTTAATCATTACTATTGCATATATGTGTATTGATGATGATTTGTGTAGGAATGGCATATCAATTGGAAACCAAGACTTGACTGCACTTCCTGTTAATCGAGAACAAGGATAACTTTGGTCTACAATGCCACGTACCATTAGTTTCATGCATGCATTATGTTATAACATATTGTATGTGTTGAGTTATAGCCATAATGTATGATTACAAATGTATAAGTTGCTACTGTGTGTGTATGTTGACACTGGTTTCCATTGTTTACTTTTCTAACAATTTATGTGGGTTTGATATTTGGTGTAACATCAATGGAAAAAGGTTAGACAATGGTAAAGTCAACCTTGAAGACTACACACTTAATGTGTTGTTGGAAGATATTAAGTATGCATACAGTTATAAATAATTGGATTAATGAGAGTTTGTTACTTTGGATGTAAAGTACCTATAGTTAGTGGAAAGGTTGTACCTAACATGTAATGGTGATTTATCTGTTGTATTCAATAAGCATCAACATAGAGGTTATATGTCTATGATAAGTTGCCACTGAACCAAGGTTCTAATCCTGATTCATGTGAACAAGTTGCCACTCTGCCTGACCAAACGATTGACAACTTTTTTATATTATACTTCAAAGATGACAATGCTATTCTCCTCAAGCTCAAACACATTTAAGTAGTGTTACAAGACTTTGTTTATATTATCCTATTGCATGGACATGCAGCAACAGAGGTAATGACTCCTCGCTGTACTCCGCAAGCAAAATAAGTTGCAACACCTAAAGCCTATAGTGACATATATGCTTCAAATTCAAAGGATGATCTGCCCAATGAAGGTGATGACAAAATGAGTGATTGCAATAGTGGTAATGATAATAATATTGCAAAAGATGACAATATTGATGATGCATCCACATTTAGATATAACAGAAATAAATGGGCTTTGAGTTTTGTCTAGATAACAATAGTAGTATGGAGTTAAAGCAACAAGACATCTTCTAAACTGTTTACGATTTCAAAAGTGTGTTGAAGGTGTTTAGAATCCAACATGACTTTTGGTTAAAGAGATTGAAAAATGAGAAGACTTAGATAATCTATAAATGTGCTATAAGGGTTATGGATGTAGGATTCTTATTAGTCCATCTTAGTAAAGCTATCTTTTCATATTAAGACTTTCAATCAAAATGGTAACTGTGGCAAGATTTGTGACAATTGGGAAGCAAACTCCACTTGGATAGTAGCCCAATTTCTGAGTCTATTTAGGGTAAACCTTAATGTAGACATCAAGTTTATTGCATCTAAGTTACTAAGAGAGTATGAGGTTACTTGCTAACCATTGAAGTTGTATAAGGCAATGCAGGAGACACTTAAGCTTCTCGGGGCTGATCGCTAACCTTTCTACACTTCAATAACTATTATATCAATAATATCTTTGCATTTAATATGTACAACAAATTTTAGTACTCAAGACGATATTTCAATTTTATGCTACTATTTATAATAATTATGACTAATTTGATAGCAATTAAGGTAAAATGAATTCAAATGTAAAAAATAATCTCTCTTCTATAACCTTGGAAGAGTACTAAGTAGCAACTTCAACTTGTTATACCAAGTAAGGCAGTTTAGGGTCTACTAGTTAACCAAGACACTTAATTATATAATGGTTTAATGGAAAACTTCAAAGTAAAGATTTTTTAAGCAGCAAAAGT
Source organism: Azadirachta indica (assembly GCA_022749755.1). NCBI lineage: Eukaryota > Viridiplantae > Streptophyta > Magnoliopsida > Sapindales > Meliaceae > Azadirachta > Azadirachta indica. Next base: position 8,644,585 of record CM040453.1, read on the forward strand.
CTACTAAATTAGTTAAGTTATCTAATATAGAAGGATTTACAACCATCTTGCGTAAATTATTGAAGAAGTAACATAATCTAATTACGACTCCTCTCAGATTCTTACGCAAAATCAAATGTAATGTTAATGGTAGTATTTGTTGCATAAGAATATGACAATCATGAGTTTTAGAGCATAAATCTTCAAATCCTCTATAAAGACAAGGTTTTTGTAGCTTGGAGATTACTTATCGAAAACTTTACAACTGACAAGTTTGGCGAAATAACTTTTTTTTATTCCAACTCAAAATGTAGCAAGTCAAAGGAAGCCTTATACACTTGTGCATTTCTTTGAGAGCCAAATTGGTTTTAATCTCTACGTCAATTAAATCTAATCTGGTATTTAACCTACCTTTAGTTTTACTCAAAAATTTTGAGTAAAGTACCATGTATGCCCTTACGTACATTCTTCTCAATGTGCATAACATCTAGTAGGTGACAAATTTTTAAATGCTTTTAGTATGGTAATTCAAAGAATATGCACTTCTTCTTGAGACATATCTCCTCACATCTATCTATTCTTTTCTTTTTTTTTGCATTTTAGACTTCTCGTGCAAATTATCAATATTTTCTACTGTCTTCAACACTTCTTTAACGCTCAACCGTTGAGGTGGAGAGTTTCGTTCTTGAAACCATTAAAAGTTTTCATTGTTGATATGAATAATTAAACAAAAGAAAGCGGTGATGTCTTATATATGCCATTTGTTTAGAATTTTCCATTGTTGAAACCATTAAAAGCTTTCATAGGTAATATGGATAATTAAATAGAAGAAAGTGGTGATATCTTATGTATGCCATTTGTTTAGAATTTTTCAACTTATATGCACTCGTCCCTTCTCCACGTATTAAACAAGCATAATATCTCTTTATGGTACAACCAAACAAGTTGTCATATATTGAAAAATCATTTATGATTTAAAATAAAACTGTATAAAGCTTGAACAATCCTTCTTACATTCATTATAAGCCTTAACTTAGAAATCCCACAAGATTTTAAGGCATCAAGCAATAGGCCTAAATATACATCATTGTCATTCATTGGTTATTGCAGACTTGAAATTAGAGAGTACAATATCATAAAATTTCTCTTCATACACAATCAAGGAGAGGGGTTATAGTTGACAAGTAAAACTAACCAACAATTGCATCTACTATTAAGGCAATTGTGATGATTCATTTTATCAGACGATAAAGACAATCGCATATTTTTATTATCTTATGCAATCTCAAGCCACATCTTATCCACTAAGTGCCATAATGGTAAGTCAGCTGGATGTTAAAGTTTTTCATCTTTAACCCTCTCATTTAAATGCCATAATAAGTCCCTTAAAGTTTGTAAAAATTAAAACACATGTTTTAATAGTGGAATAATCGAGGAACATCATATAACTTTAGAAAGAATCTTTGTCTTCTTATCAATACTATCTATTCGCTTCTTCCACCTTGATTCCCCATAACTAAGATATTCATTTAAATTCTCATAATCTTTTTAATAAAAAATACAAACGTTTGGGCATGCATGTATTTTCTCATAGTCAACACCTAATGCAACCATACATTTCTTCGTCTTATATGTACATGTGCGCAATATATTATCGGTTGAAATAATATCCTTCAAACAAATAAGTAGATAAGAAAAAGCTTTGATATGACCACCTATGTCACTGAAGATTATACAACTTTGTTAACCTTAATAACTCATTGTATTTAGTGCAACTCGGGTACAAAACATCTCAACATCTTCTAATAATTTTGTCAAACGAACTATAATCACCATCACCATGTGTGAAAAGATCATGTATCATCTCATAAACATTGTCAAAGTCATTGTATGTTATTTCTTGTCATGGTTTTAACAAGTTGTTGACGTTGACTCTCTGTGCCAAGACCATACTTTATATGTTTTATCTACACTATTCACAAACAAACGATTTTTAACTTTTCTCTAGAAGTATGACATAACACATTTACATATGTTCTGCATGAACATTTTATTATGTTAATATCAACAGAATTTTAAGTGGCAAACTCGATGAATTTATTAACCCCAACGTCATATTTATCAAACAATCTATCACATAATATTCACAATTTATTGATGCTCATGTTTTATAAAAGCCTCCTGACCATAAGATAAAAATTATGAGTATGTTAATTTAATAACCAATTTTATATGTAATTATGATGTATACAATTATTTATGAATACCTAAGTTTTCAAAAATAGTATTAGTTATGAGTTCCTTAACATTAGGCTCATTTCTACTAAATTGGCCTACATTATTATTAACTAACCATATTGTTACATTTGAAAAGCCTTAATATTCATTTTTTTATATTACAATTAGTATATTCCACATTAATTATTTACATGCTATATGGAATTAGTTAACAGTAGTAGTAATATGCAAATCATAAATTGTTAATAAAATCTATTAACATAAACAATGCTATGTCTAATATTAGTATATTTATCAATTTAATTCTAATGACATGCATATCAACAACATGAAGCATGAACCAAACAACATGTATATAATATAAAGTCCACATGGCCACCTATTCTAATTGAAATACCACAAATACCATAACAAATAAAAATAAATCAAATGTTATACTCTCTAATTTCAAGTCTATTATCACTAATATGTTACATAAATATAAGATCAATGCTATATGCACTTTTACACATTAAAATCATATGACTAATACATAGAAACACCAAAAATATATGTCACATGCCATGTATAATTTGTTATTCCAAATTGACAGAAATAAGCAGGTAGAAATTCCATGCTTATGTGCCCCCAGTCCTCCACAATCCAAGTCATGTTTAGCAATCAATTCAAAAACAGGGAACCCATGCATGCAAGGGACCACATGAATAAATTAGCGTATTAAAGCATTTGTAAAAAAGGATCCACCAATTTTTTAAAGTGGTCCACAAACTCAACAAAACAATTGACCACTTGAAAAAAGATTTTCACCATATGAGACAAAAAAGTATAAATCCATATCTTTTACAAGCCGAAATTCAAAAGAATAATCCTAGTACACATCAATAACAATGGAAACGTACAACAATTGTGGGACTCTAAAAGACAAAAATAATTTTCAAAATTAGTTAAAAAGTTTAATCATTCCAACATTTAGTTTACAATTAACAAGCAAATTATTTAGTATCTCAGACAGTACAATTCATGCAAATTAAAGTGTTACAAAACCCACGGACAAATCAACAATGTATAAACATGAATTTCATCAATAATGTAAAATCCTCCACGAAATGATCAACATATCACAATACATGTCAACAATAAACAAGTAATAGATGAAAATCGAAGTAACTCTTTGTAGTAGTTTCAACAATCTTTTAGTCAACTAGGTTCACAATGACGATGCTCTTTACGATGATTGCCAAAGAAATTAACAACTATAATAAGTTATTCAGGCAAATTAGTCAAAGATTGTGGCAAATCTAAGCAACAATGATTTAGGTCAATAGTAGAGGACGAGCAAGAGAACTTAGTTGCATTGTTTGGACTTTGACAATTTTTTGATTTGTTTAATGTATAAACAACCAAAAAAGACGTTGTTTCAATGTATGTATTACTATTATACAGTGAAATACATGATGATTTCTTTTTGTGCATATCATAAATAGTTCTCTTCTACTTGGTAAAAATGCTCGACAGTAAATAATACAAAATGCATTGTGCAACTATAGAATACGCAACGTTATCGTTCTAAAAGGCTATGGTGTCACGAATATTGTGTCATTTAGTTATGTTTAAATTGTATGATATTTGTTTGTCACCTACGTTTAATAGAAATTGATTTAACAGAAAACTATCACTATATGTTCATATAGATAATTTCAAAGCAATCTGTGACAAATAAATATCATGTAATTTTGGCACCAGTAAAAACCATTAGAACATAACCATCAAAAAAGCCGTTTTTTCTAGTACGGCTTTTAACTTTCTTCATTAAATCAAAGGTTGTATATATGCTTTAATTTTGAACATAGTACACTATTATATAAGATTGCATAAAAACATAGAGAATCTTCAATTTACCGCTGTGCATTTTTGACAATTATCAACATAATCCTAGAAATTTTGAAAGCCATCAGGGTGTCTCCAAATATTAGCTTACACTATTATTTCAAATAGTTAAAAGGGTAAAATTATAATTTTATAAATTTAAATTAATCAAAACAGTTCTTTTTTTCTCTCCTCTCCTCAGTTCTTTTCTTTTCTTCTTCTTTCCTTTGTTTTCTTTTTTATTTATGATTAGCAGCTATGAAAGGTTGCTTGTGATAACCATGATGCTTTCATATAATAGCCATGAAATGCTTGTAGCAGTCACCATGGTTGCTTGCAACAACAATTGGAGGCTGCCTACAGCAGCCATGAAAGGTTGCTTGTGGCAACCACCATGGCTGCTTGCAACAGCCATGTAAGGCTATCTATTGCAACCATAGAGGGAAGAAGAAGAAAATAGAAAAACCAGAGAAGGAAGAAAAAAAAAGAAAAGAAAAAATTAATTTTGAATTTATTATAGGTGAAATTGTCTTTTTACATGGTCAGCTTTGGTCAATTCAAAAAATTGTTAAACATAACGTCTAGGTTTAATGTTTGCGGGGGCGTCTTGATGACTTTTAAAATTTCTTAAGGGTATGCTGATAATTGTTAAAAATTGTTAGGGGTAAACTAAAGACTCCCTTAAAAATATAAATTAATATTGTAAACCCAACGACAATAATATATAATTTAAACAAACACAATAGCAATAAGCATATGATGTATTTTATTTAATTTCATAAAGTAAAAAATTGAATGAGAACCATTTGTGAATCATTAAACTTAACAATTCACATCTTTTTAATCTTTTGTGCTAATCTATTCAATAGAATTTTCAATTTAATAATTTGCCTAACAATTTTCACTACTTATGAAATTCCAAGCTATATATAATGAGTGAGAATTGAGCTCAAAAGGGTGTTTTCGATGAATGGTGATGGCCAACTACAGTTACTGGTGGCAAGGCATAGCATGGTTATGAGACAATGGCTTTGATTAAGATTTTCACGAAATTTAAGTATCATTTAATATACAGAGATAAGATTGTGCTAATGATGAAAGAAAAAAAGTTGAAAATCAAAATGATGCTAGTGAGGCTGAGCAATGACAATCACATAGTTTTGTTTGGTAGTGGCATGATGATAGTGAGCGATACAAAGTTTAAAACTTGAGATGGTGCTAGTCACAACCAAGAGTGTCGGCTAGCAACAATGGTGCAATGAGAGAGGTAGCAAATTGGAGACTATTGGTATTAAACCTAATTTCTACTTTTTGGAACTTAGTTACATTGTAGAAAATAAAAAAAAAATAGTAGACTTTATATAAATTAACCGAAAAGTAAGTTAAAGTTTAAAGACAGTTCATAATTATCTTTCTCTTTCCTTTTTCTCTCTTATGTAGAACCCATTGTAATTTATCACCAACTTACTTTATGATAGAAACTAACTCTTTTTTATTTAAATATTTTGTCCTCCTTTTTTAAGGTGAAAATTTTCACCTAAATTTAGATTCTTGTCGTCTTTTTTTACCCAAATTTAAATATATGGTAATGTTGCTTTACCTTTTAGTTACTTTTATCATATTTTTGTATTATTTTAATATTACTTTCTAAATTTGAAGTTCTTAAATCCATATTTAAAAATTATATTTCTTTGTGGAGTATTTTTCTTTTAAATTTAAAGAATTTATAAGTCAAATCTATACATTCAATATTCTTATTTTATCATTAAGATAAACGGACAATAGGGTTGAAGTACATGATGAAAGAGTCAAAGAAAAAGTCTCAAATCTCAATAGCGCTCAAAATTATGGTGCGTAATTGTCCTTTACATTATAAAGTGCATTTCTCTCTCTTCTTTCTTTAATATGTTATCAATACTGTTTATTAAATGTTTGCAATAGAAGTTTGTACGTAATCTAATGTTAATGTTATAGTTGAAGTTTATTTATGATTTGATATTGTATTTATAAAAGGTTCTGTATTAATGGAATGAATATTTAAAAAAAAAAAAAAAAAGATACATAATCTTCACTTCTGCCACAAAATTAAAACGACATAGAATATTCTGCCGTAACCTTTTCATAGTTTTGGCAAAAAGTCAGTTTTAATTCTCGGCCCAAACGAGGTGTGATACAAATCCGTCACCACAAGAATTGTCGCCATCACTAAATGTTATGAACTTATCTTTCATATTTTTTAAAAATAATTTAATAAAAATGATTATCTTGTTTATAAAAATATTTTTAAAGCTAGAATTTAATTAATTTATTATAAGTTAGACGTGAACGAAAAAATTTTAATTTAATTTTAGAGTTAGACATAATTATCAAATTTTCATTAAAAACATACATATTTATTTAAATTTAAAAAAAAAAGATGAAAACACACTAAAATATTGATATATAATAGTTCAATTCTTCTCAAGTATTTAAATTGATTCATTAAATATCTTTCTTTTGTTCTCAAATTTAATAGGATTCATTTTCTCAGAATTCGAAAGACAATAAAAATATGATTATCTAAATTTATCCCTTCTAATTTTTATTTACATGACATAATTATATCATTAAATATTAACTATATTACCATTTTATATATTACAAACTTTTTCACTATATTTTCGTTACATTAAAAAACTTGAAACAATATCCAATGTGGCGTATATATATTCAATGAAAATCTAGCAAAAATGCAAGTACCAAATCTTAAACAACTCAAACCAGCATATATTTCTATATTTTACTGTTGCCTTTAAAACCCTAATACAGAAACTCTTACACTTCTTCCATTTCTGCATCAACAATGGCGTCTCTTCAAAACAACACTATGACATCGATCCTCCTCTCACAAACAGTCGCCATTTGCACCCCTTTGTTTTCATATAAACCAACAAATCACATTTCTCCAACAATCATGTCCAATGGCTTCTTCTTCTTCTTCTTTTGCTGCTGCTGCTGATCCTCGTTTTGCAGTGACAGAAGAGCAGTTCAAACTGTTTCACAACATTGATCGCATTCTATTCACCCGGCTTGTTCACAACCTCCGCCACAACCCCGCCGAATCAATGCAGGTCATCGCCTTCTGGATTTGGCTTGAACGTTCCGGACAGTGTCGTCAATTGGTGAAGCACATGTTAACATGGCCGGATGCTTTAATATCAGCGCTAGCCGACGAGGCTGTTTTACTGTTAACTTGCATTGAGAATGAAGAGTTGCCTTTAGAAAATATCGACGTTCCTCTAACGCAAAGCATGACCCAAAATAAGGGTTCTCTGAAGTTTTTCCATGAAAATCGTCTGATTATTCTTCATGGCGTTACAAGAACTGTTAATGAAGTCTGCATCAGAGCTTTCGGAGATATTTTGCTGCAACATGCAATGGAACATAAGACGATTTCTGATGGAAATACTGAAAATTTATTAGGGGAGAATGAAATTATGAAGGAACTAGTTAGTCATTATGGTCGAGTTATTGCAAGTCCTGGTGCTATGTCCCAGAAACTTTCACAATATTGTCAGGCTTTTGATCCTTATGGTCATGTATTCCAGGGGAATCCTGATGTTTTGAGCAATGAAATTGGCGAGATTTTGAGCGATTTACGAATAAGTAATAGTAGTAACTCTGAGCAGGAAATGGAATTTGTACCAGCAGATGAGAGGACAATTTTCTTGACATTTTCCAAAGGTTACCCCATTTCAGAAAATGAAATCAGAGATTTCTTCACCAGGTACAAATCAAATTTTCCAACTTTATTTTTATTCTTTCTGGGTCTGCCTGTGTTATTATTATTATTATTATTATTATTTAATTAATGGGTTAATTCTATAAACAGAAAATTTGGAGATTGCATTGAATCAATTTACATGCAAGAAGTCTCGGCAATAGGGCAGCCATTATATGCACGTCTCGTTGTATATCCTGCTTCTTCCATGGAAGTGGTGCTTGAAGGCAGAAGCAAAGCAAAATTCTCCATTAATGGAAAGCATGTATGGGCCCGAAAATATGTGCGTAAAGTTCAAAGAATATCGCCACCGCGGCCATCGTCGTCCTCGGTCTTCATCAAACCAACCACCGACGCCACAAACTAATTAATTAGAAATTATTATGAAGTTCTCAACTTTTGCCTTGGAGGTTGAATACATTGGGATAGATTCTATAATGAAATTTCATTATTGCAGTTGATAAAATTATACTGAAATGCTTATTGCGTTTATTACATTGTTCATTAAACAAGTGTTCCATCATATATATAGAGCTAACAGTGGTAATTACATGCTTCTCAACATTTTTGTGCGCAAACTATTTGGCACATATCAAATACATATAGTACCCAAAATTCATGATTCCTATCACTGACAGTAACCAGAACATTATCCAATCTCCCTTCCTTGATATTATTTGGCAACCCGCTGGTGGATTTGTGAACCAAATCTGTAATAGCTATAATAGCCGTAATAGCCGTGGTGTCAGATATATAGAACCTAATTCCAACTAGTAATGATATCATAGCCGTTGGAGCATTCCTCTCTTGATAATACAATTCAACATTTTTCAACCTGTCCTGCAGGGAGGTGAAATGCTTCTCGAACCTTTAAATTTGCTAGTGGCGACACAGCACAAGCCATAGTGCTGACATGGCAGCATGACCATTCCAGGTTGGTCAATGAGCTTATATATGCATGTGTCCGGACTCCGGACAACGTGTAATCGTCTCGCCTCAACAATAGAAGACCCCACCATGGTGATGGGTTATATATTTTGATGACATGTGAGTAGGGATGGCAAAAATCTCCCAACTGGTCCTTACCTCGTCCTGTTTGGGGTGGGCGGATTAGGGCTCGAAAATTTAATCAGTTCAAAAATTTGGACAAATTTGAGATTATATTTTTTTACCTCATTTAACCCAAAAATTTCTGTAATAAGGATACTATAACTACCCAGAAAACTTAACGAGAACCGGTAATTCGAGTTGGATATTATAACTTATTTGAGTTGAGCGAGTTAGAAACAAAGATGGATTGGCCTCGACCTTTTTTTATTTAAAATAGGGGAGGGGTGGGGTTCGGGGCCAAACGCATCCCATACGGGACTGTTTGAGAATGGCAGCCACCGTTGGAAACCCGGCCAAGTGCCATCCCTACATGGAGAGGCGTCAAAGTTCAACGTGTGAGATTTTTCCACGTGGGAAACAGTAAGCGGTGGAGGCAGCAGTGGCTAATAGGTTGAAGACTAGAAATGAAATGGTCCAGCTGCTATTTTGAAATGTTGGCCTAAATGTACGTCGTCTGTCCATTGTTAGTTAAGGCTTGGAGAATTGTTAAGCTGCTAACTATATAGTGGTGCTCAAGAAAATGCCAGTAGATCATAAAGGGAGGATTCTGATTAGGGTTTTGAGGTCTGTTATCACACTCCAATGAAGAATATGCGAATAAATGATAACCAAGAAGAGCATTCCTAAATAAACAGAGGGCATTTGGTCTAGTGGTATGATTCTCGCTTAGGGTGCGAGAGGTCCCGAGTTCAATTCTCGGAATGCCCCCTCAATTATCTTATATCTATGAGTATTAATGTATTAATGTTTTATCTAATACCTGAATCTTTCAGTTATGGCAGCCTGGGTATTTGTCAACCCAGACCTTACTTTCATGGTAATAATCCTGGTCTTGAACTGTTTCCTTAATCTTTCTTTTGCGGATTGCTGCAGCCAGCACTCTGTGCAAAAATGCTGTTGAGTTGAAGTATATCCCTTGACCACCAGCCTTGTCGAATTGATCGGCGCCCATTCTTGGAGCTATAAGTCTAGGTGAAGCTTAGCTAGTCTTATACATGGCCGTGTAAAGAACAGGAAACTGAAGCTTTATGGGGTTTCACGTGTATTATTTAGGCCAACTGCACATGGCGTAGGCCTCAAGGAATTAGGAATAGTAGCTATTAGGGTTAACATTGTGCTACCCTAAAAATTAATTTAATACGCAATTCACGTTAAGTCCTTGTAAATTCATTGACATAAAATCTCTTTAAATGATATAAAAAATTGTGAAACGAAAATGTACTCTTGAAGTCAAAAATAATATTATTGGTTAATGATGCTCTTAACAATAAATTTAGTAATGTAAAAAATTGTCAAATTTGACATCCAAGCACTAGCGTTGATAGCGAAAAACCCATCATATATAGCTCATATATATATATATATATATATATATAAATCATCATATATAACTCCTATATACATATACATATTCTTAACCTATAATGAAGGGGAAAATAATCCATCCATCCTTAGAGAGTACTACTTCTGACGTAATGCAGAGCAAAAAGGTTTGGTGTATGAGAAATAATTATCCTACGTACATATATTTACATAAACATACGCAAAATAAAAATTTAATATACCGACTAATTTTGTAAATCAAAATAAAAGCAGGAGCCGTGCTGGTGAAATGCTGCTTTTAATTGTTTAATATATCAAATTGTAATCATAGGCAAACAGGGCATTTGGTCTAGTGGTATGATTCTCGCTTAGGGTGCGAGAGGTCCCGAGTTCAATTCTCGGAATGCCCCATAATCTGTGCTGTGAATCTCCTTTTTAATTTAGCCCACGGTAACTAATATTAATACCATTTCATTCATCAATAATTTGATACTCAATACTCATATTCACATACAAGCGATAATGGTTTTATTATCAATAATACACGGTGCTCCGTAAATATTTCCTGGGAGGTGTGTCACATAACGATCTTGATCATCATACAGGTATATGCAATGTTGAAAGAATATAACCTTTTAATAAATTCAAGTATATTCAAATATTATTACTATATGATAAATTATCAAAAATAATTTCCATATTAACTATCCAGATCACTATTCACATGAACCTGTTTGATGATTTGTGAATTAGCAGCAATACTAATATACAATAATTTATGACCTTTGATTCTTTCTGGAGTTTGCCATTCATTCAACATCTAGGAAGTTAGTGCTAATGCAAGGAACCAGCTGTCTTCTGGAGAAGATCATAAAGAGAGATAAGAATTTCAGCACTTATCAGTATGATAATGAGCCACTCCAAGAAATCTGATTTCCGATTTTGAAGAATTTCCTGAAGAAAGCGAATATTGTGCTGCAAACACAAAACAAAATTTCACAACCACCAAACTTTAGTTGGAAGGCAACACAAGTATTCATAGAATGGAGTTGATGAAGTTTGGGAGAAAGGAAAAAACAATACCTCTACAAACTTCAACTTGAAATCAAGACTTGCAAATCTCTGTGTCAATTCAAATTCATCTCTCAGGTATTCCCATATTTGTGCATATTTAGCATCCTTCCAGGCAATGTCTGATCTGTATAAACCAACAAAATTTCCTTTACTTGAATTATGCAAATAGCAAAGCAGCAATAAACCCTTTCTTCTGAAGTATTGTTACTTCTACAGTAGTTAAGTGATTGAAATCGCGTTCTCATTTTGGGCCTTACAAAGTTTAAGATGTTGTAACTTTGAAGCTATAATTGTTGTGAGATGAAATCATTAAATGTCAGTTATATAAAAATCAGTGATCTCCACTAAAAGTTAAATGTTTGCCAAAAACTTTACCTGTGTGCTTTCAAAGTTAAGTGAAAGCACAAGAATACCAAACGTAGCCTTGGGCCCAACTTATTGTTTGTATAAAGTTGTGCAGTGTGAACCACTGCTTTATGAAGCTCTTGAAGAAATATAGAAACTCCAGCTAATCTGTTTGACGCGTGATGTATCTTCTACTTGTTGTGTTCTTTGTTTCTTCCAACAAATAAAACAGAGAGAAACCTAGGTGTGATATCCAGACTTTCCGGTACCCTACTTAAAATTTCTGTTCATGTATTTCAAAATGTTGCAACTTGTAATCAGTTTTGCACTCACATCTATTTTCTTTTATCAGATATAGCTCCGGCACATTCAAGCAACAAAGTGTAAGTTCAGAAAACCATCCTTGGAAAAACAATATATTTATCGCATGATTTCCCACTCTTCAAGTGCTACATGCTCTAAAGATCATGCATTACATATGCTGACAAATATTTTTGTCCTATTATTGCTGCAAAAAGCATAGAAACTACAAATACTGGTTAATCACATGAATAATCTGTCACAAACCATATATTTATCTCCTCAAATTAAAAGTCACATAAACAACTGATATAGTTATAATATAACTAAATATTCCTTCAACATGGGTTATAAAGTCGTTACCTCTCAAAAAGACCAAGCTTAAGAATGACATCAGCGAGATTAGAATTAGCCTTTCCCACAAGTTGAAAAAGCTTTTTGCTTTCCATGGTGAATGTTCCAGTTTTCTCCATCCCACGGTTTATGTCAGTAAATTCTGCAACCATTCCATCAACCTAAGAGAAGAATAAATTTCTCAGCAGTATTATCAAATAAATTCTACCATTTAAACACTTCTAAGATAATACGGCACATACCTGCCGTACATAGTAGTCAAGAGCAATACTTTGACCTAGAACACTACCAATTATACGGATTCCATCAATGTTCAAGAACTGTAACACGATGTGATCTAATCCCCCTTGCATCCATGTATCGAGAGTTGGCTTTTCTATCACTTCATACTCTGTAGTTCATAAAGCATCATCAAGTGCGTTTTAACTATTTTTGTTTCATATTTAAGTTCAAATAATTCATAACATGTACCATCTCATGTAACTTCCATAATTTGAGGAAGCAACAAGTCTAACTATCATCAACTGCAGATGATAACAACCAAAATGTAAAGACCAACTGAGCCCTCTATGGTAAATAAACTCAATGAGGTTATATAACCCTATCATATTTTTGTTTCATCAAGAAGTGAAGCACTAGCATCCTAACTTGGTTCATTGACATCACATGATTCTTCGGGTTTCAGATAAGTATTTTAGTTTGATGGATGCTGTAAATGTTTGACCTTTATCAAAATCATCCGGCTAAAGTGCAATATATGGAATAGGTACCCAAAACAATGGTTCAGGAAGCAGACATCTCAAGTCCACTGCTCCATAAAATTACATTTCCCCTGGCAAATCCAATGCAAATAGTTTGCCAGAGATTGTATGGATCAGTCTCAAATCAAATAAGTTGGGATAACCTTGGTGCAAAGTAAAAATAACATAAAAACACCAGCTGAAAATGAATGGTGAAGAGGAATCATTTTTATTGATTTATCTACTTTTAACAACCAACACATTTTTGCTATAGCAAGAAGCAAAAACAACTTTCTTCAGCTCAGATTTGCTATAATATATGCATGATATGTCAAATTTTAATGCTACCAAATTATCATGTGCGAGCAAATCCATGTCTATAATAGAGGAAGATAAAACTTACCGTCCTTTCTCATTTCTGGAAGTAGACCTGACGCATGCCTTTCCACAATTTTTAGATACCCATCAACCTCATGTTCAGAAACATTAAACAACACAATGGAGCCATACTGGAAAACTACCATGAAACCACAATCACTTCCACTAATGGAAGCACCAGCACCCTGAGACAAGCAACTAAAGACTTTTCTTTAGTAATAAATACAACTAGATCTCCACATTTTTTGGCAAAACATAAAATATCTTCATAAAGTTTCAGAAGCAGAATATTGAAAAGGAATGCACATTTAACAGCTTCTACATTAAGGAAAAAGCACATTACACATATTAGTTGACATCAAAGAAAATCCCAGTCTACCAAAATCCACATATTATCAGCTCTAGTAAGAACAGAGAAAAATAAATTTTCAAATTGGATGCATATGCATAATAAATACTTGCAATTCTCCCATGCAATCAAATTCATAAAGCCATACTCCTTTTATACAATGTCAACTAAGCGAGGTGGGCAATGCATTTATGCAAATAAGCTCCAACGAGTTCACAACAATTGCTATGAATCAATTAACAGAGCCTAATTCAAACAGAAGCAATGCATGAACTTACACTGGAATTGATAATATTGCCGAATTTTAAAACAACATAATTAGTCATACGCGATGTTGGTGGGATAAAATTCTGCTTGTTCTGTTCCACCAAGGTCCTCAAATCCACACTACACCGAATATATACCCACAGAAAATTAGATACAGAATTTACCAGATGATAGCAGTACAGTGTATTAAGGGATTAAGGATTTAGTTCAGGGTTTAGGGTTTTAGGTTAACTTAATTTACAAAAAATCTACACTATTTCCGCCCAATTTCCATATCACTTGATTCAAACTTAAAAAACCATCTTCATAATTTGTTAATAGAAAAACGAATTAAGTAGACGCAACAAAATCAAACCTTGTGGAGAAAAAATAGGCTCTAACAGGAATCGACTTCCTAGGGGCGTCCTCCAAACTGCCGTTAGCGCCGTCTCCAACTTCAGAACACGAAACGGCTTCGTTCCAGTCAACTACAGCATGGGGCTCGGCAGAGGAAGCAGAAGTAATGCACCTAGCAACAAACGAACCACTAAAATCCAACTTGAAAGTTCGTTCATTGAGAATGGAAGAAGAATAAGAATGTGCGTCTCGCGTTCGGACAGTCACAGTCTTGGCAAGAGACAGAGTCAACGGCGGCCGGACATGGACGTCGCGGTGGTGCCGCGGCTGCCGCGTCGGCCGTGATTTTGGAAAATTGGTGAAGATTGTTCGGACGGGTTTCGCGCGTATGGTCCGCAAGTAGGCGTCCATGCTACGCCACATCTTCTTTTCCCGTTCTCTTGTCTGAGTCTCTATTTCTTTTTTGGGGTTTAGCGAGCAAGGGTTTTCATTTCATTTCCTGCAACAGCTTTTGATAATTTACTTGCATATTTAATTTAAAAATTATATGTATTTTTAACAAGAAAAAATAATTAAGATAAATTTAAATACCCAATATATAATTTTTTTCGAATGTTTAAAATAATTTTCTTGAATAAACAAAAGTTATAGTCAGACCTAAAATTTTTTAAATTTTGTAACGTTGATAATTGTTTTTTTTGGGGTGTCAATTCGCAATTCGAATTCGTTGACGGGTTCATCACATTTCATCAGTAATGCCAAGCAGCAAATCATGATAGAGTTAGGGCTAGTTTGATGTTGTTGTGAATTTTAAAATAATTTATTTTTATTAAAAAATAATTAATTTAAAAAAAATTAATTTAAATTTGATAAATTTTATTAAACAGTTTTATATATTTGATAAATTTTATTGTTAAAATAGTGTAATAACCTTAATTATCAAAATATACATAATAAATAATAATGAATGAAATAAAATTTTAGACAAATGTTTTTTTATATAGATTCATATGTTTGTTTTTTTGTCTAAACTGTAAACATAAATAAAATTTAAATTTAATTAAAATTTGAATCTGAATAATATATTTATTTTTTATTTTAAAATATTAAAAAATAAATATTCAGTTATTTTTTTTAATAAAATAAAAAAAATTAAAAATTAATATTTTAACATTTATACTTTTTAAAATAATATATTTATATTTATGATAATTTTAATTATATTAAAACAATAATAAATAAAAAAATTAATAAATTATATTAGTATGTACATTATTTATTTGCTTGATATATATATATTTTTAAAAAAAATAATTTGCAATCGATGATTATCAATACAAATTAAATAAAAATAATAAATTACATTGTAATATAATTATAATTATATAAATTAATTACAATAATTAAAATATAAAATAAATTCAATTGAGAGAACAAATAGAGTGAATTCATAAAAAGAGATACGTAAAAAATAATTAATTAGAGTTTTAATTTTGTTAATAAATAAATTAATAAAATAGAGATATTTTTAAAAAATAAAAATATTAAATTATTTATGTATTTGTTTATTTAGATTTAAGTCACAATTTTTAATTTAATTATATTCAATTTTTTTAACAAATATTCATGTATAAATTAAAAAATAAATAACTCTTACATGTCTAAATAATTATATTCAAATTTCAATCAAAAAAATTAATAAGTCCTAACTTAAAAATAATCTATAGCAAAAAATATAAAAATTTTAATTATATTTTTATAACATAAAAAAATAAGTAATAAAAAAATATTTTGATTTTAACAAATTCATTTTTTAATTAAAGTTGAAATTTAATAATTATTTTAAAATTAATTTTATGTTTTTGTAATTTTAAATAAGTATATTTAATATTATATTTACAAAAGAAATTACTTTTTAAAATCATATTTTAAAAAATAATTCTTTTTTAACTTTTTAAAATCTTCTGTAAATTAAAGTAAATTTTTTCAAAAGTAATTATAGAAAAATTTTACCAAAAATTTAAAATAACTTTTAATTATTTAAAATTACTTTGATATCCTTCAACAGCAACCCTAATCAGCTCTAAAAATAGTTGAAACACATCACTGATAGTCATTTAAACCCTGTTTTGACATCACTAAGAACGAAGTGGGGATTAGATAGCAAAACCTTACAAGGATTTGTAGGGTGTTGATAGCACTATTGTCTTCCAATTCAAGCCTATAAAACGTTATGTCATTTGTCTGTCCGGCTTGGTGTGGACTATGGGCCGTCGAGAGCTTTTCATGAATTGATTAAATTTGGGCCTCATTCCAACTCCAGGGCCCCAACAACTGTGGGGTTTCTCACTGAAAAAATACAAGCAGCCATCTCTTCTTTTAAAGCCAACTACTGTATATTACGCGTAGATATTAGGATTATATTACTGTTATCAGTCTTTAGTTCCAGTAAATATCCAATGTAGATATTAGTAGATATAATGTTGTAATATTAAAAAAAAATAATTTTCTTTTTTCTTGAAAGTACAAACTTAAAATAACTATTCCTTTTCGAATTTGACAAAAGTAAATATCAGTAGATGTAATATCGTAATAATTTAAAAAAGGAAGTAGTTTTCCTTTTTCTTGAAAGTACAAACTTAAAATAGAGACTATTTCTTTCCAATTTTGACAAAATATTATTGTATTATTAGGTTTTAAATTATTTAAAACCCAAATCAAATGTTAGAAAATATTTTTAATATAGCACATTTTTAATAATTATCAATAAATTATACATCAAATATTACATCAATTGAAATATAAATTTTTATATCTAAATTTTAAATTATATGAGAGAAAGTTAAAAAATGTAAAAATTGAGAAAAATAAAAATTTTGAATAGCAACAACTAAAAATTTTCTAGTCATAATAGGTATGAAAATTTTATTTCATATTTCTTTTGTCTAAAAAAAAATAATGACAACTTTATATGAAATTTTTATGACAAGATAATTTTTTTTAATTTTTTTTATTAAAATAAGAAAAAGATAAGAAAATTTAGTTGCAAAGTGATAAATTATATAAAACACCTTTTTATACAAAATTCTAAAACAAATTGATTGATCTCGTCTTATTTACCTAATTTTAATAATGTTGATTTTGACAAAATAGATCTGTCAATAAAATAAAATTGATCTGTTTAAGATTCTTGATAAATTTTTAATATTATATATAATTTATTACATTAAAAAAAAATTGTACTTCAATTTTTTTTTTCCTTTTTGGTTCAATTTTATGTGTCCTACGTCAATATTGTACTTACATCCGAGTGTAGTCAATTTTTAATTCTTATAACAATTTATTACCATATACTACCACTTTTTCAATTGCATAGTCTAGAAAATGTGCTTTGGATTTTGCTTTAAATTCTATTAAATTGACTACACAGTAGACTAGGGTTTGTTTTTGGTTGGATTGATTCCCAACTTGAACCACACCCCTTTTGGCTCGTGGCATCATCTATAATGATTTTTTTAAAACAAAAATTGATACAATAATTAGTATATATATTTTCATTCTCTTTAATTTTAAATTAAAATGCATACATTGCATGACACATTTCACAATAATTATGAATCAAAAGACACCATATGATCTTAAATTATTTTATGCAATAATGGTGAAAATGAGACTCAAAGAAAAAAGTGTCTTGGAGAGATCACCGGTATTTTGTCTCTTATTGTACATCTCAGAACTGCTAGTTGCAGCTCCTGTGGTTACAGAATATTACGACTTATAGACAAAATATGCGTCACATCAATTCAATATGACATTAAAAATAATACAAATCTAGCAGGTTCTTTCCATTTTAGGAAAATGAAAGTTCATATGTTTTTATTGTATAATTCATGTTGCCCATAAAATTTCATAGGTCCATTTGCAATAAAACAACTTATATTCTTTTATTTATATATATACATATATATATATATACACTTTTTTATTAAATAATTTATAATTTTTAAATAAAATAATTTTGATAATATATTAAAGATGGGTTTCCGAATATTTTTTATTATTTATTTAAAATAGTACTTATATTCCTTTTGAACCTTGCTAGTTTGAGCTTAAAATTTTTATGTAATTAATCGATTTTTGAGTCTTCATAGGTTTTGCTTACAAGGATAATTACTTGCCTTCGTAATAAATTAAGCTTCATATGCTAAACAAGATATACAACAGTTATGAAATATATATATATATATATATATATATGTATGTATATATATACACGTATGTTCTGAAGCATTATAAGTTACCATAATTTGTGCTTACACTTGAAATCATAGATGCAAACTATATAAACTAAATGGTAATTAATTGCTACATTTTCAAATCTTCTTCTCAACTAACTGTAGAGAGAGAGAGCAAAACAATGGTGAAAACAAGCTGTTGCACTGAACATTACAATGTTAAAATTTTAGCTTCTGTAATTCTGGTGGTAGTTAGGAGGAGAAGGTGCAAATGTGTTTTGTGTTGCCAAAAACATGTTGCGGACAGGATTGTTTCGTTGAATGGTAGAGGGAGAAGCAGTGGAATGGGGAGGGGAGAATCCTGATGATGCTGCATTGGACAACACTGGCATTGGTGCAACGTTTCCATTGCTGTGCATTTGCCATGCCCAGTTTGAAAATCGCTGTGCAGAAACAGTTTGAGCCCTCTTCTCTGTAGCCCTTTCCTGATAATTACTAAGACATAATCAACATAAAATTCATACAATTATGATCTAGAACTGAAGGAGGATGAAGAAATAGGAAAGGAGTACCTCATAGCCTTCTAAAAAACCAGGTTGTAAGCCGGCTATATCTGAAGGATATTCGGGCGCCATTGGGAGAACATGGTTGGGATGTAGCTGCATAGCCATGGAGACCAAAGTAGAGCTCTCAAGCTGTTAAAAGTATCAGAAGAGAAAAGAGGTTGGTGATGAACAAACTGGGCTGTTACTAGCCACCATTTCATTGTAATAAGCACTGAAGATTAGGCTTTTTTGCAATTTTCTGGTTTATTACCGCTTGTCTTTCTTTGTTGGGCAATTCACAAGCATCACAATGAAATAGGAAATTTCCTAGATTGCAATGATCATTTCCATTTGGACCATTTGTAGGCTGAGAAATTCGAAGGCTCAAATCAAGATTGTGGCAGCTGCTGCCTGCACTCAAAGAACCAAAAACTTCGTTGTTGATGACAATTAAGCTAAGCACAAAAATCAAACATATTTTCAACAAACGGATCACCAATCAATGATTGAATACCTCCATTGTTAGAATCTAAAATCTTCTCCCCTTCATAAGCACTAGGTTCAAAATTAGTCACTGCTTCTCTTCCATTATGCTTGATTGCTGCTTTGTCATATGCCCTGGATTCAGAAAATGGAGAATTTTCAGATTCAGACTTTAGAATTTTGTCAGTAAATTGTTAATAGATTGAAAGAATTCATTATCACAAGGGGACCTTGCAGCTTCTACTTCGGTGTCGTATAATCCAAGATAAATATACCTGCGAGCACCCATCATATATAGTTTCAAAAGGAGATGCCTGACCGCTCTCTCTCTCCTAAAATCTTATCAGGTTTCTACTTTCTAAATAGCAAGCACTAAGCCAAAACCAATGCATATATACATTTTTCACCATTCAAACTAAGCAGCTAATTAACATCAGTATTTTGTGTTAATGGGGGATCAATTATTCTTACTTCTTTCCGAGGAGCTGTCCCATTCTAGCTTCCCATCTACCACATTTGTGCAATGTTACACCTCTGTATTTTGAGCTTCCTCTTGCAAATCCAGTGCTTTGCCGACGAAGAATCAGCACAAATTCTTCTTTCGATAGATGCTTCATCTGCAGATCGATCACAATCAATCAATATGCAAAACAAAAAATCAAGAATCCAACAGAGATTTTATACTTCAAATTTTGAATTACCTGTTTCATGTCTTCTTCATAATCACTCAAACTAAAATTCAGATCAGCATCAACTCCTCGGAATTTAATTGCAGCCCGATCATATGCTCTGAATTCACATAACCCATTTAGGAATCATCACACAAAGCACCAAATTTTTTTTTTTTTAAAAAAAAAATTTCAGACTAAAACAAGATTCTTACCTAGCTGCAGCATGGGCAGTGTCAAATCCACCTGACAGTTCACAAAGAAAAAGGAAAACAATAATAATAAATAACAATAATTCCAATTGACCAAAAACTCAAACAATAATTTTCATAAAATTAATAATTTTACAAATTAAATTTAAAAAAGTAAAAATAAAATCTACTCACCTAAGTATACTTGCTTCCCACAATCCCTACGCATAATAATATAATTAACGAATTAATAAAGTAAGAACAATGAATATCAGTACTGAAAATTATAATTATTTTAATTATATTTAAGGAGCTGATATGTGTTATGAAGATGATCACCATATATGTGATTCCCATCTACTTGTTCTTCGATAAAACGTGACTCCTCGATACTGAGAACTCCTCGACCTCGGTCCCCTCCTGCTTTTTCTCACTTGCTGTTGTTTTTGCTGAACAACTCTCAGTTCTTGCTCCCCGCCGCCTTCTCCGCTAGGTTCAGCGTAAGATAAATTCAACCACTGAGGCGGCCTTGCCGGGGACTTCATCGCAGCAAACTCCGTCTCTCCTTCTCCTTTCTCTCCGGTCAACGGGAAAAGTTGCCGCGTCACAGGACCTGACGAAGAAGCGTTGGTGATGTTGTTATTATTGTTATCATCCTCGGCTCCTTGCTTAACCGTGATTTCGCCTTTCTGTTTCTTCAAGATGTCGAAAATGAACTGCGAGTTAACGTTGTTCGAAGAGTTTTCATCTCCGGCATTAGCCGGAATTTCTTCGCAGTTGATGATGGAGGAATTTGAAGTCCCTGAATCTTCCATTTGCGTTCTAATCGGTTCTAACAGAACCTTCTCATTTGTTACCATCATAACCTTCTTCTTCTCACCAGAAACAGATGACGATTCACAAGAAACAATATCAAGGTTGAGATCCAACATATCTTCTCGTTGGTTTACTTTTTCTGCAGAAATTAAGGAAGAAGTTTATACAAAATTCAAGACATGATACTAAAACCCATTGGAGAGATAAAAATGACGATGAAAGAGATACAAAGAGAGAGAGAGAGAGAGAGAGAGAGAGAGACGCCGTCTTTCTCTTTCTTGTATGCGTAACGGAAGAAGAAGATGATGAGAAAATAGAAGGTGAGATGAAGATACCTTAAAAGGGAAAATGCACCTGTAAATTGTAAAGAGAGAAGGGCACTTGGGAAACAAAATACGGCCGTCTGTCAGGTTGTTTGGACAAATGGAGAAAGAGAAATGGCCTGCAACCAAAGAAGGAAAGAAAGATAAAGATAGAGAGAGAGAGAGAGAGAGAGAGAGAGAAGCAGAGAAGAGAATATGAAAAGAGAGTAAGGAGAAATTGTAACTGGCAGCAGTACAATTGAAACCTCAACGGGCTGCCTAAAAGGAGTAAACAGATGGAGACGTGTTAACAAACAGTGAAGGTTAACTTTTGCTACCTACCTCCCATTGTTTTTACACTTTCCCTTCCTTCTTTGGTATTTGGATTTCTTTTTAATATTACATTAACAACATAATAATAAACTAAGATTGTTCTGATAAAGTTCATTAATTGTTACTCTTTGATGGTCGAAAGTTAAAACTTTAACGTTGGTGCATGTATATTGGGTTAATTGAATAGTGTAAATTGAAAAATTTTACGTATAACATTACGATCATAGTATGACTTTGATTTGATTCAATGAACTTGCTTTATAAAAAAGTACACCTCTAATCATAAGTAATTATTAAAAAATCTAGCTTGAATTATAAACTCAAATGTTTTATTATTTCTTTGTGTTTTTATTAAGAAGAAAAAAGACTTTTGACTAATTTTAACAAACAAAAAGTAAGTAATATGAATACTAATTTAATTGTTACCCAAAAAAAATAGCATAGCATATGTATTGAAGATATTGATTTAATTACTGGAACAGTATAAGTCACATGAATCATCAATTTAGGTAGCCGCATTCAACTAGGTCGGTTGCTTCCGAATCTACACTTTTCTAATGTTACGTGAATTCTCACACAAATTTCACATTTTCAAAACTTGTACGGTTAAAAAATAATAATATAATATTTTAATATTAATTAACTAATATGGGGTCCATGTCCGCTAAGTGTTCCACGTGGCGTAGAATAATAGGTAGATAACAAGTGGACGGAGATATCATAGCCTAGTCTACAAAATCATGCTGGACAACGTTGACTATACCATAAATAGAACTTTTCGATCTTAAGTAAGGGGCGGACACGTACAACTCTTTCATAATGGTCAGATTCAAATCACAAATATTTCAATAAATCCAACGGTTGGGGGCGCGGTTTTTGTGGACCCACACTACGCATAACGTAACGTGGCCGAAAATGGCAAGTTGTTCGATGAGTTTTTTGATCTTTTGTTACGCGATGTGTTGCATGTGATATTTCCTTAATTGAGCGAGTTAACGACGGGCAAGAGACGGAGAAAACGACGATGAACGTTGGTTCATGCGGGATTTTGTCCTCTACTTTCAATTTATGACTGACGTGTCCTTGACGGTTCACGCAGGTGGGATTTATTCGCTGTTATTATCGCACGTAAAGTTCGTGTATTTAGAATCCCGAGTCACTTTTTTCGATGGCTATAAGAGGTCTAAACCCTTCATTTTGTACATTAAAATCTAATTTTTTCTTTAAGAGCTTTATATCCTAAAATACAGATTAATTTTTTTAAATTAATTGTTGATATAAGAATAACAAAATGAAGAATTTATCATATTTAGACAAATTATTTAATCAATTATTAATAAATAAATCGTATAGAATACGTTTACAAAGTTACGAGTAACACATGGTAGATATTCTTGAGCTAAAAGAAGAGAATCACGTGTTAGATATGCTAAGCGTCTCTTCCTTTTATCAGAAGGCACAAGCCATATCAGCGTTGGACCACCAAAGTGCAATTATAAAATGACAATTTTGACCCCTATTACGAAAATACTTCTTTACCCATATTAGAGAAATGAGAATAAAAATTATTAATTTGCTTGAACTGGAGTCATCAACAAGAATTAATGATCTTAAAGATCGTCAAAGATAATCTACAATTTTTTATTGCCTCCTATATTTCATAGTTAATGTACATAACATCAACAGACGAAAAAAATTATAAACAATAATTAGAGAATGGTTAGTTGCTATTGTGTTTATTTTTATTTTTAATCAACATCATTATTTTGAGTTATAACATCTAAATTTGTTTGTATGTATATATTTATGCTAAAATTCATCAAACAAATAAAAAAATATTGTATATTTTTTTTATATTTTTAGGCCTTAGTAAAATTTAATAATTTGATAATTAATTATAATCTTTGACAATTTTATTTAACAGAAAAATAATTTCTAATTATTTAGGATTAAAGCCTAGGCTAGGCAGGTTGTCCATAGCTATTAAAAGTCTATTTCACCTTTATCAAGGCTGGTGGGCTATAATCTTGTATCATAAATGCTTGGGGAGATTTTCCAATTTTCTTACGTGGGAAGATACCCTGGAGGCCACGGAAATAATTGAAATGAAATTTGCAAACTTTGTAAGGGTAT
This sequence comes from Azadirachta indica, assembly GCA_022749755.1. Classification (NCBI taxonomy): domain Eukaryota; kingdom Viridiplantae; phylum Streptophyta; class Magnoliopsida; order Sapindales; family Meliaceae; genus Azadirachta; species Azadirachta indica. Next base: position 8,668,710 of record CM040453.1, read on the forward strand.
TATGGTAATATGATATCAAGGCCAACCACCGTTTCAGTGGAGAGGAAAAAGGTCATCTTCAATCAACAAGGAAGAGAGAGAAACCTTAATGCAGACAGAGAGTCTTTTCAGTTGTCAGCGACCCCCATCAATAAAAGTAGAATAAACCCATGGCTAAATCTGGACCGTCCATCTACCTCATCAGAATCCAAAATTTGATTGATTATTATTAACTGGATGGATAACGTTAGGACCCCTAAAGTTTTTATATTTTATCATAAAGAATATGGTTATTTATTTATACCAAATAAGTCCTAGCTCTTTTGAATTAATAAAATTACTCTTATAATCTTGATAACTATTTTTTTGAATATCACAATTTTATAATCTACTCTATCAGAAAAATTACTCCTTATAATCTTGAACCTTTTTTATAAATATTATAATTTTATAATTAATGCTACTGAGAATTTAGATAAAACAGTTATTACGTAATCAAAATTTTTATGAACGCATATATAATGCAAAATATGTCCTCAATTTAGAGAAAATTTTATTTTTTTAATATTACAATTTTACAATCTACTTTATTAGAAATTTAGATAAGTTAGTTGTGATAAAATCAGATTTTTACACACATATATTGCAAGAACTGCCCTCAATTTGAAGAAAATTATATCACGATACTAATATGATAAGACACCCACAAATTTGTTAATAAACCCTATATTTAATAGAGTTTGAATATACTCCCTCTCCCATTCTTTATCACCAAGCACAAGATCTTGAACTTTGATAACAGGAACATAAGAATATAAATAGGAGTATCTAACTTATTACTAAAGGGTAATTTTGTAATTTTGAAATGTAATAAAGATTTATTTGATACAAAATGACCAACTACATTCTTCATTAAAAAATTTTAAAATATTATAAAATATTAAGGACCAAAATGTTATTAGGTATTATTAGTTGGACAAGAAGACGGATAAGAAAACACAAAGAGGAATCTTTCCTTTTTATTTTGCTCTGTATGTTTATCATTCCTTTATATCCCACATAGAACTTTTCCTCTTAGGGTAATGAATCCTTGTACCTTAAAAAAAATATCTCCTTTTATTATATTCGTTCTCCTCCTACTCCTAAAGTAATCAAAAGAACAAATCATTCTACACCACAATTTTGACACTCTCTTGTGGGAATTTGCCACTGTTGGTCATTAGTGGGAAAATTATTTATTTTCTGGTGCGGTTGTATGAATATGACATCTCTTAATCGTCTTTACCCTTTAGTTTTTGTCATTAACAGCAAAAGTATTTTTAATTTTAACCTAAATTATTTTTTTACTTATAAATTGACGCCCTCAATTAAGAGTATTGATATTTTTATTTACAATATATTTTTATTAAACTAAAATTCGATAACAATTCAATATAAAAACTTATAAATTTTAAAGGTGTATTCTTGAAACCTATAATGATTATTCACTATTTTCTTATTTTTAAAGAACCTAATCTTTTTATGGAAAAGAGTCCAATTATAACTATATATATATATATATTTTGTTATTTTAGTGTGTGAACAAGTATGTTTGTTTAAGATTAAAGGAAATTGTTTATTTTTTATTATATTTTTAATAAAATACAATTAATCTCGTTTGGATTCAATTGGATAATATTTAAAATTTTTTAATAGTTTGGATCAGATTAAATTTTGCCAGATTGGTTGGATTAACAAAACTCTAAACTTTCAAATGACGCAGAAGATATGTATCTTGTCAAATTTGTCTAGAACAATCTTAATTATATGATAACATAATATTAACATATAAGATCAATATAGAAGACGTTAGTTTGTAATGAAAGTATAAATTAAGATTATAAAATTTCGTATAAATTAATTATGATTAGTTATCAAAAGGCAAACTCCACGAAGTGAGACAACACAATTTCAGAGAATAAATATATTCAAGATGACAAAATTTTAGAGAATAATTGCATTCAACGTGAGATCAATTCAAATATAGTCATAATGTTTATTGTTTTTAATATGTTTTATTGATCTGCTAATTTTTTAAATAATATTATCTCTTATAATATATAATTACTATAAAATCATACCTACGAAGTCAAGTCAGCCCACTGATAATTAAAAAAAGAAACATAAAAAAAGGTTATAGCTATACCAATCCTTAATGTAATTTATTAATACATATGTCTTATATATAATTTTTTATAAACCTTGTTTAAATTAACAAAAATAAAAAATTAATAGATTATTTATTAATAATTTAGTATTTTATAATTACATTTTTATAGTTTTGTTCACATCAAGACATGATTAGGACCTGCGCTAGGTGAATTGTTGTTCATTTCTTCTTTTCCTTCATACACTTTTAAGCGCATATAAATCAAAGGGTTAAGAAGAATGGGGTTCGTGATGTGATCGTACTTTGAGAGTGAGCTGAACGCGCTCCACACAAAATGTCACCGCTTAAATTAGAAAATTCTTTTTATAAATATTAATCTATTTTTTCATTTTTACAAATTAATTATTGTGATAAAAAATGGTTAAAATTTATAATGAGTTTTTTATTTTATTTTATATTTATTGGCGGTTATTTATTTGCTTTTATTTATTCTACGCTGAATTTCAACATTGAAAGCCAACAAAATAATACTTTTATAAAATAACAAAATTTTCCCTTACAAGGCCTATAGGAATTCACTACAAATAAAGTAAATTGGGGACAATGTGATAAAAAATGGAAGGAAAGTCGATTTTAAATAAAGAAAATGTAAAATGATGCAATGAAAAATGAAAGCAGATTTTAAATAGAGAAAATTTGAAATGATGTGATGTAAAATAAGGCGAGGATTATTTTTGATAGAATAAATTTAGAAGGATGTGATTGGAAGTGGAGCGGTGAATGAGAGAAGAGTAATTCCCATAATATTAATTGGTTATAGAATATTTAATACTTTTCAACTAACCCATACCCCATTCCCCTCTCTCTATATATTATTTTTAAAATAAAAATATATATGTAGACAATATTAATTAAATTTTTTTTATAATTCATAATATTTTTATCTTATTAAATGATTAAGTTATATTTTTGATATAATTATTAAATATAAATAATATATTATAATATATTAATGGTATTTTTAATTAAAATTTTGTATAAATAAATAAGAAAATAAAAAGTAAATGAGAATAAAAAATTTATTTCTCACACGAAAATTCTTTATCATATTTCATTAAATTTATTGAGAATAAGGATTAAAATAAAAACGAAATGGAACACGAAAAAAGTCTCCTTACTATACCATAGCATATTACCATCCCTTCATGAATTAGTATAAAAAATTCTCAAAACAAACATAAAAAATTAGTGCAACTTTGGTATATATTAATATAAAATTAAAAACTTTTTCTAATGTTTAATACAAAAATTAAAATCTCAAATTTTGTAAATTTTTGTTGATGCAAAAAAAAAAAAAAATCTCATGATTATAAAGTGTAAGGTAATTGAAAGATTTGATTTTGATTTTATGATACTTGAAGATAAAGCTATCTCCATGTGTAATGTAATGCGATGTTAGAAAAACATTCGGATAGAAAAGAAAATCTAGAAGAGAATACAAATGCTTTTCTTTCTATCTCAAATAATAATATTCTTTCTTCCTCTTCACTTTTAATCTTTCCCTATCTTTACTTTTGAGTTACTCCAAACATAGAAAAGTGAAAAGTCACTTATGCCCATAATTAGCAATCACATCAACCATTATTAATTAATTAATTAATTAAATAAATAAAGTTGGTTGGTCTTGCAAGTTGCCCATAATCATAGAGATTTTTTTGCATTAAATAATATTATAATATTATGTTAAATAATTAATAATAAACTGTAATTAATAATAAATTATTTTAAGGGGGGTTAGGGAGAATTAGATCAGAAATGAATGACAGCGGTGTACTTGTCGGCAAGGGTACGAGGTTTAAAAGCAAGATGGGTGACGTGGACCCTTTCTCTCCTTTCGTACTAAAGTCTTCTCTTATATTCTTTTCTTTCGCCATCGGTATTTTACTTTATTTACCTAATTGTCCTCCACTCTGTTCTCCTTTTTTTATTCACGTGCTCTTATTTGCAAGTGGGACACGTGTACGCTCCGATACCGTTTGTCTGCTGGCCGATGGATGGAACTTCGAACCAAGCGTCAGTCTTGCGCCAAAAAAGAACTAATAATGCAATAAATATTTCCCATGTAAATTATCTCTCATTTTATTTATTTGAAAGACAAAAGGTATTTTTATAAATTTAATTAAATTAAAAAAATAATAAAAAATACCCTCATTTAGATTCAAATTTTTAAAAATAATCCCTTCAACAAAATTTCATTAAAAAATGCTCATTATCATCCTTTTCAGACAAAAATGCCACCAGACCCACAGAAGTAAAAAAACACACTAGCTTTTGTTTGTTTTCTTCTTCTTCTTCTCTTCTTCTTCGTCTTCGTAACGGAGTATTATTAATTCAATTTACAACTTTTATTTTAAGTTAAATATATATTCACTTAAATTTACCTAAAAAATTTGATTTCGCAAAATTTCGTTAGTTTATTTTCTATTATGCTCGAAACCATCTTATTGGAAACTAAATTTCTATCTTACACTGGTGTTCACTTTCGAGTAAGGGGACATTTCCCCTTACTCGAATCTTCACAATCATAATTTTTATTTTGTTTTTGTGATGCAATGGAATAATAATATAATAATATTTATTTATTTTTTACGTGATTGTATTTATAGTAATGGCTGGGCAAGTTATGATTGTTACTCGGTTTAGAGGTTCGTGAGAACGATTTTCAAATGGTTATGACATTTATGTTGGTGGAGAAGTGATGTCGTTTTGTGTTGATGCAGATATTGAGTATGAACAATTTACAGAGATGTTACACGCTGCACATGCGATTAATCCAACTAAGTGTAAAATTATAGCTAAATCAATCTTTGTTGATTGTGCACAAGTAATAGGTGTGCCTCCACCGAAGGCAGCACTGATTAATCCAGAATCAACTTTTTGTGCCTTTATTCATGTCAACGATGCATAGTATGTTACCAAGAGGGGTCATTGTTACTTGTATCTTATTGTACATGATGCACCACATTCAAGTCTGCATGGTTCCAATCATCAAACCACTACTGTACCCCTATTCAAATCATTAAGGGGAAGCAACCAGTTAAGTGATGTTGTTCCTACAATGTAAACGCCGTTTCAGTTAAATACTCAATGGAATAATACAGCTTCAAGGTTTGAAGAAAGGTAGGCATGTAACTCTCTACCGATTCCTGAGCCCTATGTGGCCTGCTTTGATGATGATGCAATGATAGTTAATGGGAGTTTTTTTACTCCATGATTTCAGGAAGGATTTGTAGATGAGTTTTGATGCAAATAAAATTGCACAACCTCGTAAACAAGAGGAAAAACTCATATTAAGGTTGGAGACACTCAATTGCAGCATTTATATGATTCGCTAAGCGTGCTGAGTGGACCGATTACAAGAGCTAGAGCTAAGACATTGGAAAGTGCATTAAATGGATTAATTAAAAAGATATGTGATTCAAATACAATTTAAGATATACGTTTTGAAGAATTAGGTTCAGTGAACATCATTCAAATAATCAGAGTTCAAGAAGACTAATATGCAAATGTTCAAAAAATTATAGTCCATTTGTGTAATTTTTAAGAATCTTAAAATGATGTAATCACTTATATCATACACATACGACGTCATTGCTTACATCATTTATATATGATGTCATTGCTTACGTTTGCATGTTTGAAATTTGTAATTTTTAAAAGTCATAAAGTTTGTATTTATTTTGTTAAATTGTTAGGTAGGATTGTTGGCCTAACCTTTGACATTTTCTATTTGTATTTGCCTATAAAAAGGCTTTCATTTTTTGAAATGAAACAAGCAATTTTGAGTGTTAAATTATTTCTTATAAGTTCTTGTTCTTGAACTCTTCAAGTTTAATTTCTTGTGGCGTTCAAAACAACTAAACTTATCATCTAGATTTTTAAGTGTTTTTTTAAGAATTCTTGATGTGGTATTTATGTAAATCATAGTTTTGGTTCTTATCTAGATAGGTATCAGGTAAAAACTCAATAAACTTGCGTTTTGGGGAAATCTTGGGTTTCGTTATTATATTCGGTGTTGGGTTTTATCACATTGTTGGCGAGGTTCCCTGATATCAGGAAGGATCTGCAGATGAGTTCCATAATAGTTGGTCAAACTTCGGTGGCACAGACTTTCAACATCAGTAGGAAGGTGGGAATGTGGCTAATGATGACGAACTGAAGGGATTAGAAAGTGTTCATATGGGAATGTGTAACAGAAGTAGCTCAATGCCTTGTTCATCTGAAGTGAATCAATACATCCGAGTAATGCCACCCATTCCACCATCCACGACAATGGCAAGTGATGCATGCTTAAGTTTCAAGGCAGGGGATGTGTGTGTTAGATAGATTTATATTAGGAAATAGGAATTGCGAGACAGATTAGGGTTGATGGCCCTAAAGAACCACTTTCAGTTCAGAGTTTTCAAGTCAGATACCACCCAATTTGAGACAAAGTATATTGTGGAAGGTTGTAAATGGCGAGTTTGTGCCACTAAGAACAACAATGATGCCTTTTTCAAAGTCAAGTGTATAGAAGTTATGTATACTTGTTTAAATGAGCAGTTGTAGTATTGGCATCGACAAGCAAGTAGTCGGTTGATTGGGTAGTTTATAAAGGACAAGTTCAAAGATGCTAGTTGAATTAACATCCCAAAAAATATTCGTGATGACATTCAAAATGAATACGGGGTTCGTTTACCGTACTTTAAGACATGGCGTAGCAAGAAAGAAGCTTTAAAGATCGTGTGCAGAGATCCAACCTTGTCATTCAAGGGTTTCCTTCTATATTGTCATGTGTTGGAGGAGAAAAATTCAGAATTAGTAATGACGATTAAAACTGACAGAGATGACCACTTCTTGTATCTTTTTATAGTTTTAAGGCCATGTATTTGGGGATTTCGCAATGTCATACATTTAGTTATCGCTATTGACGGTATATTTCTAAAGAGCAAATACCAAGAAACGTTGATAGTGGCTGTAGCACAAGATGGCAATGGCCAAATATTTCCTGTTGCTTTTGGTATTATTGATTCTGAAAATGATGTTTCATAGAAGTGGTTTTTCCTTAACTTATGCAGAGTCATTAGGCTGATTAAGAATTTAGTTTTTATTTCAGATCAACATAATAGTATATAAAAAAGAATCGCCATAGTTTTTCCCGAATCAACTCACAGATTTTATACTTTTAACATATTCGGGAATTGGAAGGCGAAGTATAAGATGAAGTAACAGAAAACTGACACATTCATAGCCACATATTTCAAGGCTGCCAATGTATATTGAGATAGTGAATTCAACCATTTTATGAACAATTTGCGAACAATGCATTTTACGGCAGCAAAGTACTTGAAAAATGATGTGGGACTCTATATGTGAGTTAGGTCAAAATTTTCATCTTGACAGTACGACATTCAAATGACAAACATTGCTGAGAGTATAAACTTTCTATTGAGACACCTTCAGTCTCTCCCAATCACTGTTTTAATAAAGTACATACGGTCAGTGCTACAAAAATGGTTTTACGAACGAAGAGAATTGGTTGTTGTGAGGGATGGATACTTGACTGAGATAGCGCAAGCAAAAGGTGATGAACAAACGGAATTGTTGTGCATTATATTCGTTCATCCGGTGTCCCAATTCGAGTTCGAGGTCAGAGATTGGGACGACGTTGAGATTGTCAATGTAAAGGAGAAGAAATGTAGTTGTAGATACTTTGATGTTCAACAGCTACCTTATTCTCATGCTCTTGCTGCCTGTAAACATATTTGACTTTCACACAATTCATTGTGGTCGCACTACTATACCAACCACTTGCAAGTTACGGCATATGTGGAGCCCATTCACTCTCCAGGCAATGACATAGATTAGGTTGTTTCACTTGATATCAGGGAACGTGTTGTTAAGCCATCAAGACAGCGTTTGTCTGCAAGTTGTCTTAAAAAACAATGTATTCCATATTCCAGAGAAGATGTGGTTACTAGAAGATGCAGCCGTTATTTATGAGTTGGCCACAATTGCGCTACATACAAAAATCTTATTCCACTCAATTCGGCTAAGTAATTGTGTACTTTGTTCTTCATTACTTTGTATTATTTATTTTGTATTAGTTTATGTTAGTGTTTGGTTTGTTTGTTTATTTAAATGAACTACTTTATTTGATATTTAATGATTATCCATCTCGTACTTCAAATGTTTGTACAACTGATGTATCCTGATTGTATAACTATTTTTCGTAATATTGTGTGTGTGATAAAAAATAAAAAAAAAGGAACAAATAAGCAAGATATCTAGATGTTTAATATCCCTTTGCAATATTCATATAATATATCGTAGTTGAGGTTTCATGACACTCAACTAATGTCTTAAAATTCAATAACGATACTTTAAATATTCCAATACCGTCTTATTATTATACAACGGTTACATTAAATTAATAATTGGCATGAATATGCAAGCGAAATGTAGATTTTAAGGCTTATTTGCATGTTAAGTAACGATCATAAATGTTATGTAATGGTTAAAAAAAAAAGAGCAAATAATCAAATCGATCAATAAATACCACTGAAAATCATATTCGTACATGTGAATAAATAAAAATAGTAAATGAAAAAACTATGACAATTGTCCCGTCTATAAGTCCATGGCGATTCTCAATCATATACTAGGTCTATCTTCGAGGCCAAAATCAAATGGAATACATAGTTCTATGTAATGTATACATAGAATTAAAAATCCCACAATCTTTGGAATTAGGTCCTTATCAAGTGATGCCCTGAGTCAATCGATGGTAAGTGAATGGGTCCAAGTTGTCAACTACGTCACTTCGATGATCATAAAAGCTGATCTGATCCAGAAGATGGGGCAAAAGAGAACATAATGGCCGAAGGGTAGTATCCATCTCAACATCAAAGTGAGCATTAGGGGCTGAATCGTAGATGTGGATATGCCTATCTACCAAAGAAATCTCCGCTGCCACCCAGTGATCGCTGCCAACATGTACAGGCATATAAATATGTCTACCAAAATTCAATCCCTATACAGATGATTTCTCCTACCCATCACAAATTACTCAACGTCGCTATTAGGGTAGAAGGTCCCCTCACCTAATTCACCACTCAAGTACCCATCATATGTTATATGGAGCATAGACTGAAAGAGAAAAAAACAAACGATCAAAGTCAAGTTACTAATAAAGAACTGATAGTCGACAAAATGTAAAAAAATATTTTCTTCAAGGCCTTTTGTAACTCACCATTAGATGTGGGGATACTATAGTCTAATGCTGTGGAACTCGATCTCTGCAAACAAGTTGCCAGTGTGTAAGCATATCGATATATTTTGTAATATGTTGCGTAAGTGACATGTCAAGGAAAACAGATGGACGTCGTTAGTTGCCTTCGTTCATACAACTTAAAAATTAAAAAATAAAAAATCAAATTACAGTTGCTAAAATAACTTACACTATCCTCAAGTCAGTGACCAGCTTCAAAGATAGTCCGAAGTCAGTCAAGAGAAATTGTGACAATCTTAGACTCAATGCACGACTTCAGAGTTGAAATCCATTGCAAAAAACGCTCGTATACCTTATCAAGGATTGTTGCGCGGGGCTGAAATTAGTACTCAGACTCGTAATAAGGCCTAACCCTCATGTTGGACAATCGACACCTCCGCAAAATTAACATTCAAAATTCGAGAGGACTTAGACTTCGAGATCGGGGAGGGTCTAAGAATAATGCGAACACTCAAATCCTCATGAGCTTGGACTTGAAAATAAAGAGAAGTATGTAGAAATTCAATCAATGAAAAAAAACATGGAAAGAGTTCCTCTAGTAAATTCAACATTTCCTCAAACATACACATGCATTTCCATTACTATAACTAACACTTCAATATCAATTGGGCCTCACAAGACTTACCATCAACCAAACAAATGTAGTAATGGATTTATTACTGTCATGTATATTATCATGTAAATAACAAACCAGCCAAGTTGGACTTCGAAAAGAATACCTATGGATCGGGCTGAAGTAGACAGCGAACATCCTCAATCAACTGTCGTAGTGCATCTTGTACTGTTGCGAGACATTATCCTGCCTACGACTAAAAGCATCAAAATTAGCACGTAATGAGGACAATTGTGCAATGTCCTAAGCAAGTTGAGGTCCTTGGTCTGGAGAGGCAGCGAAGTGAACGTCATCATGTGATGGCGATTCGTCATCTGCAAATTGGGCCCTCTCTTCATTGAGCGAGAACTGTAGTTGTGCCTCCATCTTTCTACGGCCATGGTGAGGTTGTAGGCGTTGCAAGTGTTAATATGAACAAAAGGGTTAATACATCAAATTAGAAAATTTAATGCCACAAAAAGTTTTTACAATTGAAGTTCTTGAAATTTTAATAATATATATCATACATTCTTCTGTCTCACTGGTGGCGGTAATGATGCCACAGTGGAGAGGGCAACATGCGCGGCAGGTGTCTAAAAGTCTGCAGTATCGGCATCGTGAGGCCTTAAGCCGTGCTTATCAAGTATAAGTGTATCCTCATTGTGATCCTATGACATGGGCTTCTCCTCATCGTCTTCTATGGGTGCATCTGTAAACGATGCATCTTTAGTCATCTCGAGCACACGCTCAACATATAGTAACGCCTACTCCTCAGTTGTAGGCTTTAACAATTGTAATACAATAAAAGCCTGTCTCACAATAAACATATGTCAATTTAAAAGTACCAATATTTTAATCCTATATGCATATAACATTCATATATAAATTAATAATAATAATAATAAAATAATAATATGCACTTTGTACTTACTGCTTTTACCCCGAATATATATGTCTTCACGTTTTTCGTTCGAACATTCATAGAATTTGAACGCCACTTCAATATACGTGGCAACCGGTTGTTAATACATATCCTAAACTCTAGACTTGTAGTCGAAATGCCTTCGTGCATCCACACATACAAACAATACAAGTCAATTAATTTAGTCATGGCATTTAAAATATATCATTAAATAGAAAAAAAAAAGTAGTCGATTGACTAAGTAGAAACAACGTCGTAGTACCTGAAAGGCTATCGGAAGACCCTCTAGGTTATACCAATTAACATATGTCTTCCCTTAGCTTTTGCCTTTTTCGACTTCTTCGTAAATGTGCCACCTGTTTAAGAGTAATAATACGACTCAAACACCGATAGGTGTATGACTAAGCAAGGAAACCCCATGGAAATTGATTAAATTCATTAAGATCGTCTGTAATCCTTAGTAGTCAGGTATCAGAGGTGTATCTACTACCACGCCCTATCAATATATGCTCGATAAGGTAGTACAAGGACAATTTAACCGCATCAATGTCCAACATCTGATTCATGTCTAGCCTCTTATAAACCTCCTCTACCATATACAAGGGCATGGATGTAGCCCTTCCAAAATATTTCTTCCTGAGTCGATCACTCTTTGAAACAACCTCAGGAAATGGTCCAAACCTCAAACTTGTGACCAACGCGAATTCAACACACGAAAACCACATGGTAATATTCCTTACAACGTACCACAACTCTTGTTCAGGGCCTTCAGTCTCAACCTCGTGCATAATCATTTTATGTACAAGGTTCCTAAAAAACTTAAGATCTAGATCAATGTCTTAAAAATGACCCAAGCAAGTCTGTCTAAATAATTGCCGCTGCCTAAGTGTAGGCTTCTCCCGGATCACTCTAAGATCACGAACGTGAGATAGCGATGTCACCACAGCTTGAAAGTGGTCTGCCTTCTTCGTCTTCAAGTTTCTGGACACTGTGACCATATTGCTTGCATGCATGCAAAATTCATAAGCATTTAAACACGTATTAGTACATATATATATGTCTAATAAATCAAAAATTGATTATTATTATTATTTATTTATTTACTTTCTTTAAAATGTTCCATTTAACTAACAAAAATGCTTAACACAAGAACTAGCTCGAAATTAAACATTCGAGCATGTAAATTCGGAAGCAAAAGTAGAACCTTTGCTGGAAACCTTATGCTCGAAACTCTTGTGCTGGAAACCATTGTGGTTTTGAGCAAGAAGGTTTCGAGCACAAGAAAAGGTGCTCAAAACCTTCTTGCTTGAAACCACAATGGTTTCAAGCGATCAAGAACACTTTTGATGTCTTGTATCTTATAAAAATCGAAAAAAGTCGAAGAAGGATGCTCGATTGTCCATTGTATTTGCTCGAAACGTTTCTCACTAAGGTTGTACAAATGCAAAGGTTGCTCGAGACTATGGCTTTCGGTTTTGTTTGAGAGAAAGAAAGGAAAAAAATAGGTATAAGGGCGTTTCCGTCAAGTATGTGTAATTTAGACATTTTTAAATGAAATTTTGTTGGAGGGTAATTTTCAAAAATTTGAGTTTAAACGAAGCACCAAGCTTGTGCAAAAAAGAAAAAAAAATTAATAATACAATAAATATTTCCTATGTAAATTATATCTTATTTTATTTATTTGATAGACAAAAGGGTTTAATTACATATTTTTTTAAATTTAATTAAATAAAAAATACTCAATAAAGTTTGAGAAAAATTATCACCTTAATTATTTACTTATGTATAGTGAAAGTCTTTTAATTTAAATTTTTATTTTAAAATGGTTTTTAAATTTTTATGTATGATTTTATATAAACTTTGTTCTATGATGAATTTAAGAATAACAAAAATGATTGGTATTTTTATTTAATAAAATTGTTTTTCCTTTATAAAAATATTTATTTCAATTTATCTTGGTATTTAGGTTAAGTTGTTTGCTTAACATGATGAATTAATTAGTTGACCTTACATAGGTTGGTACATTAGCTAATTCTCAACATAATCTTTTCCTTGATAATGCAAGTCTTGTATTAGGTTTTAACCCAGATTTTTTTTGGTATAATATTGTTTTAATCATTACCCGTTTATAAAAAAAAAAAATACATCAAACTCAAAAGTTTTGAAAAGTCAAAACAAAATTTTGACTTTTTAGCCCAATAAAAATTTGTTGTTACCAAATGGATTATATTTTATAATATCGAATGTAGTAGAAGATAGAGTTCTTCAACATAAATTTATATCAAAAATGGAGAATCCTCCTTTAGGCATGAGCGAGCAACACGTTTTATTGTTTGTACATTTTTATGGTTCAATAGAAGGAATAAACACCTTTTCTTAATTGCTTTCCTTATTGAAGAAATAAAAAGAAAATAAAAATTATAAAGTAAAATATATAAATTAATGGAAAATACAAAATTGGAATGAATCCCATGATAAAAGAGAAGGGGGGTCTTACAGGTTGTATTTATGCCCAAAATGGAATTTTCTATAGGACCCACACGTAATAATTTTGGGACACAAATTGAACCATGAAATGTGCTTCGTTCGTGATTAATTAATTTTAATGTGTTTATGATCAACAAAGATTATGGAGAACCATGTTCTCTCCTTTTTTTTTTTTTTAATTTTCTTTTTTCTCTTTGGCCTTTTCTTTATTATGGGAAATATTGTTTTAGTGGGAAAAAAAATGAAATCTCAATTAAAAAAAAAGTATTTTATTTTTTTAGCCTCAAATTGTGTGATTGAAGGCAATCATACATAATGAAAATTGGTTTGTTTTGCAATGGGAATATCTTTTTTCTTTTTTAAAAAATAAACAATTGGTTAATTTTATATGTGATAAAATATCAACTAGCATTGGTATTAATTATTAAAAAAAAAAAAGAAAACAAAAGAAGATCATGTAGCATTATCCCTTTGAAAAAGGTAGCTAATTTAGCCTTTCTAAGCTTTGAATGTTGGCTTTGGTTGCCATAATAGCACTTTCTCTTTTAGGGTTTAAAGTAACACATTACCATTTTGTACCAACATGTTGGCTTAAAGCACTATTAGCGATTATGAAACAAGAGGCAATGTTGCCGAATCAAAATCTAGAGCTTTGCAAATATATTAGTTTCACATAGAACTCTAATCTTAATTATTATCGATTTTTGTGTTGTTTTCTAATTCTAACTACAATCTCAATTTTATAAATGGTATTGTATCCTTTAACCCAAATGGGCCTTCAGTTTACAATGAAATCCAATAATTGTATTGGATACCAACATGGCCCATCCATTTGAGCTTTTCAATAACCACTTCAATTCCTAACCCAAATGTCACCCACATAAAACAAAAAATAAAACTTGAAATATTTAAAATTTAAATCAAGTATAAGCATTTATATCAATAATAATTATGTTCAAGATAAGTAAGATTTTATTAGATAAACGTATTGTTAAGATAGTACACCTGTTTTACCTAAAATTTTTTCTTTTCTCTAATATATGAGTTTAGATTTGAACTAATTAGAATTTACATATTTTCGTTATATTATAAATATGTAAATGTGAACATTAGGAAAGAAAATTCAAATGATACAAAGGAAGAAATGAAGAAAATTTTTGATATTCAAAAAGTTATTTTTGTCAATCAAAATGTAAGAGTAATGCTACATGTCCATATTTTAATCCAGAATACATATATTAAATAATATGGTATTCAATTCATCGAGTCTGTGATGAAATTGGTATAATAAATAATATTAAAATTTTAAAACTAAATTATTCATTTGATGACTATCACATTATTTAAATAATTAAATTTGATAAAAAAATTACCATGAATAATATAATATAATATTACTTCGAGATGCAATACCACATGAGAGTTTGGTACTACATCTAATGAAGAGAAGAAGAGAAAATTTGAAAATCAATTATGAGAAGTTTAATTTGTTAATTGTTTTTTATAAACGATCCCCATGCTTTTGTCGAAACATACGTTATGTTTGTTAATACTACATTAAAATTAATTAAAGTAATATATTAAATCAATTAACCCCATGCTTATCTTAAATGAAGCCCAAACAAAAAATTTAAACGGATCCTAACGGTCACTTTTTCAATCATCATCCCATCTGATTCCTCAGATTCCCTTGACCGTTCTGTTTTACTTACCCCCCTGCATTCAGTTCCAACTTAACTTCCATCCTTTCTTCCTCTCTCTCTCTCTCTCTCTCTAAGGAAAAGCGCTTCTTTTCTTGCGGCTTGAAGATAAAAAGTACTTTTATATTGAAGTCAAAATAAACATTGGCTCATAATGGTGTGCTTTTTTGCATGTTTTGGTGCTTGTAAGCATCGGAAGCGCCGGCATTTGGTGAATGCAACTCACCCTGAACACCGGGTAAGTCTATTAGTTCTCAGTTTGATGGATTGTTCATGGGGTTTCTAAGTTTTTCTTTGGTATGAGTGTTTTTTCTTTTAGAGAAAATAACCAGTTCAATGAAATTTATTGCAGGGAAATGAAGTTGCTGAAGCTCTGCAATTGGTTGAAGCGACGAAGCAAGAAGTCACAGACACTGGAAAACCCATTGCAGATTTAAAGTGCGACATCCTTTCTGTCTAGCAGTTTAAATTCTGTGTTTCTCTTATTCTCTAGTACCCTTTATTTTTCTTCTGGGTTTTGAGGAATTTCTTATTTCATTGGTTTCTGGATTTGAAGTTAATTTTATCATGAGTTGCATGTGTCGTATAATTATTTTCCTTTTCTTTTGGGTGAATGTTTATATTTTTGTTTAATTTTGTTTATATATATGTATATATATATATACATATATATAATTTTGGGTGTATTTGCATATGTAGAGAGAAGGTTGAAGAAGAACCATCGAGTTGCAATACTATAAAGAAAGTCGCTTTTGATTTAAATGTCAAGGTCCAGGAAGAGGAAGTCATTCATAATCTGGTGGAAAGCAATGAGAAGAAAGAGTGTGAGGATGACTTGGGCAAAAATAATGAGGAAGAGAGTGATGATTTGGTGAAAATCAAGGAGGAGAAAGAAGGTGATGATTTGATGAAGACCAATGAGAATATTAATATAGAAAGGGAAAAGGAAGAAAAGACAACAAAAGCAGCCAAGCTAGTTTCTGATGCCAATGCCGTTACCCCAAATGTTATATCCTATATTCCAAACCATAGATACCAAAATTGTGCAACTAATGAAGATGATGAGGATTTGGACTTGGAAGGAAGTGATTTAAACCATGACATTGGCAATGATGATGTGGGTAGTGATGAGCAGATGTTCGTTCCAGAAGAGTCTTCAGATTCATTGTTTTCCTTGTCAATTGAGTCCAGAAAACAAGTTTGTGAAGTTGAATTGGGGGAAAAGGAGGTTAATAGTCCAATGCCTAAATGTGGTGGTGGTGCTAATAAGGAAGTCGAGGAAATTGGGTTTAATGGAAATGCTAGAGATAGGAGTCAGTATGTGCATTCTGTGCTGAACCCTGTAGAAAATCGTACCCAATGGAAAGCAGTTAAAGTAAGAGCAATACCACCATCAAAGTATCAAGAAAAGGAGAACATCAATATGAAGCAAGATCTTGACATGCCCATTTGTCCAGAGCCTAATTTTAAGGTATCAAAACTGAATTCTAACAATAAGAAGGTTGTGGACGGGGAAACAGCTGTTGATACAAGCCTTTCGAGCTGGTTGGTTGAATCTGAAACAACACCAATGTCAAAGGCTAGTACTATTTCTGTTGGAAATTCACCACCCGAGAGTACAAATTCACCAAGAAATCATGGGGATAAGCTGATTTTAAGAGCTTTAACTGCCAAAGAGGTCAACCAATTATCTACATCTGCATCTGTTGTATCTCCAAGAGGGTCAAGGAGACGCTGCAGTCCGAAGAAGCCTGAAATAGGTACGGTTGGCAGCTACTGGAGTCATATAGGGAAGATTGTAGATTCAGATTCAGGCTCTTCTAGCCAAGGAATGCCAAAAACAAGAAGCATAAATAATGAGGTAAGACAGAAGTTAGGTTCAAGGATTTATCATCGATACATTAAACATGAATATACGTATGAATGATGTATTAGTCAATCTGCGTACTGATTAATTTTTTCTGTTGTGCAGGATGAGAAAATGAAATGGCATTCTACCCCATTGCAAGCAAGATTTGAGTCCTGGGTAGAGTTTTAGAGACACTCAAAAGTTGTGAAGATAATGCTCTTTTTGTTCTTTTTTCTTTTTTCTTTTTTCCCCTTTCTCTTTCCTCTGGTTCTCCTTAGTGTTTCTAGATGGGCATAAATGATGAATCAATGATCGGAATTAACAATGTAATATCATCGAGTGATTTTGATTTAAGAATAAATACGAATCCATTTAAAATTTGATTTCGTGTATACAATCATTGTCTTGTTATGGCAGGGTCGTGCCAACAGAAATTGCATGTGGTTCCAAACGTAGCTTCAAAATGGGTTAAGGATTAAATCAATAGTCCTGGCATATACAATATAGCCTAATTTATAAATCCTATGCTGCTTTATGTGCTTTTAATCACACTGCTCATGTCTTGGCATCTCTGCTTCTTCATTTGACTTGATTACTGAATTCGTCTATGAGGTTTCTACATATCATGAAAGAGCCTTCTTATCTGCTCCACATTTGCTGGCATCAATGTAACTGGGCAGCGCTTATACTGTGCCAAATATAATCAACATAAGAAAAATTGATACATTAGATATCCAACCAAATAGCATTAAACCAATCGAGGAGGAACTATTAAGCTTAGCTTGGCAAGCAAATAAGGAATTCTATCCAGAAATCAATGTCCTCTAAACTAGATTTTACAAGGCCCTGTTCTTAGCTTAGAACAAAAGTTTGCACTATGAACTTTGGGATTTTATATTCCAAAATATACAGATGCTTTTGTTTAAGACCTGGGCTTTCTTGAATTTCTGTAAAGGAATTTTGACATCAAACATGAGAAGTACTGCAGGAAAGAAGGTTTCCAATGACAAAGAAAATCATTATTTCAAATATTGATGGCTATGCTAGTCCAAAAAATGTAAAAAGATATATGATGTTATAGCATTATAGATTTATGCTTACATCTTTCGATATTATAGACATGTTTTTTGGTAAGAACGGGAACTGGACAGAGTCCAACCCCAATAAAATGAGAACTGTTTCTGTTCTCGAGCTATTCTAGTGTTATTAATCAAGAATAAGAGTCCAGAAATCAGACCTGAGAAATGTACTTGAAAATGCAAGCATAGCAGAAGACAAACCCCGAGATTGTAACTGCAGATGGATTTGCACGCTTCTGAGAGCACAATGGGCAGATTGTTCTATCAGGTGGCAGCGGAATACCATCTTTGGCGACCTGCTTAAAATAGTAATTTAACTAACTATTTAAGAAATATAACACTATCAACAATGCGCCACTATTTCTACACATTAAATTACATATTTAGGTAATACATAATTTTTCTGTTTCTTTAAGGCAGATACTTCCATCTATTTAAGATTGTGAACTAGTCACAAGATGATGATGAGTGTGTGTGTGTGTGACAGATAGAGAGCGATGACAATATCAAATACTGAGAATGCATTTTTCACCTTTGGGGGTGGTGGCGGTGGTGGCGGGGGGTACACTGTTGGGGCTGACATTCTCTCCTCAGCAGACTGGTACCACCACTCCATCATCTGAACAATTCACATTAATTAAATTTTAAAGTTACAAAGTTTTTAAGGAAAATACAATTTAAAAAGTGTGCATGAGAAGACACGAGTAGTACAAGAATTTAAAAAGTGTCCAGTTGCACAGGCTACAAATATGGTTTCCAGAAACTAACGCCCTTCTGCACATAATAACCACTTTATAAGGGACATAACATTGGGCAGGTAAGTCACACTCACTTTAAAGAAGAATACTGCTGCAATCAAGCCAGTTTGTGCATAGTCAAGGACTGCATAAGTACACCGAAGCAATGCTCCTTGTACTGCCTGTAAACATTTATTGATACCACATCAATATGCTATAATCACAGAATAGCGATTCAGGTTATACCATTAGAATGGTTCAATGCGGTATAGCAATTTATGTAAAAACACCAACCAAATATAGGGAGTGAAATCATACCTTCAACCATGGAGGGCCGTGAAGTCTCTCACGTTCACGGGTTCGTATCTTGGATATTCTAGAAGCATTGTCCATCTACCTTGACATCAAAAAGTCAAGCAGAATGTATTGAGATGTACATCAAACAAAACATATAAAAATATAAAACATTGAACATAGAATTTTGGGAAGCTAAAAGCCTATAACTATGATAAACAATGAATAAATATACAGGTCATCAAAAGAATATTTGAAGGGTTATGTATAGGTTCAAAATTTTGCCTGAGACAATACACTATACAGAGGACTCAATATATTCAATAACAATTCTAGCTAAATCTGTTACCAGCTCTTGCCCTGTAGCTCGACAAACATGAATTCCAAGTGCATGCAATCCGACAGAATAAAACCCAGTAGCATCCAGCAGATATAAGAGCTGATAAGTGAATGATAATCCTGCATTGTAAAAAACTCTATATTAGAATAGAGGTTTTAATTGGGATTAAACACGAAATTTGAAGACAGCGAGAAGATCATGCTTTGAAGCAAATATCATGACAAAGACCATGTTTTTACTTGGCCTCACTCAGAAATTACAATGTCACAGAATCAAAACCTACAGTATTAATTCAGAGCATTAAAATTGATTAACTTCAGATCATTAAAATTGATTCACTTCTACCTAAAAGGTAAAAAATCCTTTTCATTAGAAGTGGAATTTGGATAAATAGTACACAATTTAGAAGCCAAAGCTCGCACTTAAGATGATTCCCAATAAACAATATATAAATACTTTAAAGATGGATATGCCATAAGTTGGTAGTGGTAGAGGTAATATTGTAGTTTTTAGACCAGGACCTTAGTCAGGCACTAGCAGCTTAAACTTTAAAGAACATTCAATAATTGCACACTCTAATAAAGCCCTACTAGAACTTCCCATATACAAGCACATGTGGTAGATTGATCCTGCTGTGAAGGAACTAACTTTTGATTTGTTTTTAAGTTTTTAAGCATATGTTGGGAACCTAAAGAAATAAATAGAGCATAAATAAATAAAAATTTAATGATGGCTTCTTGACTGATATTTATCTTGTTACAGCAAAAAGTATTTCCAATCTCTTGAATCAAATAAAAATTGTCATATTACCTTTTGTCCTAACTTTCCTTAGGTTATAGAGCTCCTAAGAATATGTCTAAATTTTCTAATGACCAGCATGGTCACCAGTAATGACATCTAACAAGAACTTAAAGTTGCATATACCTTCACAGCAGGCATGTACCCATGGATAGAAAGCAAATATTACTTTTTGAATTTTCTTCATCAAACGTGTTCTCACTGATGTTTCTGCATCTGTAGTTCCTCTAGAAACAAGAGAGTCTCCCACTTCGTCAAAATAATCTGCCTCATCAAATCTTTCATCACCAGGTCCCCATAAACTAGCTTGTAGCCTGGCTTCCCTTTCTTTGTTATAGACAGAATGCAATTTTGACTTAAAGTATGGCAACACAACCTAAACAGACAAACAAATCCATAAATTGAATTCCTCCACCTAGCCAGGCCTTTAAGGGTGGAAGTTATTAATTAAAATGATAATTATTTGAAGCCGTAGATACACTTGGTGATACATGGGTTCAAGTAATTAAGAAAACAATAGGAATGGGCATTTAAAACTCACCCATGAACCCAGATAGAATTCAGTGTAGCAACCAAGAAAAATTCAATAAACTGCATTTATTAACAAAGCCGTAGCCAGATAAAAGAAGCAGGATATACCATAAATACAACTGAAAGAACTCTTTGATGTTTTTCTAACCCAGAATGATGAATCCCATCTCCAGACTTCAATCCAGGATTATCCTTTTTTGCTCTTATTCTCACAGCTCTTCTTCGCAAACCATACAGTGATTCAGAGAAAGAGGCATCTGAAGCAGCATGTCAGTCAAAATATTGAGAATTAAGAAACTCAAAACCAACTTTAAAAGGACCAGCAGCATGCTCAGATTATGAGAGATCATGGCAATTGAAAATCATATCACTTACAAATCAGCATGTACAGGGTAGGATACATGTAGGACGGATACGGTAGCCTATCAGGAGCTTATGAGTGTATATTGGGATTCTCTATCCATTTTTCGATGACAGTTAGAATGTTCATGGAATGAGGACCGAATGGGCTTTGAGACTTGGTTAAACATACTACTAATACTAACTCGGTTAAGTCTAAGAAAAAAAATCACTTATTTATGTCACAGACCAAAAAAATTTGACTTCTAACGAGCAGCTTCGTAAATGCTGCAATACATTATTCTAAATGGTAGTAGGAACAATAGATTTCATTGATTTCACATCATAAAGAGCAAAAAGAATAAACCTGTATTTCGTAAACTATGGGTTTCAAGAATCAGCATAAGCAGAGCAAAGAACTCATCTTCATAGTCTAAAACCTTATGGAGGAATGGTCTTCTTAACGCCAAAACCTGCAATCTCACACATAACACTATATATTTAATCAATTTAATTAAAAGCAACAATGAAGTTTAAAGCAAGTAGGCAGCAAATTGATCAGTATAACAGCAAAACTAGCATATTTGAGAAGCTTCAGACATTTTATATAATTAAACTTGAACTAAATGTTAAAGCTACAGTAATAGAATGTGATTCAAGGCAAGTGATTAATGAGAAATAATAAAAATTCCCGCAGAGAGCGCACCATATGAAGAAAGAGTTTAGGTCAAAAGCGATTAATTTTAATGTTATTGGAAGCAAAATTGTTGAATTTTCGTTTCAAAAATAATTTTTAAAACTTCAACTAAGAACTCTAAAAGTTTTCCATAGAATTAATCGTTTATCTAACATATGAAAGCAAAAACTTGCCCCCAATTTTCTCCTAAGCAAACGATCATTAAACAATCAGAAGAGTTTTCATTAAAACATCAAAACTCAGCTGGGTCAGCATTATTTTCACTAACAATCGAACAAAACGCTAAATTTGTAGAACAGAAAACACATATATATGAATATTATATGTACAGCTTACGCCAATAGAATATGTAAGAGCTCCTCGGAGACTGGCGGGGAGCTGCTGAGCGGCCGCCATCTCGAAGAACGTGGGTCGCGTTCCCTGACCTCCCACCTGAAACAACATCTTCTTCTTCCTCTAGTTGCTCCTTACTTACAAGGGTGTCCGTGCGTGCTCAGTAACCTGTACTTGTAAAATTATTTGTTATGTCGAAAATAGTGTTTGCGGCGTCTATATCTATTATAATAAATTAATAATATACGTTGGTTGTCATTTTTATTTAATTTATTTATTTTTCATTGTAAGCAATAGAATGGTATGTTATTATTATTTTTTTTATTTTCTTAACGAATGGTATGTTATTATTATTTTTTTATTTTCTTAACGAATGATATTTAATTAAGTTGATATTAAATTCCCCTTAATTCTAATTAATCCAGGAAAAAGGAAAAATCGAATTTTATTTGGAATATATACATCCTAGCCTACAAATACAGAATGAAAAATTGGCCAAGGAAACCAAATATTTTGACATTTGGATTTTGAGACAACTAAATTAGAATTTTCAATTATTTATTTATAAATTTATACAGAGTCCAATTCCAATTCATCATCTCCAGACAAGATCTTCCTTACAGAATAATGTTTTTCACATAATTTATAAAAAGTATATATACATACAGTCAAGTAATTATTCTATTAAGGAGGATATAAATCATCTTGGAATCAACCATGCACAAACAAAGCTCTTGCACGTACAGCATAATCCATCTGCTTCTAGTTCTAGTACCAGTTATTGGAGAAAACATAAATAGAACAGGGATCAATTAAATCAAAACCGTAGCCTTTGAATGTTTGCTGAATGGAAAGAACCGAGTTTTGCCATTCCTGACAACTAATGTCTAAAACTCCTTGATTTGTCAGAATAATCATAATCTTCCTAAATGAGACAAATATCCCCTGCGCAGCAATGCCAATGCTATTGCGTGTTGTTAGACGCAGATTTGGGTGAAATGTCTTCTGTATCATTTGATCTTGCTCGTTTTGTAGGTTTCTGACTGGACTCATCATCATCTTGGTCAAGTTCCTCAGCAGTTTTGGTTTCTGGTGCCTTCTGCTTCTGGTTTAAACCCCTTGAACTTTCCTCTAGTACAGAGTTGGCATGACATGAATCAGTTCCTGTTTTGGCGAGATTTGCTTCTGGGGTTGCTGATATTTCATTTGCAGAAGCATGCTGCTTTGACTCTGACAATGGAGCAGAGGGATCACCTAAGCTGGATGAAGAGGCCTTGGACTTATCATTCTCCATTTGTCTTTGTTGCTCAAACATCTTCTGAAGATATCTCCCCTGTTCTTCAATTTGCAACTGCAAATTTCTCTGAATCTGTGGAAAAGTAGTGTTGCATAAGTTAATACAACAAACTTCAGGTGCACAAGTACAAAAGAAAACGCAAGTTTGTGTGGTTGAGAGCATTTGACTCATTAACAATATATTTTGCTATGAAGATCTGCAGATATCTCATAAAAAAAGGTCTAGAAAGAATTTAATTTTTCTTTCAAACCTTCACACAAGACTTTAAAATCCTCTCCCCACACCCTCCCTTCCTTTAACTTTCTTACACCATCGCTTCAATGTTTTCAGGACCTTAATTGGAGTTGACTGCTATCTTACAGCTCTCTTGTCATCAATTTGAGGGTGAAGATATCCATTTGGCAATAATTCTGTCCCCCAACATCATGAACTTTTTCATTCCTATAGAGCCAGGTTACCAGGTTTACTCCCTGGATGACTGGCCACAAACTCTCACAACATGCTAAATTACCAGGTTTAACTCCTTGATCATAACACCTCTACTTTATGGGCACATTTGGTACCGTTGGATTCCACTTAACTTTAAAAGTAAAGTTAGAAAAAACATTAGGTAACACTAACTTTAATAGGACCCAACCACTTTTCTTACTAATATTTGACATTTAGTACTTTATCCCACAATAGTTGTGGCTTTAGAGCCATAATACCTCAAAACTAACCATGCTTAATGTTTGATTACTTCATTACATTTAACCTCCTTAATTTGGATGCAATGAAAACGTATATATGTTTGTACATTATATTGAATTATACCCTTGATCACACAACTGAAGGTCAGAGAAACTGAAGCTAAGATAATGTTGTACCTCAAGCTGTTCATGAAGCCGCTTCTGGACTTCCATCTGCAATCGCAATGCTTCAGTGATGCTCATAGTCCTGTTTTTTAATCAAATCAGAGATAGATGGTATGAATTTTTATCCCAATATGAGAATAACCGTGCATGATTACATTGAGAGCAAATAAGATTTATAGTGTAACTACTCTATCATATGGAGCCAAGGCACAGAAAGCAAACAAGAAAGTGCAGCATTCCAGATAGAAACAAAAATAAACTTCCAGAACTAGAAAGTCTTAAGTAATATACTGGCACATGAGATAAAACTAGTGTTTCCTCAGATACACACATTTACAAGACATGATTTGTCCAAATGATAGGAAGTTGAAGTGTGATTTTATTCAGATGGTAATAATTGACATGATTTCTTCTAAAGTAATAACTAATTTTTTCAATTAAGATAACTAATAAATGGCATCAAGAAGGGCCACCAAGGGCCAGCATTCATGAAGTTGCAAAGATACAACAAAAGATGTCTTCAAGAAACAGGTCCCTGCATCCAGCAGAACCAACGGGTCAAGATGATAAATAATGGAATGACAATGAGATAAATCAAAGGAACATTTTAGCTGAATTGCTCAAGAAGGAGATGACAAAAGGTTCCTGCAGTTCAGAATCACCATGCTAAATTAATAATCATATTCAAGGACAAAGTTAGACATATAAGAAGAGAATGACTGAAGTTTCTTTTTCTTGAATATAGAATGACTGAAGTCAAGTTATCAACAAAGCAATAACAAAAATAAAGCTGGTCAGGATTCACTGTTCCTATGAATAACCTTCTCATCTCTTGGCTGTAAGAGTCCACATTGATATTTCAGAGGACATCTCAAAAATATGAACGCAACAGGAACGTGAATCCACCTAGTAGGCTGAGAGGTTCATTAGTATGGCTACCAACAGGACTAGGAGAAAAGAAATACAACTTCAAAGCCACCTGACAAGAGATTTGCACATACAGCGGTTGGATATGAATGCTAGAATGCAAAAAGTTCCTAGCAAGCTCAATAACTACTTATTACTGAAGTATACCGTAATAGCATCTAAATGCTGCATGAACTTCTAATCAAGGAAACAAATTTCAAGGATGCCCACATGCGCAACTAAAATGTCATAAATACAAGAATATTAACAAAAGAGTAACAAAAATCCATGCACAAGAAATTATCTTGACTTAATACTGAAATTCCAAGTAGAGAATTTGCCTACGTTTTCAAGTCCAGAGATTTCATATCTTCAGTGAGATTTGATTTTTTCTCAGATGATCCTGCATAGATAACAATGCATTTCAACAACTTGCATTCAAACTTCATCGCTACATAAATATCAAAATGGTATGACCAAGAAAAACGTAGGCAATAAACCATACCTTCTGAAGACTCTGGTCTATGTCTAGCTGTTCTATACTTCTGAAATTCAAAAACTATTTTAGGTAAACCAATAAACCCCTCTAGGTCATTAGATGGAATGAAATAAAAGATAAAAACAGACCTGGAGGTGGCTTTTAACATGATAGATGGTCAGGCCTTCCACATTCATGAGCTTTAAAACACCTTTTGGAGTAGCTCCTGTAAATTACAATTGTTTGTGAAATTGTGAAAAAAACCAAATATTCTCCAGGCAATAAGGAAAACTTCACTCAAAGAGGTACGCACGTTCACTACCACCCAGCTTATTGACAGCCTCCACAAATGCCTCATGAAGTTCTGGTGTCCAACGCATTCTAGGTTTGGTTGGTGGCACCGTGGATAATGGATTACCAACAGCATGAGGTTCTTCATTTGATACAGCCTGATGTTGATGAACTTGAGATTGAACTTGAGGGTGCTGCATTTGGACATCAGCAGATAGTTTCAGCATCCGGTACATTGTCTAGAACTATTAAAAATCAAACAAATCTGATAACCAAAGAGTAATGAATAAAACAAGTTACCTTACCCTTGATCTGCTTGACCAAAAGGCGACACATACTGTATTTATCATCAATTAGAAGAATGAACAGTGCAAAACAAGAGCTAAAACTAGTGGTAGGAATCCTAAGTGTGAGAAATTCACAATATGGAAATATTAAAGGATCCACATGCATTCATGAAATTGTATATTTTGTTCATCTATGCTGCATTTTGAGCATCAGATACTGAGAGGCAAATGGGCATTAGTATGACCCTAGTGCTACAAATTTTAACAAGTGAGCCTTGCAGGCCTTTGCCATACTGCACATATAACAAAATTTATTTTACATTGAGGAACAAACCTTTGATCTGGCATCTCTGGCATTAACATCGGCAAGAACCTCGGACCAATTCAGATCTGGACCATCATCAACAGAAATGAGCTGATCTGCCCACTCATGACAGGCTATATCACCAGTATTTTCCATCAGACCTGTCTGTACAGGGTCATTTTCAGGAAAATCAAGAAAATCCTGAAGTGGATCTATACCCCAGGAGATATCCTTATTTTCCTCAGGGTGATTAATCAAAGGTGTATGGTGGACTTCTGATGGAGAAAAATGGGATGATGGCAGTCTCGCTCCATCTCTTGATGATTGAGAAATGAATGGAGAATTCTGGGAATACCTTTGATGTGTTGAAACAGAAGAAGCATGCATGTTACTGGGGAATCTAGAAGATGATGCAGATGTCTGTGGTGCTATGGGATTTGAAGTGGGCAATTTGGAATACTTCTCGTCAAGAGAGGGAGGAAGAACTGGGAAAGATGAGGACATAGTCGCAGATCCCTGAATAAATGAAGTAGGGTGTGTGCTCATTATCTTCATAAACTGAAAGTTGCGACCATCGTCAGCTACTCACTTTTCCCAGGAACTTTTTCTTAAACACACAACTATGGCGCCTGATAGAATGTAGGAGAATGAAATTAGCGATCATCGAATATCAAATGCCGAGAATAACTATGTTCAAAGAAGTCATTGGCAATAAGAAAAAGCAAAAATTCTGCAGAAGGCTGGAACGAGGTCATATGGCAAGAATTAGGTACTATCATATTGAGTCAATCACAACCAACTGTCATACTCAACAAATGACAATGTTAATATTAAGACCAACAAGTCAAATGCCAATCCTTACACAAAGACAGTAATTAAAGTGCCAAATTAGAAGCTCAATGCTGCAGTTAAAACCTTCAAACTCAGCAAGGTAAAGATAATATCATCATTCATTAAAATGAACATCAACTTCATACATCGAAATATCTACACAAGGTGATATATAAATATATTCACCATCAGAACAAGTACATCAACAAGAACTACCAAGGCTATAAAAATTACAGCAAAAGCCAAAAACAAATCAATCAATCAATCCCACAGCACAAAATCACCAAACTGGCTTATCCTCCATAAAAATAAATACAACCCAGTTTATAATTTGCTAAAACAGCAGCAAGAGCAAGCTAAAAATTCAACAAATAAACAATAACAGAAACTGGGTATTGCATATAAATAAAGTTGTAAAATCTACAACATTCATGAAAATCTATGGCCACTACTAAAAGGGGTATTTCGGAATCTTACTCTAAGCTAGCACGTTCAAATCGGGATTGAATCCTGAGAAGCAAATGATTGGACTGGATTGGATAAACACCCGAGGTTGAGGAACCAAACCGCACGCACAACAATTCTTGATTGACGGACAACAGAACTTTAAAAGTTCTTGTCTTCTTGATTTCAACAACGATGTCACAACCTCTTTTACAAGAATACGTATTCGGCTTCATTTGTCCCTCTGTGAAAATAATTAAGAAATGTTAACGTGCATCTAACGTTACATAAACTCACGATCGCAGCCGTTGGGTCGGAGTCTGATTACCAGGATGCGTTGGTGATGAAATTTCAAGGGTGGTGATTTGAGGAGGAATGTGAGTGGTTTGAATGATGATGTAGGTGATGAAGAATGGCTGCTGTAGTGAGCAAGTGGGGCCCAGTGATGTTTTGGTTGTTTCCTGCCGTACTTTGTTGGAAGTGCCACTTGAGATTGAGTTGCTGTCTGGATTTGGTCAAAAAAATTGTTGGAAATAAAAGCAAGTAAAAAGAGAAAAAAAAAAAAAAAAGCTGTAATTGACTGAATGAATTGTTTAAGTGTGCGTTCATGCATCATATTTATAATATGATTTATATTATTTAATTCTGTTGTCATACCTAATTTCTCAGAACTTTCCATTGCCTTTTATAGTGACACCAGTCTAGGGAATTTTCTTAGGATGTTTTGGATCCAATTTGAGGAAGATATTTTATAGAATTAATTTGTCTCCCAAAAAATTTAAAAATAAAAAGTGTTTTTTTGGGAATTATAGCCAAAAATTGTGAAATTGTAAAGTGTCATTTAGTGTAGTGTTTGATGAGACACTTTAATAATTCTCTAAAAATATGTTTATAAGACACTGTTTAAAAAATATGTGAACCTACTTTTAATATTTTATTGTTTTCAACTTGTTCCATTTAAAAGGTTATTCAAAAGGATACTAACACACATTTTTTTATTCTTTAAAAACATAATTCTTATAAAAATATCTTCCTTTTTCCAAAATAATAGTTAGAATTACCGTTTGTTATTTTTAACATAGAAGTTGGTCTAATTAATTATTATTTTTGTTATTGACAACCAAATTGGCTATTCAATTTCAAATATTCCCTCACTACCTGTTGCTTAAAAGTTATGCTATTAATAGCTATCCTTTTCTTTCATGGTCACAAAATCTTAACTACATACGCAATTGCTTCCATATTTGTGTTAAGGCATATTATATATGTGTCCCTAAATTTTGTTTTAATATTAATTTCGTTGCATAAAGTTTTAACTTATAAGCAATGCCTTTGTTATTACGGGAAAGGAAACGTGTTAAAACTCATTGTCTAGCACTAAAAAATTTTCTAATAATTTATATATTTCAAGTTATCATTTTATTAATTATTTCTATCTTTCATTTGAATTTCAAATATTGTAGAGTGAATTTGATATATTAGGATAAGCTTAAAAGAATTATTTATAAACATAATTCTTATCTTAAATATTTTTTTAAGTGTAGCTTATTGGATTGTTAGTAAATAAAAATATCATTATACAGCAATACAATTAATGATTCAAAATGAAAATTTTACGTATTGTTTTGTTTCACAAATATAATAATACCACTTGTAGTAGTGAATCTGAAAATTCAAATTCTAAAAAGAATCTACTTAGTGATCAGTGCTGGTAAATCATCGTGCCCATTTAAAAAATTCAACTTGAAATAAATTAGTATATTTGATTAAATTAAATTATACGGGCTTCTATTTCCATGGGTTCAGGGCCACGGAGAGAGACATCGGCCGAACCCAGTTAAACAATTGGGATTCAACATTTTGTATTGGGTGGGTTTAAATAGAATTTATATAGCCCATTCTTTCTAACAAAGAGTTTTTTCTTAATATCAAGAGCATTTTTTTGAATAATAATAATAACAATAATAAGTTGACAGCATCAACAAGCATTAAGCACGTAAGGTAAGGATCGGTGGATACTGGTGCCCAGCTTCCAGTGGTTCTGCGAGTCATTTGGAGTTTGTTAAATCTTGCTCCCTCTTTCTCTACTCTCGAATACTTCATTTGTGGAATCAAATAGCATGCGGACAATAACAATTAAAACACTGTTTTCTTTCTTTCTTTCTTTCTTTCTTTCTGAAGCAATAATATTAATTCGTTCACTGTGAGTGTGAGGGGAATGGGATCAAAGCCGGCAATAATCACAGTTGCTGAAAAAGCGCCAGTAACTGCAGAGAGGAAGGTCAGGGATGATCTTGACCACAAGCTTCCCAAACCCTGTAATGTTCTTCTTCTTCACTTTCCGCAGATCTTGTTCATTATTATTTTAATTCTTTCATATACGTACGTATTCATATTTGTTGTAACTGTTTAGATGTGCCTCGAGCAGTGGCTGCGCCTGATACAGAAAATGTGAAGGGGACATGGGGTCACGAGCATAATAATATGTCTGTCCTTCAGCAGCATGCTGCCTTCTTCGATCAAAATGATGATGGGATCATCTACCCCTGGGAAACCTACAGAGGTATTATACATGTAATTAATGTATTTAATGTGTTTCTAAGATCATATACTACTAGTTGATTGAATAAACACATCATGAATACAAGAAACAGTAGTTGTGGAAATGGAAGAATGGATTTGCAAATCATGGAGTATATTTGCAGTCTGATTGATAAGCAGAATTTTAAAATTTTTATCTGTCTGGCCGACACAAATGTTTAAGGGGATTTTGTTTGGTGACTGCAATTACTACAAAATTTTAATTATTCTTTGCAGGATTGCGGATAATTGGTTTCAACCCAATTGCATCTTTATTGTTTGCAATTCTTGCTCATCTGGGTATGAGTTATGTTACTCTACCAGTAAGTTCCACATTTAGCTGTAGGTTAATTCTTCCTTTTACTTTCAACATATATTACAGCTGCCCATTTTGACAGTAATTAATTTGCTTGCAGGGTTGGATACCTTCAATTTTCTTGCCAATTTATATCCAAAACATACATAAGGCAAAACATGGAAGTGATTCAGGGACCTATGACACTGAAGGAAGGTGAGAGGTTGAATGAATCTCCATCCCCTACTCTTAAAACTTGAATGAAAGTGATTTATTTAGTGCATGCATGCATGCATGGTCAAGATCCTATAGATGATTATCGGAAATTAATTAATTAATTAATGAATACAGGTATGTTCCAGTAAATTTTGAGAACATATTCAGCAAATACGCTCGGACGGTGCCCGATAAACTCACAAGAGGAGAGCTGTGGCACATGACTCAGTCAACCCGCAATGCCTTTGATTTTTTTGGATGGTCTCTCCCAATCTCTCTTACTCGGCCCTCTCGCTCACACACAAATACATGCTTATATATATACACCCTTAAATAATAATTAATTTTTTTAATTTTGTAGGATCGCATGTAAATTGGAATGGGGAGTTCTGTACATTCTTGCACGGGATGAAGAAGGCTACTTATCAAAAGAAGCCGTACGGCGCTGCTTTGATGGAAGCTTATTTGAATACTGTGCAAAAGTTCATAGAGGTTCTGCGGCTAAGATGGACTGATTGCATATCATGATCTGAAGAACAGCATCGATTGATTGTACTTCGATACATATATACCATAGAATACATCTGCATTAATACTATCATATATGCTTATGATTTAAGATTTGAATTTGTGCCTAATCTAATATTTCCATTCTTTTTAAGGGAAAAAGGAAATCACCTTGATCTTGTTGTGCAACTTTTTCTCAATCTAAATTTCGTTGAAAATTAATATGGTTTCATAAAAAAATATATCATAAGGAAGAATAGCTAGCTAGCTTGCCTCCGCCTTGGGCACCAATCTTGCATAGTATTATCTCAAGAGATCGATGTTACATGCATACATACATTTACATATACACACATCAAGCATATACGTAAATAATAAACTTGCCTTTTAATTAAAATTATATATGATTGCACCGTGCAATGATGCATCCATACATCTAATCTGATGTGTGTGTGTGTATATATATATATATATATATATAAGATATTAAAAGTGTGTCCTATATTGTTTTGGAGCAGTGTTTTAAAATTTATGAAGAGATAATATTTTTGATATCGTAATAAAATTTATTGTATATTTTCAAAATTAAAATAATACAAATAAGTCTAGTAAAAATAAAATAAAAAATTAACATATAATAAGAAATAAAATAGGATGTCATTGACTGTAATAAGAAATAATAAAAAAAATAGAGAAATCTTATTATTTTGTTGAATTATATGTGTGATTCATATCTAAAAATTATAAGTAAAAAGTTATTTGTAACTACTATTATGTCCGCCCATATAAACACATCAGTATTAATTAGAGACTAATCAACAACTTTTAGTCTACTCCTTTATATCAACTCCTAATGAATGATTACAAGTAATTACTGTGTGAAATATTTTATAATGTTTAATATTATCTAAAGTTAAAAAAAAATGTAATTAAATATTTAAATTTTTTAGTTTGGGAGAATGCCCATTATCTCCTATATTTTCAGTAATATTTTATCACTCTCTAAGTTTTGATTTTGTCCTTTAGTATTTTTAATTTTACTATTTATAAATTAATTAAATTAAGGGATAAAATCGATAAAAAAAATAAAAATTAGAGAGAAATAGGATATTAAAAAAAATATAAGAGAATAATGAGATATTAACAAAAATAACATGGGAGTAATGGGCATTTCTCCTCTTAGTTTCTTCTAAAATCTCATTATTCTTAAAACAATACATGAATTCCTTTTTAAGCGCTATGGGAGTTCTACAATTACAAAAGCATGAATATTTAGCAATGCAATAATTATTTAAGCGAGAAAAAAAGTTTCATTTTTCATATTCTTGGCATGTACATGAGCTTGCCGTTAATTTCTCAATAATCCCATTGAATACGTATGGATGATGCATCAACGTAATTATGAAGTTAATTACGGTTAATTTACGATTAATTGCAGCTGCTATCACTAGATCAAGATGTTGCTATGCTAACCGTCAAATACTAGTTTGACTATTTGACCGCATGGATATGCTTATTTGTCCTCCTTGTTGCCATATCGGCTCACCACGTTTGCACTTTCGATCGTAAGCCGTTGACTATTCTCCTGCAGTTCTTCCTGATCATTAAACTACTCAATTTCAGATGCGAAAATCAAAATTATATCGTTAATTATGAAAGCAGCCTTTTCCATTTAACTGTTGTCCTCTATTCATTACTTTTTCTCTACAGTGTGGATAGTGTTTAAAATAAAATATAGAGTAAATAATTAACCAAAAAAATATCACAAAATTTATCCACAAAATTTTTGTTACAACACTGTTATTAAATACAAAACTCTTTCTTAAGAATATATACACAAGCCTTGTTATCTTATTTTCTTCTACTCTCCTTGATTTCTTGTTCACTTAAATGCAAGATTCAAAAATAAATAAGATATTTATAGTTTACAAAAATCAATTCACATCATATAAATATTAAAATGTAAATTAATCATAACCATACAATGTGACATCCTAATTTCTATTAAATACCTAACTCAAATCATTAATTTTACCAATAAGTGGAAGCTTCCATACAATAGATTAGGCTATCAAATTTGGGCTAGATTGTTGACTTTAACACTCCTCCTCAATACTATCTCAAATTTTGTACCTCATTGAGTTCACAATGAAAATTTTTCGAACTTGCTGGTACTCAAACCTTTAATGAATAAGTCTGCAATTTGATAATTTGTTTGGATTCCTTTCATCTCAACCTCTTCTTGCAGAACCTTTTCTGTGATAAAATGATAATACACTTCAACATACTTAGTTCTTGCATGAAGGACTAGATTTTCAGATAGACGAATTGATGATTGATTGTCACAATACAACAGAAATGCATAATTCACTGATTGATGTAAATCATTCATTAGCTATATGAGCCATATATTTTCTTGAGCAACCATAGCTACTTCTTTATACTCTATTTTTATTTTTGACATAAGATATAGTTGGTTGTTTCTTGCTATACCAAGAAATTGATCCGAACAAGGGTAAACATAGACATAGTAGTTGATCAATAGATATCATGATCCCTCGCATAGTTAGCATCACAATAGCCAACTAGCTTGTAATCTTCATCTTTCTTGTATAGAAGACTATAGTCAATTGTACTCTTCACATATCTCAATATTCTCCAAACTGCTTTCAAATGAGACTTCTTCAAGTTTTGCATGTATCGACTCATCACACCAACTATATAAGAAATATCAGGTTCAGTCAAGGTTAAGTAGATAAGACTATCTACCAATTGTTGATACATTGTTGCATCTTCCAAATCTTTCCCTTCGTGTGTACACATCTTGGCATTTGGTTCCATTGGTGTTGAGTTCGACTTGCATTCAAGCATCCCAGATTTCTTCAATAAATCTTTAGAATATTTTTGCTGACAAAAAAATATTCCTTCTTGTGTGCGATTAACCTCTAGAACAAGAAAGTGCTTCAGTTTTCCAGGTTTCTTCATTTAGAAGTGAATTGATAAATTCTCCTTGATTATGAGAATTTCATCTTATCATCGCCAGTTATAATAAATTATCCACATACACAGAATAATAGCTAATTTTCCTCCATTAGCTTTGACAAATAGGTTAGAATCTGTATTTATTATTAAATAACCACTTTATGTCAAAAATTTAGCAATTTTATCATACCATGCCCTGAGTGCTTGTTTTAGTCCATAGAGTGCCTTTACAACTTACACACGAAATCAGGATGAACTTATTCTCAAACCCCTTTGGTTGAATCGTAGAAATTTCTTGATCCTGCTCTTCATGAAGAAAGAAACATATTCTTCATATCCATTTGCCATAAGGTCTAATCCTTGTTGGCTATAAGTGCAAGTAGAACTCATAGATTGTAAGTTTTGCCACTAGACGATACGTTTCACGATAGTGTAGGATGTATTGTTGTGAGTAGCTACAAGTTACCAACTGAGCCTTGTACCTCTTGATCGACCCATCTAGAGGATGCTTTATCTTGTTAACCTATTTGCAGGATATGAATTGCACATCTTTAGGCTTTGGCATAAGATCCCAAGTTTGATTTTGCTATAGTGCAGTGATTTCTTCTCCTATAGCTTTGACCCACTTAGAACTCTGTGATGCTTCATCAAACGTTTTTGGTTTTTCAACAATTGCCTTTTCAAACAAGGCTACATTGGCAAACTTAGGATTTGGCTTTCGTACTCTTGTTGACTTTTGAAGTAATGATTATGGAGTTTACTCTTCATCTCTACTTGATCTATCATCTTCTCGATACACACTAGTTTGCCAAGGATTCTGATATATTCTATGACCATTATCGTCATCATCGTATGAATCTCAACCTTCATCTGAACTTGATTGGATTTAGATAGTATGCTCCTCTATTTTCTGTTGTAGCTTGTGTTTGAATTATTTCGAGTATGAAACATGATTTAGAACAATTTTAGAATTTAATTAGTTTAGAAAGTCTTTTATTCTTACCAATTTATTTGCTTATTTAATTCCTAATTTTCTTATTTAGGTAGGAGTTATTTTTCTTATTTGAGTTAACTTGTAACACTAGATTTTTTTTATTATATATAGGGAAACCTATTTTAATTTTTGCACTATCTTTTCAATTAATAAAATATTCTTTTTTAATTTTATCTTTTATGAAATTATTATCTTGATATTCGTATTTCGAGTTGTTAGGATTAGAATGAAATCTAATTCGATTCGTTAGAACATTTATTTAACCTATTGCGTCAAAGAACCAAATGAGATTTGGCATTCAACAAGATACTTTTATCCCACCTTCTATGCCATTTGCTTCAATTGGTATCAGATCATACCTCTGTACCAGACAGAGCTTTCCTGTACCACTGAACATAATCACATCCAACAATACATCCTTTGACCAAAAAAAAATTCAAAAAAAATTTAGAATCATGGTGTATTATTTTAGGCATGATGCATTGTTGTTTAATGGAAAATGTAGTCTTCAATTATTTTTATTTTGGTCGAAGGATGTTAAGAATTCTTTAAAGTTGAGAGAATTTTTAAAGAAAAATGAGTACAATTTGTAACTTATTTCTTATTAAAAAGGAGTGCATCAGATTAGTGAGATATGTTACAAAGGACAAAATTTGCAAGTTGGGAAGACAAAGTTTGATTATGGGATCAGAAGAAGCGATTGATGAGGTCATAGTTCATTCTTTTTAATTATTGTTTGACAAGTCTAGGTATGAGGTTTGTTCATTCATATGCTACAGAGTTTGAAGATTTTTATGGGCATTCATTTTTTTATGAGAGTGAAGAGTTTTTAATTGAAAGATTTTTGGAGGGACTCCGTGCTAATATAAGGGATCGAATGCCATCATATTCTATCTATACATTATCATATGCCATCCTTTTAGCCAAAGGAATTGAAGGGCAACTGAAGCTGGAATTGGATAGAGTTATTAAAGATGCTGTTGATAATATAGTTAACAAGATATTTGATAACATGATTGAAGTTGACCTTAAGATAGTGATTGAAGATGTGCATGAAAAAATGACTGAAGACGTGCCAAAGATTATATAGGAAAAGGTATTGTTTGATTTTAATTTGAAAATTAATAATGTGATTAAACACGTGCAGGAAAATTCAAGTTGAAAATAACCCACCCATCATCGATATGGTTCTACCTATTCATATCGAAGATAAAAAGGTTATCTTTGAGGAAGATTTGGCTATAAAGATAAATTTAGTTGGTAAGCACATCGAACAAGACATGGGAAGAATTATGAGAATTGTAAAAGTAGTTTGTTATTGCTAGTACACATTTTTCAGAAGGACCACTAACAAGTGAAAAAAAAAAAATTTGGGTACTTTCTAATTTCAAAGAAGCTTGTTGAGAAGAGCTACTTTTTTAAATGACATGATGATTTAATGTAGCACTATAAGTTTCATCTACCAGACAAAATTTAAGGGCAAATTTTTTTTAAAAGAAGGGAAATATGATATAGGACAATTTTAGAATTTAATTAGTTTAGGAAGTCTTTTATTCTTGCCAACTTAGTTTATTATTTAATTCATAGGTTTTTTTATTTAGGTAGAAGTTATTTTTCTTATTTGTGTTAACTTGTGACACTAAATTTTTTCTATTATATATAAGGAGCCTTATGTTGCTATTTGCACAATCTTTTCAATCAATAAATACTCCCCTTTGATCTTGTCCTTTATGAGATTATTATCTTGACACTCGTATTTCGAGCCGTTAAGATTAAAATAATATCTAACCTATTCGTTAGAATATTTATCTAACCTATCACGTAAAAGAATTGAACAAGATTCGGCGTTCAACAAGTTACTTTTATCCCACCCATTATGTCGCTTGCGTTACAACACCTCTTTTCTGGGGACCATCAAGAAAATGCTTCATGAGCACCACGTCTTGTGATACATAACTGAGCAAAGGACGAAATTCACTTGACAATTCAAATCACATGTAGCTTGTTTTATGGATAGAAGATTCGCAACTAATTTAGGAACATGTAGAACATTTTTTAACATAATTTTGGAAGAAAGTAGAATGGTTTACTGACCTACAACAATAATAAAAGTTCCATATGCAATTTTTATTTTTTTATTGTTAGGACAACGCTTATATGAGGTAAAAAATTGACATGGAAAAAACCATATGATTGGTAACACTCGAATCTACTTGATTAAGCCAGAGAATGATAAATCAATATTTGTCCTACTATTTTATTATGTTTTCTCTTTATTCATGTATTTTATCGTAGAATTTTATTACTTTGAGCTTCTTTTTATTACTTGTAAGAATTATTGTAGAAAGCCCAAAAACAAACCCAAGATGCTGGAAGGCCCGTATATGCTAAATATAGTCCGTATTTTCTAACATAACATTGTCCTCAATACTCATATTTGGGTGATACAAAATAATTTGAAAACTAAACATAATGATTTACAATCCTACATTTCAAAAAGAAAGCAAATGTTGAAGTTTAAGGGTCAAAATTCCAGTTAGAAAGAAGACAATGGGAAGACAGACTTTCCTTGACACGTGAGAGTGCATTTTGAATAAGTTGTTGATAAAATGAGTAAAAGGGAGGACTTTAGAGGTGCTGATGGGTAGAGAACGAATTAAGGAAGGATTTGATGAAAAAGAGGGCTTTCTAAAGAAGGAGTTTTCTAATGGAGGGGCAGGATTGCTAGATTGAAGAGGAGGACATTCTTGGTGGGCAGAATTATTATCTTCTTCAAAACTTGGTGGTGAACCTTCAAAAAGGGAAGCTTTCTTTAAGTTTGTTTATTTTCAAATATGTTTAGAACTTTTGTAATTAGATTTATAAATTTGAATTTAAGAATGAAAGTGTAAACATATTTTGGGAGTTTGGCTTTACTTTTGAAATGGTATTGAATATTGTGTGAAATATGATTAATTAAAGGTTGAGATTATTTCTTATTCATTGATCTGTATAATTTTGATTATTTGTTGTGGATTTATTATTTATGATTTGTGATTGAAATTAATTTGAGAATTAAGGTGTTAGAAACATTATCTTACCTTAATTAAGTTTTTTTGAACAAGTATTTAAATTGAATACATTGAGTTGGTTTGATTTAAATAGTTAAATGTTTTCCTTGTAACAATACAATTAATTAAGTAGAAGTCTCATATCAAGGATATATTTAATTAA
Organism: Azadirachta indica; assembly: GCA_022749755.1. NCBI lineage: Eukaryota > Viridiplantae > Streptophyta > Magnoliopsida > Sapindales > Meliaceae > Azadirachta > Azadirachta indica. The sequence continues at coordinate 8,707,345 of CM040453.1, forward strand.
TTGTAAGTAAGAATTACCATGATCATTGGAATTCTCTACCTTTAGTGGAAAAACCAATAATCTAAATTATATAATAGTTATTTAATTCACCAATATTTCAATACCAGATTAGATTATTAACCAAATTCCATCTAATTTCATTGAATTCAACAGAATTGTATAGTTTTCAAGTTCTTGTAATTTAATTATTTAATCACTTCAATTGGAATAATTTGAAATTGTCATTTGATTGAATTAGAGTATTTACAATTTTATATTTGTTTAAATTAGTAATTAATAGGAAACAATAAAGATTTAAAACATTATAATTTCACGAGAGATCGACCTCGAAGTGAACTTATCGTCAGCTATTAACAATTCGTGCACTTGCAAGCATTTAAAATTTGCACATCAAGTTTTTGGCGCCGTTGCCGGAGAATTGGTGTTTAAATTATACATTTGTTTTCTTTGTTGCTATTTTTTTTGTTTGTTTTAAGTGTTTCATTTATTGCTATTTTATTTTGTTTCTTTGTAACTTAATTATTATTTTTTCTTTTATTTGGTACATGCATGGTGACAATTCCCTAAAGGGAGATTTTGGGGAGAAAAGGGGTAATATCCTAAAAATAAGTTAGAACTTAAGACAACTAGTTAAAGAACATCAATTACATACTGAACAAGAAGAATAAAATAGTTGAGGAAACAGCAAGCATGGAGCCCCAAACAATAGAAGTAGCCGAAAGACAAAGGGTGATGAAGGAGTATGCAAGGCCGATCGTTAGCACTTCTACATCTTGCATACAATTGGAGGATGCTGCACAAAATTATGAGATAAAAAACATACATTATTCCATGTTGCTTTCTTTTTATGGAATTCCTAATTTGATTTTCATTAGGGACTTTTATGCGACAGTGTAAACTTTTCCTTTGCAAGGATTAACCAAGGATCAACTTAGGATGAGGTGTTTTCCCTATACGCTGAAAGATAGAGCTAAAGCTTGGTTGATGACTCTTCTACCAAGATTTTTAACTGCATGGGAAGCGGTTTACAATAAATTTATGGGAAAATTCTACTCTCACCAAAAGACCACTGAGTTAAGGATTAAAATTGTTACCTTTTCTTAAATAGAGGGAGAGCCTTTCCATGAAGCATGAGATAGATTCAAGATGCTTCTTATCCAATGTCCTCACCATCATTTTCTATTGTAGCTACAAAACCAATTTTTCTATGATGGATTGAAGCAACAATGTCAATACACGGTTAATAATGCGGCTCGTAGAGCCATAGGAGAAAAGACCGCAGAAGAAACATATGAGCTATATGAAATGTTGGGTGCTAATTTGCAGCAAAAGAGTGCAAGAGGAAGGAGAGTTGGGGTGCATGATTTAAGCTCCAACAATGAAATGGAAATATAACTTGCTGAATTGACTAAGCAAGTCAAACTCCTTACGACTAATAATAAGCCAACTCATAAGGTATGTGGAATTTGTGGTATTTATGGGCATAATGCTAACACTTGTTCTTTGTCTTGTGATTCTTACATAGGTGGTGAACAAGAATAAGCTAATTTGATGGAGTCTTACCAACCTAGGCTAAGACATGATCCTTTTGCGAACACATATAACCCAGCTTGGAGAAATCATCCGAATTTCTCTTGGAAGACTAATAACAATCCAACATATGCTCAAAACTCAAGGCCAATTCAACATCAAATCCCAGCCATGCCAGCTGAACAACTTAGAAGACCAATATTGGAGGAGAGTTTGAACACCTTTATTCAAGTCAGTAAAGAAAACCATGAGAGACATAGTCAAAGGTTGGATTCCTTGAAAGCATCTATAAAGAGGGTAGGAATGCCAGTTGGGTAACTTGCAGAACACATGCAAGGATATCAAAAGGAAAACTACCTAGCCAACCCGAGCAAGCAAAAGCTGTTATAGTTTTACGAAGTGGTAAAATTATTAACAAACATTTTGATAATAAAAATTCTAATGATTTACCACTTGATGCAGAAAATAGGGAGCAAGAAGTTTTCAAAGAAGAACAACCTAAAGATCCCCAACCTTCTAAGCATTCCGAGAAAAGCAAAGAGAAAGATTCAACTTTTACTCCATCGCTCCATAAGGCAACGGAGCCTTATAGGCCTCTAATTCCTTATTCGCACCGTTTAAAAGAAAATAAGCAAGATAAACAATTTTCTGAGATTTTTGAGATGCTTTCTAAAGTTGATATTAACTTACCTCTTTTGAATGTTATTAGGAATATACCATCATATGCAAAATTTTTCAAGGAACTCAACACTAAAAAGAGAAGATATGAGAAGAATGAGAAAGTCATGGTCTTAGAAGTTGTTAGTGCAGTGCTTCAACAAAATTTGCCTCCAAAATTGAAAGATCCTAGAAGTTTTAACTTAAACATAAATATGGGAGACAAGAAGATAGCTAAAGCCATGGTAGACTTAGGAGCAAGTATTAATCTAATGCCATACTCTATATACTTGCAACTAGGTTTAGGGAAGCTTCAGCCTACAACTATGACCCTTCAACTTGTGGATAGGTCAGTTAAATATCCAAAGGGAATAGTTAAGGATTTATTGGTGCAAGTAGACAAGCTCATTGTACCGGTGGACTTTGTCGTTTTGGAGATGGAAGGAACACCCTTAAAGGACAAAGAGCATGCAATTCTTTTCGGTAGACCATTCATGGCAACAACCAAGACAATTATTGATGTCCAAAATAAGAGGTTATCAATGCAGCCTCAAGAGAAACTGTCCAATTTAAAGTATTTGATTCTTCATCAATTCCTTCTATTTTTACTAAAGATGAGTACTCTTTTATTGATTGTATAGACTCATTTGTTTATAGCACTTTATTTGCAGGAAGAAATGAAGGATAAGCTTGAAGTTGCACTTGTTTGTGAGAGAGTAGAAGAAACACTTGAAGAAAAGACTAAGGGATATCATAAGAGGCTAGATAAAGTCAAACCAATTTTAGAAAAACTTAGCAAACCCTTAGAACTACCAAAATCCTTACTAAGGGTAGAAATCACTCCACTTAAAATTGAGCTTAAATAATTGCCTAAACATCTTAAATATATATTTTTGGGAGAGGGAGATACATATCCTGTAATCATTTCATTTACTTTGACCCAAACCTAAGAAGAGAGAGTTGTAAGAGAGCTTAGCTGACTTAGGAAAGCTATAAGATGGAGTATAAGTGACATTAAAGGCATTATTTCTGCAATGTGCATACGTAAAATTATTTTGGAGCATAATGCCAAACCTGCGAGAGATGCCCAAAAGAGATTAAATCCTAATTTGCAAGAGGTAGTCAAGAAAGAGGTTTTAAAACTCTTAGATGTAGGATTCATTTAGCCAATTTTCGATAGTAAATAGGTTAATCCAGTTTATGTTGTACCAAAAAAATCAGGCATTATAGTGGTGAGGAATGAAAATAATGAGTTGGTACCTACTAAGATGACTACTAGGTGGAGAATGTGCATTGATTATAGAAAGTTGAATTTAGCTACAAAGAAAGATCATTTTCTACTTCCGTTTATTGATATGATATTGGAAAGATTGGCAGGGCATGATTTTTATTATTTTTTTTGATGGTCTTTCAGGTTATTATCAAGTGCCGATTGCACCAGAGGATCAAGAGCAGACAACATTCACTTGCCTATTTGGAACATTTGCCTTTAGGAGGATGCCACTCAGTTTATGCAACGCTCCTGCAACATTCCAAAGAAGCATGATGTTAATTTTTTCGGATATGGTAGAGAAATTCATTGTGGTATTCATGGATGATTTTTCAATTTTTGGAACTTCATTTGATGTTTGTCTCCATAACTTGACTTTGGTTCTTGAGAGATGCATTGAGTGTAATTTGACACTTAGTTGGGAAAAAAGTTATTTTATGGTGTAACAAGGCATTGTGTTAGGGTATGTTATTTCTAGCAGAGGCATTAAAGTTGATCAGGCAAAAATTGATTTGATTGCTAAATTACCACTACCTACTTCAGTTAAGGGAATTAGGAGTTTCTTAGGACATGCAGGTTTTTAGAGACGATTTATTAAAGATTTCTCTAAAATAAGTCGTTAATTATGTAATTTGTTGTCTAAAGATGTTCCTTTTGATTTTAATGATGATTGCCTTGCCGCCTTCAATTCTTTGAAAGAAAAATTAACATCAGCCCCTATTATCATGGCACCTAATTGGTTGTTACCTTTCGAGATTATATGTGATGCATTTGATTATGCTACAGGGGCTATTTTGGGGTAAAGAGTAGAGAAGCGTTTGCATGTTATTTATTATGCTAGTAGAACACTCAATGATACCCAACTAAATTATTCCACCACTGAAAAAGAGGTTTTGGCTGTTGTGTTTGCATTAGACAAATTTAGGTCATACTTGGTAGGATTTAAAGTTATTGTGCATTCGAATCATGCGGCATTAAAATATTTATTAACAAAACCAAATGCGAAGTCAAGACTGATTCGGTGGGTGTTGCTTTTGCAAGAATTTGATCTAAAAATAAGGGACAAGAAAGGTAATGAGAATGTTGTTGCTAATCATCTTTCTAGGTTACTTTCAGATTTTGACACATATGAACACAAAGAAAAACAGCCGATTGTTGAAACTTTTCCTCATGAACACTTGTTTTCTTTAGGTCATGAACCATAGTATGCTGATATTGTCAATTATCTTGCTTATGGTGTGTTGCGACCTAACTTCATTTTTCAGGAAAAGAAGAGATTTTTATTTTCTTGCAAGCATTATTTTTGTGATGAGCCATATTTGTTCAAACTTTGTCAAGATCAGATCATTCGTCGATGTATGCCTGAAGATGAACATGACAGTATTCTAAACTTTTTCCATGAGCTTCATTGCGGAGGTCATTTCGGTGATAAGAAAACAGCTCTTAAGGTATTGCAATCTGGTTTTTATTGGCCAACTCTCTTCAAAGATTCTCATAATTTTTGTTTGTGTTGTGATAAATGTCAAAAGAGCGATAACATTAGTAAGAGAAATGAGATGCCTTTAGAAAACAATTTTGTTGTTGAGCTTTTTGATGCACGGGGGATTGATTTCATAGGACCTTTTCCATCTTCATTAGGTTTTCAGTACATATTAGTTGCAGTTGATTATGTGTCCAAATAGGCCGAAGCTATACCAACATGAACTAACGATGCTAATTGTGTTGTGAAAATTTTGAAAGATGTGATATTTAGCAGGTTTGGGACACCAAGGGCCATAATTACTGATAAAGGAAGTCATTTTTGTAACAAACTCTTTGACGGGTTATTGAAAAAGTATAACATTACACATAAGGTGGCAACTCTATACCATCCATAAACTTCGGGCTAAGTTGAGGTTAGCAATTGCCAAATCAAGGGAATTTTGGAAAGAACAGTACAACCTTCAAGGAAAGATTAGGTGGCCAAGTTTAATGATGCATTGTGGGCATATCGCACAGCGTATAAGACACCTATTGGCATGAGCCCATATCGATTGATTTTTGGAAAGGCATGCCACTTACCCGTAGAGCTTGAGCACAAGGCATATTGGGCAATTAAGGAGCTGAACATGGACATGAAAATGGCAGGAGAGAAGTGTTTACCAACTTAATGAGTTAGAAGAGATTCGGTATGAAGTCTACGAGAATGCAAAAATTTACAAAGAACGCACTAAGCGTTATCATGACAAAGGTCTAATTCATAAATCTCTTTATTGTGGAATGAATGTTCTTTTGTTTAACTCTCGTCTTAAACTGTTTTCAGGAAAGTTGAAGTCAAAATGGTGTGGACCGTTTCCAATAGTCCAAGTCTTTTCTCAAGAAGTGGTAGAATTGTTAAATCCAAAGATTCAAACAATATTTAAAGCAAATGGACATCGTGTAAAGTCTTATTTAGAAGGAGTCCAGAACAAGAGAGAGGTTGAATGTATTGAATTGTTTAACCCTTAATAAGAAAAGGCAATGTCTCACTAAGACGTTAAAAAAGGCGCTTGGTGGGAGGCAACCCATTCATGTTTGGTAGTATCTTATTCTTTTTTTTTGTTTAATTTTTTTTGTTTGTCTCATTAATGCTTTCCTAACTTAAACTATATTTTAAACATTGAAGACAATATTTAGTATAGGTTTGGGGGTAGGGTTTTAGTGTGTTTGAAAGATTTAAGTATGCTTTAATATTTGTATTTGTTTTGAACTATATAGTCATAAAAACTAAAAAGTTTAAAAAAAAAAACTTTTTTTCAATTTTTTTTCTCTCTATTTTGAATTTTTGTGATGATTCCTTCATATGAGACTAGTATGCAATTTGTACATGGCTAATTAAAATTGATGAGATATTAAGGGAAATCATGATTTTATTATTATTATTATTATTTTAACTACGTTTCATTGTTTATTCTTTTGCTAAATATGCCCTTTATGCCATGATCGATTTGAATCTTGATTTGATGAAATCACATGATTAGAGGATAATGTGCAAGATAGTGTAGACTCATAGAACCCTAATTGTGAGATTTTGAGCCATAGAGCTTCTATTCTGAGTGTTTATCACTACTCTCTATTTTCTCATCATCTTTTCTTTTAAATGATCTCATTATACTTTGTTTTGGTTAATTAACTTGATTATTCGTGCTTTGATTGTAATACTGATTGTATGATACATGAGAAGTGATTCTAGGCCTTATTTGAATCGTTTGCGCCTTTCTTGCCTACCTAATGTATATTCTTCCTTAGTAACCATTTTGAGCCTTAATATGTTCTTTTTCTTTCTTAAAACCAATCACAATCAAAACCAATAGCCAAGTATCCAATATCCTTATTTTTATTCTGTTCTTTGAGGCATAAATGAGTTAATTGGATATGTGCCTTGTAATAGGTTTGGGGGTTGTTATTTCTTAAAGTAGTGCTTGGTGTTATAATGTTTTATCAATGTGTTGCACTAAGAAAAAAAAAAGGGCGAAATGCTAAGGTTGATTATGAAAGTGCAGGAAAAAAAAATGGGGCTGTAGAATGAAATTTGAGATTAAAAAAAAAGGGGGAAAATAAAAAAAGAGGTGAATGTAAATGAGTGGTTGCAAAATATGAAAGAAAACTGAAAAATGAGAATTTGATGATAGGTGTACATATTATTGAGTTCTTATGGCTTTGTTTTAACTTTTATCCATCAATTCTTATCTTCACCTTATCCAATAGCCTCATTACAGCCTAAAAAGAAAAGTCCTATGTTGATCTTGTGTATCATATGATTAGTTTGCATTTATTGTCAGGAAAATCAAGTTATTAGCATTTCGTTCATGAGATCAACATCATTACATCAGAAATAGCGTATTCTTCGTTTTGTATATGAGCTTTGTTTTCTATTAAAAATTTAAGCTTGATGCTTGTCTCATATACAGTTTAGTAATAACCCAACTTTTGAGTGCATTTCTTTCAAAGTGACCACCTTTGTGAAGTTTGCAGTTTAAACATCAACGCATGCTATATTCTGATAATGTGAAGGATGACAAGAGAGATGATAATTGATCTATAGCTATCACACACTACACATAAGGATAACTTCTGAAAAATTCTTAGCAATTAGATAAGTCATTGATTGACCCTATATCTTGTTGCATTCTTTTGAAGTCGTTAATATTTTGAGGAATCATCTCTAGAAAGGAATTTTCACATATATGTTGAGTCTTTTATTTTTATTTTTATTTTAATTTTGCTCGAGGACTAGCAAAGTGTAGGTTTGGGGGAATTTGATAAATCAATATTTGTCCTGATATTTTATTATGTTTATGTCATTTATTAATGTATTTTATATTAGAATTTTATTACTTTGAGTTTTTTTTTATTACTTATAGGAATTATTGTAAAAAGCCCAAAAACAAACCCAAGATGTTGGAGGGCTCGTATTTGCTAAAAATAGTTCGTATTTTCTAGCATAACTTTATCCTCAATACTCGTATTTGGATGATACAAAATAATTTGAAAACTAGACATAATGATTTACAATCCTATATTTTAAAAAGAAAGCAAATATTGAAGTTTAAGGGTCAAAATTTCAGTTGGAAAGAAGACAACTAGAAGACAGACTTTCCTTGACATGTGAGAGTGAATTTTGAATAAATTGTTGACAGAATGAGTAAAAGGGAGGACTTTGGAGGTGCTGCTGGGCAGAGAAAGAATTGGGGAAGGATTTGATGAAAAAGAGGGTTTTCTAAAAAGGGAGTTTTCCATTGGAGGGACAGGATTGCTGGATTGAAGAGGAGGACATTCTTGGTAGGCAGAATTATTATTTTCTTCAAAACTTTGTAATGAACCTTCAAAAAGGGAAGCTTTCTTTAAGTTTATTTATTTTTCAAATATGTTTAGAACTTTTGTAATTGATTCATAGATTTGAATTTAAGAATGAAAGTGTAAACATATTTTGAGAGTTTGGCTTTACTTTTGAAATGGTATTGAATATTGTGTGAAATATGATTAATTAGAGGTTGAGATTATTTCTTATTCATTGACCTGTATAAATTTGATTATTTGTTGTGGATTTGCTATCTATGATTTGTGATTGAAACTAATTTGAGAATTAAAGTGTTAGAAACATCATCTTATCTTAATTAAACTCTTTTGAACAAGTATTTAAATTGAATCCATTGAGTTAGTTTGGTTTAAATGGTTAAATGATTTCCTTGTAACAATACAATTAATTAAGTAGAAGCTTCATATCAAGAATATATTTAATTAATTGTAAGCGAGAATTACCATGATCATTGGAATTCTCTAGCTTTAGTGGAAAAACCAATAATCTAAATTACATAATGGTTATTTAATTCACCAATATTTCAATACCAGATTAGATAACTAGCCAAATTCCATCTAATTTCATTGAATTCAACAGAATTGTATAGATTTCAAGTTTTTGTAATTTAACTATTTAATCACTTCAATTGGAATAATTTGAAATTGTCATTTGATTGCATTAAAATATTTATGATTTTATATTTGTTTAAATTAGTAATTAACAAGAAACAATAAAGATTTAAAACATTACAATTCCACGAGAGATCGACCTCGGAGTGAACTTATCGTCAGCTATTAACGATTCGTGCACTTACGAGCATTTAAAATTTGCAATCAGAGAACACGAGCTATCAGGTTTCCTAAATGAGTTTATCATGGATTTCAACTTTTCTATCTTTTCCTTGAGATTATCCCATCCATTATGGTTTGGTTTTTCACTAGGAACATCTGCAGCATTTGTTGTGTAGGGTTGTCCTCGAAAATATTCTCCACGACTACCTCCTTTTCCTTCAACATTTAAGGGTTTCTCATGCACTTTCCAGTAAGTATCCTTGGTATAGTGTGCCTTTTTGCAGTAAGTGCACTAGTCAGACACTGCTTACCTAGACGGGGTTAACGGGTGATCCGGAAGGCCTGTAGCTTAGGCAGGCGTCTTCCATTGCACTTCGTTAGTGCACCGGCCTAACATTCCACTTCTTGAATAGATTGCCTTTCATTCTTATTGGTCTCGATATTGTGCCCATCCTTTGTGGAATTCATGGCTCATCCTTCATCGATAGGATTATTAATCATTATTACTTAACGACTCTTTTTAGCCCATATTATTGAGAAAACACCCTTAAAAGACAGAGGAACTTCTTGCTTAAGAACTTAGACTTAAACTTGATCAAAATCAATATTGAGGCCTGTAAGAAATTTAAAGATTCTCTTCCTTTCTATAAACTTTTGCAACATGACAGCATCTTCTCCATACTTCGTTTTAAAGTTTTGATAATAATCTAACTTAAGCTATAAACCTTTTATAGTACTATAGTACTTAGCGACATAAAGATTACCTTGCTTTTTGGTGTTGATTTTGGTTCGAATCTCATAGATTTATGCAGCATCTTTCATTTTTGAATAGGTTGCCCAATCGTTTCCTAAACTTTGATTATGAGGAACATGCAAGTTCGGCTTACTATAGGTGTCATAGAGTTCCAGAAGCAGGACATGTTCATCGAATCTTCTTTATCCCATTTTGCAAACATGGTATCCTCAACAGTAGGTCCGTTTCCTATAAGATGGCTTAATTTTCCTTTTCTTTTGAGAAAGGTTTTAACAACATGGGACCACTAAAGATAATTCTTGCCATTGAGCCAGTGGGAAGATTGAATGTTCTACAGTTTCCCTTTGAACTCAATTAACATCTCACCTTGGTTAACCTCAATGAAATAGTAACATTAGGTTGATTCTTAGATGAATCCTCTGACATGATCAGAGATAAAGGGAGCAAAACTAAAGAAGAATTGAGAAAATTTCGACAACTAGCACCCAAGATTTAGAGAAAGGTTTTTTGGTGTAGAATGGTCATAGAAAGGCTTTGATACAATTAGTAGCAAACTGAAATTCTTCTTCACCTTTGATTATAAACATAATACATTAATATAATACAAGGTCAAGGTAATATTTTAGGAAATAAACTAATTCTTACCAGTTAGTCATTAACTAAATAAATCAAGAAGATTCCAACTACCTAAATTAGAACATAGTTGTCAATTAGCTATTTACAGCCATATGCAGTCTTCTAGAAAAGTCAAAAAAATCTGAGATTCTCCAACAATATAACCTTTCATTTATAGGATTACAACATTTCCACCCTTTTCTTTGGCTATCGTATCCCACAAAGATACATCTAATAGCTGTTTCGTCAAACTTGTTATGTAACTGATGAGGAACAAATACATAACATATACAGCCAAATACTTGAAAATAACTAACTGTAGGTTTCATATCCCACAATATCTTAAATGGCAAAACAAATCCTAACCTTGGTTGAGGAAGTTTATTGATCATATATACTGTGGTCCTCATAGCTTCAGCCCAAAATCTTACAGGTACATTTTTTACTTGTAGTATACTTCGATAAACTTCTACAAGTTGTCGATTCTTTCACTTTGCTACACCATTCTTCTGTGGCATATCGACACAAGTAAATTGATGACGTATGTGGAATTCTCATAGGAATTGAAAGAACTCGCTCGAGCTATATTCTCCTTTATTGTTTGTATACAAACAAATGGATTTTCTTTCCCAATTATCCTGTAGCAATCTTTTTGAACTTCTTAAACTTTGAGAATGTGTTAGATTTTTCTTTCATAAAGAAAACCCATAAATGCCTGGAGAAATCATCAATGAACGTCACCATATACTGCATTCTAGAACTTGATGGTTGCTTAATAGGCTCGAACATATTTGAGTGAATAACTCTAATGATTCTTGAAAAAACCTTCTATCTATATGTAGGTATGAAAATGAATGCAGAAAAACAATTATACAAAATGAATTAAATGCACAATAACCAAACACTACACAAAATACAATTAATCACAATAAAATATGAATGCATGCAACACTCATAACATACTACAAATCCAACAATTCTTCCAACACAATAGATAAAATTTTAATCACATAATCAAAAATTTAATTCAACCATTTAATAGTATGAAAACTTTTCCAATATTTCAAATTTCAATTTGCAATAACTACTCTATAGTAAATTACATTTCCAATATTTCTAATTCCAATTTCCCAACAACTATGTATAATAAATAATTGAAATTCGGAAAATTAAATCAAGAATAAATATTCTAATTGTAGAAATTTAAATACAAAAATTAAATCAACATCCATAACGCAATATTTATACAAGGAAACTTTTGATCATCAGGATGTAGGATAAAAATCTCGACATGTGATCGAATCCACATGTGGACAAAATAATTCACTATAAAAATACACAGTCTACAATGTATTTAGAGTACTTATAAAGCCTCATGCTATGAAGTACCTTTCTTCTAAACCAAACGCATCAATCCTTATAGTTCTCATACATTTTCCTTCGTGTGGATCATACGTTAATCTCCTCACGAAATCAAAAATAATTAATAAATGTTGTAGGAGTAATCGGCTTAGATTTAACAACTCTAATCACAAAGAAACAACATCTAAGTGATTGGTGAAGCTAAACCGAAGTGAAGAAACTAAAAATCACTCAAAGAACAATCTAAAATGTTTAAATGTGTTTAAATCTAACAATAACAACTAAAATACATCTTCTAAATATTTTGGCCAAAACTCTCAAAATCAATTTTCAAAATATGGGCACAGTGGGTTGATGGCAAGAGCTTGAAGGGAGCTTTAAATATTTATAAGATCATTAAATTTGGACAATTTGTTCATCCAAAATTAATGGTTAACATTTCAGCTTCGCTAGTAGTCCAAATCAAGTTAAAGATGCGAATCTAGCCTTCCATCATGCTTGGTTAAAGGTTAATTATCAAACGTCAACAAATCAATAGTGCATGGTCATCACTCAAAGGTCTAAAGTCAAAAGTCAGCATGATGATGTGGCATTATATTAACCATTCGATCTTGAGCATTAATGGTCCATCTTGACTGCGATTAACTTGCAGATTTGGTCAACCTACGGTAAAAGGTGCAGATCTTATTCGATCCGTTAAACTCACATTTTGATTCACTGCGATTGAGTTTATAGTAAGCTTAATGCGTCCACCAATGATAGTCTAGTCAACCAAAAAAATCAACGCTTTCATACCAGAAAACCATACACTTGGCCACATTGAATTTCAATTTTTCCTTAACATATTTTTCAATTACATCTTCATATTAAGTTGGTTTTTACCCTTCCTAAGGTTTTTGACCCTTCGGAATCCTAAAATTACATTAGTTTAACAATTTGAACATCCTAAAATATTATATTGACCAATTGAACCTAGCAAAGATGGTTTTTGACACAAGATTTTGACAAACACATAACTTGGGTGTTTTAGTTCCTTTGCTTTAAACTTTGATTCCTTGCAGTGCAATTATTGTGCTTTACTATACTAGCATCCCACATAGATCGTATTTATTCTTATGTCAAACTGAGGAAGTTTCTTGAGCATCCACTTCTTTACCATCACACTTAGCTTGGAATAGCTAACATGACCCAGTCGTATGTACCTCAAATATGTTGTCTTATTCCTTCTTGTCTTGTTTATATATGGAGACTTTACTGACATCACATAGACTGACTTCAACTATTGTCTTTGCATTGTCAGTTTTTTGAGTTTTTAAGGTCTCAATACACCTTGTAGAGAGTTGAACAACATATACTAACCTAATGATGTTCATTAAGCCACAAATAACAAAATTTTCTTCATTCTTAGAACATGGTAGATATTTTCAAGTGGTATCTTGTTAGAATTATAACAAGGTATAACTATTGTCTTATTGATGTGAGCTATTGGTAACCTTGAGTTATTAGCCATCACCATTACATGTTTTCCCTTCTAGTTAACCAAGTCTTGTAGCTTTTGCTTATCATTTGTCATGTGATTTGAGTAGCCTAATTCTACGGTCCAGTCATTATAATAATCAATGCGGTAACTGTAGTTGCTGTGAGAGTTAATTCGTCCTCTTCCACAGCTAAAGATGCTTTAGCGTCCAATCATCTTCGCTCCTTTGAATTGGAAGTAGCAACCTTGCTCTCAGTTGACTTTTTCTTGGACCAATAATCTTTTGCCATGTGGCCTTTTTTTACGGTAGTTGTAACATTTACCCTCAAAACTCTTGTCATGATTATTTGAAGCTCCCTCTAGATGAAAGCCTCCGTCTCCTTGATGACCTTTTGCTTTGTCACCACTCTTTTTAAATCCACTTCCAACTTGCTGCTTGAAATTACCTTTACTTTTGTTTATGTAGTGTGCTTTCTCCTCAGCTTTTATTGGGACTGTTTTTATTTGCTTAGTCATGGATTCTTGATTGGTAAGCAAATTTTTAAACTCAACAAGTGATTGTTGTGTTTGCTGTCCTTGTACTGCAATAACAAAACTTTGGTATACACGTCTTAAACCATGGATAATTATTCTTTTTATCCTGACAGTACAAGAAAAGTCATATATGGTAGCATTTGAAAAATGCTAGCATATATGATTAAGAGCATTTTGGCCTATGCTATGTTAACCAACGTAATTAAAAGGTTTTGCTTTTTGTAACATTTTTTTGATGCTACAATAATGAATTAATAACATGTAAGAAAATTTACCTAATCACCTCTAATTGCATTGTAAAAATGCTATCATTAGAACATACATAACATTTACAAAGTGTTACTAAATTTAAGGAATAGTATGGAAAAAATGTTATTATTAAAACTCTAATAGCAATTTATAATGCCACCATCCTATCTTTTGTAGCATTTAAAAAATGCAAATATTGTAAAACAGTAGCATTTTAGAAATGCCAACATATTGTTATAAGATTTACTAGCATATACATTAGTAACTTGCAAATACTACTAAAACATTATTTTGCTATTATAGCAATTTTTAAAAAGTTATCAATATTCATATATTTTTCTTTTAATTTATAGTTTTCTTCAAATTTATCTATTTATGTAAATATCAAAATATAAAATAATATAATCCCAAATTCAAATCATTCCATTTGAAAAACTATATATTATATATATATATATATATATATAAAATCTATTTTATCACATAACAAATTTCCAAGTATACAAAAAACATATATAAAAAGTTAAGTATGATTTTATCATACGTGCATATATATTATGTTTTTTCCTCCATACTTGAATATATCATATCTTCAATTGATCTTCACATTTTACCCATTTATTTTGCTCTCCAAAACCTATATTTATCAATGCAAAACAAATATAATTATAAACTAACTTAGTAAAACTAACTAGTATAAGGGAAAAAAATTTTTATATATAAAATTAATAAATAAAAAAATAACTTCTTAAATCAAACAGATACAATTTTATAGATTTTATCTTAACTTTAAGAATAATATTATGAAAAAGATTATTTGAATATTTGTACCATGAAAATATGGTAATCTAATTATACCATAGAAAAGCATACTTTATCGCTTTTCCTTGAACTTTGGGTACTAATAAAAAAACTATTTTATTAATGATAATAAATGCATAAATTCATAGAAAAAATTACCAAATTACATGAACCAGAAAAGCTAATCCATAGTAATCACAATAACTTTGTCAACAGGCCATGCAATTACTCCCAACAGCTTTTTCAATAGTAAAGATAAAAGGTGTTACCCTCCACAAATATTTTTCACCTTATCTTGCTTTATCTATCCAAACCCTTGTACTGTTAGTTCTAATAAGAATGTAATGAACAACTGCTTTTGGATCATTTTAAGACCAATGCCTTTCAGCCATTACTACTCCAGATACCTCCTAATCAAATAACTTGTACTTATAATATTTGGCATAGCATCCAAGCTCCTCAACAACATGACAAGAATAATTTTAAACCAAAAGGAAAAAAAACAACTCAGTGAGCATTAACATTTAATTTTATGTCAATCTTTCTAACAAAATTCAAATATAAATAATATCTTACTGATAAAGAAGTAAAAGATAAATGTGGCAGATGGCTAAATGCTTCACTCCCTTAACTTTGACTCTAAAATGAAAATTTAGAATATCATAATCTGAATATTATAATTGTATAAAAGTAAATAAGTCATAGTTAAACTTGCCTTGTGCTTTTTCAGCTCTTCAATTAAACTCTGCATTTTCATAATTTCATTCTTCATTTCATCATGCTCTTGCTTTATTTGAGTATTTTTTAATGTTAATCTCATCTTGTTCTTGTTACAATTTAGCTATAATACTATGATTCTATGATAGTGTAACTAACTTTGAAATTGTAACTCCTTTTTTTATTCCTCTCAAATAAGAATTGTCGCAACCACATACTTGTGAGAGAGTATCTTCTCTCAAATTTGTTGAAGAAGATAGTGATGAATTATTTCCAATTTCTTTCAATTTATCCTACATTTAATAAAATTTATAAATGTCAAGAAAATGTTGGAAAAATAATTTTTTTAATTTCATTGTAGGAAAGAAATAAAAAAGCTTTTTCCTTACAATGGTTTCAGCAACTATTGTGTTCACAGGTTGACCTTTCTTTTTCATAAGTGCTCGAACCTAAATGTACACCCTAAACACCTTTGATTTTCCGTTACTTTTCTTCTACAAGAAAAAACGTAAAGAAAGATATATCTTATAAGAAATAACAGAAGTTAGCATGAATTTTCAAAATAAATTATAATACATATTATTCTTAGTAGTACAAAAGTTTGGCAATTTTTCATGTTTGTTTACTAATGCCATACCCTAGATCCAACAAAGAGGTCATAAACTACCACATAATTATCCTATGTGGCTAGAAATGGAATAAAACAATCATATGTGGTCATAAACCACCATATAATACGTAAGGATAAAGCATTTTCTCTTAAGATGGTTCTATTAAATATTGAAGGCAATGTAGGCTAGTTTTGCATTTTTTTTTTGTTTGTTTGTTTTGGATTGATTCTAAGAATGTCAAGAGAACTAAAAATGATATTAGAATAACCAAAATAAAACTATGAAAATTCTCTATTAAGCACTAAATATAAGATCTAAATCTCATAGTCACGAAGAATGTAGAAAGTACTTCAAATTAATCTGAAAAAAAAAATTTCACTAATTGAGATATGTAATAATAATTCTACTTTTGTCAAGAAAGTATGATATCAATGAAATTTCTCTTCATCAAATATTAGTGCCTAACTCAAAATTAGCTTGGACAAGTGTTTACTATTAAAGAAGAGCATATCGAAAATACGCCAATTATAACTTGCTTGCCACATATGATTCACCATTTTGATAAATAAATAACTCACTTTAAAAATTCAGTGGCTTTATCTCATTAATCAAGGTATTTAGATAAAATTTAATTTCTCAAAAAACCAAAGCAACAACCAATGCATAAGTTTAAGAGTCCATGTGATAAAATTAATTACCATATCCTCAGTTACCCGAGCAATTCCTTTACGACCTATTGTTTTTGTAATTTGCTTCTTCCTTATCTTTTTAAATCCTTCACTTTTTATTTAAAACATTGTATCAAATTTGTTATCCATATAAAGGTAATTATATTATTTTTATATTATCACATAGTAATGCACGTACTTTAAATTTATCACTTGTTTTCTCCTTCACAAAGCATTTCCATTCACTTGTTAACTTTATATTATCAGGTCTTAGCCTCATTCTTTCTTCTTGATTTTTGACCTTCAATATATTTTGAACTAGTCTTGATTTTGAGGTCCTTTAAAGCTCTCCCATCTAATGTAATATATAAACTTTCTGCCATTCTTCATCTAATTGGTATATATTTTATAATATGTATTTTCATGTAAATAGAATAATTATTAATTTTTCTATCCAATGGATGTCTATAGAAAAAAGCATTTATACAATAAGCATATCTGAACACATTGCCATAATAAATGTTTCATATCTAAAGGCAGCTTCCTCCAATATGAAATTGTATATGGTACAAGCTCTCTTAATATAGGCCCCAAAAAAGATGATAATGTGATTGATCCAGCACCAATAGGTTGACCAGGGTTATTAGACTAGGCCTCTATTTTACTTTTACCATCTACAACAACAGTCTTCTGTTTAGTAGGACCTCTTTTCCTTTTGTGTTTGGGGTAATAGGTGTATATATACCTTCCTCATGTATCTCATCGATGGAAATCAATCTATTTTAAAAACAAATTGTTAAAAATGCTAAAAAAATTTTAGAAAAACGCAGCACAATAATAGCAATTGGTAAATTCTTTGTTGGTATCATTGATAAAAAAAGTTTTAAACATATTTAGTATCGCTTTTAATAAGTTGTTTCTTTCTTATGGATATACGTAGGAATCTCTATCATATTAACTTCAGAGAAAAAAAATAGTCAAACCTAAACAGTGAGCGAATTTACAAAAATACTAAATAGAAATGCATAACTAATAATGAAATATATAGTAACATAACAATATAGAGCAAATATTTTGCGAAAAAGATAGCAACAATAAGTATAATGTAAACTTACTAATACTTTCTTCAATTGTTTCTTTGATATCTTCTACCAAACTTGTTACCCTAACAATGTCATTGCCAATTTTAATCCTTTGTGCACCTGCACCACAATTTAGATTAATGGGTTCCAATATAGATCTCAAAATCAATCAAACAAATTATTGTCAAACTACACTACAATGAAAACTTATCAAAGAATATATTTACATTACGTGACAACACAAAAATTAGATAAGTACATAATATTTATAATTAAAATCTAAATATACCCAAAATCAATTTACAATGAAAACATAGAAAAAAAAATTATCAAATGAAGACTTACAGGAAAAGGAGAAAAATGATGGGGTTTGAGGGTTATGGTTTTTTCAAAAATAATATAGTCTTGATTTTCTAACTGGATTTGTTTCACTGTCAAAGAGTAAATAAAACACAAGGAGCAAATGAAGAAGATGATCAAGAAGCCAGTAGAACATCCTGCAAGCTATTTGATCTCAATTTGTATCTCTCAAGTTATAAATAAAGTGTGACAAATAATGAGTAAGTCCCCCAGTTTGATGAAAAATAAATATAAACAAATAATTGTATTTATTACAAATAGATCCCTAGTTTAATAGTATTTTTAGTCTAAGGGTGGCAATTGGCGTTCAAGTGTTGTGTTAAGGTTGTATCAAACAATTAATCGTATCAGGAATTTTCAACCTGAACACGACCTATTTATTAATCATGTTAAGGGTTTTCAATTTGAACACAACCCATTTATTAAACGGATAATATAACACGACCTATTAACCCATTTATTAATCAGATAATCGTGTTGAATTGACCCGTTTATTATTTGCATAATTGGGTTGACCCGTTGACCCGTTTAATTTAAATTAAAAAAATTATAATGATAGAGAATCAAATCCAAGATCTTAGTTTAATACAATTTTAACTACTGATTTACAACTATATTTTTGTTTAAATTGTGAATACATTATTTATTTATATCACATTTTAAGTTTTTTTATATTATAATGTTAACTTATTTTACATAGAATTATTCTAAATTGTGAACGATCAATTATTTATTACAAGTAATTAAAATAAAATTATTTAATGAAAAGTATTTTCAAATTACAAAATTACTAACAATAAAAAATTAAAAAATTAAAAAATTAAAAAATTAAAAAATTAAAAAATTAAAAAATTAAAGTCATAATGTCATGCATTTATTTCTTTTCTTTTCTTTAAATTTTTGCAATAAAATCAAAGAAGAAAATAGAAAAAATTTACATTTTTTGTAAAAATTATTTATGAACACAATGTTTATAAAAGTCAATTATGGATAAGATTTTTTTGTAAACTTTTATTACCTAAAAATATATTATTCAATAATTATTCTTAAAAAAATAAAAATAATTATAGTCTTAATAAAAATTAGTTCTTTATTTTTATATTTTTTTGCATTGTTTTTTACAAAAAGTTTAAGTAAATTTTTTCTTTTCATTTTTTGATTTAGATTTATTGTTTATTAAATAATTTTATTCTCATTATTGTTTTAAGTCTTTGGAATCATTATTCATTTAATCATCCATCTAATGTATATAGTATATAACATGGTGTATGCATAATTATTTATTGATTAAGTTAATTTAGTAGATGAAAATCTAATTTTTGAGTCTCCCATACTTATAAATATTTAATATAACTATTTTGACACAATTATTAATTTTTATAACATATTAAATAGTTATTAATTTTCATAATCTTATTAATGTAATAGTCATATATTAGTATTATTAATTAAGAAGCATCAGCAATTAAATTTGAAAGGTTTAGAAAAATAATATGCCAATTAACTACTAAGTCACCTCTATTATCATTTATTAATTCACAAAATATAGATTATTTACCAATAGACTTAAAATTTGAGAGATATGCAAATATTCGAATTGTGTTACAATAGACTTAATTTATAATAAGTTTTTCATTATAAATTAATTAAAATTATGTCAAAAATTTATCAAATTAAGAGTATTAATCTAGTTAATTCATCTTCATTTGTTTCTTAAAATAATTAGTTTCCAATTATAATAAAGACTAACTACATTATATAGGGCAATATGCCTTAAGTATTTATAATGACACACTTTATTTTGAAAATTAAATGACACACTTTACCTTGAAAATTAAATAAGTATTCGATAATTAAATTTGAAAAGTTTTAAAAAAATTACATGCCATTATTGAGTCATTGATGACAAAGGATAAATCATTCTGCAATAAACTCAAATTACGATAAATGTATAAGTATCCAAATTGTGTTACAATAACTTAAATTACAATAATTTTTTAATAATATAAATTATGTATATAAAATTAATTAAGATTATATAAAAAAAATTATCGACATGGAGATTATTAATCGATGAATTTATCTTCACTTTTTTTTTAAATGAGCTCCCGTTTATAATAGACGAACTATATGAGTATTTTTCATTTGGAGAAATGTTTATTATTAGATGATTTTATTTTCTTTACAAGACTATATTTTATTTTGATCGTTACATATATAAACTTTATTTAAATTACTGTTAAATAAAATATTACAAGAAATTTATAAATTATTTGTTATGAAATTATGGTTATCAAATAAAGTTAAAAATATTTTAATTTTGTCATATTTACAACTAACTATTAATTTTTAACATTAAGTTAAAAATAAATACATTTAAAACTATTAAAAATAATTTAGCATTATAATACAAAAGGACCTAAAATATTGTAATATATAAGTATATAGTATACGTATAATTTAAATTAAAAAGTGGTAGTAGTTTAGTGGATAAAAAGGCTATATTGTGACCTTGAAGACATGGGTTTGAATCTCAGTAGTTACAAACTTTTTTAAAATAGTAACCGTGTCATTAAAAATAATAATTGTATCATTAAATGCATTGGCGGGTTGAGATGACTCCATTATTCAAATATTAACCGTGTAATTAAAAAAGCTAGCGGGTTGACACGAACCCGACACGATTCCGACATGATTATTAATTGTGTCAACTTACCTCAACCTAAACCCAAAATTTTTATGTTGAGTTCGTGTCGTGTTCGCGGGTTAGGTCCAAAATTGCCACCCATAAAATAAAGGAACCTATTTGTTATATTCAGTTAAAATATATATTTTTAGTATTTTTTTAAAACTTAAGGTCTTATTTGTCGTTATTATAAAAAATTCACTTTTTCATTTCCACAATATTTTGGCACCCGAATTTTTTTTTTCTTGCAGCTAGAATAATATTTTTTCGAAGCTTTTATTTGTATCAAGCAATTTATTGTATTTGGTACCATTTTTAGAGTGTTATATATTATTTAACATTCTATAACATTTTTAAGTATGCTACTACTTACAAATAAAATGCAATGAAAACAAATGTATTGCATAAAAGTTAATTGTAGCATTTTTTAACAATTTGCTACAATAAATTGACATTTGTTCAAATTACAATGTGGTTCTTTTTGTATCTTTTGTTCTGTATTACTAAATCTATCTAATTCGTAGCATTTTTAAAATGTTACAATATTTAAAAGTATGCATAACATTTTAAAAATGCTACTAATTAGATATAGAATGCAATTAAAGAAAGAATGTTAATAGTTGAGTATCTAAATGTAGCATTTCTAGTAAAAGGCTACTTACATTGACATTTAATAGCATTTCAGTAAAAAATGGTACCGTAAAATGTTGCTAAATGTGATATTTGTTGTAGTGTAGCTTCCCTAATAGCAGCTTTCAGATTTAACTCTAAAATTTTGTGACATATTGACTTCACCTTGTAAAAGTATTGGGCAATTGTCATGTCATGTTGTGCCATTGATAGTAATTCATTTTCAAGAATTCACGATTTAGTGTCATTTCTTCTTTGAAAGAGTGTAACAAAAGTATCCCCTGCGTCTTTGTGTGTTTTGACATCTCAAATGTGCTCCAACATTTCTTCTTCAACTATGGTCTTTAAAGCAACTATTGCTTTGCTTATTTTAATCTTCCATTTTCATAATACACCATTGTTATCTTCTACCGCCGGTTGAGTAACTTCATTACCACTAATAATCTCCCGAAGATCTTGACCTTGTAGATAGGACTTCATACACATTTCCCATGTGTTGTAGTTTTGGTTGAGTTTTTTGGTTCCTCCAACTACTTGAAGATCACTTATCGTGCTAGCAAGACTTCTACTATACTAAGCAAGCTTAACTAACAAACTTGCAGGGTACCAAACTCCTTAGAACTCAAGATAGCTTCAAAAAGAGATTAATTAGACTAATTTGAAAGATATAAAATAGTTAATAAAATTATAAATTTTAAAAATTAAGGGACCCAAATAAAATTATTTGTTTTCAACCTCCACTTAGGCAGTGAGGTTTCAATCCTTAGCGCTATAGTATATTAAAAACGTTTTTAAAAAAGGACCGGAGAGTTCACAAGAGTTTCACTTAAAATCTAAATTCTTTGCGTAATTATAACCCTTTTAACAAAATTTTTCTAACACATGTAGCTACCCAAAGTGAATTTGGTTTCACTGTGATACTGATTGTTGAGAATAAAATCTAAATAAAGTATACAACTTTAAATAATTGATCCCAAAAAAGTATCACACAATTTACTTATAAATTTTTACTACAATATTTTTATTAAATGCAACTCACAATTGAAGAAAAACACGCTCTTTCTTAACAACACATACATAGACTTGTTGCCTTATTTTCTTCTACTCTCCTTGATTTTTTCTTGGATGCAAGATTTAAAAATAAGGTAGGTATTTATAATTTACAAGAATCAATTCATACTATAAAAATATTAAAATGAAAATTAATCACAATCGTACAATTTACTAAACACATGCCTGACTTTCCATTGAATGCCTAACTCAAATCATTAATTCTATCAACAAAAAAAGATTCCTTATAATGGGTTGGGCAACCAAATGTGGGCTGGATTGTTGACTTCAACAGCTACATTGTTTCTCTTTTGCATCACTTGTTTGCTCTCTGTCTTCATTAACCTCTAGAAATCATTGCTCTCGTCATCTTCTTTCATCACCATTATCCCCTAGATCATCATTTTGTTCATCTTCATCCTTAAATCCGGGTGCGATATAGGAGAGAATATCTGGTGAAGCATCATCCTGATAAAACAAACATAAACCATGCCTAGATATATTACAATCTGTGCCAAATCTGCCGATACAGGACAATTATTTACAAAATATTTTGTGCTCTGTAGTAGACAACATATCATTTCAAGCGTTTGAAGAACTCAATAATTTGCAATTTGCAATTAACAAATTGATAATTTGTAACATGCTATGTATCGTGTCTATATGAATGTAAATTTACCTCCGAGATTACATATTCAACGTGAGCAAGGTAGGCGCATTCCTCACCGTAATAAACATGATCATCCGGTTTCTTCCCGGTTTACAAACATCCCAATTATAATCTTTTAACTGCATCAACAAGTGTAAAAGTATGCAATTCATGACATTTGTGTCTCACAACTCCCGATAGATGAATGCATTCGAGATGAAGGTTCACATTACATTTATTACATTGGTAGAAGGAGTCACTGCAATAGGCATGGCACTTGTTACAGTTGAAACATCGCAACAATGCATTGCTTCACAGAAAATAAACCGGATCGTGTTCATGACACTCATGTTTCAATGTGCGTGTGAAGGGATTACGACATGCAATGTGAACGTAGAACTCACAGTCTGTTTAGCGGAGACTGATGCCTTCAACTAATTCGTCACACGAATCACACATCCTGGATTCATTGTTGATCATAGCGTACGTGAAAAGAGGGTGTTGTGGGCGAAGGGGTTGTTGAACTTCTTGCTGCATATTGAGACAGGATTCATGGATGAAGAATCTACAAGTCGATACAACAATAGGTTGAAAAGTTGTTGAGGTGCAAATTGCAGCAACAGCAGAAGGTTAAAATTGAGTGCTTCCCGAAATTGCATACGTTCAGGTTATGCTTGTGGCTGAAATGGTGGATGGTGGCTTCTGATCTCTCTCTCTCTTTCATTCTCTGCTGGTTGATTAACAAGCGTATTTGGCATCAAGGTTGAACTGACACGAACTACAGTTGAAAACAAAGCCACCGCCGGAGATATTTCTACCTGAATTGCATATGAAACAGCAAGAAGGGTCAAAGGGTGAAGGGTGTGAAGAGGATGTTGAATCTCACCGGGCAATTCAGCGCAAAATTTGTGTAGTCAAAACAGGCAATCTTCACAAACATAAGCAGAATCAGAGATCAATTCACTGCATCCTTGGCAGAAGGCCTCTGTATCCTCACTCAACTCAGGGAGGAAGGTCAACTTATGTTTATGGCTAAAATGTTTAATCTTCATGCCAAGAAGAAGAAGCCCAACAGGGAATGCGGCAATTGCTAATTCTAAGTTATCACATAATAATGAAAGGTTCTCAAATTTCGGAACTTCTAATTATTGATTAGATGTAGAGTGGGAATGGGATAGGAAACTTTTGAGAAAAAAAGAAAAGCGCCGTTGACCCTGCAAATCAGATTCACTTCGCCAGCCACATGCCCACCATGGATAGAAAATTATTATTCAATTGCGGGGCATACCACAAGCCACTTTAGTCGTCGGGAGTTGTGCCCAATTTCATTAATTCAATACTATGCGCCAGCTACTCTTCTTTGATGTAATCGGTAGTTTTTACAAATACATCTATAATCTAATATACAATTAAAGTTCTCAATCTCCAGAGAGATTACCTCTTCAATTTTATACTTAAATGGAGCAATTTTGATTTTATACCCCTCCCACCATTTAGAGAATAAAGATATCAATCAATCTACTCAAAGACGAACAAACAAATCCTTTTTAATTGTCCCAGAATAGATGAATGAAAACACTGTCCTGCGTATAGAAATATTGTCGAAATTTATTTTTTGTAAATAACGTGGGATGGGATATAAAAATTGTTCTGCATCATTAGAAGTAGTAGATGCCAATTTCCATTTCTAATGCTTATGGACGACAATTTCAGTTTAATACCTTACTTTTTGGAACTTCATTTTATTCCACTAACTTATTATAATATAGTTTTCTTGGTCCAACACAATTATACAATTATACAAATTGACCTCAATAGCATGAATCTAAAAGTGATTTTATCATAATGGCATAACGAACATGGCGTCACTGCAGTGATCATTCCACCATAATTTTCTCTCTACAGCTCAATAACATTGATCGTAGCCTGTTTGCTCGTTTTCCCTTTACGCGTTGAAGTATGAATGCTATATCCCCCAGTTCATCAACGAAACTATCGATTTCTACATTTAGTTCATACGGAACAATTTCTTCTTCATCTTCCTCACAGTAGCACTGTTCATCATCTTCTATCTCTTGTTCTGCATCACTCTTTAACTGCGCAACCGATGAGGATGATTGTATCTCTTGTGAATTTCCTTCCTGATTATATATACACAAATTTACAGCTGTGATTCAATATTTACTCCCAAGCAAAAAGACTTTTAGTATCAATTTCAAAGACTGCAAATTAGACACGTTATCTAACCCAAAAAAATATTTAGGCGAGCATTAATTTAAAGTTAAATTATTATGCTGACCTTGATGTTGTCTGTATCATCAGCTTTCTTTGTCTTATCCTCACTGCCGGATTCCCGATATGCAATGTCATCCTGGTGGAACAAAAATGTGTTAGGCCTTTTTATTTGATTTTATCATTATTTTCTAATAGAACAAAAATGGGTTTAGAAAATAAACTCGTGGTAGTTATTGTGCTCATTTTATGCTGACCTTCTCATCTGTATCATCAGTTTCCTTTGTTTTATCCTCGCTCTTGGATTCCCAGTATGGAATGCCATCCTGATTGGGCAAAAATACAGAGGTTTAGAGTAAACAATATTTCAATGTGTTGGATGGAAATACTTTACATAGATGTAAATCCATAATAAACGAAATTCGGTAAATAGATTATTTTGTTTTTCTCTCAATCTCAATGAATGCAAACTTACCTCAGCGATCACGCATTCAATATGAGCAATATAGTTGCATTTCTCGCACGTATAGACGTGATGCCTGGAGTTGCCTTTTTCCTCACAAATATCGCAGCAATACTCGTGCGAATGGTATCCTTTAACTGAATCACAAAGCGTGAGATCACATTTATGACTTCTATGTTTTGCAATACGCGGCAGAGAAATGCATTCCAAATGGAAGCATCCTTCCTTTGAATATATGCATTCCACACAGCGGTAAGCAGGGCCCTTGCGTTTGGAACGGCAGATTTCACACTGGAACTTACTAAGCGCTGCGTCGTATCCAAAATAATAAAGACTGTGATCATGAGACTTGAGTTTCAGGGGGCGTGGAAAGGGTTTTCTAGCACATGAATAATGAATGAAAAATCCTTGCTCATTATTGCCTAATCTGATCCCCCTAACATCTCCTCTACAAGCTGCACAAATCTCTTGAAAATAATCTATATTGTTGCCGTAAATGCGAAGACGGTGTCCCGGGAGAAATGGGTGTTCAACTTCTTCCGGCATCTCATCCTTACAGGATTCATGTATGAATAAATTACAATCAAAACAACAATATGCGGATCCGGAGATGCCCTGGCGACAAAAAAAGCAAGAGATATTGGCATACTTGCCTATGCTATTGCCTAATTTCAGACTATGTAGTGTGTGGCTGAAATGGTCAACGTTGGCTTTCTTCTTCCTCTCTTCATATTCCTGCCTATCGTGTTTGGAGAAGTAGTCATCCATTAACAAAGCGCATTTGAAATCAAGGTAGAAGTTACATAATTTGCAGTAGAAAGCAGCAGCACATCTGTTGGCATCATTACAGCCGTCGCATATGAAAATCCGGTCGTAGTCAACGAAATCGTAGAGAAAGGTTAAAGGGTGCTGGGGATGAAGAGGATGTGTTATCTGAAGAGGCAATTCGGCGCATGATTTGTGAAGCTGAATACCAGTTTCTTGACAAGTGTAAGCCATACGAGAAACCATTTCATTGCAGCCATAGCAGTAGAAGGGTTTTGATATGTCTGCACCCAAGTCACTCAAGCTCCATTCCCTCCTCACAATCTCTTCATTCTCCTCAATAAAATCACGGAAGATCATTCTTTTAGAATATTCATTCTCCATATTAGAGAGGGAAGACAAGTCTTCGAACTGGAAGCTTAAGAATTTGAGGAAAGATCAAATCAAATTTATGATGAAAGAGGCTGCCACTTCATGGTGAAAAGGGTTGGGACTGATCAAATTTGTAGTGGCAAATCTTGAAGAAGAAAAAAAAAAAAAAACTTTTACCCAAAAATATTATCATCAACCAGCTATAACAAAAAATTAACTATTAATAGAAAATAAATAAATTTGCCAAAACTGAATTAGCTTTTACTAAATATTTTTTAACTTTATTTCAGAAATTAAATCAGAGTTAATAGTACTTTAACATCCCAATATAAAAATGTTTGAATGATAAATATTCAATTAAGTCTAAAAAATGAACAGATTATATTTTTATTATTTTTCGTTAAAATCATAATATGTGTAAGAAATTATAATGCAAAACATAAAAATTTTATAAGTTCTGTAAGAATAACAAAAGCTTGTATTAGCATCAAGATTTCTGTAAGAATATTGAAAGTCTTATAATTTAATATGATAATGTGAACTTGACCTAAGTAGCATAATAAGTCTTCCCATCTCAAGCGCACGTGATCCAGTAGTTTGACAAAGAAAATATGGATTTTAATTAAAATAATCCCTGCCTGCCCCGCATTATCCAAAGAAAGCTACTTGCTTTTAATCTAATCACACACACACTCACACACACACACATATCCGCATTATCCAAAGTAAGCGTCAATCTAAGAGGGGAAGAAGTAATTTTCCCATATATATATATATAGCAACATAACAAGGAAACACCTAATCAATTATTGTCTGTGTTTAATTATTTATTCGACATAGACTTCTTTTTTTGTAAATAGATTGCTTATTATTATTATTATTATTTTTTAGGCCGACATTGTTGACCACACAATTTGGTAGTTATATATTTTTTTAAGAATAATGTTAATTTTAATTTACATTTTACTAAAATTAATCTCTAAATTATTTTGCGTTGCAGGGTAGTCTGGGCGTTGGTGCCAAGAATTATCAAATTTTATCTATTTTTTAAAAAATATAACCTCCACGAAAGAGAAGAATGACCACCACTCAAATCATTTATTAATGACTTGAGTCATTCAACCTCTACCAACTATATAATATATATCAACTTGGACTGTATCGCTAGGGAGCAGTTGTTTGTTGCTCTCAATTTTTTTCTAAAAAATTAGAAAATTATTATAATCACGAAAGATAGAAGGATAGTGCATTCAGAATGTGAACAAGTATATGTACAGACTTCCCAATAATTTTCGAATGACTTTACCCATTAATTGGAGTTGACAGTGGAATCTTATAATAAAATTGGTAGTTGAGTCATCAACAGCTATGATCATTCATAAAACCACGATATTTTAACTTATTTTTGATCTTTTTAATAAAAAAGTGGAGCATATTTTACGCAAGTGGCGACTTATTAAATTTACATAAACAGTGAAAACAGAAGAGCCTAATTGACTGGGCATATCAAGTCAACTACCATGTAGAACGGTTGTTGCTATCTAAATTTTTAAAATTTAGAATTTTTTTATTAATTTAAAAATAAAAAATTTTGTTGTTTGCCGATAAAACTTGTCAATAATTAATTAATCAATTATAATAACATATTAAATTGGAGAAAAAAATTATATTCTAATTGAATTCATCTGCCCTTCTTCCCTCGTAGGCACAATTTTCTTCGCATCGATAGACATTTATTCATTTATTTTTGCAAAAAATTTTCTCCACTATAAATTTAATCAGTACTCCACTTCTTTAATGAAGCAAACAAGAACACCATCAAGAAAAAAAGACATTGGTTGATCTCAAGGTTTTATACCATGTCCGAATTTAGTGATGAGATAGAGATTCCTCCTGGGATTACTTTCCGTGAGTTAATTGAGAAGACTGAAGGTAGCAATACAAGTGATTGGACCTCGTATGATTTCAAGAACGAGAAATATCCTTATTACTGCTATGGCTGCAAACAAGTGATTCGCGATCAAGGCTATATTAGTGAAGAGCTTTATGTTCATTTGCACAAATCATGCGCTGAATTCCCCTGTCAGATCAAACACCCTGTTCACTCCGAGCACCATTTGACCTTAATTATTGGAGTAGATCGTCCCCAAAGTATCAACATATGCAACGGATGTAGAGATGTCTGCAGTGTTGATGAAGCTGCTTTCTACTGTAAATTGTGCGAGTTCTATCTTGACTTCAAATGCGCTTTGCTAATGGACGCCTATTTTTCTGTACATGATAAGCAAACATATGAAGAGAGGAAGGAAAGAGCTGAGGTCCAACATTTCAGCCACACACATAGTTTAAAACTATGCAACAACGTTGGGAAGCTACACAGATCTTCGTGCTGCTGCTGCTGTAGACAGAAAGCCTCCGGTTTCACCTATTGTTGCTTTGATTGTGGTTTCGTCATTCATGAATCCTGTAAGGATCAGATGAAGGAGGAAGTTAGCCACCACCCTTTTCATCCGCAACACTCTCTTCGTGTACATGCTATGGGTAAGGGCGATATCGAGACTTGTCGAGCTTGTCGACGGTCAGATATTCGAGAAGTCAGATTAAGCTGCGATGACTGCGAATTTGACCTTCATTATTCATGTGTTACCAAACCTTTTCCGCGGCCAATAAAGCTAAAGTATCACAAGCATAGTCTCTTTTATTTTGGCTGTGAATCCAAGGTATATAATTCTACATGCTGTATCTGCGGTGGTAAGGCCAAGGGGGCCATTTTCCGCTGTGTGGAGTGTAGATTTTCAAAGAAAGGCAATTTCCATCTTGAATGCATTTCTCTGCCGCCTGTTGTGAAGCATGAAAGTCATGTTTGTGATCTAACGCTTTTGCATTCAGTTAAAGGATACGATTCTCCCCGCTATAGCTGCGATATTTGTGAGGAAAGAGGAAATTCCGAGCATCATGTTTACAGCTGTGAGGAATGTAACTTCATTGCTCATATTGAATGTGTCATCGGCGAGGTGAGTTTACAGATGGAGTGATCTGTAATCTATATATACGTATTTATATATTTAATTAACTGATCATACTATTATATATATAAATGTGTGTTTTATTAGGAAGAACCTTTGCAAGACAGAGATTCGGATCAAGAAGAGGATAAAGTAGAGCGGTTATATGGGCTTGTTCCATTTGCACTAGATGCAGAGATCGATTATATCCGGGCCAAAATGGAGGAACTAGCGCTAAAATTGGAGGCTATCCCGGGAAAACGATCAAGCAATTTGCAGTCTATATTATTAAAATATAAAGACAAAATCACGAGGGTTTAAGGTTTGAATTATTTGGTTTAAAGCGAGAATCGAGCCCAATCCAATTAATTTTAGTTTACCAGCCAGAATTGAGGCAAAACCAGCACTCTGCCGTTTGGATAATGAATTACTTTTGTATGGTCTTATAACTGTTGACTCAATCCAATTGTAATCATCACCACTTTCTGTGTCATTTTTTTAAATAATAAACAAAATATATAAAATCATATCAATAAGAACATTTTTTGTTTTTATGTACTTGGAAATTTTTAGGTAAGTTCCAAGATGATGATGATAATAATAATAATAAAAAAATATTTTATCTTCTACGAATGCATATTCTTAGTTCTTAATGGCTTGATATTATTAATTAGAATATTAAATTTACTGTCAACATCTCAACTTTAGCGATTCAAAATATATTACCAGCTATAACAGATATTGTCAATGAAGGAACATAGTGGAGAGAAGAGCAGCTCATAATTAAAGCAAAGTTTGGAGTCAGCCTATAGATTTGCAGATGCAGGCAACAGAAAATATATTTGCGGTCGTTTTTGGTATTTTGAGATTTATGAAATAAAGAGAAAGATGGGATGTGAGTGTGGGAGGGAGAAACGAAAGTTTTAATTGATAAAGATGTTTCGCATTGTATTATTATATTATTATATTATTATTCTTCTTATGCATAGTCTTTTACAAATATACATAAATAGAAGTATTATAAGATTAATATAAATAAAGTTATTTACTATTGCTAGAATCAATCTTTCTCCTATGCTGCTTGTTGTTTTTGCCCTATTATTGATCTGCTGCTCCATTGCTTGGATTTTTTTTGGGAGTTTGCTTTTTGTTTTTGGTTTCCTGCTGATGAATTCAATCTCAAGTGCCATTCCTGCTACTAGTACTGGCATTTTATTCTTCCCTTCTCTTGTTGGTTGCTAATACTGATGCTGTTGCTAGTGGTTTCCGTATTTTTTTTCTTTTAATTTGCAGTTGTTGCATCTTTCAATGCTGCTCCTGCAATTGTTTTATAAATTCTTCTGGGCTTCTTTGTGTCTTTCCTACGCTTCCTTATTATTTAATAATATATTATTTTGATTTTTTTTTTAAAATGCATATTTCTGCAGATTTTTCAGCTGCTTTCTATGCTGCTACCATGCTTCTACGCTTTTACTGCTATCTTTGATGCTTACAGTTGTGCTCACTAGCAGAAAGTACTACTATACAGCTTACTGCTTACTACTCAATTCTTCTCTTGTTTTAATTTTATTTTCTCTGCCTTCAGCGTCACTGATTGGAGGATTTAGATTCTTAGAAAACTCATAATTCAGAATATTGAGAACATTGAGATTTCGCCAAAAATTAAGCAGAAGGAGGAAAAGAGCACATAAGCTTCTCACCATTAGTCTCTAAAACTACAGCAGCAACTTGGTCCTCTATGTAAGTTTTGAAATTGTTTTTGCAGATTTTTCAGCTTTTTATAGCAAATATTGATGTATTTTACCGGCTCTAGATGCTACTATTTTTTAAATTTAACGTTGCTTGCAATTACTTCTACAACCTTACTGCTAAGTTTCTTGTTGGTTATGATTTAAGAAAACAACAATTTGCTTTATTTTTATTTGTAAATTATAAAGTAAATCTTTTGCTTTATTTTTTAGATTCTTAAAAGCTCATGATACAGTGGTGAGAACCTTAATTTAGTTTAATTTAGTCAATATTCTCATTTTTTTAAGTCATTTATTGGTAGGTTAACAGTAATTGAGATTACTCTCTTAATACAATTAATGATATAATTATATCGTTGATTATTAGAATAGTTGTTAGTAATATAAATATATATCTGTTGGTTATAATTTGAATATATTTATATAAATTATTTTTTAAGTTTTTTAGACATTACCTTAGTAATTAAGATATTCTAAATTTTATTCATTAGTAATTAACATATCTTAAATTTTATTCAGTACGTAATATTTATTTTATCTTAAAGTGCTGAATTAATTATATTTTTACTAGTATCACTCACATGTTTTTTTTTTTGTTTTGGTATTATGACCTTTTTCCAAGAAGACAACCATGATGATGTAGGAACTTCTCTAGAAAATTCTTTGAGGAAAAGAAATGGCAGAAGTCAAACAACTTTGCCAGAGCTTATGAAAGAAAAAAGTGATGGCCATAGGCTATTTATTGTATTTAATAAGAAAGGTCAACCAATAGGCAAAACATCAAAAAAGTTGGGAAGCTTAATTGGTGTATTGGCAAGTGCAATAGTTCCAATCACATATTACACATGATTCAAGATGCCAAAAGAACTTAAAGAAAATATATGGAGTTGCATTGAGGTTTGACATATGTCAATTATTAATTATCATTTTTTTGTTATTATTTTTTATAATAATTAATTTATTTTAAATTTTTATTTCATGCTATTGTTTGTAGATGGCGTGTGATATTGATAAAGCTTATAAGAAAAATGTTTTATCTAGAGCAGCAGGAAGATGGAAAGCTTTTAACAATCATCTTACATCAAAATATATATTGCCACGTAAAAATGACCCTGCTAGTTTGAAAAAACCACCGATACACTATAAATTTATTGAACAATCACATTGGTAACCATTTGTAAAGAGTGGATTGGCAAAACATTTTCTTGTAAACTAATTTAAATTTTTTTATATTTAATTTAATTTAATTTTAACTTAAAATTCTTACTATATTGTTGTAATGATATATATAGAGCCATAGAAAAGTTCAAGAAGAGAGGCAGAGACAAAACAAGTATAGAAAAGTTCACGTCTTGGATATGCAAATAAGGAAGATGAATTGGTTAGTGTTTAAATTATTGATCAATTTATTTAATGTAAAGTATTTTACAAATTTGGATTTGAATGTCTACATATACGTGAACTTGGAATAGATGAACAAATTGACCGTTCCGTTATTTGGATGCTTGCTCATCAAAATAAGAAAGCAGAATATGATAACGAGAATGTCAAATTATGTATAGAAAGAATTGTAAGTTTGTTATTAATGTTGCACTTATTTATATATAATTTATATTAATAATTAAATAAAAAGTATTTAATTTTCATTAAAAGTTTTTATTTATATTGGCTTTCATCTTAATTCTTTTTAAAAAAAAAAACTATTTGTCTATACTTTTGATAGGAAAAAATTACGGAACAAGTTAAATTAAGGAATGTTTGTGTTGTTGATAACAATGACATTCTTACAATGGCATTACAAACTCCTGAGCATCCCAGAAGTGTTAGAGGAGTTGGTCATTCTATCACTCCATCTAGTTATTTTCATATGCCTAAACGTAATCATTATTTTGAGGAGCAATAAAAGATGATGCAAGAGCAATAGCATTTGTTGATTGAATAAAATAAGAGGATGTTGGAGGAAAATCAACAAATGCAAGAAAAGTTGAAGTCATTACAAAGTGAATTAGAAGTATTAAAAACAAGTAACCCAAAAGCCACGAATTCTAATCAAGTCAATTGTGATACAACTATCAAGGTGACTAGTCATAAGACAAACATGGAAGTACATATCAAGCTAATGGTGATATAACTATAAAGGTAATAAATTTTTACTAATTCACTATATATATATATATATAATATTTGTATCTTGTTGTATAACATCCTTTTAATGAAATGAATATGACATTTGAAAAGGAAAATTATGCAAGCTTGCTATTGGCAATAGAGAGAATATAGTAGCTCATGGTGCAATTATGCTAACAAATGATCCAAAAACCACTATACACGGAATTCCATTAAATGAAAATATACGTGTATCTATTCATATGGCAATAATTCCATCGGCCTTTTTACCAGTTCCTGTTCTTGGTGAATTTGAAACCGTACAAGATACTATTTGATTATTTGTTGCATGACTTAGAGATCTTATTATACCATTAACTAATAAGGTAATTTACTTTTTAATTTGTAATTTTCTCTTAATTATTTATTTATAATAGTTTTTTTTCTTAATATTTTGATTCATTAACTTAGGAACCAAGCAAACAACTCAAAAATTTAAGCTCAAAATTAGTGGAGCCAATTATAAACCCCGAAGTTCAATGTTCAACTCAGTCATATTGTTCTATGAAATCTATTGATGTATATGCTAGTAAAGCTATGCTTCCAGCTGACACCATTGAAGTAAGTATAGAAAACAATATTTTTGGGCAAGAATTTGTTGAGAATGTTACTCAAGGTATAATCCAAGAGTTTTTAAGCATGGATCTCATATTAGTCACTTGTATAGTAATGTATATAAGGTAATTTAATATTTTCCTGATGAATATGTATCATTTTAACTTATTTATTGAAGATTAAAGATATAGATTTATTGTTATAATAACAAAAGCTTTTACTTTATTGTTAGGTACTTATACAATTACATCAAAGAGAGAAATTTGGTTGACATGATTGGATTTATGAATCCACATGATATTGCTTCAATCGGTAGGAAGATAGAAGCTGATAGAGTACGTTCAATTGCAGAAAGGATAAGACATGCAAAGATGAATCAGATATTTTTTGCTCCATATTATCATGAGTATGTATTTTCATTATGTTTTATGATTATATATTTAATTATTAATTGTTGAGTATAATTTATTTCAACTAATGCATTTATTATATATATATATATTTTTACCATCAATATAGATTTCACTGGATGTTGGTTATTATTGATCCATATAATGACATCACATATTTTTTGGACTCACTTTAAAATGAAATTGTCTCCGATATCAAGCAAGTTGTTAATAAGTAAGTATAATTTGTAATATATTTATTTGCATTAAGATATAATTTTTCTGTTCATTTGACATAATTTATGATATTCATTTTCCTTTTCCTATCATTTCTTTATTTTTTCTTTTTAAAAAAAAGAGTCATGAAAATGTTCAATGTTCGATCACAAAGAATTAGAAGAAAGACACCGATTTGGAAGAAAATCAATGTAAGTATATAAAAATTATATTATTGACTATTTTTTTGAAATTTTTTTCTTTGATTCATAAGTGACAGAGATAACCAATCTTTAAACTATGGTAGACAATTTTAATACTAGAACAAATAATTTGTCAATGCATCAAAACTTAACCTAATAAATATTTTTAAGAAAAGCTTAATAACGATTTAGCTTTTTTTTTTTTATTTCTAGGGAAGGGAGAGGGGTTGGGGTAGGATATTTTTTATGGGCCAACAACCTGCTACTATACGTATCAACATTGTCTTATGTCTGTATGAGTAAAGTCGGATATAAAAAATTAAACCATCAACTATTTTCAATCCTTTTTCTTTATTTACATAGATACCATCATTCCTTTGATTTTCTCCAATATTTTATTTACTTTCTTAGGGCATACATGTTTGACAACATTGTAAATATACATTAATAACATAAATATTAGTTGGTAAACAATGGTCTATCATTGGTTATTGCAAATGTCTCAAAAGAAAATTAATATTGACTATTGATCAATTTAAATTAGCATGAAATATTAAATGAATGGAATTGAAAACTAGGAATTCTTTAAAACTAGAGTTAGGTCCGAAATTGAAGTAACTCATCAATCATTCAAATCATCTTTAAGAATAATCCAATGAATGATATAATTATAATTGGTACATACTTTGAATCTTTTCGTTTCATATATCAGTTAAATTAGTACTTGTACATTAAAAATAAAAAAACTATACGCGGTACATATATACTGTCACATTATATATATATTTGGTTATTGATCTGTTGGTACAACTTTTTACTAACTAATATGCTAATATGCTATATATATGCACAAACCATGTTCATATGACTTTTCGAAGGAAAATAATTTAGATTTTTATTATTTGAACAATTTTTTTCGTTGTTTTATTATATATTTTTTTTAAAATTTTTGGTAGTGTCCTAAACAACCCACAAATTCAGAGTATGGGTATTATGTAATGAAATATATGAAAGATATTATTGAAGATCCAAATATTTCCATCCAACAAAAGGTTAGAATTATAACTTTGCAATTATTTCACTTATTTTATTAATTTTTTATAACATGCATGACTTCTAATGTTATTTTATTTTAATTTCATTATGTGTAATATCTTGTGCAGTTCAAAAAACAATGTTCATACAAACAAGAAGAGATAGATGAGATGAGAAAAGATTGGGCTGAATTTGTTCTGTCAATTTTGTAATTGAAATAATTGTATTTTTTTATTCTTTTGTTTTAGTTAAATTTTTCAGTTTTACCCAACGAATTTTGATGGATATATTTGGTTATAGGTCTCTTGATCTACTTTTTATTCAATTTATTAAGTCATAAATTAATTGATAAGTGTATTCACTTAAAACTATGGCAAAGACTACGAAAGACAAGATTGCTACTTGTTAATTACCAAGCTACCTATTGCTTGATTGCTTGTTGCCGGTTCTGCTTCCTGTTATTAGCCGTATTTTTCTTTTTCTGCTATTTTCTTCTCCTAATGTTACTTTGTTGTAGCCGTTTCTGCTATAGTTTATTGTTGTTTCAGTTAACTATTGATAAAATTGTAAATATATACTGCTGTAAATACTACTGTTGGGAGATACTTGTTTCCTTTACAGCTGCTTGATGAATGTTTAAAAGTGTAGGTTTATCAAAAGAAATATTATGATTTACACTTAATAATGTCCTTCTATTCCCCAATAATGAAGCATATTCCTTTATATTGAATTGTAAAACATGAATTGGACTAAATAGTTGGTTTTGCGCAGATTTCGTATAATGAGTGTATCTTTCAATCTAAATTATCAATTGATACGATTCTTGGGCTAGACAAACATAAACTCATCATTTCACAACTTTGTAAGCCAAAGGTTGGACCAGTTCGAGCAATTAATGGGACGAAATTGGGCTTCAACAGAACTCAAGCGCATCTTTGTACCAGCCCAACATGCTTCCGTATTTGGGCCGTATCTCCCTAAATATGTAACGAACAATTATATGGTTGGGTGATCTACAAAGCTGAGAAAGGGATCTAAATTATTTATGTTTTGTACTTTCTCAAATTTCAACTAGTCAGTTACCAAAAAGAGCTATCATTCTAGAAGGGCGTTGGAGAAATGCGACTTGAACGTCTCTGCCTATTTTCAACACAACTCATGGTCTAAAATAGAAATAAGAGCAAGATATAGACCATTAGAAAGATGAGTCATCCACCTACAACTTTGAAGAAGGATGCTTTACGAAATTCGGTGGTTTTCATGGTCAAAGATATGTTGGAAGTTGGTAAAGCGTGATTAATTGGAAATTGACTAAATTATGTTCACACATGTGGAATGTCTTTTGTTTTACCTATATAAAGGAAGACGTGGAAGTGAGGAGGGAGATCAGTTTTGTTTTCCATTTCTATTTTATTGTTGTAATTTGAACTTCAATTAAATGATGTATTTCTAATTTCGTAATTAGGGCTAAGGGTGAACTTTTGATGATTTTATAGTTTTGTTCTTTGATCTTTTGTTTTGTTCTTCATTGTTAATCTTTTTATTGATTGAGTACTATATTTTGCAAGTAATTTTGAATTGTTAGAAACCTTGATTCATTGTTAACAAATGGTACATTGAATGCTTGGATATTTTCTACATATCAAGAGTAAGGCAACTTATAGTTTTCACCATCAACTAAAAGGTAAGTCTTTTGATTTCTTTGTGCTTAAATGTTTTGTTTTCATCATCCAATTAAGATCACTTCTTTTGATTCTTAATTGTATTTTTCTTTAAAAAAAAAAGGATCAAGAATAAGTTCTATACAAATTATTAAAATGGATCCCTAATGCCCTAATATATAATAATATAGAATTTAAATTTGACAATAAGCAAATTCACTCCATTGGAATATTCGGATTTGTAATATTTAGACCTTTGGACTTGTAGACTTAATATAACATATTCCCTGTGGACCGACACTCGGACTTCCGAACTTTATTACTTGAGACAACCTACACTTGAGAGTTATAACCTTTAAGTTGTAGCAAGTTTTTGGCGCCGTTGTCGGGGAATACGGTTTGTATAAAGTTTACTAGTTCTTGTTTAATTTTCTTTTGCTAACTTTAACCTCTAACTCTAACTCTAACTTTAATATATATTTTTTTAATTTACTTGTTGTTATTTATTTTTATTGGGAGGCTTAGCCGCCCATTTATATTTACATTATGGTTGATTCTATATATACCACATAATTTTTGTTCATGGTAGGCTTTGCCACCTTTCTTAATTTTTTCTATTACGTATTGTGTTGTTATTTTCATTTACAATAATTTTATTAAGAGGAAGGTTATACCACCTGTTTTCTTTTTTTATTTGTTTTATTGTGCTAACATTTTATTGTATTGTGTTTTATTATTATTATTATTATTATTTTTATGCTTGGATGGTATCGTGATCCTCATTCTCATCAATTGGTGAAAGGTAATTCTGAAACCTCCTTTGGAAATTTGTTTGATTCATCTTTAAACTCACACACAACTAACACTATGGCTGAAATGAAAGTATACATGGAGAAAATGAAAATCATCATGTTCGAACTATGCGTGAATATTTGCAACTTCCTCGAAATTCATCTCCTTCATGCTTTATTTTTCCGCTTAATGCAAATAACTTCAAATTTAAGCCCGGTATGATTCCTTTACTTCCTAATTTCCATGGCTTAGAGTCTGAGAGTCCTTATTTATATTTGAAAGAATTTGAGGAAGTATGTGCCACATTTATGGATCAAACATGTAGTGAAGAAATAATTAAGCTAAAATTGTTTCCTTTTTCTTTAAAAGATAAAGCAAAAACATGACTTAATTCATTAAGACCTAGATCTATAGGCACATGGCAAGAAATGCAAAACAAGTTTTTAAAGCAATTTTTTCCAATACATAAAACGAATGCTTTCAAGAGACAAATTCAAAATTTTTGTCAAAAAGGAAATGAAACCTATTTTCAATGTTTGGAAAGATTTAAAAACTTGTTGAATTCATGCCCACACCATGGTTTTGAAAAATGGCGTACGATAAGTTTCTTTTATGAAGGGTTAACACCAAAGACAAAATAATTTGTTGAAACAATGTGTAATGGTGAATTTTTAGACAAAGACCCAGAAGAAGCTTTAGAGTATTTAGATCATTTACCTGAAAACTCTCAATCCTGGCAAACCACTAGTTCCTCTGAAAATTCAATTAGATCTAATATGGCTAGTTCTAGTGGGGGTAAATATAATTTGAGTCAAGAAAATGATCTAAGTGCTAGAATTACAAATTTAACAAGAAAGATTGAAGCCATGGAATTAAGGAAAGTTAAAGAGGTCAAATCTGTGCATAATGATGAAATTTGTGAAATTTGTGAAGTCATGGGACATTCCACTCAAGATTGTCCAAATATTCCTATTTTTAAAGAAGTGTTGCATGACCAAGCAAATTCTATGAATTCCTTCAAAAAGTCTTTTTCTTCTAATTCTCCATATTCTGAAACATACAATTCTGGATGGAGAAATCACCCAAATTTTAGTTGGAGAAATGATAATCATGCCCATCCACCACCTCAAAGACCTTCAAATTTTTCATCATACCATTCACCACATTTGAAAACTCTTGAGAAAACATTGCAAACATTCATGCAAGGGCAAACAAGCATAAACAATCAAACATCACAAGCCATTGATGATATCAAGAATACACTTTCAACATTGACCTCAGCTTTGCGCAGTCAAGAGAAAGGTAAATTTCCTGCTCAACCACAACCAAATCCAGCGGGTCAATTTCATGTAAGTGATTCTAACTCAAATGGCACACAGCATGAGAATGCCAACTCCATCACTACTCTCCGAAGTGGTAAGGTCATTGATAAAACCATTTCTTTAAAAGAGATTGAACCTAAAGAACCATCAAAATTAGTGAGTGAGGAAAATAATGTTGAACCTAAGATGTGTGATGTTAAAAAATGCCCTATCCCTGCTCCTTTTCCTCAAAGATTGCAACCAATTCAAAAGTTGAACCAAAATTCTGAAATTTTTGAACTTTTTAAGCAAGTCAAAATTAACATTCCTTTGTTAGATGCAATTAAGCAAGTTCCTTCTTATGCCAAATTTTTGAAAGATTTATGCACTGTTAAAAGGAAGCTTAATGTTCAAAAGAAAGCATTTTTAATTGAGAATGTTAGTTCAATTATTCAACATAACACTCCACCAAAATATAAAGATCCTGGTTGTCCCACCATTTCTTGTGTAATTGGAAACTTTAGGATAAACCATGCTTTACTTGACCTTGGTGCAAGTGTTAATTTGTTGCCATATTCAGGGTATGAGCAATTAGGTTTAGGTGAGTTTAAACCTACTTCTACAACACTTCAACTTGCTGATCGTTCTGTGAAAATACCATGAGGAATACTTGAGGATGTGTTAGTCCAAGTAGATAAATTTTACTTTCCTGTAGATTTTATTGTCTTAGACACACAACCTGTTTCTAACTCAAGCACCCAATTTCCTGTCCATTTCTTGCTACATCTAATGCAATAATCAATTGTAGAAATGGAGTTCTAAAATTATCCTTTGGAAACATGACATTGGAAATGAATGTGTTTAATATTTGCAAGCAACCTAGTGAAAATGATGACATGCATGAAGTTAGTTATATCGAGGAACTCGTTCATGACTACTTTAATGTTTCATCTTTTTCTGATCCCTTGGATTCTTATTTAAATGGTTGCAATGATTTCAATTTTGATAAAAATTTTGAAGTATCTCATATTTATTCTCTTTTAAAATCTTGTCAGGTTTTGGAAGTTAATGGATGGAGACCAAAATTTGAAGACTTACCTCAACAAGCTGATAAACCGATGCCATCAAGTGTTCAACCACCAAAACTTGAATTGAAACCATTACCATCTGACCTCAAGTATGCTTTCTTGGGTGCTAATGAAACTTTTTCGGTGATAATTTCTTCTAAACTCAGTGCTCTTCAAGAATGTAAGTTGCTCGAAATTCTAAGATTGCATAAATATGCCTTAGGATGGACAATAGCTGACATAAAAGGAATTAGTCCTTTGATTTGCACACATAAGATATATTTGGAAGATAATGCCAAATCATCTAGACAAATGCAACGTAGGCTGAATCCTAATATGAAAGAGGTAGTGAGAAATGAAGTTCTCAAGCTTTTAGATGTAGGGATCATTTATCCTATTTCTGATAGCACATGGGTAAGTCCTACACAAGTTGTACCTAAGAAATCTGGAGTTACTGTAGTCAAAAATGAAAATAATGAATTAATTCCAACTAGAACAATTACTAGCTGGAGAATGTACATTGACTATAGGAAACTCAATTCAATGACGAGGAAAGACCATTTCCCGTTACCATTCATGGATCAAATGTTAGAAAGGGTAGCTGGACATGCATTTTATTGTTTCCTAGATGGGTATTCTGGGTATAACCAAATTGAAATTGCACCTGAAGACCAAGAAAAGACCACTTTCGCTTGTCCATTTGGAACTTTTGCATATAGAAGGATGCCATTTGGTTTGTGTAATGCACTAGCTACATTTCAAAGATGCATGCTTAGTATTTTTAGTGACATGGTTAAACGATTTCTTGAAATTTTCATGGATGATTTTTTGTGTTCGGTGATTCATTTGATGATTGTTTATCTAACATGGAAAAAGTTTTGATTAGGTGTGAAGAAACGAATCTTGTGCTTAATTGGGAAAAATGTCATTTCATGGTCACAAATGGTATTGTGCTTAGTCACATTGTCTCATCAAAAGGAATTGAAGTAGATAAATATAAAATTGAATTAATTGCCAATTTACCTGTTCCTAAGTCTGTTAAAGATGTTAGATCATTTTTAGGACATGCTGGCTTTTATAGAAGATTTATCAAAGACTTTAGTGTCATATCAAGACCATTGTGCAATCTCTTATTAAAAGATGCTCTCTTTGAGTGGACTGAGTCATGTCAAGAAGCTTTTGTCAAACTTAAAACCATGCTAACATCTGCTCCTATCATGCAGCCTCCAAATTGGACTTTACCTTTTGAAATCATGTGCGATGCTAGCGATTATGCTGTTGGAGCTGTTTTAGGACAACGAAAGGACAAGAAACCCTATGTGATTTACTATGCTAGTAAAACCTTAAATAGTGCTCAAATGAATTATTCTACCACTGAAAAGGAATTACTTGCATAGTATTTGTATTGGATAAATTTCGATCTTATCTTGTTGGCTCACCCATTGTGATTTTTAGTGATCATGCAGCATTAAAATATCTTCTTTCAAAAAAGGATGCTAAACCTAGATTGATTAGGTGGATTCTACTACTTCAAGAATTTGATCTCACAATTCAAGATAAAAAGGGAGTACAAAATGTGGTTGCTGATCACTTGTCAAGACTTATGTTTGAAGAATCGATTAAGACAACACCGATTAATGACAATTTTCTTGATGAGCAACTT
The DNA here is from genome assembly GCA_022749755.1 of Azadirachta indica. Taxonomy (NCBI): domain Eukaryota; kingdom Viridiplantae; phylum Streptophyta; class Magnoliopsida; order Sapindales; family Meliaceae; genus Azadirachta; species Azadirachta indica. The sequence continues at coordinate 8,750,290 of CM040453.1, forward strand.
TTCAATATTTCTATTTTACCTTGGTTTGCTGATATTGTCAATTTTCTTATTATAAGTCAAATGCCAAATCATTGGAATGCTCAAGATAAAAAGAAATTTTTAAGGGAGGTACGCAATTTCTTTTGGGATGATCCATATCTTTTCAAATATTGCCTTGACCAAATTATAAGGAGATGTATACCTAACAATGAAATTCAAAATATCATTTCTTTTTGTCATTCTGAAGCATGTGGTGGTCATTTTTCTTCAAAGAAAACTGCTGCGAAAATATTGCAATGTGGATTTTATTGGCCCACCTTATTTAAAGACACAAATACATTTTGTAAAACATGTGACCGTTGTCAAAAATTAGGTGGAATAACTCGTAGAAACATGATGCCATTAAATCCTATTTTAGTCATTGAAATATTTGATTGTTGGGATATTGATTTTATGGGTCCTTTTCCATCTTCTTTTGGGTATCAATACATTTTAGTTGGAGTTGACTATGTTTCAAAATGGGTAGAGGCAATTTCTTGCAAAAATAATGATCATAAAATTGTTTTAAAATTTTTGAAAGAAAACATTTTTTCAAGATTTGGAGTGCCTCGAGCCATAATAAGTGATGGAGGTTTACATTTTTGTAATAAGCCTTTTGAGAATTTAATGAAAAAATATGGAATTATACATAAAGTGTCAATCCCTTATCACCCACAAACAAGTGGACAAGTTGAACTTGCCAATAGAGAAATAAAACATATTTTGGAAAAAACGGTAAAACCGAATCGTAAGGATTGGTCTTTAAGACTAACCGATGCACTTTGGGCTTATGGAACTGCTTTTAAATCATCACTTGGCATGTCTCCTTATAGACTTGTTTTTGGAAAGACTTGTCACCTACCGGTGGAATTAGAACATAAAGCTTTTTGGGCCATTAAAATGCTTAATTTTGATTTAGATAAAGCAGGATCATTGAGAAAACTCCAAATAGATGAACTCGAAGAAATTAGGAATGAAGCTTACGAGAATTCTAGAATTTACAAAAAGAAAATGAAGGTGTTTCATGATAAACATATCATTAGAAAATCATTTGAACCTTCACAAAAAGTTCTTTTGTATGATTCAAAATTGCATCTATTTCCTGGCAAACTTCGCTCAAAATGGACAGGTCTTTTCATTGTTAAGAAGGTTTACCCACATGGCGCTGTTGAGATTGAGAACCCCAAAAATGGTAATGTTTTTAAAGTTAATGGACACCGTTTAAAGCCATTCTTTGAGAATTTTCCAAGTGAGTTAAAGTCTATCACTTTGAATGAACCTGTTTACAACACTGGATGATTTTTTTTTTTGTATATACATTACTTGTTTTCTTGTGTTATTAACTTTTTTGATTCCATTGTTTGTTTTCAGTTACTTTCCCGGTTAAGTGGCGGATAACGGTACTCCGTGACTCTTCAAGTCGGTTCTTTCAGTTGCCCAAAATTACTGATACTATTTTTTTTTCTCTCACTTCTTTTTCTATTCTTTTCTTTCATTATGGATGTCATTCTTTCTAGATTGCAAACATATTTTCCTTCTTTTCCTAAAGATGTTCTACGAAAAATGTACCAAGTTAGGTGTGCAAGATTAAGAATGCTTATGCAAAAATGTATTCCTGAAGATGTGCGATGGATAATTGAAGCAAAGGTACGTTTAGCAGGTGAGTTTTCTGATTCATTTGTTTCACGCATGCCTGGTTTAGGTAAGAGCTCTTTTGCAAAGAAACGAAGAGCGAAAAGGTTACAAGTGTGTCACAATTGTGCACGTCCAACCTGTAACAAGCGATGTCGTTCTCTAGGCATGGTGTCTACTAATAGAGAAGATAAAATTAAATTCATCAAGGATGGACTGAGTAAGGAGTCTTTAGATAATATCTTATTGACTCTTGAGACGCATCCTAGTGGATATGTGCAACGTGAAATTCTCAATTTGTATACATTATTTCAAAAAGAACGTGATCGTTATAGTCTTGGGAATCTGACTTTAAAAGACCCTGTTTGCCAATTTGTAAGAAAATTGAATGGGAAGCCAATCCTCGACCCATAGAGGGCGTTTAAGCCGTTACTGAACGTAAAATCAGAGGAAGATGTGAGCCACAATCACAAGTATCTATAAATATTTACTTTTAGCTGTCGTTGTTGAAATTTTTATGTTTTACATTCCTATATTAGCTGTTATCTTTGACATTTTTACATTTTAAAATTTTAACTTTTATGATAACAGCTGGCTTACCTCTATTGGTTTCATTAATGCATTCTCTTTAAGTTGTATAAATACAGGACCTCACTTCTTTATTTTCATAAGAAATTTGAATCACTGACGAGGGTAAAAGACTGCAAAAAAAAAAAAAAATAAAAGGAGCTTCTGTTCATCAAATTAAAATTATTTGTGTTTTTTGTGGGTTAAGTTCTGGGAAAGGTGAAGAGTTTGTAAAAGCAGCAGACAACCTGGGTCGAGTTTTAGCTGAGCGAAAATTTAACCTAGTGTATGAAGGAGGTAGCCTTGGGTTAATGGGGTATGTGTCAACTGCCGCACATATAGGAGGAAATGAAGTCATAGGTATCATACTAAAGGCTTTATCTGCAGGTAACATAACTGGCAAAACAATTGGAGAAGAACTAATGGTCTCAGCAATGCATGAAAGAATTGCTAAAATGCTTGATTCTGCAGATGCTTTTATTGCCTTACCAGGTGGTTTTGGACCTTAGAAGAAATTTTTCAAATTGCATCTTGGGTACAACTCACCGTTCATCAAAAACCCATAGAATTGTTAAATGTTAATGGTTTCTTTAACAAGTTGTTGTCTTTTCTTGATCATGCTGTAGAACAGAATTTTATTTCACAGATGGCTCGCAAACTCCTCATTTCTGCTCCGACTGCTAATGACTTGATCAATCAGTTGCAGAACTTTGTCTATGAACCAGATCCAAAAATGGCACGATTAGAATGGTCAAGTGAAAGCAGTAAAAAGCGAAAGCTGGATTTGTCGCTTCATTTATAACTTTTCTTATCTCTTTTTTTTCTACTCATTGCATTTTGTTATTTTTTTTCTTTTTTTTTTCAATTATTTTTGCTTAAGTTTGTTTCAGGTTTTACTTGTGTTTCAATAACTACTATCTCAGGTAATATTCTCTATACTGTACCTCTTTACATTTAAACATTGGGAACAATGTTGCAATCTGGTTGGGGGGAGTGTAGTCGACATAAGTAACCATTTTTTTTTTATACAACTAAAAAAAAAAATTAGATTCATAATTTGTAAGGATGGTAGAGTAAGGAGTAATCTTACTCCTGAGACACATCTTAGTAGATATGCATTATCATTTATTTTGATTTTTAAATTTCATAATAAAGAATTTATCATTCACTTTCTTTTGAATTGATCAAATATACGAACTCTCACATCATCATCACATAATAAATTATGCTCAAATACTCAATCAGTAAAATATTTATAAACCATCTTTCACACACACACTTTGATACATGATTGTGGATGACATATTGAAATTTTACAATATTTGAGCTCTTTAATTTTGTTAAAGGTAGCAACTAAGAGTTTAAAAAAAAAAATCTCCAAAAAAAAAAATAAATAATAAAAAAAAAGTTAAAATCAAAATAAATAAATAAAAATTCTAATCAAAACTTTTACTTAGTAACCGGGCTTCTTGCCTAATCAGCAGTGAATGTTCGCGTAAAACGGTAAAGTTTTGATATGAATAAGTTCATAGTCTTAACTCGAGTAATTAAGCCCGTAGGGGTGTTTTAATACCTAATACCTTAAGGCCAACTGGTCTGGGAGTTATTGGCCCAAAGCTCGCTACATGGGTTAGGTTATGCACAAAAAAAAAAAAATGGAGATAGAAATAATCTTTGCCCAAAGAAGTTTACCTTGACAAAATTTAGAACCAATGTTGTTTGATTCTAATTAAGTCCCATAACATGTATTAGTTATAAAAGCACAAAAAGAAGGTTTATGAATAATTCGACTGATGAGTATTTGGCACATATATAGTAAATTTTTAGGTGAGAGTTTGTTTATTTTGAGAAGATGAAAAGAAAAAGAATGATTTTTACTTTGAATGTAAATTCTATAAATCAACTCTAAATGATATTGCTTATATTACTAGGGATTAGTAATAAGCTGGTTGGGGGGTGTGATGAATGTTTAAAAGTATAGGTTTATCAAAAGAAATATTATGATTTACACTTAATAATGTCCTTCTATTCCCCAATAATGAAGCATATTCCTTTATATTGAATTGTAAAACATGAATTGGACTAAATAGTTGGTTTTGCGCAGGTTTCGTATAATGAGCGTATCTTTCAATCCAAATTATCAATTGATACGATTCTTGGGCTAGACAAATATAAACTCATCATTTCACAACTTTGTAAGCCAAAGGTTGGACCAGTTCGAGCAATTAATCGGACGAAATTGGGCTTCAACAGAACTCAAGCGCATCTTTGTACCAGCCCAACATGCTTCCGTATTTGGGCCGTATCTCCCTAAATATGTAACGAAAAATTATATGGTTGGGTGATCTAGAAAGCTGAGAAAGGGATCTAAATTGTTTATGTTTTGTACTTTCTCAAATTTCAACTGGTCGGTTACCAAAAAGAGCTATCATTCTAGAAGGGCGTTGGAGAAATGCGACTTGAACATCTCTGCCTATTTTCAACACAACTCATGGTCTAAAATAGAAATAAGAGCAAGATATAGACCATTAGAAAGATGAGTCATCCACCTACAACTTTGAAGAAGGATGCTTTACAAAATTCGGTGGTTTTCATGGTCAAAGATATGTTGGAAGTTGGTAAAGCGTGATTAATTGGAAATTGACCAAATTATGTTCACACATGTGGAATGTCTTTTGTTTTACCTATATAAAGGAAGACGTGGAAGTGAGGAGGGAGATCAGTTTTGTTTTCCATTTCTATTTTATTGTTGTAATTTGAACTTCAATTAAATGATGTATTTCTAATTTCGTAATTAGGGCTAAGGGTGAACTTTTGATGATTTTTTAGTTTTGTTCTTTGATCTTTTGTTTTGTTCTTCATTGTTAATCTTTTTATTGATTGAGTACTATATTTTGCAAGTAATTTTGAATTGTTAGAAACCTTGATTCATTGTTAACAAATGGTACATTGAATGCTTGGATATTTTCTACATATCAAGAGCAAGGCAACTTATAGTTTTCACCATCAACTAAAAGGTAAGTCTTTTGATTTCTTTGTGCTTAAATGTTTTGTTTTCATCATCCAATTAAGATCACTTCTTTTGATTCTTAATTGTATTTTTCTTTTAAAAAAAAAGGATCAAGAATAAGTTCTATACAAATTATTAAAATGGATCCCTAATGTCCTAATATATAATAATATAGAATTTAAATTTGACAATAAGCAAATTCACTCCATTGGAATATTCGGATTTGTAATATTTAGACCTTTGGACTTGTAGACTTAATATAACATATTCCCTGTGGACCGACACTCGGACTTCCGAACTTTATTACTTGAGACAACCTATACTTGGGAGTTACAACCTTTAAGTTGTAGCACTGCTATTTTTAGTTTTATAATTAGTGGATAAAACAGCTATGTATGTGATATCTAGCATCAGTTTGTTGCTGTTTTTGGTTTATGATCTACTACTATGGTGCTACTGTTTATCTTTGCAATTTGTAATGATACGGACTCTTTTAATTTAAATTTTTTTTTAATCAATGTATAATGTATTTTTAAATAATTAATAAGATACACATATGTATGAACTATTGAGTGATATTATTGTCCTGTAAATATATTATATATATATACACATATACATATATGTATATGTATATTTTTTGATAAATTAATTTTTATTTAATTGAATATTGTTATAATAACCATTTTTATTGTTATTTTAAGAATTATAATTTTAAAAATTTTAATATCTGTTAAAAACTATCTTCTTATAGATCTAAATATTATCAAAAGTAAATTTCTTATAAAATTTTAACAACTGTTAAATATCGTCCTTTTATAAATTTAAATACTATTATAAAGTGTTCTCTTATAAATTCGAGTACTATTTAAAACTGTTTTTTTATAAATTTAAAAACTAATAAAAACAATCTTCTTATTATAACAAAAGAAAACAGTTTTTGATATTTTAAGACATGTCAAAAGAAAACAGTTTGTAATACGTTCTAAAAAAAATTTTTAAAACGCTTTATAACAGTTTTAAAAGTATAATAGTCTAGTAGTGTAACTTTAATTATGTAGCTAAAGTTAAAACCATTCTTATTATCTCTATGAGCATAACAGGAGCAAAGGTTTCATTAAAGCCAATGCCTGGTTGTTGAGATTATTCCTCTGCAGCAAGATGTGCCTTGTACTCTAAATTGTGTCATTTTCATTGTATTTGTTTTTGTAGACCCATTTTAGTCCTATGTTGTCTTTAGCTCTTGGTTTTCCACAAGCTCTTACATGTGATTCTTTTTTATCATCTTGATACCCTCATCCACGACTTGTCTCCATTCTTCTTCTTTTGCTGCTTCTTTTTATTTTTGTGGCTCACAAGAAAATAATGCGATGTCACAAAATCTTGTAATCATCACATTTTTCTTGGAGGAGTTGAATTTGAAGATGAATCTTCTTGTCTCAGAACTCGGCTTGAACTTAAAAATTGTATGCTGGGGCTTTGATCTATTCTTGCTTCTTCAGCATTTTCAAAGAATTAGGTGGCCTTGGTTGCTTCATTGCTCCATTACCATGCTTCTCCTTCATCAGAGATGACATCTCTTGAAATGATCAACTTCTTTGATTCTAGACTACAGAGACGATAGCCCTTTGATTCATCATTGTATCCAACAAAGATGTATTTTTCTCCTTTCTCATCTAATTTTTCATGATTTTCTTTTAGTATATGGGCATAAGCAATGCATCCAAAAATTTTGAAATGTTCAACTTTTGGCTTTCTTTTGAACCAGACTTTATAACGAGTCATATTTTTTACAACTTTATGAGAGATCTATTAAGAATATAGATAGTTGTATTAACAACGTCATGCCTATAGATATTTTGGAAAATTCGTGAAGTATGGTACGTGTCGTCTTGACAATTGTTCTATTTTTTCTTTCGATGACATCATTTTATTGTGATGTACGTCAAATGGTAAGCTCTTTTTTGATACCATGCTCTTTACAAAAATTAATAAATCTTTGACCGGTAAATTCTCCCCCCTAATTAGTTCTTAAAATTTTGAGACAATGCCTACTTTGTTTTTCAACAATAGCTTTAAATTGAATAAATAATGAAAAGCATTTGATTTTTGCTCAATAAAATAAATCTATATCATATGGGTAAATCATCAAAAAATAATAAAAGAAGTTTTTGCCACCAAGTGTGAGGTTTCCTGAAGGATCCTAAATATGAGCATGCACCAATCCTAGTAGAGCTCTAGCTCTCTAGGATGCCTTTGGTAATTTATGTATTTTACCATAAAAGCATCCTTCACTCATTTTCTTTTCAAGAGAAATATATGGTAGCCTAAGAACCATTTCTTTTTATTCCAATAATGTAAGGCCTTGAAAATTTAAATGACCATGTCTTAAATATCATAATGTGGATTCATCCACATTTTCAAATTTTAAAGCATAATTTTTGCCCAAGTGACATCATTCAAGGAAAAACTTTATTAAGGCCATTTTGATAGTAGTTATAAGTTGTCCCTTCTTTTTGTCAATTATGAGACATTTAGCATCATCAAAATTAAGCTTATAGCCTCTTCGGATTAATTGCCCAACACTTAATAAATTTTTTGTAAAGGTTGGAATGTAAAAACCATCATGAATATATTTTTCATTTCCGTGTTTAATCTTGACAGCAATAATGCCTTTTCCTTCAACTTTTTGAATTTTACCATCGCCAAGTATAACACGGGATTTTATATTCTCATCCAAGGAAACAAAGCTTCTTTTGCTGCTTGTCATGTGGTCTGAACAATTATTATCTAAATACCATACATCCCGTGATTCTTGATGAATAGAATAAGTAGAATAAAAATATTGATCAAGCAATTCATTCTTTTCAGTAAAATAAGCCTCTTGCTTTTGCTAGTACCAACAATATTTTTCAAAATGATTATGCCTTTTGCATCTTTTGCATTTAAACAGGAAATTTTTTGTATCATGATTATTTTTCTTGCATAAATTGCAATAGAAGCTGGAATTTTCTTTATTTCTCCTTCGGTTTTTTTGTAATTTCCTCTCTCTACCACAGTTAGCGGATGCCCTTTATTTGAAGGATTTTGACTATGGCTATTTTTCTTATCTTTATCATATTGGAGATATTTATTTTTGATTGAAAAGCTTACTCTAAAGGTTCATCAGATTTTTGAATTCTTTTCTGACATGCTATAAGGGCTTCCGTTAATTCCTTAAGAGTAAATTTTGATGAGTTCTTTGATATTTCTATAACAGCCACTACATAATCAAATTAGAAGGAAGTGTTCTTAAGAATTTTTGTATAATCTTCTTATCTTCTATTGTATTTCTATAGCTTTTAATTTGATTTGTGATAGTGAAAATACGAGAGAAAAATGCTAAAATTGATTTTTCTTCTTTCATAGTCAAAAGAATCAAAATTTTCTCTATAAAGATTGAAGTTTAATGGACATTACTTTGTTTGAGCCCTTAAACTCGTTTGATGTCTTTTCTAACATGATGTTTGGAAAGATTGCTGAGTCAACTCCTTTATGAAGGAAGTATAAAGCCTTTGCATTCTTTTGCTTGTTTTGCTTATACTCATTTTATTTTGCAGTTGACCGTTATGATAGCTCCTCTTAATCTGCTGTAACTTGATATCCTTCTTCTATCAATTCCTACAAACCTTGTGAGATTAGTAGTGTTTTTATTTGAATGCTCCAAAAATCGTAAGCTTCTCCTTTGAATATTGAATAGAGATTTAAGCATAAATAATTGTTGGAGTAGAAGAAGTATAGGTTATGATGATGATTTTGGATTGAAAGTGTGGTGGGTGGATCAAATAAGCTCTGATACCACTGTTGGTATTTTGAGATTTATGAAAGAGCAAGAAAGATAGGACATGAGTGGGAGTAAGGGTAGGCAAATTCCGGTCTGCTCTGGGTTTTTACAAAACTGAATTAAAATTGAAAATTTTGGGTTTTTCATTTTAGCGACTAGACCAGATTGAATACAAAAGAAGAATCGGACGGGATTGTACTGAATATATAGAAGAACCGAACTATAATCAGACTGACTAATTTGAGCTATTAGTTCGATCCAATTTTTAGGTTTAAATTATAATTTTTTTAAATTTTGAGAATTTTTTAAAGTAGAAAAACGATGTTGTTTAACTAAACTAAAAAAAAAACAATGTCATTTTAGCAGAACAATTAAAAAATTAAAAAATTCGGTCTGATCTAGTTTTTTTTGGTTCAAAACTAGGATTAAATTGAAAATTTTAGGTTTTTGAATTTAAAAATCAAAACTGGACTGAATTACATAAAGAGTTAGACCGAACTTGTTGGTTTCAATCTAGTTTGGTTTAGGTCAATTTTTCTGCCTACTCATAAGTGGGACAGAGAAATGAAAGTTTTAATTGATAAATATGTTTGGCATTATATTATTATATTATTATTTTTCTTACACATAGCTTTTTACAAACATACATGATTGTTTATAACATTTTTGCCTCATTGACCCACCAACATTAATTGTTTAGATATTTCTTAATTTTGTTATAAGTTACATATATTTTATTACAAAATTTGCATGATATTTTTCACCAAATGCTACAACTATCATTTTATTATCTAGATTTTACTTTACATAACCAACCTATTTGCTTTCAATAACATTCTAGTAATTTTATAATATCTTAATGTAGATATTTTTATAAATTTTTCTAGATTAATGTTTAATAGAAGTTTTACTACTAATATGCCAAATAATATTCTCCATATCATGAGAAACATATCCAGGAGCTTAAATGGATGCTTCCATAAAGGAAAAAAAAGGAGAAAAAGTTTATTTAATTAAATGCTTATGATGTTAATTTTAGAACAAATCATTGATTTATAAATCTACTCCAGCATCAACGTTGAAGATGAATTTTAGCACATCCAAGAAATTTGAGATGCAGCTTATCTTATGTTCTATCAGGTGCTATTGAATTTGGATTGCTCCTTGTCTATCTACAATTTTTAGCCACAGGGATAAAAATTATTACCCTGAACGTTAAATAGGGATGTAAACGAAATCTAGATAAAGAGAAAGCATATCAAACTTAAAGCTACATCTTTATACTTAGTATTTGGTTTTAACTTCTGCAGATTTAAGACTTTCTTAAGATATATCGAAATGTGGGCGTTTTCCAATTTTGACATTTTCTAGAGGTGGCAACATAATCACAATGCTCTTCAACTCTAGCAATTCAAATAGGATCAATGTGTTTAACTTTGACAATTTGCACTTACCTAATTTGTTGGATTCCAACACCATCTTTAATCTATCACAAATCTTCACTTGAAGAAGTTACAGGTTTTGCAGAAATTCGGATAAAGGGAAATTTTTTTCAAAATTTGGACAACAATCTACACATAGATGTGTGAGATTCTTCAAGTTTAAGATTGCGTTATATATATAGATATATATATATATATTTAAAAGGTTTTGGATAGAAGTGAGAAACCTCACCCACTAGACCCAGGCCATCCTCCCTTGCCATCTACTATTACTCGAACTTAGGATGGCGAGGGAGCCTTAAGCATGCCCTAGACCGCCTAGCTATCACTTAAGGGGCCTTCAGTTTTGGAAGATATGGAATCCATAAAATCTCTAGCTTTTTACTCAATTTGGCATGTGTCTTCAGTAAATATGTTCTCTATTTTAGGACAACTTTCTAACCAACATTGGATGTCATTTTATGCTCGAGGATATCTTCAAAACCAGTAGAAAAGCTATCAAATCCATGAATTTCCAAAAATTAAACATCTTTTTCCTGGCAAGGAAGATAGTATTTTGTTCGAAAGTAAATATTTCTAAACATCACTTCAACACTAGTGTGATCATTATTTTCTATGCCTTTTGATTGCTCATTAGGATAATCAGGGTGGTTGGTTGTTTTGTATTATTTTGAGAGATTTTGTTATTTGTACTTTTTATATAGTGAAGTTTTTGTGTGTGAGTGGTTTATTATCACTCCTGATTTCTCTCTCATGGGTTTTCCATGTTAAAAATATTGGTGTTTCTTATCTATTTGTTTTTATTATTTCCAATGTGTTTAATTTTTCTCAATAATTGGTATCAGAGCACTGTTGGAGAAAAATTATTTGTGTTACTATTTAACAAGTACTATAGCTATGGATACTATAGACGTTATTGTTGTGGATTGTAACAGTTTTACTGTAGCATCATTAGGTAATTCAATGTAGCTGTCAACATTAAGGGTAGTTATTATTGTGTAAGGTAGTATTATGCAGGGAAGTTACTGTTTAAAGCGAGTAACTGTACCTAATGGTTGTTACTGTTGTGAATGACAATGTTGTTTTGTAAGACAATAATGTACAAGACAGTTATTATTCAAAAGGGACTATAGTATTGTAGTAGATAGGGGGCACTATAGCAAGTTACTGTACTATAGCAAGGTAGGGGTACTGTAGCATATACTATAGAATCGAAGATGTCTGGTCAGAAAGCTGAGATAGAGAAGTTCATGTTAATAACAATTTTTCTTTTTGTCAAAGGAGACTGAAAGATCTTCTCATCTAATAAAAGGTCCACAAGCTTTATTGGGCAAAGAGAAAAAACCTGATAAAATTACTGATGAAAAGTGGATGGATATGGACGAGATACAACCAGCACTATTTGCTTAAATGTGTCAAATAATGTCTTGCAAAATATCGATTTTAAGAAGTGCAAAACAACTAAAGAAATCTAGGAGACTTTAGAAAGATTGTACATGTCGAAGAACCTCGCTAATAAATTCTACTTATGGAAGGAGTTGTACTAGAAGCGGAAGCTTGGAAATATAGATATATTGCAATACTTGAGTAACTTCAATGGTATGATCTCTACACTATCAATGTTTAATGTGAATTTCACTAAAGAGAAAAAATCTGTATTGTTGATGGCAACACTTCCTTCGTCTTATGATCATTTTATTACAACTTTCATTATAGAAAAGATACTTTGGAGTTTTGAAGTTGTTTCTACAGCTTTAATTTCCTTTGAAATACAAAAAAAGTGCATAGTAAAAAATTAGAAGCACTTGTTACTAACAATATAAGGAGAAGTAAAAATTGAGGTGAAAGAATTCATAATGACAAGTCTAAGGGAAATCAAAATTGAGAGGCAAGAATTTCATCTAATGTCAATGTAGAAAGCTAAGCCACATAAAGAAGAATTGTCGAGCATTAAAACGAGAAGAGCAGCAAAATAGTGATAAGGAGAATAGCTGCAATAGCTATAAAGAACGAGGATGTTTCGTTGCTTGTTCATGAATGCTTACATGTTAGCGATATTATGGTTGAATGGGTGGTTGATTTAGGAGCTTCTTTCCACAGCACTCCAAATGTAGAAATATTTACTATTTACAAAGTTGGAGATTTTGATTTAGTCAAAATGGGAAATTCACGGTACTACAAAATTATTGGAATTGGAGATGTTTGAATTGAAATTAATGTTGGTTGTTAATTGACATTAAAAGACGTGAGGCATATTCCAAAATTACATCTCAATTTGATCTCGATAAATGCTTTAGATAAATAAGCTATCAAAATTACTTCAACAACAGTAGATGGAAACTCCAAAAAGAGTCACTGATTGTTGCCAAAGGGAAGCTTTGTTGTAGCTTATACAAAACCCATGGAAAAACTTGCATCAACAATGTGAATGTAGCGATTAATCCTTCACCAAAATTTATGGCATGAGTGGCTTGGCCATATAAATGAGAAGGGACTACAAATTCTTGTTAAAAATAATTCCATTACCTTGGTGAAAGGTTCTTCATTTAACCTCTGTGATTGTTGTTTATTTAGTAAACAACATAGAGTTTCATTTGATAGTCTCACTGTTAGAAAAAATAATGTATTATAGTGAATATATTATGATGCATGTGGTCCTTCAAAAGTTGAATTCTTAGGGGAAGTTAAATATTTTGTGACATTTATAGATGATTATTCTAGAAAGGTCTGGGTGGATTTGTTAAAGATAAAAAATCAAGTGTTTTATGTTTTTGAAAAGTTTCATACCATGGTAAAAAGAGAAACTGGGAAGCCATTAAAGTGCTTTCGATCAGATAACGGAGGAGAGTACACTTCTCAAGAGTTCAGAGATTACTGTTTTAAACATGGGATTTGGCATGAGAACACGATTCCTGAAACTCCTCAACATAATGGTATAGCTGAATGGATGAATCACACCATCATGGAAAGAGTCATAAGCATGTTAAAAGCAGCCAAGCTATTAGAGCAGTTTTCCAGACTACTTGCTACTTGATCAATAGATCTTTAGATCAGTTCTTTTGGGGTTAGATATTTTAGAAAGACTACGGACCGACAAAGATTTTTCTTAGTCTCGTTTGAAAGTATTTTGTTGCAAGGCTTTTGTGTAGTGCCAAAGGAATAGTGATTGAAGCTTGATGATAAGGTCGTTTCATGTATCTTCATTGGCGACAGAGATGAAGAATTTGGATATAGATTTTGGAATTTAGAAAAGAAAAGAATTGTGAAAAGTAGAGAAGTTGTCTTTTATAAAGATTAAACAATGTTGAAGAATTCAAAAAGGAATAGCAGCTTGGAAAAGTTGTAATTGAATTGAGTCCTCCTCAACAATAGGTGGCAAATGAAGAATCAGAAGTAGCTGATAAAATCCAAATTCCACTTGATTTTCATGATGAAGATAATGATGCTGTAAGTGATGTTCCAGCATAAGAGAATAATAATTAGAGGGAGAGCCAACAACTAAAGGATGATGAAGAACCCTTTAGAAGGTTAACCAGAGAGCGAACGCCATCTGCAAGATACCCACCAATATATTATTTTCTACTCATTGAAAAGAGAGAGTTAGAGAGTTTTGAAGAGGTGCTAACTCATAAAGATAAAGAAAAGTGGATGGAATCCATAAAGGATAAAATGAGATCCATCTCGAAAAACAAGACCTATGAGTTAGTAGAACTTTCAAAAGGTAGAAAAGCTTTGAGTAACAAATGGGTATTCAGATTGAAGGATGATGGACATGGCAACATGGTAAATATAAGGCTCACCTAGGTGTTAAAGGTTTTGGACAGAAGAAAGGAATTAAATTTGAAGAAATATTTTATTTGGTGGTGAAAATATCTTCAATTAGAGTAATCTTGGGACTAGCAACTACTCTACATCTTGAGAATGAACAGATGGATGTAAAGACTGCATTTCTTTATAGTGACCTAGAAGAAGAAATCTATGTGCATCAATTAGAAGGTTTTGAAGTCAAAAGAAAAGAGCACCTAGTGTGCAAGTTGAAGAAGAGTTTGCATGGCTTGAAGTAGGCATTATAATAGTGGTATAAGAAGTTTGACTAATTCATGATGTATCACGAGTATAAGAGAACTGTAGCAGATTCATGTGCCTGCATTAAACAATTTCCTAGTGAGAAATTTATTATTTTGATGTTATATGTTGATGATATGTTGATAATTGGTCAAGATGCATAAATGATCAACCAGTTGAACAAAGAATTATTAAAAGTCTTTGATATGAAAGACTTGAGACCAACCAAACAAATTTGGGAATGAAGATTATCCGAGATAGAAGATCCTAAAGATTATGGTTATCATAGGAAAACCGGTTGAGCAGATACTTGAATGGTTCAATATGATGAATACTAAGCCAGTAACTTCACCTTTTAAAGAACAATTCAAACTCTCCAAGTAGTCAAATCCATCTTCGGAAGAAAAACAAAAAATGTTGACTACTTCTTCTCTTTAGTTGTTGGAAGCTTAATATTGTTTGCGCGAGGTCAAATATTGCTCATGCAGTTGGAGTTGTGAGTCGATTCTTGGCAAATACAAGAAAAGAACATTAAGAAGTTGTTCAATGGATTTTTAGATATCTAAGGGGCACGTCTAAATTATGCTTATGCTTTGGAGTTGGAAAAATAATCTTCGGAGGCTATACTAATGCAAACATATATGGCAGGTGATCTTGATGGCCAAAAATCTACATCTAGGTACTTGTTTACTTTTACAGAGGGAGCTATATCATGGTAGTCCAAATTACAAAAATGAGTTGCTTTATCCACAACAGAAGCTGAGTATATTGCTGTTACAGAAGCTAGAAAAAAGATGTTGTGGTTAAAGACGTTTCTCTGAGAATTAGGATTAAAGCAACATGGGTACGTGGTTTATTGCGATAGTCAAAGTGCGATTGATTTAAGCAAGAACTCTACCCACCACTACAAAACAAAGCATATAGACATTAGAGATATCACTAGATTCTTGAAGCTCTTGAAAAGAATTTATTCCAAGTACAAAAGAATGCTACAGATATATTAATGAAGGCGATCCTTTGGCAGCTTAAGATGTATTCCAAACTTGTTGGGGAGGAGTTTTCCATGATAAAGATCATAAATCAGTTCTTCCCCTCATGGGTTGAAAAGGGGGAGAATTGATGGGTTTGTTTTCAACCCATGTGGAGACAAAAGATTTCAATTTGTGTGGTGCATATAAATGGAAGAAAATATGTTTTTATTTCGTGTGGGCTAAGTTTGATTCTTTTAAATTCAAGATTTTTGGTGGCACATGGAGAAGGAGAATTCTTTCTTCCTTTGTTGATTCGGTGCAATATTTTTTGACCAAAGCACTCTCTTCCTCTCCTATAGATTAAAGGTTCTTAATGCCTTAGTTGCAGAAGAAGAAGTGAGGAAGTGAGTGACAGAGAAAGTGAGGAAAAAAAATATAGAAGAGAAAATTTTTGTAAGGAGAAAAACACTTGTAGAAATTGTGTGTGTTTTGTATACCAAAACAATTTTGTATTATTTTGAGAGTGTTCCTCAAGTTTTGTGTCTAAAGTTGAGAGATTTTGCTGTACCCTTTTTTTGATATGGTAAAGTTTTTGTGTATAGGAGGTTTACTGTCATCTCGTGAATTTTTTCTTAATGGTTTTCTACATTAAAAACTATTTGTGTCTCTTCTATATTTGTTTTTATTGTTTCTGCTGTGTTTAATTTTTTCCAACACGGGGAAAGCAATTCGCTTGAAGAGCGTCTTTTGAAGGTCGTGATCTTCCTTTGAAACTGGAAGAATATGGTACCGTTCACCAGTAGCGAAGGTTTTTTAGCATCTGCTTGAATTTCAGCAGTGTTGAAAATAGGCCAATGACCCCAACTTCGATCCTCCTGTTGGCTCCTTATCTCTTCCTTTTCATCTTCTTTAATAATCTTCAGATTTGGCAAAAGACGTGATAACTCGTGGGAAATTTCTTTGATTCCAGTCTTTGATATGTCAAGAATCTCCAGATAGGCAAGTGAGTTGAGAGATGGCAACTCCTGTAAGCTCGAACAACCACTTAATAAAAGCTCAATAAGGTTTATAAGTTTATTGAGGGATGGTAGAGATGCAAAAGCTGTATTTCCAGAAAGATCGAGTACCTCAAGTTTTGGAAAGTCATTTAAGTTGGGCAATTCAGCCAAACTGTTGCATCTTGATAAATCAAGCACTTCAAGCTTTCTAAGCCCTCTCATTTCTGAAAGACATTTCAGCAATGAACAATTCTTTATCAAGAGCCGAGGAAGGTTGCTGAGGTTGGAAAGGGAAGGTAAAATTTGAACTTTTGTGTTTGAGAGATTGAGAAAATGAAGATATTTCAAATGTACGTTACGAGAACCTCTGAATAAGATCCCCGTGTGGTCTTGAAGTTCAACGAATTTTGGTAAATATTGAATGCTGGTATCAGAGTGGTCAAGCATTTGAAGTTTGAGACAACAGGATAAAGTTAACTCTGGAAACTTATAATAGAAGTAGCAGAAGAAAGATCAAGTATCTGAAGGTTAACTAGTAGTTTTAGCCTTAGCAGGGTTTTCAAGTGAGAACAAACCCTAAGGTTGAGCAGACGTAGTTCTCTGAGGTTGGAAAGTGAGGAAGGCAGTTCTTTTATCTGGAGTTCATATAGGTTTAGGCCTCGAAGATGAGTCATTTCATTGAATATTTCTCTAGGAATTGATCTTAAGGATGTAGCACCAGATATCTCAAGAACAGTTAATGCTTTAAGTGTAGTGATGCAAGAGATATCCTCCAACAGCTCACAGTTCCTGAGTCTAAGAACTGTTATGTTTTTTAGTAGCTTCTCCATTTCAAAAGAGGAAGGGAATAATGATTTGAATTTTGGATTGAAAATGGCAAGAACCCGAAGTTCCTGCATGCGATTAAAGAATTTTTGCATAGACAACTTCCGTCGATTAGTAGTGTGGAGACTCCCTCCCAATTCTTAGGATTGCATAATGTTTTTATCATACCATCCATTTGTTTGAGTCTTCTAAGAATTATCCGCTCATCATTTTCAAATGCAGTAGGCAATCCCATACTCTGTCTTACCAAATCCCCGTGGGCGAAAATCAATCATATTTAAGAGCGGCTTTTTCGAGGACAACGATGTTATCCTCTTGTATCTTCAACATCTGACGATCGATAAGCTCTAATAGAACACCATGTCCGTCCTCATATCATCAAAGCGATCAAAACATCCTTCCATTATCCAGTGAGCGACCAATTCACTGTAATGCACACCACCAGATTTACAGAAGAATTGAATACTGTGCCAAAAGCAATGTTTTAGAACAGTGCTTGGCAACATCTCATATGCACAGAACATTAGCTGGTTTACACCCTTACCTGCTTTCTCATAATAAATCGCTCTCTCTAAAGCACTTTCCAAAGTCAAATCTCTCGAGTTATGATTTCGGAGAAGGTAATTCAAGGCTGCTGTTATGATACCGATAGCAGCAGGCTAACCCTTGCTTCTCTTGGCTATAGTTTCAAAGAGGTTTAAAACCTTGATTTTCAAAAATCTTTTGGTCAACTATTTCTCCCAATAAAGTTAACGACTATTCCGGAGACAGAAGCTCAAATTTAATCACCTTTTCGGTCTGCTCGGTAGTAGTGCTTTCAGTACTTCTTCATCTTGTAATTAGAATATAACTTTAAAGGATTCTGGTCGCTGGACAGAAGCACAGTTCTCAACTCACGCAAATCATTTTCATTAGTATTATTTCCGTCAAGATCATCGAGAATGAGCAGAAAAAATTTATTTCCAACGTTAAATGTAGTTCTCATTTCTTCAATCTTTGTTCATACTTTCTGTTTCATGCTTTTTATTGTCTCCTCCTCCCGCTCGTCCTCCTTGGTGTTCTCCTCTTTGTCTCCCCACTCCTCAGTTGCGAAGCTCTGAAACAAATCACGACCACCAGCATCATCCGAAAAGTCGATATCATGTTCCCACTCCTCAGGTGGGAGGCGTAGAGACAACTGACGAGAAATATCCTCGTAAAGCAAGTTAACGTCATTCTTTTCAGACATTGACAGCCAAAGAGCTCCATAGCACAAGCCCTTATTCGTTGCATATTCAGATATCTCTTTGGCCATCCAGGTTTTTCCCATTCCGGTCTCTCCAACTAGAACGACTGTTGATATGCTTTCATCTTTCAACAACTCTGATATTCTTTCCTTCCGTTGTTCCATTGCTCTTGACCCAATGTCTATTGCCTGCCTATGCAAAAATTTAAAAAATAAAAAAGGATGGCTCCGAAACTAGATTACTTCGTACCATCTAAGCAAATCATCTATTTCTGACTTGAACAACATTGCTTTTGAAAAAGTGAAGGAGCTTGAGCGCTTTTGTGATGCCACTTGTTTGAATGGACTAAAAATAGAAGCCAGTGAGAAGCATATGCAATAGAAAAGCAAACAACAAGAGAGGCCCGCCTACCACAACAACAAAAGCAAAAAAAAAAAAGTCATTTTATATGGATCCGTAAATTGATTATGCCTACATAATTAAATCATCAATTTATGTTAAAAGTGATAAATAATGATACAAATATTTCTGTCATGCCCCCTATTTTGAAGTGCCAAAGAACGATTAAATTTAATGAATAACATTGATTGAAAAAATTCAATACTTATTAATAGTTTCTAAACATGACAACGAAACAATTGCTCTTAAAAAATTGTGAAATTCTGTAAATTGGTTAATAGTTGTCTTGTATAACATATTAATATTTTTTAAGTTAATTCTAAGTATTTGATTTATTATGAATTGTTGAAGTGAGGTAGCTTAATATACATTTATGATTGACAAAACATGAGAAGCCCAAAATGAAATTTATTTAAAATAGTTTGGGCGTAAATTAAGTATTAAAAGTTTTACTGTGCTACTGTATATGTGTCCACATGATTCCTGCAAAATTTCCTGATCACTGGGTAAGTGATTAATCTTTTAAAAATGGGAGATCTGGAAAGTACTCAATGAATTTATTATACATTCTTAAAAATAATATATAAGTTTAGCATGCAATAAGAAATAATTATAGATTAAATAAGCATTTATATTTTTATATGATATTATGTTTATATTTCATTCGGGTTATATATTTAGATTGTACGAGAAATGAGCATAATTTAGGATATAAGAAAAATCCTTAATTCGGAAAGTTTCTGAAATAACAAGTTGTGCTTGATTTTTTATAATGTGAATTTTAAAGATTAATTGTTCATTTTGGGTTACGATGATTGAATTTTTACGCTGGGAAGTCCGTATACTAGATTTGTAGAAGGGTTATTATTATTTGAGTTCTTGTTGTTTGTGGAAATAAACTCAAAACCAGAAGTTTTAAAAATACAACTTAAATCCCTAAAGTTTTAACATTACATAATTTAAATTGTTCTTACTTTCTTCTTATTTCATTCAAGTTCTTAACTAACTTTAACCATTAAGATTAGTTACCGTAAATATTAATACGTTTAAGAAGACTGTTTTACCCATAAAAATCAATTTAATGGTTAAAAGTCCATTCTAACTTTCATATTTTAAGTTATCTTTTAAATTTTATTATGAGACAATATATTAATCATTCTCAATATTTCCAGTACTAATTTATAAAAATCAAAGTAAAATAAGTTCTGCAATATTATAAAAAAGATATTTTCTATAAAAAAGGATATATATATAATATATTAAAATTTTACAACTGACATATTATAAAAAAAGATGTATATAAGATATTATACAATATTTTTCATATTGTCAAAAATTATTTTATTTTAATTTTTAAAAATTAGTAATGAAAATGTTAAGTGTGAATAATATATTGTGTAGTAATTGGATTTAAAAAATAGCTTAAGATATGAAGGTTAGAATGGACATTTAATCACTGAATTAATTTTTAGGGTAAAATAGTCTTTTAAAATATTTACTAGCATTTGCAATAACTACTTTCAACAGTCAAAGTTAATCAAAAACTTGAAAGAAATAAGAAAAAGTAAGGAGGATTTTAGTTATATAATTTTAAAATTTCAAGGACTTAAGTTATGTACAATTTTTTTTGTTAAATAAACTCCAGGCTATAACTTAGAGCAATAACATTAAAGAAAAAATAGTAAAGTACACTATCATAGAAAGCCCAAAAAGACTTAACAAAACAGTGCCATAAACATGAGAAGAGAACACTGAGAACATTCAACAAGAAACTATGTGAAATTGGCAGCAAAACTAACCTTGCGGTCTTTGGGTGATTTGCCTATCCGCAAAAAATAAAGAAACAGCAAAAAGTTATGTACTTTTTAAACTTTTGGTTTTTGAATTTTTTCCTACAAACAATAAGGACTTAAATAATAATAACCATTTTGAAATGCATAATAATAAACGATATTTATATATGTGTTTGACTAAATTTGCAAATATTTTGAACTATGTACTATTTTGAAAGTATTAGTATATCTATGATTATAGGTTCATGCATTTATTTAAGACTCAGTATTTATGTGTGTTATGTAAAAGTCATGAGCATTGACATTAGTTTGAAGATATACATTGTATTTTGAGAAATGAAAAAGTGCTTTTATTAGAAAAGTTTTTATGAAAGTTGAGATCTGTGTTTTTAAGTTATATGAATTCACTATCTTTTTGGTAGGCGATAATAAGTGTATATGGAGAAATTTGATAAATATAAGACTCTTAGAATTTTCGAGTAGTCTTCATATTTGTGTGTCAAAATATTTGTAGATATGAGAGAACTTGTTAATGAATAGTGTAAAGATTTGGCTTTTACCTTTGGGCATAAAAGTTCTTTGTGTGTGTGAATTATTATGCCTTGTTTATACTCTCTTTATATACGGAAAGTTATTGACGGGTAAGTTGGACTTAATAAGTGAAGTCTTAACTAAATAGTAACTAAATAAAGATATTCCTATTAAAGTGTGAAGGAAATTGAAAAATAATTTGTAATATGCACAAGGTTGAATGTGATTTTATGATGTGCACAATTTTGAAAGTGACTTTGTGATATGAATTCTTTAAAAATGGTTATAGCTTCTACTACATCATACTTATGCATTATATAGTATGTATTTATTTTTATATATAAAAAAATTAGCATCTCTATTGAATTTAATACTCATTATAGATTATTGTGATTTTCAAATAACTGATAACATATGTGTGTAGTGGAGTTGGAGCTTATGCTGTTCTTTGATTCTCAATGATTAGGATGTTGGCTTTGTATTTGATACTTTAGTTTAGTAGATTTACTGTTTTGAGACTTGCTATTACGAAAAGGGAAAATTCTCGATTCTCTCCTCAAGTTTGAAGAGATACTCCGTTAGGCTGTTACCTCCTTGAGTTGTTAAAATTATCTTATTAGGTTCATCTGTTAAGGAGGATAACGGTGAAAATAATTTTTTGGATTATTTTTACCATAGTACCCTTAACATGATACATTGAATGAGAATAAAAATAAGTCCCACATGTGGAGCCCATGATAGAGAATAAAATAATAATAATAATTTAATTTTTTAAAATAAAATGATATAATAATAATAATAATTTTTCTCATGAATTGGAAGTAGCACGCCAAATTGAATTCACCAACTCAGCTCGGATGAGTCCCCACCATTAGCTCAGTCCCAACTCGTTCATTAAACCACAATTTTGTTTTTCTATTCCTCTTTGCATTCAAAACCGTCAAACAAATCCACCAAATCCACGCTCAGGCCTTGTGTTTCTAAACCCTTCTTGCATTCTCAAAACGACCCTTTATGCAAATCTACGTATCTTCTACTGTAAATCCATTGAACTAAGTAGTGTCAGTCTTCAATAATATTCCATACCCATCAAGCTTTTGTTGCAATACCATCATTTGAGCTCATATTTTCTTTGTCTTCTTCCAAATGCATTCAAAATCATCATATCTCAAAGAAGGAAAACCACCAGATTTATGGGAGTGGCTGCATTTTGCATGCGTGGGATTGTGAGGACAATAAGGAGGGAGGGTGTGTAGGGTACGAATAAGGCAGCAACAATTAAAAAGTGGTGATAGGGTCTTGGTGCCTAAAGGCGATGCGGCCGAGGAAAATAATTTTGCCCTTGGATACACACATGGTTAAGTTTTGAAGGTTTTTAGTTGCAGAGGAATTAAAAGGTTTTTGAATCTTTGATTTACAATTGGAGTCGTTATTTGTTTAGCTTGAAAATGAAGAACTTGTTGTTGGTCTAAATATTAATGTATTACGCATCACGAGTGCCTTGAATCATAAAATACGGCCACCATTGGAACTAGATTTGAAAGAAGAAAATGTGGCCACTATTCTCAGGGAGGAAGAAGTAATTTTAGTGTTAGTGTTTTAGGGATTAATTTATTATTTTCATATTTATTTTTATTCTATATTTTATTTATTAATTATAAAAGAATATAATATTAATAAAAAATTAATGTAATTTTTTTAAAAGAAAAAATTAATTATATACTGTGTACTTTTTATTTTATTATGTTAAAATATAACTTTACCCTAAAAAAAGAATTTATCGTTATCTTAATTAATGAATTGACCTAACAAGAAAATGTTAAAAAGTAAAGATCTAATAGGATATTTCCTCAAACTTGAGGGGCGAATTGGGAATTTTTCCTTACCAAAATTATAGAGACTATTTGATTGATTGTTGTAGAGGAAACTTATAATAACTATCAAATTTTTTTCCCTCATATGTATTATTTGTTAAATCTGATTTTTATTGCACCTTCTTGGATTAAGAGATTAACAATTTATCTTTGTACCTTAATTATTCCAACCTCTATGTAATAGTATTTTTAATAAATTTGAGAAATGAATCGTTCAATATAAGTGTCACGTGTTTGATACTATTTTTCATAAATTTCTTAATTAGTTAAATTTTGTGACTTAAAATGAGACAATTTTTTATATATTATTTTCATATAATGTAATTTAATGATTAAGTTTCAAAATAAAAAAATAAAAAATAGTGTCTTTAATATTGTCAATTTATCCAGTTTATCAATTAAATGCAATTAATTAATAAATAAAAATTTATGTCACTGCAATGAGTCAAAATTTAAGTTAAACGTTCTTTGTCAATTTAAGGAAATTACACAAAATATTCCTAACCAACTAACATTGTTTGAAAATTTAAAAGGACCCACAAAAATAATTAAGTTTAATGCTAGAAGACATTTAACCAAAAAAAAAAATTCAATTTATTAAAAATAATTCTAGGGATGGCAATAGGGCGGGGGTGGTAGTGGAGAGACATGCTTCATTCCCCACCCTATTTTCTATTTTGACCCTCATTTTATGTCTCATTTTTTAATAAATTTAATGGGATAGAGATAGAGAATCCCAGTATAAGGAATGAGTTCTCCATCCCCATATCATTTTCTTATTTTATATTATTTTATAAATTAATTTTACTAATATAAAATTTAATTAATTTAAACAAAAATATTATTAATATATTATTGAAAAAAACAATCTAGGGTTTTTTTAATTTTAATGCTTTGCTATTTATTTGTATATTTTATTTTTTATAACATTAATTTATGACCCTATAATTTTTATTACTAATTATTCTTAATTATAATATATAATTTTAGAAATTGTAATATAAATTTATATTTAAATATATAAAATTTAATTTATTAATTATAATATATTTATATTATATTTTAATAGGAAATGAGGTGAAATAGGGTGGACAGAGCTAAACTAATCCCGTTCCATTAATAAATTAAAAATTAATTTCTCCGTGTTTCTCGTTCTAATTCTCGTAAATTTATTTAAATTCTTTCCGATTGGAGGCGAATCCCCATGGGTTTGGGGTCCATGGAGAATTTTGTCATCCTAAAATGATTTTGTCAGATTCAAGCAACACAAGTATGTCAAGAAACCATAAATGACAGAACCAAGGAACGAAATTATAAGTGCAACATAAATAAATATACAATCCAATATAAATATATATATATATATGTTACAAAATGAAAATTCAAAGCGAACCTTTTTGGTGGAAAGCTTCGATGTTGGTCTTATTTTCTTTTCACTTAATTGCAATCTCGATGGTCACTGCAATTTCAGAACAGAAAATTTTAATATTTGAAATTACAGTATCAGTTTAGTATACTTGTGTACTTTGGAGTAAACTTAGGGGGTTTGTTTTTATGACTAAAGTTCGAATATAATTATTTAAATATGTAAAAGTTGTTTGTTTTTTAATTTATGTATGAATATTTGATAAAAATATTCGAATATGATTAAATTAAAAATTTTTGACTTAAATATAAATAACTAAATGTTTGAGTAATTTAATATTTTTTTCCAAAAAATCCTTATTTTATTAAATTATTTACTAACAAAATTAAAACCTTAATTAACTATTTTTAATATATCTCTTATCTACTGTGTGTCTTATTTACTTATTTTCTCAATTTTACTTATTTTATATTTTAATTATTGCAATAAAATTGTATAGTTACATAATGAAAACTATATTATAATATGATTTATTATTTTTGTATAATTTTTATTGATTTTTATATTATCGATTAGAATTCTTTTAAAAAACATGTGTCAAGCAAATAAATAATATACATACTAATATAATTTATTAATTTTTTATTTATTATTGTACTAATGTAATCAAAATTATTTAAGTATAAATATTATTATGTAAAAGGGTATACATGTCAAAATATCAATTTTCAGACTTTTTATTTTGTCAAAACAAATAACTTAATATTTATTTTCAGATGTTTTAAAATAAAAAACAAACATATTATTAAGATTCAAATTTCAATTATATTCAAAGTTTCGATAAAAATAACAAACGCTAGCTTAAAGAAAAAAATATAACGTCAATTTTTAATAGTCAATTTATTTGTTTATTAATATCTGAAAGTTCTCGCTTTCATACCACAACAACTGTGATTTTAAAATCACAATATTTCAGTATCAGATAAAATAAAATGGAACTTAAAAATATAAACTAATTAATGGCTATTAGTTTCATGTAAATAATTTCGCCATGCTATATATTTTATTTAAATTCAAGAGTAAATTACAAAAAAGAAATCTAGCAAACTAGCTCGGGAAAAAAGTCTTTTTTGTGAAACAAGTTTTGTCAACAAATAGATGAAGATTTCATATCATTTTGGAAGAAAAGAACAAATACAAAATAGGGAAATTGAGAGATAGCTCCTGGGGTATGGAAAAGCGAAATATGGAGTTTGGAGAAACAATAAATACTCATGAGGTTAATCTACTATTATTAGTCTTAAGAGGGATACTTTATGGCAATTCACTGTTCATATCTCTTTCTCTCATTCTTCTTTTCTTTTTCGCCTTGGGTTTCTTTCTCTTTCTTCTTCTTTGCTCTTTCATTTTGTTCTTGACGACCGAGTGGGTTTAATTTTGATTTTGTACTGCCAATCAAAATTAAACAGCCAATCAAAATTAAACTCGTCCGAAGTGTTTAGGAGAAAATGGAAGAGCGAAGAAGAAGAAAGAGAGAGAGAAGTCTGAAAGAAAGTTGAAGGAGGAAATCGAGATCAGTTAAGGCATACCTCGTGGCGTACGTAATGCGTCTGGTCAATCTTGACAGAGATTTTGTTTAATTTCCTTGAAAAGATTTTGCAAATGAGAACCAAACCCAAGGAACAAACATTAATCGAAGGAAAAGAAGGCAAATAATTCAGATGTATGTGAACTTTTAGGAGGCAAAGCTTGAGGTTTTACGAATAGGGAGACAGATTTATATATAAACGAACCGCAGCGAGTACTTGAAGAAGAGGATTTGAGAGAATTTGGAGGCAGCTGAAATGCATGAACGTTTAAGAATACACCTAACTTTCATTTGTCGCTGTATGCCTATATTGAATTTTCATACACAACTTGCTAGCTTTGATATTATGGATTTTCTATACAACGACTACTTTTTAAGGAAAATAAAAAGGACTACCCATAAAGAGTTACCAACTACATAGATGCCTCGTTAGATTTTTTCTTAAATATTGACTATAGAATTTATAATTCACTGATAGTCAAGTCATCAACAACTATCTTCATTTACACGGGAAATAATAGTTTAGCGTTCTAATTGCGATACACTTTTTTATTCACAGTTTGAGAAACCAGTGTAATTTGCCGTTTACCTACTCAGAAATCGCTAAATATACATTCATGATGATATGTAGTTGAAATTAAATGGTATCAAACCTATCTCATGGTGTGAACTAGAGGCAGTGCCCCTTTTCTATTAAAAACAAAAATGGTATCAATTTCGAATCAACACGGTATGGACTAGAAGTAGCATAGGTGTTAATGCGCTGAAAAATATTCTGGGTACTGTTTACATATACTGTTCACATACAAAACACAATGCATCTTGTATTTTGTTAGCTTTTTACCATGGTTACAACTCACTTATGAATGAGAGACACATTTAGGTCTCTTTGAAAAGTATATAAAATGTATTTATGGTGAAAAACCTAATTTTAAATGATAAAATAAATATAGAAAAATTCTGAAATGTGGCTGTCAAAAAATTCTGTTTTTCCTCTGTTTTGCTACTGATTTTTTAATTTTCTACATTTGTTCAGTGGTTGCAACTTCTTTTTCTTTGATTCACATGTTTGGATGGTTAGTATGTAATATTAACAACATAAAATTGGTGACATTTTATTGAAATTATAGTAAACATTTTCTAGTATCAAAGCAAGGTTGTAGAAATTGGGGAAGTTGAGATATAAACCAAAAACAAGATGGCCAACACAAACTCTTCAAGTCCCATAATCCAGCAATCTTATGTTCCTAATTTCGATAGAGAAAATTACGATTTTTGGTGTGCGAAGATAAAATTACTTTTCATCTCATTGGATCTTTGGGATTTAATAGAAATCGAAGTTTCTAAACTTGACTCTACATCTACCTTCACAGAAGAAGAACCAAGAAATTTGAAGGAGAGAAAGCAATGGGACGCAAATGCTCTTAGCAAAATATAACAAGGAGTTTCCAACAATGTGTTCCTAGATCATTGAAGCAACAAAAGTGCGGGAAGCATGGAAAATTCTACAAGAGGAGTTCAAAGGAAGTGTAAAGATAAGAGCTTCTCAGCTTTAAGATTTTAGAAAAGATTTTGAAGATGTGAGAATAAAAGAAAGTGAAACAATGCAAGATTTTTTTGATAGAAATATTGAGTTGGTGAATGAAATGAAAATTTATAGGGAAGAAATTGAAATAAGAAATTAATTGAGAAGGTTTTGGGTTTCTTGTTGGAAAAATTAGATCTTTTTTTTTTCAATTATTGAAAAAACTAAAGATTTAAATACTTTGACATTGTAAGATTTGATAAGTTCACTAAAATCATTTAAGTGTAAATTGAAAAGTCTCTCAATAGCGCCTTTCAATTGAAACTCTATGTTAGACCTAAAAATCATGATCAAGATAGAGGAGAGTCATCTAGAGGTGGAAGACAAGCAAGAGGAAGAGGAACAAGCTAGAATTTTAGAGGAAGAGGTAGTGAAAGTGTTGATAAAGATTTGAGAGACGAAGGAAATTTTCAGAAATGCAAAATTTGTAAAACAAGTAGTCATGTTGAAGAAAATTGTTGGTTCAAGGGAAAATCTCAATGCCACAATTACAAGAAGTTCGAGCACCTACAAAGAGATTGTAGATACAAGACAACTCAATAAACAAGCCATGTAAAAGAGAAAGATGATGAAGCAAAATTGTTTGATGTGTGTCTAAGTGCATCAGAACAAGGAAATGAAGTTTGTTTCTTGATAGTGGTTGTACGAATCATATAACTCAAGACGAGAGCATTTTTCACAAAATGGATGTTTTCATTAGTTTGCAAGTGAAGATAGGAAATGGTGTTCTTGTGCAAGTCAAAGGCAAAGACACCATTGGAGTTTAAACTAAGAGAGGGTAGATATATTTTGGATATGTTGTTAGTATCAAACTTGGAACAAAATATGTTGAGTATTGGCCAACTTTTAGAAAATTACAATTCTTTGAAGTTTGAAAGAAATGGTTATGTGATTTTTGATACGCAAAATGCGAAAACTACTAGAAAAATGGCCATTACTGACATTAGATTAGTATCAGTGATATGATTTATTGACACACCTTCCAAGTAACATAATAGCCCCAGCCAGCAATCTTTGACACCAAATAGAGTATCACGATAGCAGTATTAGAAGAAGTATCATTATCTAGTGTGCCTAATGTATCAGTAGTGTATTGAAACTATGATATCAAAATTTCTATGTTACCAAAAAGGTATCTATGATTTCTTATTTGCTCATATTAGATTAGTATTGAGGAATGTTTCATATATTAAAAAAGAATTAATTTTTGTTGCTAATAAATAATGCCTCTATTTATTTTTCAAATGTCAAATTTACTAAAACTATTAGTAATATAGTATTAAAAGTTGACCTAAAGCATAAATATTATAAATTGAATACCGAAAGTTTTCTACAATTCAAGTCACAATTCAATAACTGTCATACATCTATCTCTCATTCAATTCTAAATTTAAAAACAATTCGAAGTACAGAAACAATTCTAAGTCTAGAAATATAAGTAAAAGTAGAAGTGTTGACCAATTTTGGGGAAACAGAAGCAAAACACAATTATATGAATTTCTAATCAAGCAATCTTACAATCTTCCTTCAATTTTGGACAAAACACAAGCATCAAAATTCATTAAATTCATCAAAATAACTTAACAATTTTCTTCGATTTAAGACAACAAATTAGACATTTAACCTGGATATGCATCCTTTAATCTTGCCATAATGTTGTAAGTTAACAAATTTAACAATTTTCTTTTGTTGATAAATAATCAAACTAAAATAATTAAGCTTGAAACCTTATCTCTTTAACTTTTATGTGATAAGAACATTGCTTTACAGTAATAGACCAAAGAGTGCAGTGCATAAAGTAGTTCTTGTCAAAGCTAGAGAAATAAAAACTGTCATTTCTAAAAGATGACAATTGCCAAGTTTATAACATCTCGATTTACAAAATTACAACTCACACTTTTACAATACCTTTTTTAGTTTCTTGCATGATTTTTTGCAAGGATATATTATTCAACTTACATCAAAAGATTTGGGGATATATACTCAACAATGAATTACCGAAGAGTTTTGGTGACCATGGTAAAGCAAACAAAAGTAATTCATACCTTGCAATGATTTGGGAGATCTTAGTTGTGAAGCAAGTTGCAATAACTAATCATCATTGGCATATATGTTAATAACAAGATAACAGTTTAAACAACTACAATAATAAACTAAACCATATCTTTGCTAAAGCCTTGATAAGATTGGGAAGTTCATACACAATAATACTGGATTCCTGAACCAACAAGGTTTGAAGGAGATTTATATTTGTATAAAAGTTATATTTGTCTTAAACTTCTTGCCCTCAATTAAATACATTATCTTAAAAAATTAATTAAAGAAAGAAAAAGGAATCAGTAGGAGTAATAACTATAAATATTAAAGTAATTGAAATCAAATGTACCACTTAAAGTTATTATTATGACAGTCTACCACCAAGCTCTAATTGTGATAAGCAAACCTCCAATCATGACAAGCAACTAATTCTTTAAAGAAGCGATAATTAAATGATTTAGCTAAAAAGCTTACCTTAACATCTTTGCCCTTATAGTACATATAAATTGCCAACATATTTTGTAAAATCTTAAAAAGCTTTGTTTCAATTAAAACTATCATTACTAATGAGGCATTTTCTCCAACGCTTAAAGTATAATTTTCAAGACCTATGAAACTCTATCTAATGTGGGCACTATGCATAATCTTACAAATCAAACTTTTGCAATAAACATCGGTGCATAGAATCGAAAAAAAAAAGTTAATTAATGAATTGAATTGGACATTTTCACTTTGAGGAAGTAAAAGGCTAAAACTCAACAATAAGAGAATTTATGTAATTTTAAAAAGTATTAAATTTTAAAGAAAAAATTATATGCACATCAAGATAAACAAGAAGTAAAAAACATTTCAATATATATCCAACAACAACCACTTTACATCACACCTCCTGTGTGTTCCTTAATCACAACTAAACACAATGATAACAACAATATCCAATGCAAAGTAATATCCAACATATACAAAGTAAATGTGAATAGGTAAAGAATATACCTGACAGTAACAACAAAAGCAATTTCTGTTGCTCAAAATCAATTAATAAAAATTGAAAAAATAAAAACACTGTCAACAAAAGTAGAAATTAGGTCTTAAATCAGCATATGCACTCCAAGAATAAAAAATCATAACACAAGGACTAAAAAAAAAAATCAATACATGCACTCTTACAAAAAAAAAAAATACAAAGAATAAAGAAATCAGCAGATGCATTCCAACAATAAAAATCGCAACACAAGAATTAAAAAATTAACACGTACACTCCAATAGCTCGTTGATTTCATGCATATCTACAAATTGGCTTCCAAATTAGCATATGCAACCCACCGATTTCAAACAGATCCACTTATAAAACAACATGTATTTTGAAAATTGGCTTTAAAATTACTTTAACAATGAAAATATACTAGATATTGAGAATAGAGTTAACTGAACTATGAAAACATAATCAATATTGCAAAATCCAAACCCTATAAATTGAAAAACAAAATAAAACTACTAAAATCAGTGTATATGCAATAGAAACTCATAAATAAGAAATATACTCTGAGGATTTCAATATTTAATGACTGACCTAGGTAGATGTTTTGATTTTCGAAGTTGGCTTTCAGATTCAAAGTTGGATCCGTTCTTTGAAGATAATACAAGTAGATTTCAATTGATGCTAAGTATAAATGAGGTTGATTTAAGGTGGAAATGGGTTGATTTAAGATGAGTTTAGGTTATTTGAAGAACAAGCACAGAGTAGTTTTGGTTGATTTGAAGCTAAATGTGGAGAGAGTTTGAAGGGAAAGCTTTTGAAGCTAAGTAGGAAAACCAAATTAAGGGGGGGAAAATGGGTTTTGGATTTTTTTAGGGGGAAAGAATAAAACAACGTTATTTTCTATTTCATTTAATTGAAAAAATAATTTATGTAAAAACTATGTCATTTGGCCGTCAAAATTGTGACCAAAGTGACGTTGTTGTAGTTGATGATACTATTGTCTCACAGAACCCAAATACTTATTATTCAGTGTCAATGATTTCTGTTATAGTTTTGTCATTTGCAGGTAAAAAACACTTTTGTCCATTATCTTTAATACTTTCTTAAAAGTATCGGGAGCCTACTATCAGCAATGCCTATTTTTCTAGTATGGAAGCTAATTGTGGCTAATACAAAGATGAAAAATAGAAGCTTTATGTTGAAATTTTGATATGCTAAGGATGTTGCATTAAAGACTGAAATGATAGGTGAGTCTTGGCTTTGGCATATAAGATTTGAGTATCTAAAATTTGGGAGTTTGAATTTTTTATAGTAGAAACTTATGGTTGATAGCCTTCCAAAAATAAAAGAACAATAGGGAATATTTGAGGGATGTGCACTTGGAAAGTACCATAGACAATCCTTTCCAAAAAGAATAGCACGGAGAGCAAAGCAAGTGCTTGAGCTAATGCATATCGATGTTTGTGGGCCAATGAATGCCACATCTCATAAAGGTAACAAGTACTTTATTCTCTTCATTGATGATTATTCAAGAAGCACATGGGTGTTTACAATGAGACAAAAAAATTTGAGGTTTTCATAATTTTCAAAAAATTTAAGTGCTTTGTTGAAAAATAAAGTGGTCATTTCATCAAAACTTTGAAAATTGATAGAGATAAATAATTTGCCTTTAATCAATTCAATAAGTTTTGGTAAAGATGAAGGTGTATAGACAACTTATGGTGGGTTACACTCTGCAACAAAATAAGGTATTAAAGAGAAAAAATTAAACAGTAATGAAATGGAAAAATCCATATTGTATAAGAAGAGCTTATCCAACAACTTTTAGACTAAATCAGTTTATATATTTGTGTATTTGATAAATAGAGCACCAAATAAGGCTTTGAAAACAAAACTCTTATAGAAGATTGGAGTGAGACAAAGCTTTCCATTAGGCACTTGAAAGTTTTCGTTTGCATGTGCTATGTCGAAGTTCCAAAAGAAAAGAGATAGAAGCTTGATGAAACAAGTGAGAGATGCATTTTTGTTGGCTATAGCTCACAATCACAAGGCTATAAACTTTATAACTTGAAAACTAAAAAGATTGTTGTGAGTAGAGATGTGATTTTTGATAAGAATGCCAACTATAATTGGGATAAGGGAAAAGTTGAAGAAAAATTTGTTTCCATTGATATGATACAACCTAATTCATCTCAAATCAATGCCAATGTTGAAGAATCCTCTCCATCCCCTCCATCCTTTTTACCTAGCTTTCCAAGATCATTAAGTAATGCATCGAGTTCTAGTTTGTCTTCACTAAGTTCAACTCCAATAAGAATGAGAAACGTGGATGAAATCTATCAAAGCTGTAATTTTTGTGCTGTTGAACTTAAAAGTCTAAAGATGCAATCAAAGGAAAACCTTGGAAGCAAGCCATGGAGGAAGAAATAGAAGGAATTAAAATGAACAACACTTGGAACTTGTTGATAGGTTGAGTGACAAAGAAGTTATCGGGGTAAAATGGATTTATTAGGTGAAATACAATTAAGATGGTGAGGTGTAAAGATACAAAATAAGGTTGGTTGCTAAAGGTTATTTACAACAGCCCGGTATCAATTTTCAAGAAACTTTTCCTTCAGTTGCAAGACTTGACACTATTAGAGCTCTCATTACCTTGGTGGCACAAAAGGGATGGTTATTGTACTAAGTTGATGTGAAATTAATCTTCTTGAATCGAGAATTACTAGAAATTTTTTTTTTGATCAACCACAAGGTTTTATAGTTAAGAATAAAGAAGATAAAGTGTATAAACTCAAGAAATCTTTGTATGGGCTCAAACAAGCTCTTAAAGCTTGGTATAGTCAAATTGATTTTTTTTTTTTTTTAATAACCTCTAAGCATAAGCTTAGAGGAAATATATTTATAAAAATAGAATAGAACAATAAAAGGATTGAAAATGACAAAATAGCTTACAAGATTGCTACAAAAGCCAAAAGGTAGCCTTATGTTAAGAGAATGTAGAACGAAACTCAGCATGTAAGCAAAGAGCTAGCAACAATCCATCAAAACTTAATTGTAGTAAGCATAATTGTAGAAGTAAGCAAAACATTGTTAACCAGTAGAAGCGCCTTTTAACAGTAGAAGAAATCTAGCAGCAAGCATAAAATTAGCTAAAAGAGGCTATGGTAGTGTTTGAAATATAGCAAGTAGCAATTATTGATAACAAACTCAAAATATAAGAGTAGCATCCGAAAACTTTCTTATCACAAGAATCTAGTCTAACAAAAGCAAAAGACCAATACAACAACCAATGACTCCACTAATGCATATAGAAAATTCAAAATCCATAAAAATCAACTTCATGAAAATCTATAGTTAGGGAAGCCCTAACTATCTTTAAAAAGGGCATCTTTGATTAAAGTAACAGGTGTCAAACCAAATAGAATCTGAAGAACAGAGGCCTAAATTTGCTTTAATATCCATAACCTTGTTACCTTCACAATAAGTATACGTGCATTAGAAAGAGATCATAGATATAGAAGCTTTACAATTTAGCCAATCTTTTGTAATATACTAAGGCCAATTGAAGTCAGAGTTAAGCAAGCAAGAGATAGCTGCACTTAAGTCACTTTTTAGTCAAATAAAATTCCAACCTTTTTTCATTACATAAGAAATACCTAATTACTACTTATAATTTCTATAAAGAATGAAGATTGATAGCCTAAGTTCATTGCAAAAGCACCCAAAAAGTCAACTTGAAAGTCTTTGAAATAACCGTTGCAAGCTGTGCAGTAAGATTGTTTATTGATGCACCATCTGTATTTATTGTTACAAAAGGTCTAGTTAGAGGAAGCTGAAAGACCAGAATTATATTATGAGCTCCA
The DNA here is from genome assembly GCA_022749755.1 of Azadirachta indica. Classification (NCBI taxonomy): domain Eukaryota; kingdom Viridiplantae; phylum Streptophyta; class Magnoliopsida; order Sapindales; family Meliaceae; genus Azadirachta; species Azadirachta indica. Next base: position 8,784,882 of record CM040453.1, read on the forward strand.
CCTTTTCTAACATCCACTCTAAGTAGCTGAAGAGCATTCAAATCAAGAACCAACGAAACAAACCTTGGACAAAAAAGAGCCCAAGACTTAAGAAAAAACTTACATGAAACAATAATATGAGAGACATGTTTTTTCTCTTTCAAAAACCAGTTTATTTCTAACTTTCAAAATTTGATAGAGAAAGAAGAAGCAAGCTATACATCGTGCATTAGCTAGTTGCAAAGAGAAATACTTAGAAACAAGAAGTAAAAACATATTAAAGTAATTGAAGTCTACCTGCGAAACTTAAAAGTTTTCCCTTCTATCTTGTTAACTTAGCAATAGCTTTATTTACAATGGATTGAAAATAAGTTCTTTATAAGCTACCTTTGAAGACCAGAACAACTTAGTAAGCAAAAGAAGTAGACCCTTCTTTAAATTGCAGAATCTTGACCACTAATCCTTTATGCTGAAGAAAATTCTTGCCCCAAAAAAAATTGGCCTTCGTCTTTGTTTATCCTCTACCTAGAGATTTTGCAACATATTTTTAAGAAAGAAAACCCAATTTTTGAGAGACCTCACATCTCCTTGAATGAAGATAAAATATCATCAATAAAAAGCATGTATGAGGGAGCAGTCCAGCCTCCTAGAGAAGAGATAGCCTTTATTAGCCCCTTTGAGTTAAGATTAGAAAAGCCTCTACTCAAAAATTCTTTGGCTAAGTAGAATAAAAGAGGGTGTAGAGGGTCACCCTGTCGAACACCTTTAAAACAAGAGAAGAAGCCGTGAAGACTGCCATTAATCATTACAGAAAGCCAAATAGGTTGAGGAGTAATATCAACCAATTTAAAAAAAGTCCCAGCAAAAGTAAAACATTGAAGCGCATGCAAAAGAAAATCCCATTTAATAGTGTCAAAAGCCTTTGTTATATCAAACTAAATCCCAACATTATCACATGTAATTTTTGAGTCTAACAATTGAAAATTTTTAGAAACCAGACCAATGCGATTTTTAAAACTTGCTTAATGCTGTGAGACAATACGAGGAGTAATAATAAAAAGTATTAGCCAACATTTTTGGGATAATTTTGAAATAGAAATTGGCTAGGGTGATCAGGATAAATTGAGTAATTTGGTCAGCAATAGAAGACTTAGGAATCAAGCTGATAAAGTTGAAATTAAGATTTCGATAAGTCCAGGAGTAGATGAAAAAATGTTTGACAAAGTTGATAATATCATAACCAACAATGTCCTAAGAAGATTGGAAAAAGGCCCCACTAAAATCATTGGGACCTTGAACACTACAAAGGTCGATAGAAAAAACTATCTCTTTAATCTCTACATCGTCAAGAACTTTAGTTAACATAACATTTTCATCTAAAGTGACAAGACATGGAATGATATTATCCACCTCATCCAAATTCACAAAGCTAGAAGAATCTTTATAAAGTAAAGAATAGTAATATCCTATATAGTAAGATATCTTATCCAAATCATCAACTAAATTCTCGTCAATCATTAATAAACCTATTCTTGATCTTGCCATTTTCATTTTAACACAGTTACGAAAGAACTTAGTACATTTATCTCTATCTTTTAGCCAAGATAGATGAGCTCTCTTTTTCTAGAATTTGCTTTCAATCTTGAGATGATTCCTAGCTTGAATGTCCTTTTTACATTTCCTAGGAGAAATGCGATTTTCAGTAGTATTATCTTGAATTAAAGCCAAAATATCTCTAGCTTTCTTAATGTTAGAGTGGATATAACCAAAGATTTCAACATTCCAATTTTGTGGATTAGCCATCAAGGATTTAAACTTGGTCACAAGATGATGCATAGGAAAGCCAATATGAGAAAAAGAGAGCCAAGTAGCAGCTATTGTTTCTTTGAAGGAGTTATGCATTTTCCATATATTTTGAAATCGAAAAGGTTTTGATTTGAAGAGACTAAAGTTAGAGCTTAAAAGACAATTGTATTATGATTAGAAATAGACCTAGAAAGCTTAAACCATTGAGTGAAAGGCCAAGAAGGAAACCAATTTCAAGCTATGTAAAGATATGCCCAGTTAAAGTTAAATGCACCCTATAGATTGCCAACCATTACTCCAAGTGTAAAATGAACCTGAAGTGTCAAGGTGTACCATATTGCAAGTATCTAACATAGCTTAAAACTCTCTACAAGAAGTTGCATAAGGCATACAACCTCCTTGCTTTTCATGTGCCTTAATATAGCATTAAAATCACCAATCATCATCTATAGATCATAGATGTAATTTTTCTTGGTCTCTAAGTTCCTTCCATAAAGTATGATGCTTAACATAACTGGTAAAGGCAAAAATAAAAGTGAAATATCAATTTTTACTCTTAAAGAAAGTTGAAATTGTAATTTGCTAGGGGGCATCCCATACCACATTTGGTGAAAGAGTATATTCTGAATAAAAAAACCAAATGTTTAAAAGTGGCTCTTTAAGATTAGTAGCCACCATTTTAAGCTGCAAAGAGGACCAAAAATTTTTGGGAATTCTAGCAGAAGAGGTCATGGGTTAAGATATATAAAAAAAGTGCGGCTTAGTCTTTTTACATATGTTGAATAGCTCAATTCAAGAATTGAGATTAGCTATACCCTTGATATTCCAGTATAGAACTTTCATCTTGGAATATTAATTTTTTTCCCTTTTATAGATATAGGCTCTCTAGCTTTGGCCAAAGCTTTTGTCTTCTTTTGTCTTAATTAATTTAGAGAGAACCACTTCAAAACCTTCATTATCAAATTTGTATTTAACCAATTCAATCACTACAACATCAATTTCCTTCAAGGTTTGAGAGTCTTGAATAGTCTTTACAACATCTTGTGTATTGCTTTTGCCTATATTTTGATCTACTTTTGCTTGATAATTAAGTTGACTACCACCAATAGGGTTACATTGAAAAATATCCTTGTTAATAGGATCTGTTTCAATATTCTTAGGTAAAAAACTATTGGTATCAGAGTTATCATCATTAGCTTCATTATCACTCGAGTTCTTACTGTCATCACATGAAGGATGTGAGATATTTGTGTGTTTCTCTAACTCATAATTATTAGAAAGATCATATGGAATGTACAATGACTTCTGGTCCTCATTTTTAAGATTATTACCATCATCTTTCCTAAGTTCTTGATCAACATGCTTACCTTGGTTTTCAATTTTTTAATCATGTTGCTCTATATTGTTAGTAACAATAACATTTAGACCTTTGTTCATTTCTATGGTATTGTTATCCTTATTCCTTTTTCCCACAAATTTATAAATCTGAGACAGTTTTATCGATCTAGCACGATCTCCTTTGTCATTTTGCATATAAAGTAGATCTTTTCGAATCTAGTCATCAAATGATCGAATTTTCCACAAAGAGGAAATTTAGAAGGGAGATTTTCATAATAAATTGTAATTGGGAAGCCAAAGTCTTTCCACTCCACATTTAAGGTAGTAGGTAAAGGCCTAGACGTATCGAAACTTCTCTGGTGGCTTTATCTAATTGAAGAGGAAGACTAACTCAATGTACAATACCCATTAGAATTTTTGGACTTCAATATTCCCATCTTAAACCATATATACCGATCTATACCTGTGCATGAGTTTGTGTTTCTAGAGAGTCAGGATTAAATCTAGCTTCGATTGCTATAATCCAAAAGCTCTAGAGTTTAGCATACAAGTACCATTTGCCCAATGACCTTTAGGATGCCAAAATGTGTTAAGGTAAGTCTTCGATGAGTTTGTTTTAATTGGTTGAGAGCCCTTTTTAAAAACCAATCTACTAATTAGATTTGTTCGACTTTTATCCATACAATGCTTATAATCTTCCTCATTTATGGTAATGTAGAATTAATCCTCTCTAACATAAGGTGAGGAAGTTGCAAAAGGTGTTTAATGTATGATGAGGCAGATAGAATAGCTTCAAAGACTTCTTGGCTTGAATTAGCTCTGAGGACATGTCTTTTCTTCATTCATCTTATTTTTGTGCCCATGCTTAGATAGAAGGGACATAATCTCCTTTGCAAGCTATAGTTATTGATCTATGGTATCCATGGGGCATTTTGTTGATTGATTAGTGTCCATTATTGGCTTCTTTGCAGCAAGAAGCTTAAATCATGGAACAGATAAAAAGTTAGAAAGGCATTTGTTTTGAATTAATCGAGATCCCAAATTAGTGAATTGATTCCTACTTTAATACAAAAGGATTCATAAAGAGCAAAATTAAGCCAAAATTATATGTGAAGAAACAAGGTATATCAGATATTCTCATTATTGCCATTTATGTTGATGATTTATTGTTTATAGGCAACGAGAAATTAATAAATGAGTTTAGAAATGAAATGATTTAAAAATATAAAGTGAATCATGTAAGGTTTTTGAGATACTTTATTAGGATAAAAATTCACAAAGACGAAGATGGTGTATTTATATTCAAAGGAAGTATGCACAAAATATTTTAAAGAAGGAAAGAATCCTTGTTGCAACGTTGCAGCTGCACCACTTATGAATGAAAAATTAAAGAAAGAAGATGGAGGAAAGAAAGTAGATGCAACACATATAAAAGTTTGGTTGGAAAGTTATTTTAAGGTACCGTAGAGTTTGAAATAAGATTTTGGAATGTAATTTTATCTCATTACAACAAGGTCAGATGTAATGTTTGCAACAACCTTGCTATCAAGATTCATGAAAAACTTAAGCCATATTCATCTTGGAGTGGCAAAAAGAGAGTTGAGCTACATTCAAGGTACCGTAGAGTTTGGAATAAGATTTTAGACTGTAATGTTTGCAACAAGGTCGAGTTGATAGACTTTTGTGATAGTAATTGGGGTGGCTATGTAGATGACATGAAAAACACAAGTGGCTTTGCATTTTCTGTTGGGTCAGGTGTGTTTTCTTGGTATTTAAAGAGGCCACAAACCATTGCTTAATCCTTAGTTGAAGTATAATATGATTTAGCCTTATTAGCAACATCATATGCTATACGGTTGAGGAGAATACTTGAAGATATGGGAGAAAAGCAAGAACAAGGAACATCACTGCATTGTGACAACAATTAGTAATTGCAATAGCTAAGAATCCTGTTCATCATAATAGAAGCAAGCATATAACACTTAAGCATCAGTTCATCAAAGAAGAAGTAGAAGATGTCAAATTCAGCTTGAGTTTTGCAGCTTAGAACAACAACTTGTTGACTTGTTCACAAAAGCTTTACCAAAAGAAAATTTTCAATAGCTCAGCGAAGCTATTAGAGTTCAAGAACAACATTTTAAAAAGGGAGAATGTTAATGTTAATGAGCTGAAAAATATTTTAGGTACTGTTCGTAGCTATTGTTCACGTAAAGAACATAATACATCTTATATTTTGTTAGCTTTTTACTATCGTTATAACTCACCAATTAATCCGAGGCATATGTAGGTTTTTTTGGGAAGTATATAAGATGTATTTATGATGAAAAACCTAATTTTGAATAAAAATATCAACCTAGAAAAAGTTCTTGAATGAGGTTGTCCAAAAATTCTCTGTTTCCTCTATTTTACTACTGATTTTTAATTTTCTGCATTGTTTCAATTGCTGCAACTTCTCTTTCATTGATTCACATGTTTGGATGGTTAGTATGTAATGTTAAGAACATAAAATTGGTGGCATTTTGTTCAAATTATAGCCAATAATAGGTATTCCTAGAGAGCTTATTGTAAATGATATCTTACAAATCAAGCATAATATTATTGTATAATATTATTGCCTTGATTTGCTAAGATCATCATATAATTTGTTTCCTTTTCCTTTATGATGTTATTATTGTGATTTGATTTGCATTGATGCAATTTATTATACATAAATTTGTTTCCTTTCTTGCTCTCATTGTATAACTATATAAAGGCCACCCTTGTACATAATTTGTTCAAGAATTAAGGGTATGTTTCTCCACATTTGTGTTGTAGTCACATGTATACCCCACATACTGCCTTCCACAGTTGTGTATAGAACCTACGTGCCACTTTCTGTAGCCTTGCATAGACCTTATGTGCTCCATAATCCTTCACTTATTTGCTTCACTGCCAATACCGATAGCATCAGAAGCAATTAGCTAGTCCATTGGTGGTATTGTTTCCTTCCACGCGTTGCTTATTGCCATACAAAGAGAGCCATTTTTCGTTTTTGCCCATCTTCAATCTGCCCTTTGTCGACAAGTTCTCCCTTACTACTGTCACTAATTGGTTCATAATTGATTGTCTTTTCCCGTTTTCAGCTAACTAATATAGTGGTCAACCCTAAGTCAAACGAATCCCTGTACTTTTGGTTTTGATCTCTTTTCAGTGAATGACTCTTCACCGCTAATCTGATTAACTTCAGCATTCTTCGTTGCTATCAACTATTCTAACAGAGGTCCTGATTGATTTGGTTTTTGTTTCCTGTGCTTTGACAATTTTCTAACCCAGAAAATTGGTACAATCCGTGTTCTTATGTTTTTAGCTCACACCTTTCTCTTTCTCAATGTCATCAACTCAAAATATGGATAGATCGGATGTTTCTCAACTTATTCATATCTAGTTGGATAGGTATAATTATGTGTTATAAGCTCAAGCAATGTCTAGCTTTCTTAAGGGGCATTGATTTTGATAATATGTCACTAGCCACATCACCGAACCTGTCAAAATAGATGATGAAACTGATGACAAGTTCAGAGATCGATTGGAAGAGTGGGACAACAAAAATTATTAGATTATTACGTGGTTTCTTGACACTTCTATTCCCTCTATTCATCTGCAATAGAGGAGATTTGACACAGTTAAAGCATTATAGGACTTTCTTACACATCGGTATATTGGCACTAATCCATCCCATCAGTAATAAATCCTATGCAAACTTCATCAAATACATTAAGAATCTCACCGGTCTATCTTTGATTTTCACTCTCAAATGCAATTTTTATGGGATTAGTTATCACTCTCAAAATTTAGATGGACAACCTTTGAAGACGCAACAAAATTTGCCACTTATAATGACCAACAAAGGTTAATGATGTTTCTTATATCTTTATGAGATACATTTGAGCCCACTCTAGCTTTACTTCTTTATCAAAAGGCTTTACATACTCTAAATGAAGCTATTGTTATGCTTGTCTTTAAAGAAACTCGACTTACTCCTCTATAATTGCCTCGCATTAATATTGCTCTGGCTACACCTTTGGCTTTTCATAATACCTGATGAATGTTTAAAAGTGTAGGTTTATCAAGAGAAATATTATGATTTACACTTAATAATGTCCTTCTATTCCCCAATAATGAAGCATATTCCTTTATATTGAATTGTAAAACATGAATTAGACTAAATAGTTAGTTTTGCGCAGGTTTCGTATCATGAGCGTATCTTTCAATCCAAATTATCAATTGATACGATTCTTAGGCTAGACAAACATAAACTCATCATTTCACAACTTTGTAAGCCAAAGGTTGGACCAGTTCGAGCAATTAATGGGACGAAATTGGGCTTCAACAGAACTCAAGCGCATCTTTGAACCAGCCCAACATGCTTCCGTATTTGGGCCGTATCTCCCTAAATATGTAACGAAAAATTACATGGTTGGATGATCTAGAAAGCTGAGAAAGGGATCTAAATTGTTTATGTTTTGTACTTTCTCAAATTTCAGCTGGTTGGTTACCAAAAAGAGCTATGATTCTAGAAGGGCGGTGGAGAAATGTGACTTGAACATTTCTGCCTATTTTCAACACAACTCATGGTCTAAAATAGAAATAAGAGCGAGATATGGACCATTAGAAAGATGAGTCATCCACCTACAACTTTGAAGAAGGATGCTTTACGAAATTCGGTGGTTTTCAAGGTCAAAGATATGTTAGAAGTTGGTAAAGCGTGATTAATTGGAAATTGACCAAATTATGTGCACACGTGGAAAGTCTTTTGTTTTACCTATATAAAGGAAGACGTGGAAGTGAGGAGGGGGATCAGTTTTTGTTTTTCCATTTCTATTTTATTGTTGTAATTTGAATTTGAATGATGTATTTCTAATTTCGTAATTAGGGCTAAGGGTGAACTTTTGATGATTTTATAGTTTTGTTCTTTGATCCATTGTTTTGTTCTTCATTGTTAATCTTTTTATTGATTGAGTACTATATTTTGCAAGTGATTTTGAATTGTTAGAAACCTTGATTCATTGTTAACAAATGATACATTGAATGTTTGGATATTTTCTACATATCAAGAGCAAGGCAACTTATAGTTTTTCACCATCAACTAAAAGGTAAGTCTTTTGATTTCTTTGTGCTTAAATGTTTTGTTTTCATCATCCAATTAAGATCAATTCTTTTGGTTCTTAATTGTATTTTTCTTTAAAAAAAAAAAGATCAAGAATAAGTTCTATACAAATCATTAAAATGGATCCCTAATGCCCTAATATATAATAATATAGAATTTAAATTTGACAATAAGCAAATTCACTCCATTGGAATATTTGGATTTTTAATATTTAGACCTTTGGACTTGTAGACTTAATATAACATATTCCCTGTGGACCGACACTCGGACTTCCGAACTTTATTACTTGAGACAACCTATACTTGGGAGTTACAACCTTTACGTTGTAGCAAGTTTTTGGCGCCGTTGCCGGGGAATACGGTTTGTATAAAGTTTACTAGTTCTTGTTTAATTTTCTTTTACTAACTTTAACCTCTAACTCTAACTCTAACTTTAATATATATATTTTTTAATTTACTTGTTGTTATTTATTTTTATTGGGAGGCTCAGCCGCCCATCTATATTTACATTATGGTTGGTTCTACACATACCACCTAATATTTGTTCATGGTAGGCTTTGCCACCTTTCTTAATTTTTTTTATTACGTATTGTGTTGTTATTTTTATTTACAATAATTTTATTAAGAGGAAGGTTATACCACCTCTTTTCTTTTTTTATTTGTTTTATTGTGCTAACATTTTATTGTATTGTGTTTTCTTATTATTATTATTATTGTTATTTTTATGCTTGGATGGTATCGTGATCCTCATTCTCATCGATTGGTGAAAGGTAATTCTGAAACCTCCTTTGGAAATTTGTTTGATTCATCTTCAAACTCACACACAACTAACACTATGGCTGAAAATGAAAGTATACATGGAGAAAATGAAAATCATCATGTTCGAACTATGCGTGAATATTTGCAACCTCCTCGAAATTCATCTCCTTCATGCTTTATTTTTCCGCTCAATGCAAATAACTTCAGATTTAAGCCCGGTATGATTCCTTTACTTCCTAATTTCCATGGCTTAGAGTCTGAGAGTCCTTATTTACATTTGAAAGAATTTGAGGAAGTATGTGCCACATTTATGGATCAAACATGTAGTGAAGAAATAATTAAGCTAAAATTGTTTCCTTTTTCTTTAAAAGATAAAGCAAAAACATGGCTTAATTCATTAAGATCTAGATTTATAGGCACATGGCAAGAAATGCAAACCAAGTTTTTAAAGCAATTTTTTCCAATACATAAAACGAATGCTTTCAAGAGACAAATTCAAAATTTTTGTCAAAAAGGAAATGAAACCTATTTTTAATGTTTGGAAAGATTTAAAGACTTGTTGAATTCATGCCCACACCATGGTTTTGAAAAATGGCGTACGATAAGTTTCTTTTACGAACGGTTAACACCAGAGACAAAACAATTTGTTGAAACAATGTGTAATGGTGAATTTTTAGACAAAGACCCAGAAGAAGCTTTAGAGTATTTAGATCATTTAGCTGAGAACTCTCAATCCTGGCAAACCACTAGTTCCTCTGAAAATTCAATTAGATCTAATATGGCTAGTTCTAGTGGGGGTAAATATAATTTGAGTCAAGAAAATGATCTAAGTGCTAAAATTACAAATTTAACGCGAAAGATTGAAGCTATGGAATTAAGGAAAGTTAAAGAGGTCAAATCTGTGCATAATGATGAAATTTGTGAAATTTGTGAAGTCATGGGACATTCCAATCAAGATTGTCCAAATATTCCTATTTTTAAAGAAGTGTTGCATGACCAAGCAAATTCTATGAATTTCTTCAAAAAGCCTTTTTCCTCTAATTCTCCATATTCTGAAACATACAATCCTGGATGGAGAAATCACCCAAATTTTAGTTGGAGAAATGATAATCATACCTATCCACCACCTCAAAGACCTTCAAATTTTCCATCATACCATTCACCACATTTGAAAACTCTTGAGGAAACATTGCAAACATTCATGCAAGGGCAAACAAGCATAAACAATCAAACATCACAAGCCATTGATGATATCAAGAATACACTTTCAACATTGACCTCAGCTTTGCGTAGTCAAGAGAAAGGTAAATTTCCTGCTCAACCACAACCAAATCCAGCGGGTCAATTTCATGTAAGTGATTCTAACTCAAATGGCACACAGCACGAGAATGCCAACTCCATCACTACTCTCCGAAGTGGTAAGGTCATTGATAAAACCATTTCTTTGAAAGAGATTGAACCTAAAGAACCATCAAAATTAGTGAGTGAGGAAAATAATGTTGAACCTAAGATGTGTTATGTTAAAAAATGCCCTATCCCTGCTCCTTTTCCTCAAAGATTGCAACCAATTCAAAACTTGAACCAAAATTCTGAAATTTTTGAACTTTTTAAGCAAGTCAAAATTAACATTCCTTTGTTAGATGCAATTAAGTAAGTTCCATCTTATGCCAAAATTTTGAAAGATTTATGCACTGTTAAAAGGAAGCTTAATGTTCAAAAGAAAGCATTTTTAACTGAGAATGTTAGTTCGATTATTCAACATAACACTCCACCAAAATATAAAGATCCTGGTTGTCCACCATTTCTTGTGTAATTGAAAACTTTAGGATAAACCATACTTTACTTGATCTTGGTGCAAGTGTTAATTTGTTGCCATATTCAGTGTATGAGCAATTAGGTTTAGGTGAGCTTAAACCTACTTCTACAACACTTCAACTTGCTAATCGTTCTGTGAAAATATCACGAGGAATACTTGAGGATGTGTTAGTCCAAGTAGATAAATTTTACTTTCCTGTAGATTTTATTGTCTTAGACACACAACCTGTTTCTAGCTCAAGCACCCAAATTCCTGTCATAGTAGGACGTCCATTTCTTGCTACATCTAATGCAATAATCAATTGTAGAAATGGAATTCTAAAATTATCCTTTGGAAACATGACATTGGAAATGAATGTGTTTAATATTTGCAAGCAACCTAGTGAAAATGATGACATGCATGAAGTTAGTTATATCAAGGAACTCGTTCATGACTACTTTAATGTTTCATCTTTTTCTGATCCCTTGGATTCTTGTTTAAATGGTTGCAATGATCTCAATTTTAATGAAAATTTTGAAGTATCCCATATTTATTCTCTTTTAAAATCTTCTCAGGTTTTGGAAATTAATGGATGGAGACCAAAATTTGAAGACTTACCTCAACGAGCTGATAAACCGATGCCATCGAGTGTTCAACCACCAAAACTTGAATTGAAACCATTACCGTCTGACCTCAAGTATGTTTTCTTGGGTGCTAATGAAACTTTTCCGGTGATAATTTCTTCTAAACTCAGTGCTCTTCAAGAATGTAAGTTGCTCGAAATCCTAAGATTGCATAAATATGCCTTAGGATGGACAATAGCTGACATAAAAGGAATTAGTCCTTTGATTTGCACACATAAGATATATTTGGAAGATAATGCCAAATCATCTAGACAAATGCAACGTAGGCTGAATCCTAATATGAAAGAGGTAGTGAGAAATGAAGTTCTCAAGCTTTTAGATGTAGGGATCATTTATCCTATTTCTGATAGCACATGGGTAAGTCCTACACAAGTTGTACCTAAGAAATCTGGAGTTACTGTAGTCAAAAATGAAAATAATGAATTAATTCCAACTAGAACAATTACTAGCTGGAGAATGCGCATTGACTATAGGAAACTCAATTCAATGACTAGGAAAGACCATTTCCCGTTACCATTCATGGATCAAATGTTAGAAAGGGTAGCTGGACATGCATTTTATTATTTCCTAGATGGGTATTCTGGGTATAACCAAATTGAAATTGCACCTGAAGACCAAGAAAAGACCACTTTCACTTGTCCATTTGGAACTTTTGCGTATAGAAGGATGCCATTTGGATTGTGTAATGCACCGGTTACATTTCAAAGATGCATGCTTAGTATTTTTAGTGACATGGTTGAACGATTTCTTGAAATTTTCATGGATGATTTTTCTGTGTTTGGTGATTCATTTGATGATTGTTTATCTAACTTGGAAAAAGTTTTGATTAGGTGTGAAGAAAAGAATCTTGTGCTTAATTGGGACAAATGTCATTTCATGGTCACAAATGGTATTGTGTTTGGTCACATTGTCTCATCAAAAGGAATTGAAGTAGATAAGTGTAAAATTGAATTAATTGCCAATTTACCTGTTCCTAAGTCTGTTAAAGATGTTAGATCATTTTTAGGACATGCTGGTTTTTATAGAAGATTTATGAAAGACTTTAGTGTCATATCAAGACCATTGTGCAATCTCTTATTCAAAGATGCTCTCTTTGAGTGGACTGAGTCATGTCAAGAAGCTTTTGTCAAACTTAAAACTATGCTAACATCTGCTCCTATCATGCAGCCTCCAAATTGGACTTTACCTTTTGAAATCATGTGCGATGCTAGCGATTATGCTGTTGGAGCTGTTTTAGGACAACGAAAGGACAAGAAACCCTATGTGATTTACTATGCTAGTAAAACCTTAAATAGTGCTCAAATGAATTATTCTACCACTGGAAAGGAATTACTTGCAGTAGTATTTGCATTGGATAAATTTCGATCTTATCTTGTTGGCTCACCCATTGTGATTTTTAGTGATCATACAGCATTAAAATATCTTCTTTCAAAAAAGGATGCTAAACCTAGATTGATTAGGTGGATTCTACTACTTTAAGAATTTGATCTCACAATTCAAGATAAAAAGGGAGTACAAAATGTGGTTGCTGATCATTTGTCAAGACTTATGTTTGAAGAATCGACTAAGACAACACCGATTAATGACAATTTCCCTGATGAGCAACTTTTCAATGTTTCTATTTTATCTTGATTTGCTGATATTGTCAATTTTCTTGTTATAGGTCAAATGCCAAATCATTGGAATGCTCAAGATAAAAAGAAATTTTTAAGGGAAGTACGCAATTTCTTTTGGGATGATCCATATCTTTTCAAATATTGCCCTGACCAAATTATAAGGAGATGTGTACCTAACAATGAAATTCAAAATATCATTTCTTTTTGTCATTCTGAAGCATGTGGTGGTCATTTTTCTTCAAAGAAAACTACTGCGAAAATATTGCAATGTGGATTTTATTGGCTCACCTTATTTAAAGACACAAATACATTTTGCAAAACATGTGATTGTTGTCAAAAATTAGGTGGAATAACTCGTAGAAACATGATGCCATTAAATCCTATTTTAGTCATTGAAATATTTGATTGTTGGGGTATTGATTTTAGGGGTCTTTTTCCATCTTCTTTTGGGTATCAATACATTTTAGTTGGAGTTGACTATGTTTCAAAATAGGTAGAGGCAATTTCTTGCAAAAATAATGATCATAAAATTGTTTTGAAATTTTTGAAAGAAAACATTTTTTCAAGATTTGGAGTGCCTCGAGCCATAAGAAGTGATGGAGGTTTACATTTTTGTAATAAGCCTTTTGAGAATTTAATGAAAAAATATGGAATTACACATAAAGTGTCAACCCCTTATCATCCACAAACAAGTGGACAAGTTGAACTTGCCAATAGAGAAATAAAACATATTTTGGAAAAAACGGTAAAACCGAATCGTAAGGATTGGTCTTTAAGACTAACCGATGCACTTTGGGCTTATCGAACTGCTTTTAAATCATCACTTGGTATGTCTCCTTATAGACTTGTTTTTGGAAAGGCTTGTCACCTACCGGTGGAATTAGAACATAAAGCTTTTTGGGCCATTAAAATGCTTAATTTTGACTTAGATAAAGCAGGATCATTGAGAAAACTCCAAATAAATGAACTCGAAGAAATTAGGAATGAGGCTTACGAGAATTCTAGAATTTACAAAAAGAAAATGAAGGTGTTTCATGATAAACATATCATTAGAAAATCTTTTGAACCTTCACAAAAAGTTCTTTTGTATGATTCAAGATTGCATCTATTTCCTGACAAACTTCCTTCAAAATGGACAGGTCCTTTCATTGTTAAGAAGGTTTACCCACATGGCGCTGTTGAGATTGAGAACCCCAAAAATGGTAATGTTTTTAAAGTTAATGGACACCGTTTAAAGCCATTCTTTGAGAATTTTCCAAGTGAGTTAGAGTCTATCACTTTGAATGAACCTGTTTACAACACTGGATGATTTTTTTTTTTGTATATACATTACTTATTTTCTTGTGTTGTTAATTTTTTTTTGATTCCATTGTTTGTTTCAGTTACTTTCCCGGTCAAGTGGCGGATAACGGTACTCCGTGACTCTTCAAGTCGGTTCTTTCAGTTGCCCAAAATTACTGATACTCTTTTTTTTCTCTCACTTCTTTTTCTATTCTTTTCTTTCATTATGGATGTCATTCTTTCTTGATTGCAAACATATTTTCCTTCTTTTCCTAAAGATGTTCTACGAAAAATGTACCGAGCTAGGTGTGCAAGATTAAGAATGCTTATGCAAAAAGGTATTCCTGAAGATGTGCGATGGATAATTGAAGCAAAGGTATGTTTAACAGGTGAGTTTTCTGATTCATTTGTTTCACGCATGCCTGGTTTAGGTAAGAGCTCTTTTGCAAAGAAACGAAGAGCGAAAAGGTTACAAGTGTGCCACAATTGTGCACGTTCAACCTGTAACAAGCGATGTCGTTCTCTAGGCATGGTGTCTACTAATAGAGAAGATAAAATTAAATTCATCGAGGATGGACTGAGTAAGGAGTCTTTAGATAATATCTTATTGACTCTTGAGACGCATCCTAGTGGATATGTGCAACGTGAAATTCTCAATTTGTATACATTATTTCAAAAAGAACGTGATCGTTATAGTCTTGGGAATCTGACTTTAAAAGACCCTGTTTGCCAATTTGTAAGAAAATTGGATGGGAAGCCAATCCTCGACCCATAGAGGGCGTTTAAGCCGTTACTGGACGTAAAACCAGAGGAAGATGTGAGCCACAATCACAACTATCTATAAATATTTACTTTTAGCTGTCGTTGTTAAAATTTTTATGTTTTAGATTCCTATATTAGCTGTTATCTTTGACATTTTTACATTTTTAAATTTTAACTTTTATGACAACAGCTGGCTTACCTCTATTGGTTTCATTAATGCATTCTCTTTAAGTTGTATAAATGCAGGATCTCACTTCTTTATTTTCATAAGAAATTTGAATCGCTGACGAGGGTAAAAGACTGCAAAAAAAAAAAAAAATGAATGAAGCTTCTGCTCATCAAATTAAAACTATTTGTGTTTTTTGTGGGTCAAGTTTTGGGAAAGGTGAAGAGTTTGTAAAAGCAGCAGACAACCTGAGTCGAGTTTTAGCTGAGCGAAAATTTAATCTAGTGTATGGAGGAGGTAGCCTTGGGTTAATGGGGTGTGTGTCAACTGCCGCACATATAGGAGGAAGTGAATTCATAGGTATCATACCAAAAGCTTTATCTGCAGGTAACATAACTGGCAAAACAATTGGAGAAGAACTAATGGTCTCAACAATGCATGAAAGAATTGCTAAAATGCTTGATTTTGCAGACGCTTTTATTGCCTTACCAGGTGGTTTTGGGACCTTAGAAGAAATTTTTCAAATTGCATCTTGGACACAACTCACCGTTCATCAAAAACCCATAGGATTGTTAAATGTTAATGGTTTCTTTAACAAGTTGTTGTCTTTTCTTGATCATACTGTAGAACAGAATTTTATTTCACAGATGGCTCGCAAACTCCTCATTTCTGCTCCGACTGCTAATGACTTGATCAATCAGTTGCAGAACTTTGTCTATGAACCAGATCTAACAATGGCACGATTAGAATGGTCAAGTGAAAGCAGTAAAAAGCGAAAGCTGGATTTGTCGCTTCATTTGTAACTTTTGTTATCTCTTTTTTTCTACTCATTGCATTTTGTTATTTTTTTTTCGTTATTTTTGCTTAAGTTTGTTTCAGGTTTTACTTGTGTTTCAATAACTACTATCTCAGGTAATATTCTCTATACTGTACCTCTTTACATTTAAACATTGGGGACAATGTTGCAATCTGGTTGGGGGGAGTGTAGTTGACATAAGTAACCATTTTTTTTTATATACAACTAAAAAAAAAAAAATTATTAGATTCATAATTTGTAAGGATGGTAGAATAAGGAGTAATCTTACTCCTGAGACACATCTTAGTAGGTATGCATGATCATTTGTTTTGATTTTTGAATTTCATAACAAAGAATTTATCATTCACTTTCTTTTGAATTGATCAAATATACAAACTTTCACATCATCATCACATAATAAATTATGCTCAAATACTCAATCAGTAAAATATTTATAAACCATCTTTCACACACACACTTTGATACATGATTGTGGATGACATATTGAAATTTTACAATATTTGAACTCTTTAATTTTGTCAAAGGTAGCAATTAAGGGTTCAAAAAAAAAATCTCCAAAAAAAAAATAAATAATAATAATAAAAAAAAAGTTAAAAACAAAATAAATAAATAAGAATTCTAATCAAAACTTTTACTTAGTAACCAGGCTTCTTGCCTAATCAGCAGTGAATGTTCGTGTAAAACGGTAAAGTTTTGATATGAATAAGTTTATAGCCTTAACTCGAGTAATTAAGCCCGTAGGGGTGTTTTAATACCTAATACCCTAAGGCCAACTGGTCTGGGAGTTATTGGCCCAAAGCTCGCTACATGGGTTAGGTTATGCACAAAAAAAAAAAAATGGAGATAGAAATAATCTTTGCCCAAAGAAGTTTACCTTGACAAAATTTAGAACCAATGTTGTTTGATTCTAATTAAGTCCCATAACATGTATTAGTTATAAAAGCACAAAAAGAAGGTTTATTAATAATTCAACTGATGAGTATTTGGCACATATATAGTAAATTTTTAAGTGAGAGTTTGTTTATTTTGAGAAGATGAAAAGGAAAAGAATGATTTTTACTTTGAATGTAAATTCTATAAATCAACTCTAAATGATATTGCTCATATTACTAGGGACTAGTAATAAGCTGGTTGGGGGGTGTGATGAATGTTTAAAAGTGTAGGTTTATCAAGAGAAATATTATGATTTACACTTAATAATGTCCTTCTATTTCCCAATAATGAAGCATATTCCTTTATATTGAATTGTAAAACATGAATTGGACTAAATAGTTGGTTTTGCGCAGGTTTCGTATAATGAGCGTATCTTTCAATCCAAATTATCAATTGATACGATTTTTGGGCTAGACAAACATAAATGCATCATTTCACAACTTTGTAAGCCAAAGGTTGGACCAGTTCGAGCAATGAATGAGACGAAATTGGGCTTCAACAGAACTCAAGCGCATCTTTGAACCAGCCCAACATGATTCCGTATTTGGGCCGTATCTCCCTAAATATGTAACAAAAAATTACATGGTTGGATGATCTAGAAAGCTGAGAAAGGGATCTAAATTGTTTATGTTTTGTACTTTCTCAAATTTCAGCTGGTTGGTTACCAAAAAGAGCTATCATTCTAGAAGGGCGGTGGAGAAATGTGACTTGAACATCTCTGCCTATTTTCAACACAACTCATGGTCTAAAATAGAAATAAGAGTGAGATATGGACCATTAGAAAGATGAGTCATCCACCTACAACTTTGAAGAAGGATGCTTTACGAAATTCGGTGGTTTTCAAGGTAAAAGATATGTTAGAATTTGGTAAAGCGTGATTAATTGGAAATTGACCAAATTATGTGCACACGTGGAATGTCTTTTGTTTTACCTATATAAAGGAAGACGTGGAAGTGAGGAGGGGGATCAGTTTTTGTTTTTCCATTTCTATTTTATTGTTGTAATTTGAATTTGAATGATGTATTTCTAATTTCGTAATTAGGGCTAAGGGTGAACTTTTGATGATTTTATAGTTTTGTTCTTTGATCCTTTGTTTTGTTCTTCATTGTTAATCTTTTTATTGATTGAGTACTATATTTTGCAAGTGATTTTGAATTGTTAGAAACCTTGATTCATTGTTAACAAATGATACATTGAATGTTTGGATATTTTCTACATATCAAGAGTAAGGCAACTTATAGTTTTTCACCATCAACTAAAAGGTAAGTCTTTTGATTTCTTTGTGCTTAAATGTTTTGTTTTCATCATCCAATTAAGATCAATTCTTTTGGTTCTTAATTGTATTTTTCTTTAAAAAAAAAAAGATCAAGAATAAGTTCTATACAAATCATTAAAATGGATCCCTAATGCCCTAATATATAATAATATAGAATTTAAATTTGACAATAAGCAAATTCACTCTATTGGAATATTCGGATTTGTAATATTTAGACCTTTGGACTTGTAGACTTAATATAACATATTCCCTGTGGACCGACACTCGGACTTCCGAACTTTATTACTTGAGACAACCTATACTTGGGAGTTACAACCTTAGAGTTGTAGCAATACCTTTAAAATTACTTATAACTATTATATTAAAATGTCACTAGGTTCTTGAATGTCTTACCAGGAGATGTAAGATTTGTTGCAAAGTTAGACCTAAGCATTATGTAAAAGAGTGCCCAAATAAGAGGAGATCGAAGAATACTCCACAATCATCTACTGCTATTGTTGATGATTGCCTTACCTCTACATCCATTACCACCATTAATTTAGCATCTTCACTAACTTTGGTAGAAATCTGGTAATCCTTCCATTGTCGCTTTTTCAGTTCCCTTAGATACATTATCATAGTACTTCGACTTTGCCTGTTGTAATCATATGATTACTAATGTTACTTTTTTTCTTCTAAATCCACTTCACCAAATTTATAGGTTATTCAGATTATAAATGGATCTAGTATGCATGTTAGTCAACTAGATCAAATCAATTTATCTCACCTCTCTTTATTTGACACTTTCCTTATCGCTCATCGCACTCTAAATCTTTTATCTGTTGGTTAATTGTATGATCTTGGTCTTCATGTTCTTTTTACTTCTTCTAGTTGTCATGTACAAGATTCGTAGAGGGGTCAAACACTCGGGACAGGCTATAAAGTTGGACGTCTGTTCGAGTTCATTGTTCTTCATCTTCTTTGAGTCTATTCCTCAATTTTTTGCTTCCATAACTCGAGTCTCTTCTTTGAGTCTTTGGCACGCTCAGCTTGGCTATATGTCTCTTAGTCATCTATATTCACTAATCTCTAATGAAATTTTAGGTATTGTATCCAATGACCTAGTTGATTATGTATCTTGTCATTCAGCAAAACATACTGCTTTACCTTTTAATAATAGACATTTTATCGCTTATGTTCCTTTTGACCTAATTCATTTTGATATTTAAGGGCCTTCATCTAATATTATAATGAGAGGTTCCAAGTATTATGTTATTTTTATTGATGATTATTCTTGTTATACCTAAATTTATTTTATGGAGCACAGGTCAAAGTTACTAAAAATCTATAGTACTTTTATCCAAATGATTCAAACATAATTATCTCGTTTTATTAAAGTTTTTCACACTAATAATGCTATGGAATACAGGGATTCTGAGTTTCTATGTCTTCTTCAAACAAATGGCACTCGTTGTTAGCGATCTTGTCTAAGCACATCCTAGTAAAATGGCCTCACTGAATGAAAACATAGACATATTCTTGAAATAGTCCATGCTCTCTTTATCTCAACCTCTTGTTTAGAACGATTTTAGGGGAAGTCACTCTTACAACCATTTATATTATCAATCGTATTCCTTCTCCAATTATCGATAATCAATATCTATATGAACGATTGTATGGGACTCTACCAAGCTGCAGTCTTTTTAAAGATTTTTGTTGTGCCTACTTTATTCTTCTTTAACCTCATGAGTATACCAAATTATAGCCTAAGGCACGTCTATGTTGTTTTCTTAGGTATGGCATTGAACATAAAGTTTGTAAGTGTTAGGATCTTGCGTCTAATAGACTTCATATATCCCATCATATTGTTTTTTGGAAATGCAAAATGTTCTCATCTCTTTCCATGTTTTGTTCTAATAATTCTATAAAATTATTCCTCGATGAAACTAATACAAGTACCTCAGATGAGATCTCAACAGATATGTCTATTGCAATACTGCCTTCTCTTAAACAAATGACCTTGCCTTTTTTATCCACATCTGACATTAAAACTTTATCTCAATCCATTGACATTCTTTTTCCACCTCGTTAATCAAATTAGGTACGAGCACTGCTTATTAAACATCGAGATTATCATTGTTTCTCTACAAACTTCTCACTCGATGCACTCCATCATCCCAAACCAAAGAACGAGAGATCATCATGTTCTTGTTTTTGGCAAACGTTGCCCTTATTCTCACAACAGAAGATTTCTTTAGACCGATTGACTTGAACAAAAGAACCCTTAGTTAGACTTGAACCTTAAGGTCACATAGAGTTTTCACAATTGGCTAGTAAATGAACAATGAACCCAACATTTGTAACAATTCTATGGAAAACTTGAGCAGCAAATTTTTCGGACTATGTTGATAAAGAAAAGAAGCAAATTGCCTTGGAACAGCGGTTGTTATCTCTACTAAAATTTCTTAGAGTTGTAGCGTTGTATCCTTATCCATACAAAAATTCAAATAATCAAGCTCTCCAGCATCATATATGAAACCTGGGTTAACAGCCTTTATTGAATTTATATGTCCTAATCCGTATGCAAACTCTACATCAATGTTATCTTCAACACTCGTGGAAGAAGCTGTAATGAATAAAAATGTAGCCCTCGAAGATTGTTAATTCAGTCATATAATTTTTTTTCTCTCAAAATACAACATTTGATTACAAATTACAACATTACCTATTGTCATTAGAGCAAATTTAATAGCAGCAGGAGACCATGAAGGGTGAAATGATTTAATGTATGATGTTGCGCCAATTGCATATGGACAAGACATTGAAGTTCCAAAGAACATGTTGTATTGAGCACATCTAGTATCACCTTTAACTTCAGAAACCAAATTGAGAAGAGACCATACAACTAAATTGCTAACTCCTGGAGCTGATATATTTGGCTGAAATTCATGACAACAAAAGTTTTAAATTAGTTCAAATTAAAAGAGTTACATAACTAATTGACATATGTTCTTAGAACAGATGTTAATATTATAATACATATACATTTACCTTGAGAATATTGGATGTAATACGATTTGGATCTTTCGAGGAAAAGGAAGCTATATAAGAAGCAAGTATATCATTGACCTCAGTACTCTTGAATATAGTGGCAGTCGCATTTCTGTAATTAATTTGTACAGGCAATCTTAAAATAAAATATATGTTTTCAAAGACTTAATTAAAATGACAAAAATCATTATTCTCCATATTTAATACCTGGTTAAGTTGATGTAGAGGAAAATCTTGTTTCCATCATTGGCGTCAACATAAGATGTAGGCAAGGGAAAAGGGTAGATAGAATCTTTAGCTCTTTGGCCTCTCATGACAGCACTAGCTGCGCCACCGTAAAATGGCCCTTTTGTAGTGTAAAGGGTATCACAAAGAACGATTTTACCCTTCACCAAACTTTGATCCAATGAATCTTCATAGCAAAACCTACATTTCAGCATCTTCTTTCATTAACTTTTTCCATTGCATTTCAATCTCACATTGATGTAATAATCTTGGTGGATTTTATACATTTACTTGTACCTAGCTGGCTATCTTCCCCAAAAATAAAACAGAAGGAATTTACCTGGATGAAGCATTTGTCAAATCACCGATAGTGTTTACTGCATCTCCACTGTAAATAAAAGGATACATGACATTTTGAATTTCAACTATGTTTATGGAAACTCTCTGCACAGTGTGCAAATAGAACTAGAAAAAATAAAATAAAATTGTTGTTTTAATTAGTTTAGATAAATGATATTGAGACACATCGTTATCTGGTAAATGCAATTAAAAAGTATTCTTATCAGTTGACCTTCATTCGAAAGAAATTAATTTTTCATTTGATGTTACAAAAGAATAATGGTCAAAATAATTAAAAATGAGATAATGACGTTTACATACATACATACATATAGGTGAAAATTCACCTAGGGCCCTATCTTTATCTTGTTCTCCCACCGAACATTGCTTGAGCTTCCTCCGTAGTTAGCTTCACGGCAAATCTATGGAAACTCCTATAGTTACAAAGAATAGATTCTGGACCGATATTGTTGAATCATTCACATAAAGGAATTAGCTATAGCTTATCCAAAACATTAACAATTTTGAGATCATGTTTCTTTTTGTTACTTATTTGTACCAGAAATAATTGACTTTTTGTTTTATTGTAAGGTTAATTACTATAGTTAAAATAATCTATAATTAAATTTGAAGTCGCTCTAGGTAGGAATTGAGCTCAATTAATATTTTATATTTCTTGTACTAAAAGGGGTGGGAAGAAGTCTGTTTTTTATTTTGTTTATTTTTCTTTTATAAATATGGATCAAATAACTCTAAAATGAAAATTTATGAAAAAAATAATTTGCTCAACTATCTTTTTATATAAAAAGTTGAATATAATATAGTTGACCAGATTTTTTGTTTGTCTTTTATCAACCCTCTATTGACTGACACCCGATAATTCTTAAATGTAAATTACTCACAACTTTTGAGTGATTATATGTATGTACATAATCTGTCAAGAACTTGTCATAGTATGCTCGTCTAAAAAGATATAGCTAAAGCTTGACCTTCAGCTTGAGGCTGATTTCCCAATATACACGATATAAGTCTGCATTACATGTGTGTGTGTTAATTAAAACAATTTAATCCCTATCTTAATATTTTTCACAATATAATTTTTTTAAATATAACAATTTAGTTCTATATTTAATATTTTTTCGCAATATACTCAAGACTAAATATATTTTTAATTTGTTACTTTAATAGAAAATTTGGAAAAGAAAATATTATTCAAAAAAATTTGAATAATGAGTTAGATAAAACTCATGTTAAAATATTTATAATCTTTTTTGTAATAAATTTGATGTTTTGAAATATAATTTGACGTTTTTTTTTCCTTATATTCATATTTTTATTTAAAAGATTATATAAATTTATTATATTTTCTTGAAAAATATTATGAAAATATAAATACAAAAGTGGAAAAAGAAAAAATTTAGTATCATTATTTGTAGAATTAGTAATTAAATATATTTTATATTCTTATTAACCAATTTAATTTAATTTAATTAAAGAATAAAAAAAGAAGAAAATTTTTGATTATTTTGATTTGTAATACATATAAAACATGTATTTATTGTTTATATTTTTATTTATATTTTCCTATATTTTAAAAAAAATAAAATGAATTTAACAGTATTTTATAGATAAATATATTTATATGTAAAAATAAAACGTTAAAAATATTTCAATTAAATTTTTTAATAATTAAAATTTATTATTATAAAAGTAAAAAAAAAAATATAAATATTTTAGCATATGAGTTAGAGGAGGCAAATGGGTTAAGTCGACACGAGCTTGACCCATAAACAGTGTCAGCCCGGTTCGATACGGCTATAAACAGTGTCGGCCCGATCGAGCACAGAGGTCGGGTCAAATTGGGCCAAGGTGTTGAGCCCATGGGCCAGGCTTGACACGAGCCGTGATGGGCCATGCTAGCCCGTGGGTCTGTGCCATGCCGGACCAGCCCGCAGGCCCATGATGGGCCTCCCAATGGGTTTGGCTTTCAATAATCATTTATGTATTTATATGATTATAATAATTCATTGATTATCATAATATTATATTATACATTTTAAATGGGATTATTAATAATTGATGATTGTTGTCAATTATTTTGTGAAGAAATCAAATATTTAGTTTTATTACGTTATCTTAATTATGTTATTTTGAGGAGATGTGAAATAGGAAAGTTAATTTTTTTTTTAAATACTTTAAATATGTATTTCAATCAATAATTTATTAATTTTTTGAAATTTATATTAAGTTTAATATAAATCATTGTAAAATTAAATTATTATATAAATTTTTAAATTATAATTCTACAAATGACACAAGTCGCCCCCACCATTTTATCTTTTCCTTTATAATCACTTATTGTTTATTATAAATGACAATATTTTTCATAAATATAAATTATTTTGATGATTGTTAATGTTATGTATAAAAATTTTTATTTTTATGGTTTTAGTAATGATAATAATAGTTATAATTATAAATTTGAATAATATTAAATTATAAAATTATTTTTTTATCAATATAATAATTTGATTTTAATAATATAAATTAAAGATATACTATTTGTTAAATATTGTCTATTTATATAAATTTTACAAGTAAATGTCATTGACCTAATGGTAATTTTTTTTATTATTGTTTGATGTTTTGTGTTCAATTTTTTTCATTACCAAATTTTTAAAATAATTTTGCAAAGTTATCCTAAAGTAAAAATAATCCGTGAGCTAGACTGACACAACCCACAAGCTAGTTCGACATGGACTGCATGGACGGGCTTTATGAGCCGTGACAGGCTTAAAGTTTGTGAAGCGGACTCAGCCCGACCTGGCACGACTACTGTGCGTGTCTGGGATGGCTTAACGCACCAGCCCGCTTGAGCTTTAATTTTATGGGTCAAGCTGGCTCAGCCTGTCTCATTTGCCACCTTTAATATAAGTATAATTTATCTCATTATTTAAATTTTTTTAATAATTATATTTTTTTAAAATTTTTTATTAAAATAAAAAATTAAAAAAAATTTTAGTTTTGAGTATATTGTGAAAAAATATTAACAATATATGAAAATATAAATAAAAATATAAAAAATAATACATGTTTTATATATACGTTGAAATAAAAACAATAAAATATTTTCATCTTTTTCTATTTTTTAATTAAAATTAAATTATATTGGCTAATAAGAATAAAATATATATCTAATTCCTAATTTTATTAGCAAATGATACTAAATTTTTTTTTTTTTTTTTTTTTATTTATATCTTCATAATTTTTCTCAAGAAAATATAATAAATTTAATATAATCTTTTAAATAAAAATATTAATATAAGAATAAAATGTTAAAATATATTTCAAATTTTTTTTGACAATTAAATATTAAATTTATTACAAAAAATGTTATAAATATTTTAACATGAGTTTAATCTAACTCATTATTTAAATATTTTAATAATGTTTTCTTTTCCAAATTTTTTATTGAAATAGCAAATTAAAAATGTATTTAGTTTTGAGTATATTGCAAAAAAAAAAATATTAAATATATGACTAAATTGTTATAATTAAGTAAAATATATACTATATTGTTATTATATAAAAGAGTAGTGATACAAATGATAATAAATTAATTGGTCAATTAACAGAAATAAAAGTCAAAGGGAGTATCTACCTATTAACCCTTTATTATTATTATTATTATATAAAAGAGTAGCGACACAAATAATAATAAAAAAATATATTTTTATTTAAAAAAGTTTTACAAAAAAATAATTTGCTCAACTATCTTTTTATATAAAAAGTTGAATGTAATAGAGTTGATCAGATTTTTTGTTTGTCTTTTATTAACCCTTGATTGACTGACACCCGATAATTCTTAAATACAAATTACTCATAACTTTTAAATGATTATATATATGTATATAACTTGTCAAGGACTTGTTGCAGCATGCTCATATGAAGAGATATTGCTGAAACTGATTCCTATATACACAATATAAGTATGCATTAGATATGTGTAAATATATATGTATATATATATTTACACGGACAAGTGATCAAATTTGTAGAATTAGTCTTCTAAAGTCGCGAAATTAAGAGCAAAAAATATGAAGAGGAGAATTAAGACATAAAATTAAAACAATAGAAACATGACTAGAAATATTTGTCTGTCGGATATTGTCTTGAGAAGTTGAGAGGTCGATAAGCAAAGAAAAAGTGAGAAAGTGTAGCAAAAACCATAGGAGAAGAGAGCTTCTGCTTTTCATGGTAGCCAAAAGTTTTGTTTTGTCTAATTACAAGAAACAAGTATTTCAAGCGAGCAAGATATATAATATAACGGTGGTAGTAAAACAAGACCAAACTAGACTGGACTGAAATTGGAATGGAATTGATAGGTTTAGTCCGGTATTTTATGCAATTCAGTTCCGTTTCGGTTCTTAAATTAAAAAAACCAGAAATATTTGGCCCAATTTTGGTTTTGATCCAAAAAATTTGTACCGAACTGAATTTATTATTTTTTAATATTTTTTAATTTAAATGACATCGTTTTACTATATTTTTATAAAACCGAACCAATCAATCCAGTTTTAATTGTTATTTTAAAAAAGTAATAAATTTACTAAAGAATATAACCGAATTCGAAAACCGAACCGATCAGTCCAGTTTTAATTCGATTATAATATGTAATTGGTCCGAATTTTTCTTCTTATTCAATCCGGTCTGTTTTCAAAATTTTAAAATCTGAAATTTTTAGACTTGGTATAATTTTTTAAAAAGTCGAACTGAACCGGATCGTGCCCACCCATAATATAATATATATATATATATAATGAAAATGAATCTCAACTACCGTTACGGTCTACAAATTCTATAATTTTTTAATTCAATTAATTATTTATATTTAAAGGTCTCGATCGTATATGAAAAATAATTAATAAATTTATTAATCTTATGGCTTATTCATTATGTATCTTAATACAATAATTGAAATTAATGATACGGATATATTCTTAATTTGTAAATTCGAACTACCAATTACAAGCTAGCTATACTGACAGTAGAAACGGCTTAATAAAAATCGTATATGGTTCTCCGTTATTACTTTGACAAATGGGTATTAATGGTAGATGAGTTAATGGTGTAATTTCATTTTACTCCCTAATGTTTCAAAAAATATCATTTAGATTACTATCCTCAAATGTTATGAAAATCATCACTTTATTCTTTAATATTTCGATTAATGTCACGTAAGTTCTTTGACCAAACTTCATCCACTTTTAACTATTAGATAATTTTCAATTTACTCTTTGTAATATAATAATTTTTAACTTAACTCTAACATTTATAAAAGTTATCATATTACTCCCATATATTAATTTTCTACTACTATCTTTATTAACTAAGAAGATAAAATTATATTTTTATAAACTTAATTAATAAAAAATAACTCTTTATTTTTTTTCTTCTTTCTTATTTTTTCACTATTTATATTCTCAATTTAGTTAAGAAAATAATAGAGAAGAAAAATAATTTATTCATGTCCCATAATTTAATAATAGAATCAATTAATTGAACCTAAAAAACTCAAAAATAAAAATCTCTTAATTTTATTTGTTTTATATATCTGTTAGATTTTATCTAATTTCATAAGATATAAAAAATAACTCTTGAGAAAAAAGTCATTAATTTTTTCAATATAACACATGCAAATATTTGTACATTAACTATATTAAAATTCAAATTTAAAAATTTAATATTATTATTCTGAAATAAATATTTCTGTAATATTTTATTTTGAAAAACAAAGTAATGATTATTTTTATATTTTTCTACTCGAATTAACATTATGTAAAAATTTTATACTTGCCATATTTCTATACTTTTAATATTCTTAGTGAATAAATAAGTAAATAAATTGTCTATTGAGAACTAAATTATCTTTAGGATAGATTTTTGAGAGAAAATTTATGAACTTTAATTTTTTCATAAATTAAACTAACTGATTTTATTGCTAAAATTATGTGATTTGAATAATTTAATTTATTTATATTTTAGTTTTTTTCTTTTTCTAAATTAAAAAATTAAATTACTAATTTTAATTTATTTTAAACTCATTGTTATTTCTCTTTGATAAGAAAAAAAAAAGGAAGAGATGTTGAAGAAGAAGAATAATGAAGGGAAAGAAATAGAGGTAGAAAACAAGAAAGAATACAAAATTAAATAAAGAATTATTTATTATTAATTAATTGTATAAAGATATGATTTTATTGTTTTAGTTGTTAAAAATAAAAATAAAAAAAGATAAAACATTAACATATAGGAGTAATATGAAGATTTTA
Source organism: Azadirachta indica (assembly GCA_022749755.1). NCBI lineage: Eukaryota > Viridiplantae > Streptophyta > Magnoliopsida > Sapindales > Meliaceae > Azadirachta > Azadirachta indica. The sequence goes on from CM040453.1 coordinate 8,813,122, forward strand.
ATAAATTTTAGAGATAAATTAAAGATTATCATATTGTAAGAGGTAAATTATAAATTATCTAACGGTTAAAAGTGAATAAAAGTTTGATAAAGGGATTTACATGATATTGATCAAACAAGACTGCAAAGAGGATCGCAGTGACGATTTTTAAAAAATTTGAGAATCCTTCTGTCTAATATATAAAATATACTAAGTTAAGTGAAATTTCTTAAAATAATATGAACTAAATTAAATTACCATTTAATTTAATTGACTGGTAAAATTAGGGATGCGTACGGCTCGGTTCAATTCAGATTTTTAAAAAATCGGAACGGATCCGAAAATTTTGGGTCTCAAAATTTTGATACCAGAATGAACCAAATTGGAAGGAGATTCTAGACCAGACCGGATCGATTGTATATTAGAACCAAATTAAAACCGAATCGATCGGTTCGGTTTTTGTGTCGGTTCAGTTTTTGAATAAATTTATTATTTTTTTAAAATTTTTCTTTACATTAAACGACGTCGTTTTACGAAAAAAAAATAAAACGACATCGTTTAGATAAAAAATATTAAAAAAATAATATTTTCAGTTCAGTTCAGATTTTTTAGATTAAAACCGAAACCGGACCGAAAATTTCAGGTTTTTTATTTTAAAAACTGAAATCGGACCAAATTGCATGAAATACCGGACCGAATCCGTAAATTTCGATCCGGTTCCGGTCCGCTCCAGTTTCAGTCAGTTTTTCTGCCCACCCTTAAATAAAACTTTTTGATGTAGAAAACTTTAATTTTGTTCAGACTATTTATTAGTGACAATGATAGTTGATCTTATAAAATCAAAGTTTCTTGATTTCGTAAGATCATATCATTATTCGTTTGTATATGATGTCTACATTTTTTTGCTACCATTAATTGTTATGGCCTGTCATATATAATTGGCATTAGAATGCGACTAGTAAGTTAGAATTCAAACTATAAGCATTAGTTTTGTTCTAGTTATTCCAATATGAACAACTCGTCTCCGTTTCTTTTCAACATTTTGATCATTTCAACTAATTATTTACATTTTCTTCATTATGACTGTGTATAATGACTTCTCTATTTTAAATATTCGGTAAATCAATATTTGCGAGCTTTATTCATGGGTGCAATTATATGCTATTAATTAATTTCAAATTTTTTCTATTTAAAATAATTAGAAAAATCATTAGTCGTGCTTCATGATGCATTGGAGGGAGATTCTAGACCAGACCGGATCGATTGTATAATAGAACCAAATTAAAATCGTATCGATCGGTTCGGTTTTTGGGTCGGTTCAGTTTTTGAATAAATTTATTATTTTTTTAAAATTTTTCTTTTCATTAAACGACGTCGTTTTACGGAAAAAAAAAATAAAACGACCTCGTTTAGATGAAAAATATTAAAAAAATAATATTTTCAGTTCGATTCAGATTTTTTAGATTAAAACCGAAACCGGACCGAAAATTTCAGGTCTTTTATTTTAATAACTGAAATCGGACCAAATTGCATGAAATATCGGACCGAATCGTAAATTTTGATCCGGTTCCGTTCCGCTCCAGTTTCGGTCAGTTTTTCTGCCCACCCTTAAGTAAAACTTTTTGATGTAGAAAACTTTAATTTTGTTCAGAATATTTATCAGTGACAATGATAGTTGATCTTATAAAATCAAAATTTTTTGATTTCATAAGATCATATCATTATTCGTTTGTATATGATGTTTACATTTTTTTGCTACAATTAATTGTTATGAGTTGTCATATATAATTGGCATTAGAATGCGACTGGTAAGTTAGAATTCAAAACATAAACAGTAGTTTCATTCTAATTATTCCAATATGAACAACTCGACCCCGTTTCTTTTCAACATTTTAATCATTTCAACTAATTATTTACATTTTCTTCATTATGACTGTGTATAATGACTTCTCTATTTTAAATATTCGGTAAATCAATATTTGCGAGCTTTATTCATGGGTGCAATTATATGCTATTAATTAATTTCAAATTTTTTCTATTTATAATAATTAGAAAAATCATTAGTCGTGCTTCATGATGAATTGGAGGGAGATTCTCGACCAGACCGGATCGATTGTATATTAGAACCAAATTAAAACCGAATCGATCGTATATTAGAACCAAATTAAAACCGAATCGATCGGTTTGGTTTTTGGGTCGGTTTAGTTTTTGAATAAATTTATTACTTTTTTAAAATTTTTTTACATTAAACGACGTCGTTTTACGAAAAAAAATAAAACGACCTCGTTTAGATGAAAAATATTAAAAATATAATATTTTCAGTTCGGTTCAGATTTTTTAGATTAAAACCGAAACCGGACCGAAAATTTCAGGTTTTTTATTTTAATAATTGAAATCGGACCAAATTGCATGAAATATCGGACCGAATCCGTAAATTTTGATCCGGTTCCGGTCCGCTTCAGTTTCGGTCAGTTTTTCTGCCCATCCTTAAATAAAACTTTTTGATGCAGAAAACTTTAATTTTGTTCAGACTATTTATTAGTGACAATGATAGTTGATCTTGCAAAATCAAAATTTCTTGATTTCGTAAGATTATATCATTATTCGTTTGTATATGATGTGTACATTATTTTGCTACCATTAATTGTTATTGCCTGTCATATATAATTGGCATTAGAATGCGACTGGTAAGTTAGAATTCAAATCATAAGCATTAGTCTTGTTCTAGTTATTCCAATATGAACAACTCGTCCCCGTTTCTTTTCAACATTTTGATCATTTCAACTAATTATTTACATTTTCTTCATTATGACTGTGTATAATGCCTTCTCTATTTTAAATATTCGGTAAATCAATATTTGCGAGATTTATTCATGGGTGGAATTATATGCTATTAATTAATTTCAAATTTTTTCTATTTAAAATAATTAGAAAAATCATTAGTCGTGCTTCATGATGAATTGGAGGGAGATTCTACACCAGACCGGATCGATTATATATTAGAACCAAATTAAAATCGGATCGATCGGTTCGGTTTTTGGGTCGGTTCAGTTTTTGAATAAATTTATTATTTTTTTAAAATTTTTCTTTACATTAAACGACGTCGTTTTACGAAAAAAAAATAAAACGACCTCGTTTAGATGAAAAATATTAAAAAAATAATATTTTCAGTTCGATTCAGATTTTTTAGATTAAAACCGAAACCGGACCGAAAATTTCAGGTCTTTTATTTTAATAACTGAAATCGGACCAAATTGCATGAAATATCGGACCGAATCCGTAAATTTTGATCTGGTTCCGGTCCGCTTCAGTTTCGGTCAGTTTTTCTGCCCACCTTTAAGTAAAACTTTTTGATGTAGAAAATTGAATTTTGTTCAGAATATTTATCAGTGACAATGATACTTGATCTTACAAAATCAAAGTTTCTTGATTTCGTAAGATCATATCATTATTCGTTTGTATATGATGTCTACATTTTTTTGCTACCATTAATTGTTATGGCCTGTCATATATAATTGGCATTAGAATGCGACTAGTAAGTTAGAATTCAAACCATAAGCATTAGTTTTGTTCTAGTTATTCCAATATGAACAACTCGTCTCCGTTTCTTTTCAACATTTTGATCATTTCAACTAATTATTTACATTTTCTTCATTATGACTGTGTATAATGACTTCTCTATTTTAAATATTCGGTAAATCAATATTTGCGAGCTTTATTCATGGGTGCAATTATATGCTATTAATTAATTTCAAATTTTTTCTATTTAAAATAATTAGAAAAATCATTAGTCGTGCTTCATGATGCATTGGAGGGAGATTTTAGACCAGACCGGATCGATTGTATAATAGAACCAAATTAAAATCGTATCGATCGGTTCGGTTTTTGGGTCGGTTCAGTTTTTGAATAAATTTATTATTTTTTTAAAATTTTTCTTTTCATTAAATGACGTCGTTTTACGGAAAAAAAATAAAACGACCTCGTTTAGATGAAAAATATTAAAAAAATAATATTTTCAGTTTGCTTCAGATTTTTTAGATTAAAATCGAAACCGAACCGAAAATTTCAGGTTTTTTATTTTAAAAATCGAAATCGGACCAAATTGCATGAAATACCGGATCGAACCCGTAAATTTTGATCCGGTTCCGGTCCGCTCCAGTTTCGGTCAGTTTTTCTGCCCACCCTTAAGTAAAACTTTTTGATGTAGAAAATTTTAATTTTGTTCAGAATATTTATCAGTGACAATGATAGTTGATCTTATAAAATCAAAATTTTTTGATTTCATAAGATCATATCATTATTCGTTTGTATATGATGTTTACATTTTTTTGCTACAATTAATTGTTATGAGTTGTCATATATAATTGGCATTAGAATGCGACTGGTAAGTTAGAATTCAAAACATAAACATTAGTTTTATTCTAATTATTCCAATATGAACAACTCGTCCCCGTTTCTTTTCAACATTTTAATCATTTCAACTAATTATTTACATTTTCTTCATTATGACTGTGTATAATGACTTCTCTATTTTAAATATTCGGTAAATCAATATTTGCGAGCTTTATTCATGGGTGCAATTATATGCTATTAAATAATTTCAAATTTTTTCTATTTATAATAATTAGAAAAATCATTAGTCGTGCTTCATGATGAATTGGAGGGAGATTCTAGACCAGACCGGATCGATTGTATATTAGAACCAAATTAAAACCGAATCGATCGGTTCAGTTTTTGGGTCGGTTCAGTTTTTGAATAAATTTATTATTTTTTTAAAATTTTTCTTTACATTAAACGACGTCGTTTTACGAAAAAAAATAAAACGACCTCGTTTAGATGAAAAATATTAAAAAAATAATATTTTCAGTTCGGTTCAGATTTTTTAGATTAAAACCGAAACCGGACCGAAAATTTCAAGTTTTTTATTTTAATAACTGAAATCGGACCAAATTGCATGAAATATCGGACCGAATCCGTAAATTTTGATCTGGTTCCGGTCCGCTTCAGTTTCGGTCAGTTTTTCTGCCCATCCTTAAATAAAACTTTTTGATTTAGAAAACTTTAATTTTGTTCAGGCTATTTATTAGTGACAATGATAGTTGATCTGACAAAATCAAAATTTCTTGATTTCGTAAGATTATATCATTATTCGTTTGTATATGATGTGTACATTATTTTGCTACCATTAATTGTTATTGCCTGTCATATATAATTGGCATTAGAATGCGACTGGTAAGTTAGAATTCAAATCATAAGCATTAGTCTTGTTCTAGTTATTCCAATATGAACAACTCGTCCCCGTTTCTTTTCAACATTTTGATCATTTCAACTAATTATTTACATTTTCTTCATTATGACTGTGTATAATGACTTCTCTATTTTAAATATTCGGTAAATCAATATTTGCGAGCTTTATTCATGGGTGGAATTATATGCTATTAATTAATTTCAAATTTTTTCTATTTAAAATAATTAGAAAAATCATTAGTCGTGCTTCATGATGAATTGGAGGGAGATTCTACACCAGACCGGATCGATTATATATTAGAACCAAATTAAAACCGGATCGATCGGTTCGGTTTTTGGGTTGGTTCAGTTTTTGAATAAATTTATTATTTTTTTAAAATTTTTTTTACATTAAACGACGTCGTTTTATGAAAAAAAATAAAACGACATCGTTTAGATGAAAAAATAAAAAAAAATAATATTTTCAGTTCGGTTCAGATTTTTTAAATTAAAACCGAAACAATACCGAAAATTTCAGGTTTTTTTATTTTAAAAACTGAAATCGGACCAAATTGCATGAAATACCGGACTGAAACCGTAAATTTTGATCCGGTTCCGGTCTGCTCCAGTTTCGGTCAGTTTTTCTGCCCACCTTTAAGTAAAACTTTTTGATGTAGAAAACTTGAATTTTGTTCAGAATATTTATCAGTGACAATGATCGTTGATCTTACAAAATCAAAGTTTCTTGATTTTGTAAGATCATATCATTATTCGTTTGTATATGATGTTTACAATTTTTTGCTACCATTAATTGTTATGGCTTGTCATATATACAATTGGCATTAGAATACGACTGGTAAGTTAGAATTCAAATCATAAGCATTAGTCTTGTTCTAGTTATTCCAATGTGAACAACTCGTCCCCGTTTCTTTTCAACATTTTGATCATTTCAACTAATTATTTACATTTTCTTCATTATGACTGTGTATAATGACTTCTCTATTTTAAATATTCGGTAAATCAATATTTGCGAGCTTTATTCATGGGTGCAATTATATGCTATTAATTAATTTCAAATTTTTTCTATTTAAAATAATTAGAAAAATCATTAGTCGTGCTTCATGATGAATTGGAGGGAGATTCTAGATCAGACCGGATCGATTGTATATTAGAACCAAATTAAAACCGGTTCGATTGGTTGGATTTTTGGGTTGGTTCAGTTTTTGAATAAATTTATTTTTTTTTTAAAATTTTTCTTTTCATTAAACGACGTTGTTTTACGGAAAAAAAATAAAACGACATCGTTTAGATGAAAAATATTAAAAAAATAATATTTTCAGTTCGGTTCAGATTTTTTAGATTAAAACTGAAACCGGACCGAAAATTTTAGGTTTTTTATTTTAAAAACCGAAATCGAACCAAATTGCATGAAATACCGGACTGAACCCGTAAATTTCGATCCGGTTCCGGTCCGCTTCAGTTTCGGTCAGTTTTTCTGCCCATCCTTAAATAAAACTTTTTGATGTACAAAATTTTAATTTTGTTCAGACTATTTATTAGTGACAATGATAGTTGATCTTACAAAATCAAAGTTTCTTGATTTCGTAAGATCATATCATTATTCGTTTGTATATGATGTCTACATTTTTTTGCTACCATTAATTTTTATGGCTTGTCATATATAATTGGCATTAGAATGCGACCGGTAAATTAGAATTCAAATCATAAGCATTAGTCTTGTTCTAGTTATTCCAATATGAACAACTCGTCCCCGTTTCTTTTCAACATTTTGATCATTTCAACTAATTATTTAAATTTTCTTCATTATGACTGTGTATAATGACTTCTCTATTTTAAATATTCGGTAAATCAATATTTGCGAGCTTTATTCATGGGTGCAATTATATGCTATTAATTAATTTCAAATTTTTTCTATTTAAAATAATTAAAAAAATCATTAGTCGTCCTTCATGATGAATTGAGGGAGATTCTAGACCAGACCGGATCGATTGTATATTAGAACCAAATTAAAATCGGATCGATCGGTTCGGTTTTTGGGTCGGTTCAGTTTTTGAATAAATTTATTTTTTTTTTTAAAATTTTTCTTTACATTAAATGACGTCGTTTTACGAAAAAAAAAATAAAACGACCTCGTTTAGATGAAAAATATTAAAAAAATAATATTTTCAGTTCGGTTCAGATTTTTTAGATTAAAACTGAAACGGACCGAAAATTTCAGGTTTTTTATTTTAAAAACTGAAATTGGATCAAATTGCATGAAATACCGGACTGAACCCGTAAATTTCGATCCGGTTCCGGTCCGCTCCAGTTTCGGTCAGTTTTTCTGCCCACCTTTAAGTAAAACTTTTTGATGTAGAAAACTTGAATTTTGTTCAGAATATTTATCAGTGACAATGATGGTTGATCTTACAAAATCAAAGTTTCTTGATTTCGTAAGATCATATCATTATTCGTTTGTATATGATGTCTACATTTTTTTGCTACCATTAATTTTTATGGCTTGTCATATATAATTGGCATTAGAATGCGACCGGTAAATTAGAATTCAAATCATAAGCATTAGTCTTGTTCTAGTTATTCCAATATGAACAACTCGTCCCCGTTTCTTTTCATCATTTTGATCATTTCAACTAATTATTTACATTTTCTTCATTATGACTGTGTATAATGACTTCTCTATTTTAAATATTCGGTAAATCAATATTTGCGAGCTTTATTCATGGGTGCAATTATATGCTATTAATTAATTTCAAATTTTTTCTATTTAAAATAATTAAAAAAATCATTAGTCGTCCTTCATGATGAATTGGAGGGAGATTCTAGACCAGACCGGATCGATTGTATATTAGAACCAAATTAAAACCGGATCGATCGGTTCGGTTTTTGGGTCGGTTCAGTTTTTGAATAAATTTATTATTTTTTTAAAATTTTTCTTTACATTAAATGACGTCGTTTTACGAAAAAAAATAAAACGACCTCGTTTAGATGAAAAATATTAAAAAAATAATATTTTCAGTTCGGTTCAGATTTTTTAGATTAAAACTGAAACTGGACCGAAAATTTCAGGTTTTTTATTTTAAAAACTGAAATTGGATCAAATTGCATGAAATACCGGACTGAACCCGTAAATTTCGATCCGGTTCCGGTCCGCTCCAGTTTCGGTCAGTTTTTCTGCCCACCTTTAAGTAAAACTTTTTGATGTAGAAAACTTGAATTTTGTTCAGAATATTTATCAGTGACAATGATAGTTGATCTTACAAAATCAAAGTTTCTTGATTTCGTAAGATCATATCATTATTCGTTTGTATATGATGTCTACATTTTTTTGCTACCATTAATTTTTATGGCTTGTCATATATAATTGGCATTAGAATGCGACTGGTAAATTAGAATTCAAATCATAAGCATTAGTCTTGTTCTAGTTATTCCAATATGAACAACTCGTCCCCGTTTCTTTTCAACATTTTGATCATTTCAACTAATTATTTACATTTTCTTCATTATGACTGTGTATAATGACTTCTCTATTTTAAATATTCGGTAAATCAATATTTGCGAGCTTTATTCATGGGTGCAATTATATGCTATTAATTAATTTCAAATTTTTTCTATTTAAAATAATTAAAAAATCATTAGTCGTGCTTCATGATGAATTGGAGGGAGATTCTAGACCAGACCGGATCGATTGTATATTAGAACCAAATTAAAACCGTATCGATCGGTTCGGTTTTTGGGTCGGTTCAGTTTTTGAATAAATTTATTATTTTTTTAAAATTTTTCTTTACATTAAATGACGTCGTTTTACGAAAAAAAAAAATAAAACGACCTCGTTTAGATGAAAAAAATATTAAAAAAATAATATTTTCAGTTCGGTTCAGATTTTTTAGATTAAAACTGAAACTGGACCGAAAATTTCAGGTTTTTTTTATTTTAAAAACTGAAATTGGATCAAATTGCATGAAATACCGGACTGAACCCGTAAATTTCAATCCGGTTCCGGTCCGCTCCAGTTTCGGTCAGTTTTTCTGCCCACCTTTAAGTAAAACTTTTTGATGTAGAAAACTTGAATTTTGTTCAGAATATTTATCAGTGACAATGATAGTTGATCTTACAAAATCAAAGTTTCTTGATTTCGTAAGATCATATCATTATTCGTTTGTATATGATGTCTGCATTTTTTTGCTACCATTAATTGTTATTGCCTGTCATATATAATTGGCATTAGAATGCGACTAGTAACTTAAAATTCAAATCATAAGCATTAGTCTTCTTCTAGTTATTCGAATATGAACAACTCGTCCCCGTTTCTTTTCAACAATTTGATCATTTCAACTAATTATTTACATTTTCTTCATTATGACTGTGTATAATGACTTCTCTATTTTAAATATTCGGTAAATCAATATTTGCGAGCTTTATTCATGGGTGGAATGATGCTATTAATTAATTTCAAATTTTTTCTATTTAAAATAATTAAAAAAATCATTAGTCGTGCTTCATGATGAACTGGAGGGAGATTCTAAACCAGACCGGATCGATTGTATATTAGAACCAAATTAAAACCGAATCGATCGGTTCGGTTTTTGGGTCGGTTCAGTTTTTGAATAAATTTATTATTTTTTTAAAATTTTTCTTTACATTAAACGACGTCGTTTTACGAAAAAAAATAAAACGACCTCGTTTAGATGAAAAATATTAAAAAAATAATATTTTCAGTTCGGTTCAGATTTTTTAGATTAAAACCGAAACCGGACCGAAAATTTCAAGTTTTTTATTTTAATAACTGAAATCGGACCAAATTGCATGAAATATCGGACCGAATCCGTAAATTTTGATCTGGTTCCAGTCCGCTTCAGTTTCGGTCAGTTTTTCTGCCCATCCTTAAATAAAACTTTTTGATTTAGAAAACTTTAATTTTGTTCAGGCTATTTATTAGTGACAATGATAGTTGATCTGACAAAATCAAAATTTCTTGATTTCGTAAGATTATATCATTATTCGTTTGTATATGATGTGTACATTATTTTGCTACCATTAATTGTTATTGCCTGTCATATATAATTGGCATTAGAATGCGACTGGTAAGTTAGAATTCAAATCATAAGCATTAGTCTTGTTCTAGTTATTCCAATATGAACAACTCGTCCCCGTTTCTTTTCAACATTTTGATCATTTCAACTAATTATTTACATTTTCTTCATTATGACTGTGTATAATGACTTCTCTATTTTAAATATTCGGTAAATCAATATTTGCGAGCTTTATTCATGGGCGGAATTATATGCTATTTATTAATTTCAAATTTTTTCTATTTAAAATAATTAGAAAAATCATTAGTCGTGCTTCATGATGAATTGGAGGGAGATTCTACACCAGACCGGATCGATTATATATTAGAACCAAATTAAAACCGGATCGATCGGTTCGATTTTTGGGTTGGTTCAGTTTTTGAATAAATTTATTATTTTTTTAAAATTTTTCTTTACATTAAACGACGTCGTTTTATGAAAAAAAATAAAACGACATCGTTTAGATGAAAAATATTAAAAAAATAATATTTTCAGTTCGGTTCAGATTTTTTAGATTAAAACCGAAACAATACCGAAAATTTCAGGTTTTTTTATTTTAAAAACTGAAATCAGACCAAATTGCATGAAATACCGGACTGAAACCGTAAATTTTGATCCGGTTCCGGTCTGCTCCAGTTTCGGTCAGTTTTTCTGCCCACCTTTAAGTAAAACTTTTTGATGTAGAAAACTTGAATTTTGTTCAGAATATTTATCAGTGACAATGATCGTTGATCTTACAAAATCAAAGTTTCTTGATTTTGTAAGATCATATCATTATTCGTTTGTATATGATGTCTGCATTTTTTTGCTACCATTAATTGTTATTGCCTGTCATATATAATTGGCATTAGAATGCGACTAGTAACTTAAAATTCAAATCATAAGCATTAGTCTTCTTCTAGTTATTCGAATATGAACAACTCGTCCCCGTTTCTTTTCAACAATTTGATCATTTCAACTAATTATTTACATTTTCTTCATTATGACTGTGTATAATGACTTCTCTATTTTAAATATTCGGTAAATCAATATTTGCGAGCTTTATTCATGGGTGGAATGATGCTATTAATTAATTTCAAATTTTTTCTATTTAAAATAATTAAAAAAATCATTAGTCGTGCTTCATGATGAACTGGAGGGAGATTCTAAACCAGACCGGATCGATTGTATATTAGAATCAAATTAAAGCCGAATCGATCGGTTCGGTTTTTGGGTCGGTTCAGTTTTTGAATAAATTTATTATTTTTTTAAAATTTTTCTTTTCATTAAACGACGTCGTTTTACGAAAAAAAAATAAAACGACATCGTTTAGATGAAAAATATTAAAAAAATAATATTTTCAGTCCGGTTCAGATTTTTTAGATGAAAACTGAAACCGGATCGATAATTTCAGGTTTTTTGTTTTAAAAACTGAAATCGGACCAAATTGCATGAAATACCAGACTGAACCGGTAAATTTCGATCCGGTTCCGGTCCGCTGCAGTTTCGGTCAATTTTTCTGCCCACCCTTAAGTAAAACTTTTTGATGTAGAAAATTTTAATTTTGTTTAGAATATTTATCAGTGACAATGATAGTTGATCTTACAAAATCAAAATTTTTTGATTTCGTAAGATCATATCATTATTCGTTTGTATATGATGTTTACATTTTTTTGCTACCATTAGTTGTTATAGCTTGACATATATAATTGGCATTAGAATGCGACTGGTAAGTTAGAATTCAAAACATAAACATTAGTCTTGTTCTAATTATTCCACTATAAACAACTCGTCCCCGTTTATTTTCAACATTTTGATCATTTCAACTAATTATTTACATTTTCTTCATTATGACTGTGTATAATGACTTCTTTATTTTAAATATTCGGTAAATCAATATTTGCGAGCTTTATTCATGGGTGGAATTATATGCTATTAATTAATTTCAAATTTTTTCTATTGAAAATAATTAAAAAAATCATTAGTTGTGCTTCATGATGAACTGGAGGGAGATTCTAAACCAGACCGGATCGATTGTATATTAGAACCAAATTAAAACCGGATCGATCGGTTCGGTTTTTGGGTCGGTTCAGTTTTTGAATAAATTTATTATTTTTTTAAAATTTTTCTTTTCATTAAACAACGTCGTTTTACAAAAAAAAAATAAAACGACATCGTTTAGATGAAAAATATTAAAAAAATAATATTTTCAGTTCGGTTCAGATTTTTTAAATTAAAACCGAAACCAGACCGAAAATTTCAGGTTTTTTATTTTAAAAACTGAAAGCGGACCAAATTGGATGAAATACCGGACCGAATCCGTAAATTTTGATCCAGTTCCGGTCCGCTCCAGTTTCGGCCAGTTTTTCTGCCCATCCTTAAATAAAACTTTTTGATGTAGAAAATTTTAATTTTGTTCAGACTATTTATTAGTGACAATGATAGTTGATCTTAGAAAATCAAAGTTTCTTGATTTTGTAAGATCATATCATTATTCGTTTGTATATGATGTCTACATTTTTTTGCTACCATTAATTGTTATGGCTTGTCATATATAATTGGCATTAGAATGCGACTGGTAAGTTAGAATTTAAAACATAAGCATTAGTCGTGTTCTAGTTATTCCAATATGAACAACTCGTCCCCGTTTCTTTTCAACTTTTTGATCATTTTAACTAATTATTTACATTTTCTTCATTATGACTGTGTATAATGACTTCCCTATTTTAAATATTCGGTAAATCAATATTCGTGAGTTTTATTCATGGGTGAAATTATATGCTATTAATTAATTTCAAATTTTTTCTATTTAAAATAATTAGAAAAATCGTTAGTCGTGCTTCATGATGAATTAAAGATTTACAAATAATCTTTGCAATATCCAGTTACCCATATAAATCGATTGATTTAAATACATTGTATATTAGTTAATAAATTAATATATGTAATTAACAAATATAAAATAAATATTAATCATGCATACTAAAATTATTCCTATAGGTTAAAAAGTTATGAAAAAATGAAGTACATTCAGATTAGAAGTCAAAAGAAACCGCAGATTTCAAAATAAGTTCCAAAAATAAGAAAAATAAAAAAAAATCCTTAGAATCACGCTTTTGGGAACAAAAATTGTTCACTGAGGCAGTAAATAATATATAACATCCTCCAGATGATTATAATTAAGACATTTAAACATGATTAAGACATTTGATTTGAACATCATCAATTATTCCAACATATTATATGAGCCCGGTTTCTTGGTCATACATCAATTATATCTACTAAATTGATTATTGAATTAGGGATTAAAATGTGAGCTCAATTGATCGTATATTAATTTTTTTTTATGTTAGGCAAAAGAGATTGTGAGATTGTCGGTCCAACATATTATAACCCAACAACTCTTTTCAAATAAAATACATTAATTTTCTATTATTCCCTCAATAATTAATTCAAGTCAACCTGCATTTTCAAAAAGCTTGTAATCTTGGTGAGTTCATTGGCCAATCTACCGTTACCATATATAGGATCATTAACTTAATAACATAATTTTATTTTATTATAATCGTAGATTAAAATTTAACACTTAAATCCCAAAGCAACTCGCAGATAAAAAATAGCAATGATCAATACAAGTAAAATGCAGCAGCCTAAAGATAAACAGTTAGTACTTGGCTGATTTAAGGAAAATTGTCGAACGAATGTGACAACATGCTTTGAAAATGAGTGTATTCGGAGTAATATGATTTTTTTTTTTAATTTCTTGTGCACCATCAAGGTACTGAGATAGACAAAGAACAATTAAAGTACGAGCAATTACTGAAGCTCCTCCGCTAAAAAACAAAAAGGAACTGTAAAGATTGATTGGCCACATTAATTTTTTTCGCCGATTTTTCTCAAGTCTGGCAAGAAAACTTCCTTTAATCTTTTGATACCATTTGCTAGAAGTTCTAACGCCAACATAAAACAATGGGAAATTTATAATTGAAAATTATATCCTTACATTTTGTACAATGGAGAATCTCATTGAAAACCAGCCCTATTAGCTGACAAAAGTGACAATAGTTGGCCCACAGCCAGACAAGTCTATCTTTTAGTAACAAGATTGAGATATCTAATAAACCTAAATTTTCTATTTTCTTATGCAAGTTCCTTCTATCAAATTTTGTTAAAAATTCGTATATAGAATAGATATTTTAATTGTTTATTATAGATGATCATCATTCACCAGACATCTATATACGCAAACTTATGGGTTAATGTGAACACAGCCGTTGTAATTATTATGATTTAATACGTTAATAATTAGCAATTGTAATAATTATAATTATAAGTAGTTAACCTCTGATTAATATCGTATCACATGTCATGCATACAATTTATGATGCAATTTGATTAATTTTGTAATTTTCACAAGAGTAAACATATGTATAAACCACATCAATATAGCTAAGGTTGACATCAAATTTCAAAATGATAAAACCTAATTTGCTCTATTTTTCGATGTAATAGTTGTGAAATCGAGACCAATCCATATCATTAATGAATAGACCAAGTTACTTTGAGTAAATTTAAGGTGATTGGACCCCTTCTCTTTTCCCTATTCTAAATGAATGATTTAAGATAAACTCTTCGAAGTACAACATTGTATGACTCCTTTTCTAGGGGTAAATATCTTGAAACTACACTATTATACTCTTGAAATCAAACTTGTAAAAAAATTATTTGTTTTCTAATTTATGAAGATAAAATTATTAATTTTATTGACAAATGCTTAGCTTAATGAAATTTAACATTATAAATTGGTAGATGATGAAGAAATTAGTAGTGCACTTTTATTACCTATCGTTTGGAGTTAATTTTAGAAGATTGTCAAATTTTTAATGGGTATAATTAGGTGAATAATTATATAAATATGAGTAGTGATTATAGGAGGGAGTGGATCAATTGAAAGAAATTTTAATAACGTTAATAGTGACATTTTAAACAGAGTTCAACAACAAAGAATAAAAATGTTTTTATTATAAATTCAAAGAAATACAAATATCATTAATTCAAAAGCTTTCACTGTTTCACACCTACAACTAGAAAAAGGGATAAAGAGAGCTGTTTTACCATTTTTGGCAACATTCATGAGTTGCTTCATCACCAAGTTCAATAGTCCCTTATTCAGCTTCCATGTGGTTTTCATAATTTAAAGCTACCCTTGCATCTATATAATAATATATATTATTTATTTCCCACACTAATTATCATTTTTTTTCCTTACACTATTTATTTTGCTTGATAGAGTCATCTTCTAGTTCAACCAAAACAAAAAAACAGTTCCACTTTTATTTCTTGACTTGTAAATTTCTTTTTTTTATGTTGAACGAAATTTTAAATTTTCATAACTATTAATATATCAAAAAACATTTTTCTAAGGATGTGTAATGTAACATATGTTTCTTCTTTTGGACCTTCAAACTTTGAAGGCACTTGGACAATTGGGACAGTTAGTGCGCATCTTTTAGGTATAATTTGGTCAACTTGATCAATACAGTACAAGTACTAGTTCGTTTTGCTTCTGCCTTTCAATAAAAGGAACATAGGGCCCAATCCACATTATAATATTAGACAATGACTTCATTCTTAACCTTCAAAGTTCAAACAAAAATTTCATCTCACTATAAAATCCTTTTTATGTACAAAGATTTATACGACAAGACTGCCTATTATCTAATGATATTTTCGTTTGTAATGATAAGGTAATTTACATTAAATATTATTATTTTTATGCCCAGTGTTGATTACTACTTTAAAAATTCAATCATCTACTAATTCGAAGCTATATAAACATCAACAAAATCGTTTGTATATCCATATATTGAGTTGTAAATAATTTTATATCTTAAATGATTATTGTAAATTTTTTGTTTTAGTAATTTATATTTATTATTAGATAATAAAACTTTTACAATTTTATATGTATCGATTGGAGAACAAAATATAATATATATATAATAAATAATCTTAAAAATTGTGAATATTGTTGTTATATTATTTGAAATAATAAATTTGTAATGTGTGGCATTACTCAATGAATAACTTTATCATTACATATTTATTTACCTAAATTTGAAAATTTTTCACCATATATGTATCAATTGAAGAACAAAATAAGTTGTCTAACAAAGAAAAAAATTAATTAAAAGAAGCCAACTAATCTTCTCATGTGAATTGAGAAATAGTGGTATTTTTGGATAATGCTATGATTTTAAGCTGACGTGAAAGTTTGACAACTAAACTCTCACATCAATTAATGCATGGGATTAAAATGTAGGGTGGTGTATAATGAATGATTATAGAGGTTGGTTCGGTTACATTCATAATGAAAAGCCATTTTAAATAATTAACTTTGGGGATATTGTAATTTACTCTTGACTTTTAAAAAAAGTTAATATAATTTTTGAGTTTTTGAGTTTTTGAGAGAGGTAAAATAACCCTAAATTTCAGAGAAAGTCAAAATATTCTCTTGAATTACTATTTATATCTTAATTTGAGTATTTTACCTTCTACTACTAAAAATATTTAAAATAATTATACTTTTTTTTTATTTTTTATTTTATAATAACTAATATAATCTTATTCTGCTATTTAAATTTAAAAGTTATAATAATATTTTGACCCTTAATTATTTGTCCTTTCCAAATTTATTGTCAAATTTATATAATATTTAATTATATATTTTCCAAAATATATCATATTGTAAAATAATTTAATTTAAAAATTATGTATAATTAAAATTGTCTATGTATAATGGTGTAAACATTTAAGAAATTTTGATAACAAATTTTATGTTATAAAAAATTCTACAATTAATTATGCATAGTTTTTTAAATAAATTATTTTAATAATAGGATATATTTTAGAAATTGTATATAGTTAGCTATAATTATTTGATTATAAATTTTAAAGGAAAGAAATAATTAAAGGTCAAAATATTGTTATAATTTTTAAATTTAAATGTCACAAGAAGATTATATTGATTATTAAGTAAAAAATAAAAATAATATAATTATTTTATATATTTTTAATAGTAAATGAATAAAATAATCAAATTAAAATATGAAAAATATCTTTAGGAAAGTATGTTGACTTTCTCCAAAACGTAAGGGATCGATATCTTACTTTTTTTAAAATCTAGAGGATATGTTGACTTTTCTCCAAAACCTACGAAGTAAAGCACAATATCCTTTAACATTCTCAGTTATTTTGCTTTTTAATTTACTCTTTATTTATAAACCGTGGTTTCCCTTCTTTCAGCAGTCTCCACCTGAACTCTCTCTGTGCAACATTTTCAATTAACAAAATATCACGATTCTGCCATTGAATAATGTTAACGGTAATTAATTAGTTTCTATTTTTTCTCTTACATACCCATGTTTGTTTCTCAAGAAAAGTTAAAAAAATGAAAATGAAAAGAGAAAGAACATGCATATGGAAGCGCTTTTGTTAATGTGTTTGTTTCCTTTCAGGTTTGCACGAAACGGGTTCTGCTTGGACTCTAAATCTAGCTACCATTGTAGCAAGCAGGACTTTCCAAGTTTGGTTTCCACGTCTTGTGATTTTCAAAATTTTGTTATTGGTTTTTGATGAATTCTATGTGATTTACCTAGCTAGTGCTGGGTGTTGACCCTTACTTAGCTTCAATTTCATACAAGAAATAGTAAAAGTCTAAGGTAGAAATTTTTAGCGCACATAGAATCTTTTAGGGAGGTGACAGTTTCTGTTTGCTGGATCATTTACTCATTTAATTTTCCATATGAAATGCATTGGCAACGCATGACTAGGACATGCACATCTCGATTGATATTTGGTTTATTTGTCCATATATATAATTGATACAACTTATACATTTATAGTTTATGTCTATGGCATCAATTTTTGGAATATACAAGTATACTTGCAAGAAACGTAATGGATTTACTAGGCTTCCTATCCCTGTAAACATTGAAGAACAAGGGCCAAATACACCTGAGTAAATTTGCTTACAGCATATTGGGTTGTATTATTGTATTTGGCTGATGAAATTCACCCCATGTAGTACTATATCATTTCATTTCTCTGTTTTCTAAACAAAATGACCTGTGGTTTCCATGGTATTTGAAAGCATTTGCTTTACTGATTTTATTGCTTTGTTTAAACGAAAATTTAGTTTCAACAGGCAAATACTTGTGTTAATCACTATAATTAACTTTTTATAATTTCTTTGATTAAACCATAGATTTTCCTGTTCTTTTATTGTGGTATAATTCATGCTAGAAGTAAGCTAGCAAGAGAGTTTTCTTCCTTCTTATTCTTAGAAATTGGTACATATCTTTGATATATAACGTAGATTTATATCGTGTATATGAGAAATAAGCCCCATGGGCAAGACCAAGCTTCCACATCGTCTCTCCACTTGAGCATGCTACGACAAGTCACCGGTAGGTTATATATCTCTGCATATCTTTCATTCATGCAATTGACTCTTTTTCTTTGAAATTAATTATATATATAGAAAGTTATTGACCAATTATTAATTTATGTGAATGATTTCAACAACATGGGTTCGAAACCTAATATTGTAACTGATGAATGATCTACTAATGAAAGTGCATGTTATCGCCAACAAATAATATAGTGATAGGTGAAGTATCGTTCTTATGAGAAGTGTTAATCTAATAAGCACTAAAGATCATTAACTCTAAATTTATTTGAAGAAAATATTGTCATTGGGATGAGAAAGTAAAATAGTCTAAAAAGTAATAAACAAAATGAAATGGAGACCTTTCTTCAAAACCAAACATTAAGAATTCAACAATTGATAACATAATTTCAATATTCATAGGATTTTTCAATTCAAGAAAAAAGTAAGATAAAGGAAGAGATAAAACTATGGTTTGGAGAGCTTTGTTCTTCAAGAAATTATCCTTGCATCATCATCCTTCTCCCATTGCTACTTTTCTCTCAAGAAATCCCCCTTCCAAAAGGGTTTGGTGGCTCAACCATTCTAAAGATATAAACCTAATTTAGAGCTAAATTAGGCTATCCAAGCATGATTCTACGACTTAAATTTAGACAAAAAAACATTATGTTGGAGACCAGGAGGCACAGGGGGCATAAAGGGAGGCAGAAGGGGTGGTGCGGCCGTACCATCAATTCTACCTAGAGTAGAATGCATGGCATGGGTGTGTATGCATGGCTTTCCCTATTTTGAAAACATGGCAAATTGGTCCCTGAACATCTTGCATTTTGGTCCGAATCCCTCTAGACTTCTTTAAATCCTTTTGGACTGTTCAATCCCTTTTTAAGCCAAAGTCATTTGGATGACCAAGTTCTATCATTTCTACAGAATGTAGCTCAGACACATCAAATGTTAACAAAGCTTGAAAAATTATCAAACAATTTGAGTGTAAAAGTAAATTATAAGCACGTATTCTACGCACTTATAAAAAACCCTCAAACTTGAATGTTTGCTTGTCCTCAAGCAAATCAAACCAAACAGAAAAAGCGATAAAGGAATTTAATCTATGATATCTATACTTGAGATTAATTAAACTTTTGAGCATACTCTTGATCAAAATTAAGCCTTATACTTACAATGAGGAAAACTTCAAAATGTAGTCATTTCATCTTAAAGTTCAACTTGAACAACAATTGCCATCCTACTCAAAGGTTCCTCGTGCGTGTGTGAATTGTCTCTTAGAATTGATCATCCTTTAATCTGAATTAGTTTATACAAACAAATAAACTTAAGTTGACTTGTTAGGGAATTTCATAGACTTAATTTTTAATGACACTCTCCACCAATGTAGTAGGACACCACATCTAGGACCCTTATGACTTAATTATGCTTATAATGTCAAGCCAAGGTCAAGGTAGGGAGTTTAGAATTTTAAGTGAGGTTCAAGCACCTTAAATACCTCAACCACCCGAGAACTTTATCTTTAATCCCTTTATTTCCTCTCACAATCAACGCATCTTTATAAATTCCTTTCTTTATTCACCTAACATTTGACAATCCAAAATTGATTTTATGTACAATGGATACATATACCCGCAGACTTATTTATTTACATTTTTTTTTAATTAGCCTTACTCTTACCTTTGACTTGAGTTTTCTATGGTTACTTAGGCATGATACCTAGTTACTTGGTAAGTGTTCGGCTTTATTCTCTCATGCTCCCTCCGTCCTTCCATAATTAGATAGCTTTAAAATGGTTAGAAATATCATGGTCCTAATGCAAGGTGTTGATTTTTATTATTAGGCTAGCTCTTATATGGGTGAAAACAAAAGAAAGGTAATTTCATATTAAAAGGGTTGATCTAAGGATCAATTCATTCAAGGTTGGCTTGACAGGCTCAAACACATCAGCAATAGCCTAATTTATTTCCCTATCGTAGAATTTCACTTCAAGTGACAATCAATTAAGTTCTAGAATTTGATAAAGCCAACCAAGCTTACTTAGTTTGCGTTCGCCTTTTATAAATTTCCAAACAATCCAATACTCGTGACTAAGTGCTCAAAATTTTTGAGAAACCATCAAGTAAAATAAATTTGCCAACAAGTCAAACACAAAGACTAAGACAACATTTGTATTTTTTCATAATTTAGCATTCTCAATCATGATTATGTCATTGGCTTTTCATTCAAATAGAAAAAACTCGCTCAAAGGGAAAAAAAAAAAAAAAACCTGTTCAACTCAAAGGAAAAGGATTGCATTCACAAGGACAAAGAAAAGAAAAGCCTTAAAGGAAACAAAAACCATATTAGCAAAAATGCAAAGACAAACACTACTAAAAACATGTTTATTATTGATTCATAGCCCGGTTTGCAGAGATAAAATGATGACAAATAGCACAGAATATTTACATAAATTATGTTCAAAAAAATTTCAGGCGACTTAACATGATTGATTAACTCGCGAGTGTGGATTGGTCCGGGCATCAAATTTGACTTGCAATATAATGCCTGTTATCAGTCTGGGACTGCCAAAAATTCCATATGCAATTAATAGGAAAATGCTTTCAACTACTCCAAATATGATTCTTAAAGAATATATAAATCCATGAAGATGGATGCCGATGTCAGCTTGCTCTGCTCAGCTCAGAAAATAATATATTACAAGAAAGAATACGACAACAATTTTAAATTAATTAAGAGCAAGTTGTTGTCTGGTGAAACAAAAATAAAATTAACTAAAGAGAGAAAACAAAAACAGTACTATCAGATATGAACATTTGAACTCTATGATAAATGAAGGGTATCTATTATTTGCATATATAATAAGACAGCCTGGCGACTGCATTTCGCTAGTTAGGTGGGTGGTGGAAGACTCCTAGACGGTTTAACAATATAAAATGACTCGCTTCAATTTTATTAATTGATTAAGCACATATCACAATCAGAGATTGATATCGAATTTATGAATATTTTACTTTTCAGTAACCGTTTGTATTGACTATTTGCGGAATTACTTATACGTGTCAAAGAAGTTACCAAGAAACTGAAAATTTTAGAAGAAAACAGCCATGGAGCTTTAATTTTATCGTATATTTACATACAATTATATGCATTTGGTATTAATCAATAAAGATTGCAATCTAGAAGATCGCCACTTTTCTTGGAAATGGAATACTCAAAGTCTAAGTCTATCCCCTCGTGCCACTGAATAACCATTCAACGTGGTCTGTATTTGTCCATACATAGAAAAACTTTTCTGAAATTTGGCAACACATATATTTTCCTCTTGTATTTACAGTAATTATTGCAAACAAAGAAGTCGATTGATTTGGAGTTCTCCAATTGCAAACAAAACAAGTCAATTGCTTAAGAGTTTTACAAGTTATATTTTTTCAAGAGAAAAAACTTTCTTTATATTATATGGGTAGTAATTAAAGAATTTGGGTAAGTTAATTAAAGCAGTTTTGAGTCAGTGCCCATATGTTTAATCTTGTTAACAATAGGAGGGAGTCAGTTTTCTAATTGTAGGGGTTCAAACAAACAATCAAAATCTGCAGGACTAAATCATAAAAAATTTATTCTGTAAGAATCAAATAGTTAAAAAATCGTTTAATTTTTCTAATAAGTTCGTCCGGAATTGCGCGGCTAAGGCTACTTTAGGTCCTAGCTAGCACATTTCCGTCCCTGTGAACAACTATCATATTCTCATACTTTAAAATGGGTTTACGCGTAAGTGGGTTCTCTTTTAATAAAGAACTTAATAAGTTTTCTAAAATACAGAGTAGATATTACAATGTTATATCATATTATATATAAATATATATTATATGTGCACATAATATGATGTTACTAGATGTGATTATTCTATTTCCAACGTATTATAGACTTTCTCATTGTTAACGTATGTCCAAAGACATAAATATTAAACAATAAAATGAAATATAATGACCTGACTGTGCTGATATTTTGGAGATTATACAGTTTAGCTCTTATTTAGAGGCTTTACTATATTCTTGGCTTTTTTTATTATAGGTCACCCAACATTGCTATATAGGAATCGAGTATTTAAATTCATCTAGTGAATTTCATGTTTCTATTTTTTGCGCAGAGTATTGGCATCCTCCATTAGCGGAGTAAGCCACTAAAATTTTGTATTCCCCTAAGATACATGCTAGTGATGAAAATCTACTCATTGTTTGGACTCTAGCAACCTTGAAATACTGGTATCCCACGGGAAGTTCTCCAACTCTTTACCATTTCCTTCCTCATCTAAATTTGGAATGACAAAAAGCTTCACGAAGGTCCAACTCGTAGGATTAGAACTAAATTTTAGGTTAAAAGAAGGATCGAACTAACTACCAGATGACTAGATAAGAGTCTTCGCTTTATAATTGAGTCAAGGATGGGGATGGGCCTCTTTTCCTACTCGTCCCAATTTCCAAAATAAAATTCAAACTTTTTTTAATTAATTACTTAGACATCCATCATATTTAACAAATAATTGTAAAAGTTTTATATTTTTTATTTTACGCAATCAAGTCTTTCAAAAAAATTTATGCCTTTTAATTCAGTCAAAATTAAGTCCATAATTTTTTATAGTTTTCCAGTTTACTCAATTTTAAAATTCTTCAAATTCATTTCTTAATAAAGAAATTTTTTGAAATAATCAACGACTAAAAAAATTGAATAACTTTTAATAATTGGATTGGACCAATGAGTTTTATAATTGTATTGTAAGATTAACAAAAAAATTATAAAAATTTTTATTTTTCTTTTCATATTTCATTTTCTTATTTTCCAAACAAAAGATCTTTCTACAAAATTATCAAAAAATGTTAAACTCTATTATTGATTTAATATACTTTATGTAATTTTTATTCAATTTTATTAAAAATTAGAGATATTTTCGATTGACCATTCTAAATTTGTTTGTATCTTATTGTGATATAATAATTATTTTAATACTATACTGTAACATAGAAAGATGAGAAATATCTCATTGAATTATAAATTTTAAACGTCTATCCAAAAATTTCTAACAGTATAGGGACAAAATCATATTTACACTTAAATAAAATAAAAAAGCGGTAAAATAAACAAAAAAAGAAAAATCCTAAAATCTAATTTTACAAAGAAGCAGTAACAAAAGCCGCCTCCACCGCCACACCACCAAAATTAACTTTGCCACCCGCCTCCCACGCATGCCCATTGCCAATTTCTTTTCACTGCTTTGCCGCCACACTACCCAATTAGCTTTCCACACATGCTCATTGCTGCCACCACACTACCAAATTAGCTTTCCACACATGCTCATTACCAATTTCTTATTGCTGCTCTACCACCACACCACTAAATCAACTATCTATGTAAATTCCTTGTCGCTGCTCTCTATCCTCAGATTTCTTTTTTCCTCTTTATCTAAATTTTTGCTAGCTTTATTTCTCTCTTTGCTGTAACTTTTGTGTTAAAAAGTTAGCTAGCCTTGTGGATTTGATGAATTTTTGGGTAATCTTTTGGAGAATGAGAATAGATTTGGAGAATGTAGAAGTGAGTTTTTTGAAACTTCATGATGGCAGTATGGTGAAGAGTAATGGTTAGCCCAGCTCGACTGATTTAGATGGTGATTGACTGTTATTAGAACTTTTAAAGTCAAACTGATGTTAGTGGAGATTATTGGGGCTCTATTTGGTGAGGATGATTGGGGTAGATAGGAGGTGACTCTTTTGGTGATGATCAATGGAGATGGGTGGGATGGACATTTAAAATGAAGGGCATATTGGTCATTGCCCTTTCACTGTTAAAACTTTTTAAACAAACGTTTAAAGTTTGTAACTCAACGAGACATTTTTTATTTTTTCTGTGCTGCAGTATAGTATTAGACTAATAGTTATATCATAATAAGATGCAGCAAATTTAAACTAATCAACTGAAAATATCCTTAAAAATTAAATCATAATTTATTACAATATTTATTTATTTTTGCTATTTATATAAGTTATAAAAAAATTGAAATAAATGTATTAACCAAATTTGATATTTTATTATAACAGAATTATTATAAACTGTATATTTTATATCGGTTGTCTCAATCAAATTGATATTATTGACAATTACTTTATTTTCATCATTTAGTTTAAGAAAAAAAAATTGATTTTTATTATATTATTTTAATAATATATGAACTAGATATTTCATATATGAAATATTAATTTATTGTTGTTAAAAAGATATAAAAAAATTTAATTTGCATTATAAGTTTTAATGAAAAATTAAAAATTGATGTTACATTTTTTACAAATAAATTATAAAATTGATAATTGTAGGAGTTAATTTTTGTTAAAATTGATAAGTCAATAAATTTAATATTTTTTTAAGATTTACACTAAATTTAGTACTATTAACTATTATAAAATTAAATTGTTAAGCATTTTTATAAATTCCAAATACCTAATTATATATATAGAGAGAGAAACCTTAGATTTGAAAACAAAGTAAACCATCCCCACCACTCCGTTTTCATCTCTTATTCATTGCAGGTGATAATAGCTTTTGCAAACGTGAATTATCATTTTTTTGGCATTGTTTTTGTGATACTTGAAATTTTGATCACTATACTCTATATTTTAGACAATTTTATATTTAATATATATAAAATAATTTTATAATTTAAAATAATTCAGATTTAATAATTATAATTAACCATATATAATTTAAATTATTGACTTATTGTAAACTAATAATCATTATATGTAAAAAATTAAATACATTTTTGGAAACATTTTAAAATTACTTTGTAAAACAAAATAAGGATATTTGTAATCAAATTTATTTGTTAGAATTTAATAATATAATATTGAAATAAATTTATTGTTCTTTCAAATAATTATAAAAGAAAAATAATAGTAATAAAATTATTTTTAAATAATTGTTAAAGATAAAATTATTGTTAGATTATTATTAATAATAATTATAATTATTAAATATGAATTCTTTTAGATTATATATTATTTTATATAAGTAATAATAATTAAAAAATAATGTTTTTAACAATATAAATTAAATATGTTTTCTTAGTTAAATATCTATATTTTTTGAGAGAAAATGTAAGTGATGCAATGGTAACTCAGCCGTTCAACTTTCTCTATGCCTTAGTTCGAATCCATGTAATTGTAATTTACTTTTATTTATGTTCGAAGTCAAACGGGTCAAACCGGGCAAGGGATGGGCCGTTATCATCTCCAGTCAAAACACTCTGGTTTCGATACTTTAATTTTCAAATGCCCAAACCTCTAAATGCAATGAAGCAGTAAAATGTTACTAAAAGCCCTCTTAATCATCTTTACATCACCGTCAAGATTCTTGATACTTGCCTTACCACTCTTGCTAAAGAAGCCTCATCCTTCATCGTCGATTTCACCCTATGGTTGAACTTATTAGCAAACTCCTCATACTACCCTTGGAGATTTGCA
Organism: Azadirachta indica; assembly: GCA_022749755.1. Lineage (NCBI taxonomy): Eukaryota > Viridiplantae > Streptophyta > Magnoliopsida > Sapindales > Meliaceae > Azadirachta > Azadirachta indica. The sequence goes on from CM040453.1 coordinate 8,839,353, forward strand.
ATCTCAATGGTGTTGAACTCGACTTACACTACCAAAGTGCTTATTTTGAGTGGAATGACACCAATAATGCTTTCCAAGCACCCAATTTTTTCTTTCAAATATTCTCCTGACATATTTACACATATAAATGTAAAAGAGAAAATACGATTACGGCCAAGTAACAGAACTCTATACAAAATATCACAGAGTCTTTTTTTTAATGCAGCGCTTTGCGATGCACTAAGCTCTAACTTAGCGAACAATCATATCAATTCCACAGTTTCTCTATTCTCATAAATTTATTATGTACTAAAAAAAAGAAACACATAACGAGCAAGATTACATACGCTATTTTACAAAGGCCCAAACCTTAAACTTTTGTTTATTCCATCAAAGAAACAAGTATACTATACAAGGTTTGTGTGTTAAAAACAACTCACTCTTTCTTACTTTCTAGCTATCTCAAGCTTGTACAATAATCTATTTTTAAGTTTAAGTTCACAACCAACACTGTTAGGCACATAGGGACAAACTTATTATCCATACATTGCCACCTAATGAGTTTACTAATTCTAAAGAGCAACTAAAGCTATATTGTGTCGCTTCCCTTAATTCAAAGAACCACCATGACATTCGATAAAGACTAAGTGCTTCTTACCACCTCAAGAATACCAAGTTTGTCTTGCATGATCTTCAACAAGTACACTTTTCTATGGGTCTTTTCATTCCCCGACCACTATCTAGAGACTGCAGTCTCATACCCTGTGTTTATTTGAATCCTTATAACTCTCTTTCGTCACCTAATATGCTGTCTTGCTACCTCTCTAGTTGTTACCTGCATTTATCCGCTTCCCTCCGAAATACAAAACTGTCAAATAATTTATGGCATTGCCGAACATTGACATTGTCCTTCAAACATCAATCTGTCTTTGATACTTCGCGTGACCCCTCACACTTTTGCCACATGCCCTCACCTTCGATTTATGAGAGCATCATTATTATCTCTATCTCTTTGCGAGATTTTGATTTGGTGAGAAGCCTCGAACTAAGTTTATACGCCCTATGGGAATTAAAGGCCTAAGACTGAGCTTATATATAATTTTTTTCAATAAGGTAATGGAATTATTAAGCATCAGCAATTCAAATATATAATGTTCACATATAGATAAGAAAGGAATATGTTTTTCTCGCGGTCGCCAATTATTCTGCTTTGAGGAATTTTGAAATTCGTATAAAACAAAAAATTAGGGCACACTTCTTTAATTAATTTGCATTTTTATAAAAAAAAAGATATTGTCATTTATCCCAATTAATTATCTCATGTCTTTTATCAATTACATAGTTGGGCTGGGTGGAACAGTAAATTATGCTAAAAATTTAATATTCAATTTAGTAGAATTTAGTTGTAATTTTATAAAACATATATTTGAAAATCTTTTGTACTGAAATGCTAATTCGTAACACTAAGCTCTTAAACTGATTTATTTCTAAGTCATAAAGCAGTTGTATCTTAATTAATTGGCTCATAATTACTTTTAGCAACTTAGGGGAGTGCGTATTAGAGAAAGATCATCTCATTGAGGGCTTGAACAAGGCTACTAATATAATTATCTAAGAGAAAACTAATGTATTTTTAGAATTTCAAATAAGTTATTGTGTCAAAATAAGTGGATCGATTAACATTAATAGAATAATTTTCACTTAGTTAATGCATAGACTTTTACGTACAGATAGTATCAAACTAAGTATAACTAATACTAATTCTCGATAGATTTTTTAATAAAATATTGGTTTTAGGTAGTTTAAAATCAGTTATAGTTACTTGGAGGGTAGCTGATCTGGAAACCAAATTGGCTTATATTGCCAAGCTATATCTGTTAGTTAATGACAGAATTAGTTAAGACTAATTCTGGTTTTTCTTTTTTCTTTTTTTTTTCCATCTGGTCTTTGTAAAGAATGAGTGTTCAAGTTTAATAGCTGAGTGGTATAAATTCAGGAAAGAGTTGGTACAAAGGTGGGTTTCTTGATATTCTCTTGTAGCTTTTAATTCTTTGTTGGTTAATTCAAGTATGAAGAACTGTTGTTGTTCTCTTGACCGTACGTGGATGTAGGCTTAGCCAAACCACGTAAAGTGCATGTGCCTTGTTCGATTGAATGCTTACTTGATTGTGGTTTAGATGATATCTTTGATGATAACAGGTTAAAATATGTTCATTAGAGTTTAAGGTGAATTTTTTTCTAACATAAAATATCAATAGATTATATACGTAATATATAATATAAAAATATTATAATTTTACTATATTGTAATTAACATGATTTCATCTGAAATCAGTAATAGGATTTACTCAATACTGTCTTTCTAGGAGGCGAAAGGCCAAAATATTTTATAAGCTCAAGTTATCGAAGTTTTATTCCAGGATGTTAGTGACGTTGTTGGCTACTTATATCTTATCTGGCTACTTATGTCTTATCATTTCAAATTTATGTGCTAATTGTTGTAAATTATTTCAAAGGTCACTTCATATATACATCATTGAAAAATATATAATTTCGTATTTTATATGCTGTTATTTTTTATTTTTGTATACACATATGATTTAAAGCTTTCTTTAAATATCTGAGAGTAAATATGACAAATTTAAATATTGAGACTATGTTATAACACATTCTATTTAAATCGGGTGTTTTCAAACTTATATTAAACGGTAAGGATTAATAATTTATTTGCTAGAACCGACCACAAGTTCTTTAACTCCATAAATCAAAGCCACCAACATAATAAGTCGGTGTGCCAGTGGTTCTTGATATCGTTCTCTGTCCTGCCTGGTAGTGTTGCTGAAAATTCTAGGCCATGTGACACGGAGAACTAAGAAGAAACAGTATTTTTACCGTTGTAATGTCATTCATGTCCGTATACATAAAATTAGGTTTCTTCTGTGTTGACAGGCTATGAAATTTCAGTATAATTTATCATGTAAGGAAACATATACTTAATTACGATTTCCCATGTCTTCATGCAACTTGATTATGATTTGCTGTTGCTTCTTGACTGAAGTTTCTACGCTTAATATTTGGCCTTAGGTAATTTAACCAACGCAGCCTACAACTCTTCCCAGATCTCAACAAACCTAGAAGAGAAGAGAAGAAACGAAGCCTATAGCTCTTCCCAGATCTCAACAAACCTAGAAGAGAAGAGAAGAGAAGAGAAGAGAAGAGAAAGGATAATGAAGGATTATCCATATTACAATCTTCAAGACTTTACAAAGAGATTATATGGTTGTTTTTCAACCTACAGGTTTTGGCATCTCAGTCCAATTCCAAATGTCGCATCTCAAATTTATGTAACTTATCAATTTCTGGTCTTCTTCAGCACTCCATGCATCCCTTTTCAAATTAAGGCGTCTTAAAAATTTTAAAAATATTTTTAAAAATCTTAATTTAATGTAAAATTACAATTATATTTATATATAATTATAATTATTAAAAAATGTATAATAAATTTCTAAAATTTGATAAAATACAATATATTTATATAAAATAAAATAACAAGTAAATATTATTATCATTATTTTATAGCACAGATGATACAAATATTTATTAATATATTTTTTTGGTTGATATTTTATTTTTATTATTTTATTTATATTTTAAATATATTATTTATGTATATCATTTAAATTACAATATGTTTATAAATATTTATTATAAATATGTTATAAAATAATTTATACATATAATTATTAACAAAATAATATTATTCCTACTTTTATTTAATTTTTAATTGTTATGAATGGATAATTTACTTTTATTTAATTTCTTAAAAAATAATTAAAATAAAATTATCTTATTTATATATTATTAAAATAATATTTTCATTTATTTATTATTGTTTTTACATAAATATATTATATTTTATCAAATTTAAAAAATTTTAAAAGTATTTTTAAAACTACTAAAACTTACGAGGGTATTAAACCAAACTTTAAGGACAAAAAAAGCATTTATCATTAACAAATTAATCATCATTAATTCAAATCTTTTGACTGGTAGGCTGACAATTTCACTTTCGTTAAGATTGTAGATTAAGGGAGAGTTTGTACTTTTGTTTGAATTTTAAATATGATTGAAATTTGAATTTGAATGATATGTTTATTTTTTATTTTAAAACATTTGAAAGTAAGTATTAAGTTATTTGTTTTGATAAAAAATAAAAAGTCTAAAAATTGATATTTTGACATATATACCTTTTTTAAAAATAATATACTTATATTTAAGTAATTTTGATTATATTAGTACAAAAATAAATAAAAAATAAATTATATTAATGTGTATATTATTTATTTACTTGATATATGTTTTTTAAATAAAATTTTAATCGATAATATTAAGATCAATAAAAATAATAAGTCACATTATAATATAGTTGTTATTATGTAAATATACAAATTTATTACAATAATTAAAGTATAAAATAAGTAAAATTAAAAAGACAAGTAGAGGGAATTCATAATAGAAAAAATATACGTTAAAAATAGTTAATTAGAGTTTTAATTTTGTTAGCAAATAACTTAATAAAATAGAGATATTTTTTAAAAATAAAAATATTAAATTATTCAGACATTTAGTCATTCATATTTAAGTCAAAATTTTTAACTTATTTATAATTAGATGTTTTTACTAAACATTCAGATATAAACTAAAAAACAAATAACTTTTGAATATTTGAATAATTATATTCAAATTTCAGTTAGAAAAACAAATAATTCCTAAATCAGATAGCTAATGAGAAATTGCAAAAATTTTGGAAGCTAAGAAGAAACTGCAGAAGCTTTCCAACCCTCTTCCGACTTCAATGGAATGTAGAATTTATCAATATTCCACCGATATATGACTTGAAGTAAAGTGAACGTAAAGTGTTACAAGTGCTAATGCTCGCTTTTTTTGTTTTTTTCAATAAACTCCAACCAAAGCCTAGAACAATATTATTAATGAATAGTTAGAAGAGTACAAAGGGGATAAAAGTCCAAAAGAGACTTGTCCAAACAACAAAAAAAAACTTTGCACCAAACTAGTGCGCAAAAATTGCAAACAAGGAGGCCTAAAAAGAAAAAAGCAGCAAACAATGAACAACCAACGTAGAGGACATGATCAAAGGGAAGCTGACAAGCAATAAGGAAATCTCTTCTCCAAGAAAGATTATTTCATGGTCAATCATGCAGTGAAAGCTTGTAATACAGTTGCACATTCTCTGGCCAAAATGGCTTTGACTCGAACTGATCACATTATTTGGCTGGAAGAACCTCCTTTGAAGATAGTTAACCTTTTGTAATCTTTGTTTGGTTTTATAAGATCTCTCTTTTCCTAAAAAAAAAAAAAAAAAAAAAAAAAATAAAAAAAAAAAAAAAAAAAAAAAAAAAACCTACCAGTGTGCCAAAAACACTAATGCTTGCTTTTCTACTTATTCGAACTAGATTAAAATTTTCAAAGTTATAATATTTCAGTTTTGCTATTTTTCACTCTATACCAAGTATAAGATGATCATCTACTTTTCATCCAGCAAATTCGAACTAGATTTGTACGTAATGCTATATTTGGTCTTAATCTTGGGGACAGAACAATGATACAGTGTTTTGCAAAAGACATACAAACAATGAAGGTTTTTCTTTTTTTTTTTTTTAAAAAAAAAAGCACTAACTTCAGGTTACAATGCTTCAGTCTGGAACAGACTTTAATTGCAACCTGCTGATTCATGAGCTATTGTTTGATGAAATCGTACATCACGTTTAACGTGTAACAAGTCAATTCGAAATGTATTCTCAGCGATAAGAAATAGTATAACACCAATCTAGCCTTAGTTAGGTCTATTCTACATATCATATATGTCTGTCAATAAATGTTACCAATATCAATATCAAATGTAATATATTGGGAATGCTTTCACAACCAGCAAATATTAATTTACATGTGAAGGCGACTGGTTATGACGCCAAGTTGCTTAGCTCAGCTGTGTCAGGCAACCAGATCTAACTGGGAGAAAAGAAAACGAAAGCAAAACTTAAATATATGTCAAGTTGCTTGTTGTGGAGATATAGAAAAATCGAAGACGACAAAATTGAAAACACTACACATGCGTGCATCATGCACATTTACATGCGTTTGAAGTTTTATTATGCTTGGGTTTATCCAATTATGAGAATTCAGGTGTCTGTATACTAGATGAGGAGAAAAAGATATTATATAATATATAATATAGTTGGGGGTGGCTAGCAGCAGACTTCACCTCAGGCACGAATTTAATTATAGAGTAAAAGATGACCCACATCAGGTTTATTAAATGCTAGGTTGACAGAATCATAAGTTTTTGTTGAATTTATTAACATTTCACACTTAGAGCAAGCTTTTTTTGACGACAATTGGCGATGAATATCTGTTGAATTATTGAGATTTTACTTACTAGTTTCAAAGAAGTCACGAAGAAACTGAAACATTTAGTTGTGTGTATATGTATCACATGTTGCTATACAATTAACATATTAATTAAATCGCATGATTAAAACTCATCAATGCAATTGAAAATCGAACATATATCCAAGTCAAAGTCGTCCAATATCCCCTCGTGCCATAATATTGCATGACTTTTCAACATACATGCATGGTAGAAAATAGAACTTGCTGAAGAAGTTTTGTCTTTTATAATCTTCTAATAGGATCAGATGCCTGCATCTTCAATTAATGATGTTACATTGATGTGGGTCGAACAATTAATTAGCTGCCTTAAATCATATCATTAAATGTGTCCTGGACAAATAATTGGGGCAAGTAACATCCATATCCCTGAGTTGTCAGGAACCTACAATTTGTTGTATTATTTTCCTCCGATCGATCTAGGTTTTCTTCAACATAAAGAATATAACATATAATGCTAATTTCAGCACTGCCTACGGTGTAAAGGTCATGGTTTGTTATTCTGGTATTGAGCATATGCTTTTGATAAAAGTTGAATTAAACTGTGGCTTAGAGTGATTCTTTGTTGTTTATGCTTCTTTTATTTGATTCTTCGTTACACTCTCATTTGACTATACATAATCGAGGGCTAAAACACTCTCATGAACTATATTCGTCTACACTTGGAAGATAATTGCCGACTAAATTTAATGGCTAATTTATCGATCTGAGGATGCCAATGACCTAATAGTTGTTCATTTTATTTCCTTCCTTTTTTTTTTTCCGATTTCATTTGCAATTTCTGTGCAAAAGAGCGTGTATGTGTATATATACTTCATTGGAAACTTTTCATTTTTTGCATTGTTTTAACGCATATCTAAAGGGATAAGACTTATTACATTTCCCTTCCTCCTATTTAAAGCTATTAATTTATTCTAAGATTAATCAAAACCAAAAGAAAAAATTTATTAAATCATGAATTGTCATATAACCTATTCTCATTAACCAACATTAACTTCATTAATTTTATTTCTACAATCATAACATGTCACATTATATGTATGTGTAGATATATAAGTCTTTCTCTAAAAATATGTTCATGTTAATTAAATTACTAGTTGTAAGTTTGCAACTGTGAAATAAAATTTCAAAGCTATAATATATTTTAGTCTGCTAAGATTTATTTGTCATCATTGTATTCCTAAAACAACTAGTAAAATTATTCAGTAGAAACTTTCTGATTTACTATTATTATCAAACAAAACAACTTATGAATACATATCTATCTTTTTTTTAACAGTTAAAATTTTCAATCCAAGACTTACAACTTTACAAACAGAAGTATCAAGTCTTGTAACCTTTTGATTTTTCTAAGATGTTGGTTACATAATTACTGACACTCATACATAAGTAGTCCATTCATAAGAACTCAGGCATCCAAATTAAAATTATATTACATTGGGCAAACTTCCAAAGGATTACAATATTAATTTGCTTGCATCACAAACTAAGCCCACAAATCAAAGCCACCGTCATAATAACCGCATGTGTCCTCCAAAAGCTCCATCTGCGATGTCACTACCATAAATTCAGGGCATACGAATGCTACCCCGTAATAATCATCCATGTATAAACTCTCCGATAATCTTTCAAATCCTTCATATGAATGATTGTTCGCTTCTATCATTTGGATTTGGTTAACTTCATGATCAGGATAAGGACTTGAAGGTGAGTTGCAATCATTCATGTTCAATGCTTTCAGAGAATTGGGAAACAAGGGATCAACATTAGGTGGATCATTATTATTGGGTTCAGCAACGGCATTTTCTCTCCTTCGCGAAACAGACGTTGATGGCGTCAGGTTGTTCTTCAAGCGTTTCTTCAAGCGGGTGTGCCAGTGATTTTTTATCTCATTGTCTGTTCTTCTAGGTAGCCTTGCTGCAATTTTACACCATCTGATGCATAGAAGACGAAATGTCAGCATTATTAAAGAACAACACCTTAAAGATAACTGTTAAGCTTGAAACGGATTAATTTTAACTTCAATATTTCAAGTTGTAAATTGACTTGTTAAGTTTAAGTCTAGCATTTCAATTCCAAGTCTAAAATTCATGTTGTAAGTCGTCAGATGTTATTTAAGACATAATTATAGAAAGAGAATTCTAAATTTCCAATAAAATAGCAAACTAGTAGATTCTGGGATCGAAGAATATATTTCACGAATATTTTATTTTTACCATATAATCTAAGTTTTGTCATGATTCTTTAGTGGAAAATAAAGAAGCAAAAGGAAAATAATAATGTTATTATAATGTTAGAAATACATTTTCATACAAAATTGTGGGTAAATTATGATAAATAGTAGCAGTTTTGATTATAATTCTTGTTATATCTTTTTCCTATATCTTAGTCAACGAATCTCGTAAAGATCTTTACTTTACTTTCAAAAAGATCTTTAGCACTCCAGTACCAGTTGACCCAAAAGATTAAACTTTTGGGTTAAGTGGTCATTTAATGTTAGAAGAAAATAATTAGGAATTGTATATAATATGTTTTATTTAATTGATCAAAGTACAATTTGAAAGAAAGAAGTTAGACGATTCCTAGAATTGTAGGGTGAATGCATTGTTTCCTGGAACAAGGAATAAAATAATCACTTTCCTAAATATGGTAGAGAATCATGGAGATTTTGATTAACAAGTTCTTGTCTTTCGTATTATTGTCAATTATTAATTGTTTTACATCGTTAATTGCAGCTTTATGATCATTATTTTTACAAAGCAGCTAAACCAAAATAAACATGAGGACGTTGGAAAGTAATTAGAAGAGAGAAAATTTGTTAAAGTGATGTCAAAGCTTAGACGTTATAGACTACGCAGTTTTACCAAGAATAATTGATGCAGCATCCTGATGAGAGCTAATGAATTAATTAATTATATTTTGTCATGGAAAGAACAAATATTAAAAATATATAGCTAGAGATATGTCTATATATAACTGTAAGTACTTACCGATTTCCCAGTTTCTCATGCAGCTTGATTATGATTTCATCTTCTTCTGGACTGAAGTTTCCACGCTTAATATCTGGCCTAAGGTAATTCAGCCAACGAAGTCTGCAACTCTTCCCAGATCTCAGTAAACCTAGAAGAAGATAAGCAAAGTGTTAATCCTCATGATTGATGTTCTTTCTCTTTTCATTCACAAAGAAGCTTATGTTTGTTTAAGATATACCTGCAGGTTTTGGCATCTCAGTCCAATTCCAAATACCATATCTCTTTATGTAATTTATCAATTTCTGGTCTTCTTCGGCAGTCCATGCTCCTTTTCTCAAAGATGTCTTCCCACAGACTGAAGACTTCGCCATGGATACCTCACTAGGAGAATCTAACTCAGGTCCAAGTCTTTAAACTAAAAGCAGATCGTAGGAAGCCATTTATAGTCCGATCCAACAAAGAAACGCGTTTCCAAGCTCCAAAATTTTTAATGGTTCGACTAGACAACAGGGTCCCATCTAAAACATAAACTAATAAGTGATAAATATTCTTGATTGGTGCTAATCGCGTTTACATTATAAAATTCAATTTTAACAAATTTCTTATTGAAAATATGTTTAAAATTGAGGTTTTATAATTTTTGTTATTTCGTTAAAGCAACAACTATTATGAAATTAAATGAATAATTCTACTAAAAATTAGTAATTACTAAATATTTTAATTATTAAATTTTTAAAATTGAATAAAAGCACTTAGTATCAAATGTACTTTAAATCTTTTCAAAATTGAAGGAAAGATTTGAATTTTGAATATGGTGACCAATAAAGATCAATTAGGTTATTAGACCTATTAGACACCAGCTGTAATAATTGGTATATATCTAAGCTGCATGGTTCAAGTTGGAATGTCTGTATAGATTGATTCTGAGAAAAATTTGATTCCAATGGTATTTAATTACTTAATCATTGAGTCTGGACCGTTATGATTATTATCAGATTACTTCTGATCAAAGATGGAGATTGGTCAATCCTTATCAAGACCCAATACTAAGAATATCTACTTTGATTATTGTGGTTATTGAGATTGTCACAGTTATTGGAGGCCACTGGTAACTGAGCAGCAGGTTAATTAACTCCTAAACTGATCATTCTTTCATCAGTAGCATGTAGCTTTCTAAACTGTTTTACCACTTTCTCTATGTCATGGTTATATAATTAACTATTGTGTTAATAAAACCTCTAGGATTCTTTTTTTCTTACAAATTTTAGGTTTAGATAAATCATATTCAAATTTTACTTTACAGTAGGTATTTACATTTTTATTATTCAGAAAAGTGAATTGAGACACATTATATTAATGGACGATCAAGTAGAAAATAACATGTGTGCACAACTTCATTCGAAAAAGAAAAAAGATCGATACAAATATATGTGGAATGTGGAATCTATCTGATGCATTTGATGTTTTTGAGCTGTTAACCTTCTAATTTTTTTTTGTTTATGGCTCGTCTTTAATCTTCCAACCAAGAAATTTTAGACAGACTTAACACGATTGATGAACTCGTGAGTGTGGATTGGTGGTCCGTACATCAAATTTCGCTTGCAAAATATTTGTCATCAGTCTAGGACTCCGTAAAGAAATTCCTCATGTAATTCATAGAAAATGCCAACTACTCCAAATATGATTCTTGGAGAATATATATATCTATCAAGATGGATGCTGATGTCAGGTTGCTCTGCTCAGCTCAAAAATAAATAATATACTGCAAGATAGAATATGACAACAATTTTAAAATTAAGAGCAAGTTGTTGTCTTGTGAAACAAAAATAAAATTAACTAAAGAGAGAAGACAAAAACAGTACTATCACATATGAGTATTTGATCTTTGATAAATCAAGAGCATCTGTTATTTGCATATATAATAAAACAGCCTGGTGACTGCATTTCGCAATTAAGTGGGTGGTGGAAGACTCCTAGAAAGATTAACAATATAAAATGACTCGCTTCAAATTTATTAATTGATTAAGCACGTGCCAGTTGACTTAATCAAAGATTGTTATCGAATTTATGAGTATTTTACTGTTGAGTAATCATTTTTAATGAATATTTGCGGAATTATTGAGAATTTACTTATAGGTGTCAAAGAAGTTACCAAGAAACTGAAGAATGTAGAAGAAAACATGATAACGACAGCCATCGAGCTTTTATCTTATTATATATTTATATACAACTATATATGTATTTGGCATTAACTAATAAAGCTTGCAATCTAGAAAATTGCCAGTTTTCTTGTCAATGGAATGCTTAAGTCTAAGTCTTTCCCCTCGTGCCATTGAATGACTATTCATTCTCATATGTAGTTGTTAATACATAGTAAAACTTTTCTGGAATTTGGCAATTCAATATATTTTCTTCTCGTATTTACAGTAATAATCACCAAACGAACAAGTCAACTGACAATTGCTTTGGAGCTTTCCAAAGTCTTTTTATTTTTTTAATAAAAAAATCTTAACTTTCTTTATATATATTATATGCTGGCAATTAAAGTATTTGGGTAGGTTAAAGTAGCTAATTTTGATTCGGTGCTCAATATATTTAATGATGTTATGATGACTTGTAATAGTGAACAAGTATTCATGTTTTAATATTTTAAAGTGGCTTAGGCGTAAGGTAAATCAAAATCTGTCTCATAATTATGCTCCCAATATGCTCCCAATAATCTATATTTTCTCGACCGTTTAAAGTAAATTTAACAACAATAACCAACATTTAAGGCAAATTTTTATTAATAACTACTATTAAAAATATTTTTAAAAAATAATTATCTCAAATTTTTTTAGACCAAAATATCTCTGTCTGAATGTATTTGGTGGTTATTTTCTGAAAAGTTTTTATGAGAATATTTTGCTCCAAAATGGTCATTTTTATAATATATTATATATAATGATCATTTAAGAAAATTGATTTTAAATATTACTTACTATTGAAAATTTCCCGTGTTTAAAAGGTATATAAGAAAAAACTAAAGCAGAACAATTAAAATACATAATAGATATCACAATGTTATTATATCATGTCATATACAAATATATATAATGTGTACGCCTAGCATGATGTCGCTAGATGTGATTATACTATATATTTCCAATGGATAAATAGACTCTCTCTCTCATTGTTAACATATGTCCAAAGACATGCACATTAAACAATAAAAATTGAAATTATGACCCTACCCTTGTTCTGAGACTGTAGAGATTATGCTGTCCAACTCTTATCCGAAAGCTTTACTATATTCTTAGTTTTTCTCATATAATTTACTAAACTTTTGGAGATATATATTTGTTAATGATAATTGATTATTTAATCAAGGACATGATTTTTTTTCTTGATTTAAATAATCAATAGTATTATACTTTCTTTCTTTATCATAATTCATTTCTCTTTACATATTTTGATTTCTTTCCTTAAATGTTGCACGTTAATTTGTAATATTTGTTTCTTGTTATATTTTCTTATAACGCCTATATAAAGGCCTTTTTGTACATCAGTTGATTCAAGAAATAAGAATTGATTTCTTCACATGGTATCAGAGCTAAGTTTGATTTAGTTCTCAATTTCGGTTTTCCTTCCGATCATAGTTTTAGAATTCTACACTTCGGCACCGTCAACAGGAGTGCATCAGCACCACCTAACGCAGCCACATGTGTACCTCACGCACCACCTATCACAGCCGCACATGTGATTCACGCACTGCCCCTCCTTCACTGCCATTTGCAGCACCACCAATACCTACAGCTTCAGAATCCGCCGGCCAGTCCATTGGTGACCCCCATTACTCCACACGCGCCGCCATTCATTCACACCAAGAGACCCATTTTTCGTTTCTGTTGTACCACGATCTGGTCAGTTGATAGCAAGTAAGTCGTCATTGCCACCTCCAATCGACTCAGAACGAGCTGGCCATTCTTCTCGTGGTCTCTATTCGTCGTTTCTGATCATCCTCTGTTACAATCAAACTTGGGTCACATCCAAATTGCTGCCCTTTGATTTGCCGTTCACTGGCAAGTGAGTCATCATTGCCATCTCCAATCGACTCAGAATGTGCCGACCATTCTCATCGTGATGTCCATTCGTTGTTTCCGATCATCCTCTGTTATGGTCAAACTCGGGTCAAATCTAAATCCGTCGCCTTTTGATCCGCCGTTCATCGGCGAGTGAGTTGTCATCGCCACCTTCATTTGGCTCATAACCAACCACTCAACTTGTCTGTGAATTCAATTTCCTATTTTTCACAGGTGAACCAAACTCTGAATCAATTTCATTGTTCTTCAATTGGATTGTTTCTGGCAATTTTTTCATCACTGTTTCTCTAAAATCATGGACAAGTCAGATGTATCTCACCTTATTCATATCCAGTTAGATTGAACATAATTATGTACTACGAGCTTAAACAATGTCCAGTTTCCTCGAAAGACGTCGTCTTTGGCGGTATGTCATTGGCCATATTACCGAACCTATCAAAACCGATGATGACACTAATAAATAGTTCACTGACCATTTGAAAAAATGGGATAGTAAAAACCATCAAATTATTACATGGTTCTATAATACTTTTATCCCCTTTATCGATTTACAATTCGGGAGATTTGAGATAGCCAAAGTACTGTGGGACTTCCTTGCTCATCGGTATATTGTCACTGATCTATCACACTAATATCAAATTTTGTGCAACCTTCATCAGATGCGCTAAGAGTCTAGCCAGTCTATCTTTAATTTTCACTCACAAATGCAGTTTTTATGGGACCAACTATCACTTTTAGAACTTAAATGGACAACCTCTAAGGATACTATCAAGATTTGCCACTTATAAGGATCAACAAAGGTAATGATGTTTCTTATGGCCTTACGAGATACTTTTGAGCCTACTAGAGCTTCCCTTCTTCATAAAAAACCTTTGCCTACGCTTGACAAAGCTATTGATATGCTTGTCTCCGAAGAAATTCAGCTTGCTCCTCTACAACCACCTCGACCTGATGCTGCTCTGGCTACAGCTTGAGCTTTTCAGCCTGTCTCTACAGTCAGCTACAACTATTGCCATAAGACTGGTCATTAGATACTCAATTGTCCCATCAGGAGATGCAAAGTTTTCACAAAGTTGGTCCTCAACATTTTGTGCAAGATTGTCTAAACAAAGGAAGACCGGAGCATCCTCCACCACTGTCTACTGCTACTACTGATAACACCAATAACTATCCTACCTCGTCATCCTTTACCATCAATGATCTTGCATCTCTCATTTAGCAACTTTTGCAAAAGTATAATAATCCTCCCATTTCAGCTTCTTCAATTCCCTCAAGTAATCTTCTTGGTACTTCGACTCTGCGTGTTGTAATTATATGACTGCTAACTCTACTCTTTTCTTTTCTAAATCTCCTGTTCAATATTTTCCTACCATTCAAACAACAAATGGATCTACTATGCATGTTTGTCACTTAGGCCAAATCACCTTGTCTAATTTCTCTTTACCTGACACTTTCTTGATTCCCCATTTTACTCTCAATCTTTTATCTGTTGGTCAATTATGTGATATTGGTCTTCAAATTTTTTTCATTGTTTCTAGTTGTTGTGTGTAGGATCCGAAGGCAGGTTAGATGCTTGGGATAGGGCATAAAGTTGGATGTTTGTTGGAGCTCATCAATCTTCATCTTCCATCCACATGTTACTTTAGTCCTTTGCCTATGTTGCCTTTACAACTTCTGCCTCTTCCCTTGAGTCTTTGGCACTCCCGCCTAAGGCATATCTCACTCGGTGGTCTTCGTTTACTAGCTTCTAGTGGTATTCTGGGTACTATATCCCACGATCAAATAGATTATGTCTCTTGTCATTTAGCAAAATATACTGCTTTATCTTTTAATAATAATAACTCTATTTTTACTTCTCCATTTGATCTCATCCATTTTGATATTTAAGGGCCTTTCCCTAATGCAACTATAGGCAGGACTAAGCATTTTGTTATTTTTATTGATGATTATTCACGCTATACTTGGATATATCTTATAAAGCACAGATCAGAGTTATCTAAAATCTATCGTGATTTTGTTCAAATGATTCAGACACAATTTTTTTGTTTTATTAAAATTTTTCGTATCGGTAATGCTATAGAATATAGGGATTCCGAGTTTCCAACTCTCTTGCAAACCAATGAGACTCTTTGTCAGCGTTCATTTCCTAACACATCTCAATAAAATGATTAGGCTAAACACAAACACAGACATATCCTTGAAATTATTCGTGCTCTTCTCATTTTTACTTCTTATCCAGACTATTTTAGGGAGAAGCTACTCTTACAGCTACTTACATTATTAATCGTCTACCTTCCTCAGTAATTGGTAATCAATCCCCCTATAAGCGATTATATAGGACTTCTCCTAACTATAATCTTCTTAAATTTTTTGGTTGTATCTGTTTTATCCTTCTCCAGCCTCATAAGTATACCAAATTAGAACTTCGAGCTCGTTTATATTGTTTTCTAAGATATGGCATTGAATACAAAGGTTATAGGTGTTGGGATCCTGTGTCCAATTGACTCCGTATATTTAGACATGTAGTCTTCTAGGATCATAAAATGTTCTCCTCTATTTCCAGTTTTCATTCTGAGTCTAATCTTACTCCCTTCTTTACTCATGATTTTATAAATTTATTTGCTGATGACACTACTACAGGTAATTCATATGAGTCCTTAATAGATGTGTCCACTACATCATTATCTACTCCTAAGTTGACAACCTCGCCTTTCAGGTCCATATCTGACACCTCTCTTTTCCCTCTGTCTTCCTCCTCTGATCTTTCTCCTCTACCTCGTTAATCTAGTTAGGTAAAACAACTTCCTATTAGACTTCGAGACTATCACTGCTTTTCTATTACTCTTTTTTAATATGAGCCTCAATCTTATTCCAAGGCCAGTTCTAATCCTATTTGTTAGCAAGCAATGGCAGAAGAATTATAGGCTTTTGAAAAATCACAAACAGGGGACCTGGTTGATCTCCTACCTCAAAAATCAACAATTGGCTGCAAATGGGTTTACAAAATCAAGATTAAAGCTGATGGCTCTATTGAACAATATAAAGCCGGACTAGTTGTTAAGGGATTCAATCAAGAGTATGGCATTGACTATGAAGAAACATTTGCTCCTATTGCTCGTATGACCTTTGTACGAAATCTTTTGGCAGTAGCTACTATATGCCGATGGACACTGTCTCAAACGGATGTTAAAAATGCCTTCCTCAATGGTGATCTCACTGAAGATATTTATATGAAACCTCCTCCAAGATATTTCCATCCATCACACAAAGTTTGTAAACTTCGTGTTGCCTTATATGGTCTCAAACAGGCTCCTCCAACTTGGTTTGCTAAGTTTAACACTATCATTCAACAACTTAGTTTTCGTTCCAGCTCTTATGATATCGCTCTCTTTATTCGCAACACCGATCATAACTGTATTCTTCTCTTACTTCATGTGGATGATATGATCATTACTGGTGATGATGTTAATGGAATATCTACTCTCAAGGCCTCTCATCAACAACATTTTGAGATGAAAGATCTTGATCATCTTAACTATTTTCTTGATTTAGAGGTACTTTCTGACTCTGATGGCTACTATCTTTCTTAGGCCAGTATGCATCAGATCTTCTTGCTCAAGCTGATTTGACTGACAGTAAAATCGCCTCTACTCCACTAGAGCCTAATGCCAAACTCACACTCCTTGACGGGGTTCCACTTGAAGATGCCACCCTCTATAGATAACTGGTTGGTAGTTTAGTTTATCTTAACGATTACATGACCTGATATCTCTCATGCTGTTCATATTGTCAGTCAGTATATGTTTGCTTACTCCTCTCCTCATTATGCGATTGTCCTTCACATTCTTCGCTACATAAAGGGCACTCTGTTTCATGAGCTTCATTTTCTTGCTCATTCATCTCTAGAATTATGTGGCCTTTCTAATGCAGACTAGGCTGGTGATTCTATTGACTGACACTTTATCACCGGTCTTTGCATTTTTTTGAGTGATTCTCTTATTTCTTGGCGTTGTAAAAAGCAGATTGTTGTTGCCCGATCTAGTACAAAGGCAGAATACTATGCTCTTGCAGATACTGCTTGAGATTACTTGGCTTCGTTGGCTTCTCAATGATATGGGTGTTCATCACTTTGGTCCAACTACTCTTGTATGTGATAATAGTAGTGCTCTTCAGATTGCTCACAATGATATCTTCCATGAGCACACCAAACATATTGACGTTGACTGTCATTTCATTCATCGGCATATCACTCAAGGCACTGTTACTCTTCATTCGATCTCCTCTTCAGACCAACTAGTAGATATATTCACCAAAAGTCATCATCCTGATCGTTTTCAAGATCTAGCGTCCAAACTCAAGATAACTTCTATTAAACTATCTTAAATTATCTTAAATTTGAGGGGAGCTAATAATAATAATTGATTATTTAATCAAGGACATTATTTTTTTGCTTGATTTAAATAATCAATATTATTATGCTTTTCTTTTTTATCATGATTCATTTTTTTTATATATTTTAATTTCTTTTCTTAAATATTGTACATTAATATGTAATATTTGTTTCTTTTTATATTATCTTGTAAAGTCTATAAAAAGACCCCTTTTTACATCAATTAATTCAAGAAATAAGAATTGATTTCTCCGATAGATGTGATTATACTATATATTTCCATTGGATAATAGACTTTCTCTCTGACTGTTAACATATGTCCAAAGACATGTACATTAATCAATAAAAATTGAAATTATGACTCTATCCTTGTTATGAGAATGTAGAGATTATGCTGTCCAGCTCTTATCCGAAAGCTTTACTATGTTCTTAGTTTTTCTCATATAATTTACTAAACTTTTGGAGATATATATTGATTTATTTTTTATTATATTTTTATTTATTAATTATCATTTTATAAGTATATATTTACTTTAATAAAGCTGATATCAAAAGAAAAAAAGTCCCCTTCTGATATTCTTATAACATCATTCTATCTCTTCGAAGTTTTTGGCTGTTACTTTTGCTATTGAAATGCCTCTAGATTGAGGGGTTCCTCAATGTCACTATATCATGTACTAATTTCTCTCTAACTTTTAGATAATTCCTTATACTCTTTTTATTCTTATCTTTCTGAATAATATATCTCTGTAGATACTTTTGCTCCTAAAATTCAGTAAAAACTTATTGAAAGAATTTAAATTGTTACACATTTCTCAAAAGCTTTTAATTAATTATAAAAATTGCATATATTAGTTACTTATATATGCCCTTGAGGACACGATTTATCACAAGTCCTAACAAAATTATTATGTTGTACAAAATGGGAGGGTAGGTTTTAATCATACAAATACAAATAATATCATATTCCTTAAGAGTGTTTGTATTCTTAATTTTAGACTACCAATGTAGTATAGTATCCAAATTAGAATTTTCTTATCAATGATATATGTATATTATCCAATTATTTATCATAGATATATGGCAAATCAAAGCTAAATATTATATTTGATACAAACAGCCAATTTGCACAATAAACCATTGCTTTTGTTACATTTGACGGCAAAGCACAAAACTTACACACAAAGAGCAACACTTGGACTAGGACTTACTGAAAAAGTAAATACAGTAACACTTAAACATCTTGAGAAAGAAAACATTTTTCAGACAAGACTTCTTGCATCACCTCAAGCCACCTGACTGAGAAACGAACCGATGACCACAGATGTTATATTAATTGGATTGATCCTTCTGCAGTTTAACCTGACTTCACCATCGCTTCCTGTTAATACTTTCATATTATTGGGTTGGGTTTCCTCCTATTTGGAGATGGCCCAAATTTTCTCTTCAATAGTAACTAAGCCCAATTAACACAAGGACATTTTAGTCTTTTCTCAAGTAAGTTTAGTATTTTTTTGCTGCAACATATATATATGTGAGTTAAGAAGAGAGAGGTGGGTACTATTCATCGTATAGAGAGAGAAAGTACTGTTCATCCCCTAGAGAGAGAAAGTACTGTTCATCATATAGAGAGGCGGCACTGTTCATCGCCTAGAGAGAGAGGCGGTTACTGTTTATCATTTAGAGAGAGGAAGAACAGTAAACTTGGGACAGTTTTGATCAAGTGGCTAATCGGAAATCGATTCGTGGTCTGATTGAACTGAAATTTTACTAGCAGCTTCCTAATTCAGAGAAGTAAATTCTGAACGGTGGAGATCAGATTTAGAGCTCCTTTTTCTCCAAATTTCGTGGTTGAAAGTTAGGCCACCATTATGCTAATGTTTTTTTTTGAACTCTCTCTAATTTCTTTGTGAAACTTGATTGTTGCTCTATTTGTTTGTTTTCCTATTAGGTTCATGCAAGAGGGGATAAGGTAATTATTGTGTTTCCGCAAATTGGTTTATATTAGTTTATCCAACAAAGTGGTATCAGAGCTTTGGTTATATTTGTTTTCTGCCTTGTGTTGAATGATGGAAACTAATACAAGTAGAATGGTTAATTTAAATGGTGCAAATTATCATTTATGGAAGGGAAAGATGGAAGATCTTTTATATGTGAAAGATTATTATTTACCCGTGTTTGAGAACAGAAACCCGATAATAAAATAGATGCACAGTGGAAGTTGCTTCATCATCAGGTGTGTGGGTATATCAGACAATGGGTAGATGACAATATTTTGAATCACATCAGTGGAGAAACAGATGCAAGTTCTTTGTGAAATAAGCTTGAAGAATTGTATGCTAGAAAAACCGGGAACAACAAACTATTTTTGATAAAGCAATGATGAACTTGAAATATCGGGATGGAAAACGCATGACAGATCACTTGAATGTATTTCAGGGAATCATTAATCAGTTGGCTGGAATGAACATCAAATTTGAAGATGAAGTATAAGGGTTATGGCTTTTAGGCACATTAGCGGACTCATGGGAGACATTTAGAATGTCATTATCTAACTTAGCTCCTGATGGTATTATCACCATGGAATTGGCTAAGAAAAGTGTTCTGAATAAAGAGGATAGAAGAAAGTCATAAGGTTCTTCACAGTCAGATATCTTAGTCATAGAAAAGAGGGGGAGGAGTAAGAGTAAAGGTCCGAATAACAAAGATAAAAGTAAAAGCAAGACCAACAAGTTTGCCAATGTTGAATTTTATCATTGTGGTTTAAAAGGGCATATAAAGAAGTATTGTCGACAGCTCAAGCGAGACAACAAGAAGGATAAAGGAAAGGAAAAGAAAAATGATGACAGCAGTGATGATGATAGAGTTGTTGCTGTTACAAATGACTTTCTTAATATGTATGATGATGATGTTGTCAACCTTGTATGCCCTGAGACCAGCTGGGTAATTGATAGTGGTGCCTCCATTCATGCTACATCGCGAAGGGAATTTTTTACATCTTATACATCCGATGATTTTGGAGATGTTAAGATGGGAAATAATGGCTTAGCTAAAGTCATAGGCATGGGAGATGTGTGCTTGGAGACCAATAATGGCACGATGTTACTTCTGAAAAATGTCAAGCATATTCCTGATATTCGTTTGAACTTGATTTCTACAGGTAAACTTGATGATGAGGGTTTCTCCAGCAACTTTAGTGGTGGTAAATGGAAGCTTAGCAAAGGTTCTCTAGTTGTGGCTCGAGGAAAGAAATGTTCTTCATTGTACTTTATGCAAGCAAAGATTGCAGACAGCAGCATCAATACGGTGAAAAATGAAGATACAATTGAGTTATGGCATAGAAGGCTTGGTCACATGAGTGGAAAGGGTTTGAATGTTTTGGCCAAGGAGAATATGCTTTTTTGGTTGAAAAATGAATCTTTGAAGAAATGTGTTCATTGCTTGGCAGGGAAGCAAACTAGGATTACCTTTAAGACATCTCCACCTTTAAGAAAATCAGGTATACTCGAACTAGTACACTCTGATGTTTGTGGCCCTATGAAAACAAAAACTCTTGGTGGTGCTCTCTATTTTGTGACTTTTATAGATGATCATTCAAGGAAGTTGTGGGTTTATACATTAAAGACAAAGGATCAAATACTACATGTGTTCAAACAGTTTCAGGCCTCAGTTGAGAGACAGACTGGGATGAAGTTGAAGTGCATCAGAACTGATAATGGGGGTGAGTATTCTGGACCATTTGATGAGTATTGCAGATAATTAGGAATTCGTCATGAAAAGACACCTCCGAAGACTCCTCAGTTAAATGGGCTAGCTGAGAGGATGAATAGAACACTAATTAAAAGAGTGAGATATTTGCTTTCACAAGCACAATTGCCAGTACCTTTTTGGGGGAGGCTTTGAATACAGTTGTACATGTATTGAATCTTACACCGTGCGTTCCTTTAGACTTTGATGTTCCAGATAAAATTTGGTCAGGAAAGAATGTCGCTTATGATTATTTGCGTGTCTTTGGATGTAAAACATTTGTGCATATTCCCAAAGATGAGAGGTCTAAACTTGATGTTAAGACAAGACAGTGTGTATTTCTCGGTTATGGTCAAATGAGTTTGGCTACAGGTTTTATGATCCAGTGCAAAAGAAACTTGTAAAAAGTCGGGATACTATATTTATGGAAGACCAAACTATACAAGATATTGAGAAGTCAAAAGAAGCAATGCCTCAGTTTAATGATGCGTTGATAGACTTGGATCTAGTTCTTCCTACACATGTTCCAGCACAGCCTATAGATGAAGTCTTGGATGACCAGCATGGTATAGGTGATATTGACACTCATACACAGGTTGGGGTTGATGATGATGTTCAGGATCAGTCATCTACTGCAGAGGCTTCACTAGATGCTCCACTCAGAAGATCCACCAGAAACCGACAGCCCTCCACACGGTATCCTACGAGTGAGTATGTATTACTAACGGATGGGGGAGAACCTGATATGTTAACCAAGACTCTTCCGAGGGAAAAGCTTGAAGTTTGTTGCTCGATTGTTGGGTTGGCAAGTCCCTCCATATAGTTGGAAAGGGGGAGATTTATTGGGTTGGGTTTCCTCCTATTTGGAGATGGCCCAAATTTTCTCTTCAATAGTAACTAAGCCTAATTAACCTAAGAACATTTTAGTCTTTTCTCAAGTAGGGTTTAGTATTTTTTTACTGCAACATATATATATGTGAGTTAAGAAGAGAGAGGTGGGTACTATTCATCGCCTAGAAAGAGAAAGTACTGTTCATCATATAGAGAGACGGCACCGTTCATCGTCTAGAGAGAGAGGCGGTTACTGTTCATCGTCTAGAGAGAGGCAGAACAGTAAACTTGGGACAGTTTTGATCAAGTGGCTAATCGGAGATCGATTTGTGGTCCGATTGAGCTAAAATTTTACCAGCAGCTTCCTAATTCAGAGGAGTAAATTCTGAATGGTGGAGATTAGATTTAGAGCTCCTTTTTCTCCAGATTTCGTGGTTGAAAGTTAGGCCACCATTATGCTAATATTTTTTCTTGAACTCTCTCTAATTTCTTTGTGAAACTTGATTGTTACTCTATTTGTTTGTTTCCTATTAGGTTCACGCAAGAGGGGATAAGGTAATTATTGTGTTTCCGCAAATTGGTTTATATTACTTTATCCCAACACATATTTCCCATCTTGATAATGGATTGACCAAAAGTGTTGAAGAAATCTGTCTGATTGTCGGCAAAGCGGTTAACAATGGGAACACTATCAACACCAGTTGTAGAGAATAATTCTTGATCAATCTGGAGAAGACCATGACTGTTTCCCAGATTTGTGTAGTAATTATTATCAAAAACATCGGGAGTTGTTAGATCAAGATCATTCAAGGTTGAATCATTGTCGTTTACAAAGCACCTTTGGGTAAGGGTTCCCAGGAAAGTTGTATTTAAAGTTGGGTCAGGATTTCCTTCGGGAGTAAAATTGGACAGGCGGTGACCGAAAGTAATGCAACGAGCACGTCCAAAGGTATGTGCACCTGAGACAAAATTAATTTAATCTGTTATCAATATATAAAGTGAAAACAACATTAACCTTAAAAATAGAAGAAAGTTAAGATGTATAATATGATTTTAAGAAATTGCCTGATAAAGCAGCTAGGTCAGTGGTATTATAAAGCCCTTGATCTGAGAACTTTTGTTTTAGCTCACCGAGTGTTGCATTTGCGAGCGGAAGTGCAGTGGTTTCGTTTTTGTTTGCTATCCTGCTATCTCTTCTACCTAGTTGTACTTGCCATGTTGGACCTCCATCCTGCAAACAACGTACGTATTCATTTCGTTCCTAATACTAAGATAACTTACAGCAGACAGAAATAAAGAGGATAACTTTATATTAATTAAATTAAAATACCAATGAAACCAATATTTGGGATGCAATTGACAGGATATCAGCACAGGAGGCAACGCCTGGGCATTCATCTTCCAGTGCAGTTTTGATGTCATCAACAACTTCATACCCAGCTGTCGAGAGGTTTGGAAATGCGCTTTTCTCACTCTCGATGCAATCTTCAACTGAGCCATCTAGCAAGAGCGACCCGTCACAGCCCTTCGTTCACAACATAAAATACTCAAACTAATTAATCAGTATTTTGCAATTAAAAAACATGAACGTACTTGTCTTAGCAAATAATTAGAAGTTAATTGATAGAGCTAGACAAGGTAATTACATTGACAAAGCAATCATGGAAATGAAGTCAGAGGATTTTGGCACCAATTCGGCTATCATTTTGTCGAGCTCTACCACTTTGCGTATAATGTTGGACATATTTAAACATGTTTCAGCATAAAACGTGGGGCTCAATTGAGCATTAGACACCCCAAATAAAAGCAATTAAGAGAACAATAGTCGTAACTGGAAACGAAGACATGATGATATTTAGAAATAATTATATTCAAATGGTACTCATTCCAAGTTGTGCATCTTGAGATACTATGTTAAACCCTTTATATAGAAAAAAGAGTTGGTTCTGTGCAGGATTAAAGCTTGGGTGCTAGCTCAAAAGGTTAAGAAAAATTGGCTTAAACTATTCTTCGTCTAATTTTCTTTTTCTTTTTCTTTTTAATTTGGCCAAAATGTCAATATGGGTATTGTCACAGGGGACTTTTTGTTAATGCGGCAACCCTGTGCTTGCGCCAAATAACTTCGGCCAGCAATTTCCACTTCCGCATTGGAGGTTCACTCTCAAAACTTTCTTCGCTTTTAAGGAAAACACACTTAGCTTGCACAAGTTTACGAAGGGAAAACTCTCTTCAACTTTTTTATTTCTCTCAAGAAAATATTGCAAATGTACAAGGCTTGCTATGCTAGAGATTCACTTCACACTTACTTGATGATCTCTATCACACTCACTACCCTATATATATACAAGTAAAGGCAACCAACACCCTTGATTACTAGGGCCACATGTCTCACACACATGCTGCCACAATACAATTTTCTAGTCAAAATGAACTATTCTTAAAGCCATTTTGTGTGCCACTTTCCTTAAGCCAAGAGACTACTCACCAAGTCATCTTGACTTAGTCCTAACTTGACAGTTCATCAAAGACCAAGTCTCCCTGCCTTAATCCCAACAAGTGCACCCTATTTAGGGCCTTACCGAATACCCCGCTACTGCCTTGAGTCTTCTGGCTCATGGCCTGCTTCCGTATTTACCCACATAGCTCATTATTAACACCCATTGCACAGCCTAGCTACTACCTTATTGCTGGCTGTACCATTCCTGCTAACAGCCATGTTTCAAGTCAGTTGGGTTCGTAACAATGATTCTGGCTGATCTCTTAGCATTTTCCAAAACACTAATCTTTCTCGGAGTGCCCAACGTCACTCTTTGCAACATAGCCTCGCACTCTCATCTCAATTTGCTGAGACTTGTTGTGAAGTCTTATATAAATCCCGTAACCTATCAACTTGATGCAAGACCATCATCGAGTATGTTGCGTGTCACAAGTTTTAAGGCTGTAATAAACCACCCTCATAGGAAAAGCCTGATGTCCTCATCGGAAAGGTGTCTAACTACGCTTTAACCTCTTTTTCGAATTGCCACAAAGTGATATCTCGCTCCCAGCTAGCATCTGCTTCGCTGCTGTTCTTCCATTGCACCAAATATTTCGTACACTGGTTCTTTTTTGCGTTACCCTATTGTTTGGTGATCAAGGATTTTCTTTACTTCCTTGTCAAACTGCTTCTGAATCATAGGAGAAACTCTCTTGGCTTGACGACACCCGTCATCAACCAAGTCTTCATGGAAAGGCTTGAAAAAGCTTACATGAAATATGGGATGGACCTTCAACCGTTCGGGTAGCTTCAACCGGTAAGCTACTATCTCCACTCTCTATGATTTCAAAAAGTCCATCATATTTCGTCACCAGCCCTCGATGTATAGTTTTGCTACTTATTTTCTTCCATATTTGGGGTATGAGCTTGAGCAACACCTTGTTGTCCACGTCAAACTTTAACGATCTTCTTCCAGCTTCCGCATACTTCTTCATTTTTCAAGACGCTTTAGCCAAGCTATCTAATACTTGAGCCAACAACTCTTGCTTGTCTCGTACGAACCTATGTGCTACTGGATACTTCACTCCAGTAGCCTTTTTATCACCTCATATGGAGTAAGTGGTTGTTACCCCAAGACTAACTCTGCTAAACTCATTGCCATTGTTGAGGAACGATGTATGTTGTAGCAAAATCGGGCCACATTGAGTAAATCTACCCAATTCTTCTAGCTGGTTGTTATATAGTATCGCAAGTACTCATCGAGTAATGCATTCACCCTCTCTATCTACCCATCGGTTTGAGGATGATTAGCCATCAAAAACTTCAACTCGGTCCCCATCAAGTTGAAGAGTGTTGTCCAAAATCGACCCATAAAGCGAGCGTCTCTATAGTTCATGATGTCTTCAAGAATTCTAAAGTACTTCACCACATGCTTATAGAACAATTCCGCTGCCATATCCGCTGTGTATGCATGAGGTGTGGATATGAATACCGCATATTTGGTGAAGCGGTCCATTATCACCAACACCAATTTCTGCCCATTTTCTTTTGCCATGCCTGAGATAAAATCCATCGAGATTGATTGTCGTGGTCTCTCTGGATTCGGTAATGGTTATAATAGGCCTGCTTGTCTTCGCTTCTCCAACTTGTCTTGTGGCACACTAAACAAGTTTTGACATACAAGCGTATGTCTTCTTCCATCTTTGGCCAATAGTAAGAATACTCCAAAAGCGCCATCATCTGTTCGTCCTCTGGATGCCCGACCTATTGAGAGTCATGTGTCTCTCATAGTAATGTTCGTCTAAGTTCCCCACCACTTGAAACATAGAGCCTTCCTCCGCGTGCATAGATTAATCCATCCTCGAGCAAAATCTCTGCACGAGCCCATCCTTAATCTTGTCACGAAGTCGGCAGCATGTAAAGTCTCCATCGACATGCTGCCGAACCTTATCAATGAAGTCCGAAACCACCGAGGTTAGGGCCGCAACATAGCCCTCGACTTTCTTTTGACTAAGAGTGTTCGCAACCATATTTTGCCTTCCCGACTTGTGTACCCATTTAAAGTCAAACTTAGCAAGAAATTCCTGCCATCTTGATTGTTTCGGGGACAATTTCTTCTATGAGCGGAAGTAAGTATTCGCCACATTGTTCATCACCACCATAAAGAGTGTCCCAAGGAGATAATGCCGCCATGTTGCTATACAATGCACTACCGCTGTCATCTCCTTTTCATGGGTCGAATACTGCTGCTCTGCATCCTTCAACTTTCAATTTTCAAAAGCAATCAAGGGCCCTTCTTGCACTAGTACACCACCAATTGCTTTGTCTGACGCATTCGTATAGACCTCGAAAGGTTTATTGAAATCTGGTAGCTTGAGCACGGACTCGGAAGCTACTGCACTTTTGATGTCATCGATTGCGCATTGGCATGCCTCAGTCTATTCCTATTTTTTATTTTTCCATAATAAGTCAGTGAGAAAACTAACTCTTTCGGAGTAGCACCCAATGAATTTTCTGTAGTAGTTAGATAAGTCAAGGAAAGATCGAAGTTAGGGTATCTTTTTAGGTTCGGTCTAGTCAAGGATTGACTTAACTTTCCTCTCGTCCATGTGAATGCTGCCACTGCTTACCCAATGGCCGAGAAATAACACTTCTTACCTACAGAATTCGCATTTTTTCCTCTTAACATATAGCTTCTGTTCTCGCAACTTTGTGAACACATGCGGTAGGTGCTCAGAATGATCTCTAAAACTCTTGCTGTACACCACAATGTCGTCTAAGTAGACGGCCACAAACTTGTCCAAAAACTCATAGAGAACGTTATTCATGAGATTGCAAAAGGTAGCAGGTGCATTGGTGAGTCCAAATGGCATTACAAAAAGTTAATGTTAACCGTACCTTGTTATACATGCTGTTTTTGCTTCGTCACCTTCAGCGATCCTTACTTGCCAATAACCCGCTCTCAAATCAAGCTTCGTAAAGTAGCAAGCACTGCCCAACTGGTCGAACAAATCAACAACATTGGGGATGGGGTATTTGTTCTTTACCGTGATCTTATTGAGTGCACGGTAGTCTACGCACATTCGCAACAACCCATCTTGCTTCTTTTGAAATAAAACCGGTGGGCCATAAGGAGCGTTCAAGGGTTGGATGTACCCCACATCTAGCAATACATCAAGTTGTCTCCACAACTTCGCTAACTCAGCTGACGACATTTGGTAAGGAGTCTACGCAGGGGGTCTCGCACTAGGTTCCAACTCAATGTAGTGATCAATAACACGCCTAAGGGGTAACTCTTTTGGGAATTTAGGTGGCATGATATCTGCAAACTCATCTAACACTGCAACATTCTCATCAGGCACCTCCACGACCTGCTTTGCCTTGATCCCTACAAGCGCTGCAATGTATGACATCTCCCGCTTCTTGAGCCCCTTGTTAAACTGAATGGCGGATTGTAACAATGGTCCCGATCTGCCATTCTCTAAAAACTTGCAAGGTATAAGCTATAGAGTCTTTCCCATAATCAACAAACTCTGCATTTGAGGCATTACATATGCCATGGCACTCACAAGAAATTCGATCCCCAAAATTAAATCGAAATCTTCCAGAGGTAAAATTGAGAAACGTACCTTGTCTTCCCAATCTCTGACTCTCAAAAAGCTTATGGCCATTCCTTGAACAACCATATCCGGTGAATTCATGGCACGCATAGCACATAATGCTCCCTCAACATTCAACCTTAGGTGCTACACCTCCTATGCTGCCAAGAAGTTGTTTGTAGCGCCCGTGTCTATCATTGCCTGAATCTTGATGCCATTTACATGCACTTTTGTGTATATAAGGCTCCGATAACTTTCATCGATCTATTGCAACGCAGCTGTTGCAAAGGGTTGAGCTTCGGAATGCACTCCTTTGCTTTTGGATTTTCTTCTTCAGCAACCATCACATTTAGCTTGTTGCATTTTGAGCATTATTTTGCCCTATGGGGACCATCACAAATGAAGCACGCGAAGCCCTTATTGTCAGATTTCCCAAAATTTAGGAGTATGTATGAATTTTTTTTATTTTATTAGGGATAACGACATATATCGTTTACCTTAAGCAGATACACTTTCAGCCATCATTCTTTGAAGAACCAACCTTCTTCATCTTGCCCACCTTTCTTTTTTGTTCGGTTGTAATTCCGAACTTGTAGTCCACCAAGCTATCTACCGCTGCGATTGCAGTAGGCAAGTCTCTCACCGCTTGCCTTTGTAGCTCCATTTGTGCCCATGACTGCAATCCGGAAATGAAATTAAAGAGCTTGTCTTCATTTGACATGTTCTTGATGTCGAGCATCAACGAATTGAACGCCTTTACATACTCACGCACAGAACCCGTGTAATTGAGTCTCTTCAAACTTTCCCTCGCAAGCCACCCCTCATTGTAAGGCAAGAACTAAGCCTTCAGCTCTAGTTTTAGTAAATCCCATGTATCGACAATAGCGCGCTGCGCTTCCGCATCCTCTTAGAGTCAAGTGCGCCACCACAACTTCGCATCTCCCTCTAGATACATGCTGGTGATGGTAACTTGCTCCACTTCAGGTATTCGGGCCACTTTAAAGTATTGTTCCATATCCCAAAGGAAGTTCTCCAATTCCTTTGCGTTATGTGAGCTGCTGAAACCTTTAGGTTCCGGCACTTTGATCTTCGAAGAAGCCAGTTCTGCCAGTGTCGGAGTGTTGCCTAATGCGCGCTTTAGCAACCCGACCTCTCCCTCGAGATCATTGATGCATGTTTTTAATGCTCCCACCAACGATCCTACATCCTCTATGGATGCATTCAGCTTCTCCGCAAATAAATTGGCAAAATCATTCAACTTTTACCAAAAGCCAGCAATTTCGGAAGTGTTGAGTTCTAATTGTATCGCTAATGGATTTGCATTAGTTGGCATGGAACCGACAATTCTTTCCAGCTGCCCCATTCTTTTCGTCTCTCCCAATATGTTTGCACAGAAGATAAGAAATGTGGAAAATAAAATGAAGGAGCCTAACCGAGCTTTGATACCAATTGTCACAGAGGACTTTTTGTTAATACGGCAACCCTGCGCTTGCGCCAAATAACTTCAGCCAGCAATTTCCCACTTCCGCAATGAAGGTTCACTCTCGAAACTTTCTGCGCTTTTAAGAAAAACACACTTAACTTGCACAAGTTTACGAAGGAAAAACTCTCTTCAACTTTTCTATTTCTCTCAAGAAAATATTATAAATGTACAAGACTTGCTGTGCTAGATATTCACTTCACACTTACTTGATGATCTCTAGCACACTCACTACCCTATATATATACAAGTAAAGGCAACCAACATCCCTGGTTGTTAGGGCCACATGTCTCACACACATGCTGCCACAATACATTTCCCTAGTCAAAATGAAATATTCTTAAGGCCACTTTGTGTGCCACTTTCCTTAAGCCAAAGGACTGCCCACCAAGTCAACTTGACTTAGACCTAGCTTGACATCTCATCAAAAACCAAGTCTCCCTGCTTTAATCCCAGCAAGTGCACCCGGTTTAGGGCCTTACTGAATACCCCCGCTACTACCTTGAGTCTTTTAGCTTATGGTCTGCGTCCGTATTTACTCGCATAACTCATTATTGACACCCATTGCACAGCCCAACTACTGCCTTGTTGTTACCTGTACCATTCCCACTCATAACCATGTTTTGGGTCGAATGGGTTTGTAACAACGATTTCGGCTGATCTCTTAGTGTTCCCAAAACACTAATCTTTCTCGGAGTGCCCAACGTCACTCTCAGCAACATAGCCTCGCACCCTCATCTCAATTTACCGAGACCTGTCGTGCAGTCTTGTGTAAATCCCGCAACCTGCCAACTTGATGCAAAACCATCATCGAGTATGTTGCGTGTCACAAGTTTCAAGGCTGTAACAAGTATGTACAAGCTTAAGGTAGGTTGAATCTTTGCAAGTCCTCCAAAAAAAAGTGTAGGTTCGTTGTCATAATTGAAGGGCCATGTTTTGGTCTTATATAAATAAATATCATATGCATTAATTGATTAATATAATCAAAATTTATTATCATTTTAGAATCAATAGTTCTCTTTGAATAGGTTTATCCAACATGTGCTTGTCATTTTGTAATCTACGTTTTCTGTTGGTATTATGATGTAGTAAATCAAGACAAACTTTACAGATTTAGAATTCTTGGCTAGCTTTATAAAAAAAAAAAAAGACATTTTTATATACCCATACCTCTAATTAACATAATACTAAGATTTTGGAACTTCAAAAATTAAATATTTAATACAAAAATTTAAACATATGAGGCAAAATTTTGAAAAAATTGTATATAATATTACATTAATATTTTATAATGATTGTAGTGCTAACTAATTCAATTGAGAAATAATTTTAAAATGATATAAGGAATCGCTATTTAAGATTATAAAAAGTAATTTAAAATCTACATAAATATGATGGTCATAACAATAATAACAAATATTGGTTCACTGTCATTAATGAGCCGCTAGAAGGCATTTTTTTTTTTTGTTTTTAATTTAGAAACTTCCTAGAAGGCATAATTAATTTGGAAGAATTGTATAAATGTAGTTGGTAAACGTTGAAAATTAATTTGGAAGAATTGCATAAAAGTAGTTGATAAACATTAAAAAAATATGTAAAATTTGTAGCTCATATTTGATAACCAATATAGTATATTAGGGTACGCTGACACAATCGGGAGTTGCCCTTTTACAATATTATATATGTGTATGCATATAAATATATTATATGGGTTTTATTGTATGGGTCTGACCCAAACCAATTCTATTTTTGAACCCGACCAAAACCTGAACTATATATTTAGGGTTTAAGACAAACTGTGCACTGTTCTTCTTCTTCTTTATCTTAGTGAAATCTGCATCTCTCTCTCTCTCTCTCTCTCCCCCCTCTCTCTCTCTCTTTGTCTCGCAGTTTTTCCTTTGAAATTTTTTAGAGGTTTTTCACATAAATTGGTGTTGTTTGCAATTGTGTTTATTTTTTATTTGCTTGAATGCTTGATTTTTCATAACGAACTAATATCAGAGCGGGATTTGTCTGCAAACTAAGTTCTTATCATGGGTTTCTTCAATTAAATACGATCTGGAGAAGGTTGATGGAAAAATTAACTTCTATTTGCGGAAGATTCAATTTCGGGCATATATAAGATTTCAAGGGTAACGGAAGGCAGTAGAGGATAGGTATCCAGAGGATATGATGAAAGAAAAATAAAAGCTGATTTGGACGAATAAGCTCTAAGTGCAATCCAAATGTCAATAACTGGAGATGTGTTGCAAGAAATTGCAGATATAGAGAAATCTTCAAAGGCATGAAAGAGATTAGAAAAGCTTTATGCTGGCAAGTCTCTAATTAATCAGTTGTATTTAAATAAGAGATTTTATACTTTGAAAATGAAGGAGGGAACTTCTGTGAAGTCGTACTTAGATGAATTTAATTATGTAATTATGGATATAAAGAATGTGGACATTGTAATTTCAGATGAGGATCAAGCCATGCTTGTGTTGTGTTTATTGCCATCATCATATGATTCGTTTGTTGACACTTTACTGTATGAAAAAGAGTCAATTAGTATGAAAAATGTATCTAGTGCACTAAAGTCTAAAGAGCTAAAGAAACAATTTTCTGATAATGAAAATGTCGAGCGGGAATGTTTAATGTCAAGAGATAGAACACAATATAAGGATAATTTTGAAAAGAAAAGGAATAAGGCTACATCAAAATCTAAGATGAAAAAATTATATGGTTTCGGATATGGTGAGCAAGGTCAATTTAAAAGAGATTGTCCTTGCAGAAATACTAAGGGAAAACAGGTTGACAGTTCTACGAATATATTCATTGGAACTTTAGGGATGATGGGTCAGACAGTGCTAATGAAGTATTGTCTGCTTTGTTGGACAGTAGAAGAACCAATGGATTATAGATTCAGGTGCCTTATTTCACATATGTTTTCATAAAGATTGGTTTGTCACTCACTCACAAATGAGTGGCAAAGTATATCTTAGCAATGATCATATCCTTGAGACAGTTGGAATTAGAACTATGTAGATTAAAATTTTTAATGTTGTAGTCAAAACATTGCAATGTTGGCATGTTCTAAAATTGAGAAAGAACTTAATTTCCTTTAGTACCTTGGATTCAAAGGGATTCAGATTTTATAAAGACAATGGAGTTTTGAAGATTGCAAAAGGCTCAATAATATACTTGGTGAGTAGTGTACGCGGTGGTTTATACATTCTTCGGAAAACAATTGTTCAAGGTACTGCTTTAGTATCTGTCAAGAATAACTGTCAGGAGTAATGATATGGATAGTACCAAATTGTCATATGAGACTTGGATACACAAGTAAAAGAGGCTTGTCAAAACTAAGCAAACGGGACACTTAGAAAAGTGAAGGCATGTAATATCAACTTTTGTGAGCATTGTGCTTTTGGAAAGTATACTATAGTGAAGTTCAGTAAAGTAGTCCACAAGACTAAAGACATATTAGATTATGTGCATTCAAACTTATGGGGTTCATGTAGGGTTACTTAAAAGGTTGGTGCTAAATACTTTACGACCATTATTGAGGATTAAACTAGGATGGTTTAGGTCTATTTTCTAAAGATTAAAGATAAGACATTTCAAACATTCAAGCAGTAGAAGACAATGATTGAGAAGCAGACAGGTAGACAAGTTAAACGTCTTAGGATTGACAATGGTTTAGAATATTGAAATTCTAAGTTTGATTAATTTTGCAACAAGAAAGGAATAATGAGACACCACACTTATGTGAAGTCACCATAGCAGAATGGGGTTACAGAACATATGAACTGAACACTGTTAGAGAAAGCTAATGTATGCTTTCTCATTCCAGTTTGTTGAAGGTATTTTGGGCTGAAGCAGTAAATACAATATGTTACCTGGTGAATAGGTCTCTATCTACAGCTATTGATTGTAAGACTCCTTTTGAAGTATAGTCAAATACACCTGCTAATTATACTTACATGAGAGTATTTGGTTGCCCAACATATATTTATGTTAATGATGGTAAACTTAAACCAAGGGCAAAGAAATGCATATTTTTAGAGTATGCATCTAGAGTGAAAGGTTACAAATTGTGGTGCATAGATTCAAAGTCTCCAGTTTTGTGATAAGCAGGGATGTTACTTTTAATGAGTCTGCCATAATTGATCGTCAAGAGGATGAGTCAACAGTGGAAAAGATCATGGTGTCAATGAGCAAATGAAGCTTGAGATAGAAGCTCCAACAACAACACAACAACCTGCAGAGCAGAAGATAAATGAAGTGCAGAATATTGATATAGATAGTCAGCAACATGAGATGCACAAGAATAATAGGATATCATTGCCACCAGAAGAACAAGGCAACAAATTCGACCACCTGAGCATTATGGCTACGCTGATATGGTTTTCAGATGCATTATCTATGGCTGAGATAGTGAGCATATATGTGCCTACTACTTTTAAAGAAGCGATATCTTGTCCAAAAGCTTAATAGTGAATGGTTGCTATGACGAAGGAGATAGAGTATTTATGCAAGAATCAAATATATGAATTGGTGACATTGCCTAAAGGACAGCAGGTAGTAGGATGCAAATGAGTCTACAAGAAAAAGGAAGGGATATCAAAGGCTAAAGCTCCTAGATACAAAGTACGTCTTGTAGCAAAAGGTTATGCACAAAATAAAAGAATTAACTTCAATGAAGTATTTTCTCCAATTGTAAAACACAATTCTATCAGAGTGTTGCTAGCTTTGGGTGCTATTTATGATCTTCATCTTGAGCAGCTAAATGTCAAAACAGCATTTTTGTATGGGATATTGGAGGTGCAGATTTACATGAGTTAGCCAGAGGGTTTTATCTTTTAAGATAAATAAGATTAGATTTGTCTTCTTAAGAAATCCTTGTATGGTTTAAAGCAGTCTCCTAGACAATGGTATAAAAGATTTGATAATTTCATGCTTAATTGTTTCATCAAATGTTTATGATGTTTTGTATACCATAAGAGACTCTACGTTGATAATTACATTTATCTACTGCTGTATGTTGATGACATGTTGATAACTGCAGAAAACATGTTGGATATTGATTCATTGAAAAAATAGTTGAGTGATGAATTTGAGATCAAAGAATTGGGTACAGTAAAGAAGATTTTGGGTATGAAGATTCACAGGGACAAGGGATCAGGGACTTTATTCTTATCACAATAGGATTACATTAAAAAGATTCTTGACAAGTTCAACATAAGCAACTACAAGCCTATGAGTACACCATTGGTAACCCACTTTAAATTATCTGCAAACTTGTCACCCACAACACAGGAGGAGGTAGAGTACATGAGGCATGTTCCTTATTCTAATGCAGTTGGAAGTCTTATATATGCTATGATTTATATCAGACCTAATCTAGCTCATGCTATAAGTGTAGTGAGTAGATATATGCTTCTCTTAGAAAAGAACATTGGAATATTGTGAAGTGGATATTGCGGTATTTGAAGGGCACTAGTCATGTAAGCCTAGTATTTAATAAGGCAACATTAAATATGACTAAGTTAACGAGCTTATGTTGATTGTGATTACGCAAAAGATCTAGACAGAAGGAGATCATTGACAGGTTACGTTTTTACCTTATCTAGTTGTGCCATTAGTTGGAAGGCAACATTGCAAGCTACAGTGGCATTGTCAACTATAGAAGCTGAATACATGGCTATTATAGAAGCAGTGAAGGAAGCTCTGTGACTGATAGGCCTTGTGAGTGATCTCGATTTGTCACAACAACAAATAGTTGTACATTGTGATAGTCAGAGTGCCATCTATTTGACTAAGAACCAAATGTATCAAGAAAGGACAAAACATATTGATGTCAGGTTTTATTTTGTCAAAGATGTATTTTTAGAGGGTTCTGTTGTAGTACAAAAGATATCAACGCATGAGAATCCAGCTAACATGTTAACTAACGCAATTTCTCTAACTAAGTTCAAGCATTGTTTGGACTTGATTTGTGTTCGTAGTATTTGATGAGCCTTTAAGGGCATAGTGGAGAGGTTGAGGTAAATATGTGCTAAGGTCGAGAGTTATAGAATTTATGGCCCATATTTAGTAACCGGTACAGTATATTAGAATACGTTGACACAATCATAAGTCGAGCTCTCTGAAGAGCTCATTAAAAGTGTAAGAGGGTAAAATGCCCCCGTCCTTTTACGATATTATATATGTGTATGTATATAAGTATATTGTATGAGTTTTACTGTATGGGTTTAACTCGACCCGATTTTATTTTTGAACCTAACCCAAACATGGACTAAATATTTAAAGTTTAGAGTAAATCATGAATTATTCTTCTTTTTCTTTGTCTTAGTGAAATGCACCTCTCTTTCTTCATAATTTTTCATTGAAATTTTTTACGTAAATCGATGTTACTTATGATTGTATTTGTTTTCTATTTGTTGGGTTGTTTGATTTTTCGTAATAATATAAATTGTTACTATTATCTTATTAAATTCAACGTAATCATTAGTCTCAGCATTCATAAATCATAATTACCAAGTCAAAATCAGTCATATGATTTTCAAAGAAATCGGCCGGACTGTACATGATGATGTAAGACTACTACGAAAACGTAAATGTATACAATTTTTTTTGTATTAATTGTAACTATCTCATAGTTGTAAATTCATCACACGATAAAAAACAATATTCTAATAATTACAATATTTAATTAATTTTTGAGATAAATGTCTATATATATATATAATAATAAGATTCTTATTAAATTAGCATAGTATTAAAATAAAAAGTTTGTCTCATTTAATTTTTTTGTAATAAATATAAAAAATTAAATTTTAAATTGATTAGATCTTTGTTT
This sequence comes from Azadirachta indica, assembly GCA_022749755.1. Classification (NCBI taxonomy): domain Eukaryota; kingdom Viridiplantae; phylum Streptophyta; class Magnoliopsida; order Sapindales; family Meliaceae; genus Azadirachta; species Azadirachta indica. The sequence goes on from CM040453.1 coordinate 8,876,215, forward strand.
ATGACGTGGAAGAAAGGACAAATTTTATAAGGAAATAATCAATTAATAACCATATTTAAGTTCTAGTGTATTAAATTAATTAGATTAAACTAATAAGACGTGAAGTTCAACATTTTTTATTTCCTTTTTTATTTCTCTGCGGCATTTGGAAATTAGACAACATATTTTGCCTGAAATACCTACCAAGAAAATGCCAAATGTACATAATATTTTACCCTCTTAGGTTTGGTTGAAATACTCATTGCCTCTTGAGGTCTTTAAAAAAATTCTGATACATCCTACTATTAGTTGAGATAATGAAAAAATTTAAATTTTAATGGTAAAATAGTAAATATATTATTGCACTATAATCAACTCTCTCTTTAGAGTCAAGCCCTCCTTGATTGTGCCTCATCTTTTCCACCAACAAACGTTGGCTGGCTACCAATTGACCACTATCCGCCACCGATTTCCAGCTCCAAAAAAATCATAATGAACATCATTAAACTCCAAATTCTCTTATTTATATGATGATATATTTATTTTTGAGAAAAAAAAGTAATAAAAAGAGATTAAAGTGGAAAAAATCTTATTAGCACCCAATAATTTTTGTCACTTTTATCATCTTTTCATCTTCTTTTCTCAAAAATAAATATAATATATAAAATAAACTGTTTTAATTAAATGATTTATTTTAATATTATAAAAAAAATTGATAACAAATTTAAAAGCAAAAAAAATTAAGTATCAAAATATTACTATAAATTTTAAATTTAAATGTTATCTAAAAAAAAATTATATTGATTATTACGAAATAAAAATAAAAAAATATGATTATTTTATATGCATTTTAATAGTTGAAGAGTAAGATAGACATTTCAAGGGGTATCTTAATATTTTTTTTAAAATTTAGGAGCTATTTCACAAAGTTAAAACTCCAAAGCTAAGTTACAATATCCGTATTATTAAGTATCTATTTATTTACAATTAATTTATTGAAGACTTGGTTATAAAAGGGGGAAACGATGAAAAGATTTGTTTTATATTTATTTTTTGAAGAATACTGCAACTGTACATAAATGTTATGGCTGTTCTTAAATCTCATTTTATTCGTTTTAGTACAAACTTGCTTTGTGACAGAGTTTGCTCCCTAAATTCTTCAAATTACATTTTTACCAAATTAATTTTCTTTAAATAAAACAAGTTTCAAAAATTTGTGATAGTACAATATTTTATTTAAGTAATATATTTATAAAAAATATTTTAAAAATAAGTGATACTATAAATGAAAAAAAAAATAAACTAAAATCACAAGTAAAATTTGTAAAATTCAATCACTAATCTTGTTCTTCAATTTTGCAAAAATATTAAAAGGTTTTACTGAGTCGAATTGGTCGCTTGGCGACTGTCATTACTTTACTATATTTTATTTTCATTCAAATGAATAAATTAATTATATTTTTATTTATAATTAAAATTATGAAAATTTAAATGTTATAATTATGATATAAAAATTTACAACAGGGAAACGTATTCAATCTTACGAAATGAGACCCTCGTCACTATTCCACTCCACAATCAATAAAATAAAAATAAATAAATAAATAAAATAGAAGGGCATGATGTATTACAATTAATATTATAATTTCTCCATAGCGATGGGTTATGTGTATGGTTTATGTATTTTGGTTATTTATATACGGGTCAATTTTCTTTTATATATTATTGCAACTAATATATATATATATATAATTCAAAAATTTATATATCTAACAATTAGAAATGGCAATTTTTCTTACAATTCATCAATTCGACATGAAATTAATTGATTCAAATTGATTTAAAATGATATGATTAATAAGTAGTTTATAATGATATGGTATGATTAATAATTGGATTATGTTCAAGTTTGGAGGTTTTAACATGTGACTTATTTATGAAATAATTAATTATTTGACTAATTATTTTATTCTATCTCATTTATAATTTAATCTATTTATTTTATGCTTTTTACATTTTAAAAATATTTAATTATATTTTTAGTATTTTAAAAAGCATTTAAAACTATTTAGCCTAAAATTTATTAGTATTTGAACAGATGATATTATAAAAATTTTAAAATATAATAAAAAATATATTAAACGGTGCACAATTATTAAATGGTTCTGGTTAAGGTTTAAATTCTTGACATGATTTGATGGATCAGATTCAATTTATTTTGAAAAATATTATATTTTTATTTGACACAACATGAATATGACATGATAATTTAAATTGTCATCCCTACTAAAACATAATAAAATTTATATAAAACAAAAAAATTTTAAAAAAAATTAATTAAACTAGAAGGAAGAATTTTTTAATCTATATTTAATACATGAAATGGGACGACTTTAGTATGTGTGAGATTAAAAAAAATAAAAAAAATATTGAAAATATATATGTCCAATGAGAATATAATTTATTTTTAAGTTTTAAATTTTATTAAATAAGAATATGATTTAATTTATTCGAGTCTTAAATTTACAAATTTTCATTATATCCTTTGGCTATTAGTTATTAATGAAAAATAAGAGCAACTAACAGGAAAAAAATGGAAACTAAAATCTCATAATAATTCAATGGCTTGGCTAATAGGATTTCTCTTTAAACTTTATTATAAAATAGATGGTTAGATGAATATATATATATATATATATATAACATTACAAGACAATTAGACAATACTATAATATTAACTTTTTTAAATATTATACATAAAAAGGCAATTTCCATATGCAATAGTTGTATTGTTATTAAGATCTCAATATGGGCCGATTTTATTTGGAGTTGAATGCAAACCTGAGAATATCCAACTTATGGCCCATAACTGCTTTCTGTTTATTTGGATGGTACTGCGTTCAAAATATTCAAAATATAATGACTTTTTAATTTACAAAAAAATCGGTCTTTTTTTTTAATTATTATTCAATATTACAATTAGGAGTCCATCATTATACGTGAAAATCTGTTCCAATGATTATATAAAAAATTTTAACGAAATATTACCCTTTTCATCCCATTGGAAAAATGACTTAACTTTTGATTGCGTGTTAAAAGTATTTTTTTTAAATTTTATTTACAAATGGCTATATGGGTTAATGGTTGTAATATGATAGCTCAACCCAATAGATTAGAGCCTAAGAATAGATTAATTGCATTAATAATTTAGTGAATTTAAAATGATTCATCTCATAAAAATGTCTCCCCAAAACAAATAAAATTTTGAAGTGACAAACAGTTTTTAAACAAGAGAAAATAGCAAATTAAGAGTAAATATATATTATCCGTTCATAAAGGAGAAATCCCACCTTGTTCAGCCATAATTTGGGTCGTGAATTTAGCAGCAAACGGAAAACCATCGCACTTTCTTTTCAGTTCCTCTTTTAACTCGTCTGAAACTTGTGAATCAGTAGTCTTCGCACAGTGGCGTCTTCGTATATTGACCAGCAGGTCTCTGGATCAGATAGAGGCTGAAGTTTATGAAAGTTTTCTCACCAACCATTTTTTTTGGCTACTTGTTCATCTCCACTTGTGACAATCAATGCTCCTCTATAGCCTTTTGGCAGTCCATTGGAAAAATGATCACCCCATTTCTCTCAAGGATTTAAGCAAGAAAACATGTTTTCACACCAATCTTCTTCGTCCTGACAATCATCAAGAACAACCAGATACCTCTTGCCAATCAGCTGCAGATTAAGAGTATAGAGTAGCCCATCAAGTTCATGACTTTCGGAATGGAAATGATTATTTCTTCGTCAACTCCAAGAAATTCCCACATGTTTTTAACAATTTCAAGCTCGAAATTCTGATCATTAATATTTTGCTGCCAAGGCATGCATACCCAAATCCCGGGAACAAAGTGGTTCTTCACCTCTTTCCTGTTGAAACTGTCCTGGCACAATGTTGTCTTTCCAACACCGGCCATCACCACAGCCCCGATTGCCTGGAACCGATGATTACCTTCACTTCTGAAAAGTAGATTTTCAAGTGACAACATTTCAAACCACCCCACTGCACACACATACCATCTTATATAATCTGCTCAATTTTCAAGGCCTTAACTCTATAAATACCCATCAAATCTTCTCATTTTTCCATCAGTCATTCAAGAAATTTCGCTTTGCATTAGAAAACTTGCAAACCAAAATGGGATTCTGCCAGAATATTTCATCACTCTCTCTTTTCTGTCTGATAGGGTTAGCTCTGCTACTGCCTTCCCATGCACAAGACTCACCAGAACATTTCCTCAATGCTCAAAATGCAGCTCTGCATCAGGTAGGTGTTGGCCTTGTGACTTGGGACGAAAGACTCACTGCCCATGCACGAAACTATGCTATCTCATTCATTCTCCTAAACTGTGCAAGAATTTTTCTTGGAGCAGCGGGGACCTTTTGTGGCACAAATGCTGTAAATCGGTGGGTGGATGAGAAGGTAGAAATAATTTGAAGTTTAACTCCATAATTTCACGAATGGTATTGATGTTTTCTTTTTTGTCATTTTGTCGAAGAGGTATTGTGCTGGATGTTAGCGATGGTGTCACTCACGTCATATCGATTTATGAGGGAACTGTCATCATCGCAGCTGTTAATAGGATTGATATTGTCTGTCGGTATCTCACGAATGCGTTGGTGATATTTCTTATCGAGGGAGGTTACCAGTCTACCACCGCCGGCGAACAAAAAATCGTGCGCAACATAAGGGGAAGCGTGCTTACGTCGCTGTGGACTACGTCGCTATGAGCGAGAACTCAAAATTGTCGAAAACAGAACATCTGTCGTTGACAAAAAGTATAAGCTACCCACAAACACCCAAATTCATTCTAGTGGTAGAAACCACTCTAATGCTCTTGGTTTCTTGAATTAAAAATTTAAAAAGAAATGGTATATGTAAACAGATCTTACATTACGTCATCTCATCAGTGTTTTTTTATTTTTAAATGCTAAAATGCGTTTTTGATTTTTTTTTATTTTTAAGTGTTAAAGTACGTTTTTGCTCTTGAAAAAGTGGTTATAACATAGATGGAGCTAAACGGTAGGTGGGTAAAGAGTTTTTTAAAAAACTCAAGGGAGACCAAACCATGAGGGAAAAGGGGCTTTTTCCTTTTGATCACGTACTACTACTGTAAATTAAATGGAGTCGTCTTATTAATTTGTACAAAACAGAAAAGCAAAATGAAAAAATATTTAATTAAATTGACAAGAGAGTTGATTAATTGAATTAACCACAAGGAAATTAATTAATTAAATAAGAATTGTTGCTAGGATGAATGTTTTATATGGAGAATATATATATATATATATATATGATAAGATGATGTTGCCTGCCTGCAGGAATCGATGGTATAGCTAGGTGGCTGTTGTGAGAATATCATGATTGAAAATCAGAAATTGATTCTTTGCCGTGGTCTGGAAATTTGGTGGAACAAATAATCAAACCTCATCAGCAGCAATGTTATCGTCAACATATATCTATCAAATTAGTAATTGTTATTCATTTGTTTGGCGTAAATATAGGGTCATATACATTAATAATTTTAATATATTTTGTTCGCTTTATTTATTAGTTGGAAGATTAAATTTGTTTTGAAATGATGAATATGTAGTACTATAAGCAAATAATATTTTTATATGACAATCAATCTGAATATATACTAGAAAACCACCTAATACGTCAAAAAAATGTCATTGTCTTGACAAATTTACTTAATTAATTAATGGTTTACTCGATGAATTAAAATTCAAAAGATCACACTTCGATTTCGTTTGAGGTTATACAATAATTAAAGAATATATATATTCATGAACAACTGTTATCTATAAAAAATTATCGATAATAGAAATTAAAATTGTCTTAAAAAATAATTAAAATCATTAATTGCTTAACCAACTTCATATATTTATATGTGTGGATGTGGATGTGTGTGTGCATGCCCTAAAAGTAGGAAGTTTTCATTAGTTAGAAACAGATCCTTTGCAGAATTGGGGTGATCATGTTTTCGTTATATATATATATATATTTCTACAATTACTTCATGAAGTATTAAAAACAATTTCTGATTTGTCAAAATTTGAGAAATTAGTGTAGAGTATAGAACGGTTTACTAACCCTAGTTTTAAGAAATTAGTGTATGGAGTATAAAAAGGTTTAGCACACCTCAAAGGTGTGATTCTTTATATATTATCCATCCATCAACAAAAGTATTACTTTTAGTTCCATTCATTTTTACCAGTAAGAAAATATATTAACGGTATGGTAGAATTTATATTAATATTTTAAATATTACTACGGTCACGTCTCCTATATCTTAATTTTTACCAGTAAGAATCAATATCTATCAATAATTATATATATACAGTTGAATTCAAATAACTAAGGTGAAGGTATTGCATTTAGTTACATTCATTTCACAGTTTTCAGACCGAAGCTTTTTTCATTGAATTCCTTATAGAAATTTTGAATTCGATCAATTCAATATTTCGGGCATTTTACTAAATTTCTGACCTTTTGAATTAAAATTAGAAATTTTGAATAGATCTAATTCAATATTTCGGACATTTTACATTTAACCAAAAGGCTCAGAAGTTGAATTTATATATCAAATGTAGTAAAAATTGTTCCCCAAATTATGTTTTCTATCTATTGTTTTTCTTTATAGCGTACACTATTGACATTATTAATAATTTGTAAAATAAAATAGTGTCAAAATTTTATGCAATCTTACATTTATTATAAACAAATTTTAATATTAATGTAAAATAGACTCTATCAGTTATTTCAAAAGTAATATAGAACTAAAGCAAAATAATAATAATAATAATAATAATAATAATAATAATAATAATAATAATAATAATAATCCTTACATCTTTAAATAAAGAAGCTAAAAAAAATGGAATTACATGGCCTAGTTATTAATTATTTGAAATTACTGTTTTGTCGCCTTAATTTATTATTGCTATAAAAAAATTATTAACTGTCAGATAAAGTTATTTAGTTATTATATTGATAAAAATAATTTTAAGAAATATATAGCGGTTATTAACATAACCTTAAAATTAAAAGAAAATTTTAGATGAATTTTATATAATATCCTCATACAATAATTTTTTATCGTAATTTATTTCTTTTAAATTAGTCAATTATAGAAGTAATGATAAAAATAATGAAATATGAAAATTTAAATTATATGTCATATGTTCTTATTATTAAATGATCTTATTATCAGCCAAGGATGTCCCGCATTTTGTCGGCAGTAAACAGAAAGGTAAGTTGGTGCTGATTGATTTTGAAAAAATATATATGCTTCTAATTAAACATTTCTAAGATAAGATTGCAGGGATTTTAATTATATAATATTTAAAGCCATGGTGCCATTTTCACTCAAAATTTTCTTTCCGGCAATTCCCCAAACACTTGGAATGCCTACTTTCTTCTACCGCTTTGTTCCTTACCCAAAAAACTTCTATTATACTCTTTGAACTCCCACTGCATTTTCCAAGTGTTTCCCAATAATGAAACTTAAGAAATCTTCACTAATTTTCACTCAATTATTTTGTCACACACTTGGTATGCTCTTTTTAGCAACCCACCCAATGTCAATTTCGAGGCTTCCTACCTCACCTTAACAGTCCACTAGTGACTCCAATTACTTTTAATATGATATTAATTCAATAACTTCCACGTAATTCTCAACCAACAACATCAACCTAACAACTTCAAGCTCTCCCACAAACACCATAATCCACTACTCAATTTAAATTCAAATTAATAATGAAGTTGTACAAAAGTGAGGATTTACTTGAAATTGATGTGAAAATCCAAGATTGAAGATAATATCCAAAAATTTGCTTTCACCACAATTTCCTAATTTCTTGCAATAATAGAGATTTTTGTGTATTTTGTGCTTAATTAGGTAATTGGTTATTTTGAATAAGGATGTATTATAGTATGAAGATTGATTGAAGTGAGTACAAGTTTTGAACAAAAGTTTGTGTTTAGGAAGTGATGCAAAGGGGAATGTGTTTGAGAGGATGTATTTTGTGTTTTAGGGGAGAAAACACAAACAAAGAGTGAAGAAGAAAAACAGAGAAATGTAGGGGATATGTACAAGGGTTGCGTAGGTGCGCCATGGCACGTTCAAGTGTGCTATAGATGCTGCCTTGTGCTTATTTGGTGTAGCTGTGAGTGTGTGGCCGTGCTCTCTTGTCACGCGAACGCACTTCAGCATCTTCTTTCATCAACCTTTTCCATTGTATATCAATCCCACGTTGATGTAATAATCTTGGTGAATTCTAGACATTTGCTTGTACCTACCTAGCTATCTTCCTTAGAAATAAAAGAGAAGAAAATTTACCTGGATGAAGCATTTGTGAAACCATTGGTAATGTTTGCTATATCTTCACCGTAAATAAGAGGAGGATGCATGATATTTTAAAGTTCAAATGTGTTTATGGAAACTCCCTAAATAGTGTGCAAATAGAATAAGAAAAAATAAAATAAAAGTGTTGTTTAATTAGTTTAGATAACTAATATGGAGACATATAGTTATCTAGTAAATGCAATTAAAAAGAATTCTTATCAGTTGAACTTCATTAGAAAGAAATTAATTTTTCATTGGATGTTATTACAAAAGAATAATGGTCAAAACAATTAAAAATAAGATAATGATGTTTACATACTTACATACATAGATGTAAAAGTTCACTTAGGGCCCTATCTTCATCTTGTTCCTGGTAAAAAATTTATGAATGAAATTACTGATTTTTATTGCAATATATTTTTTTAAAACTTTGAACAAATTGATGAAAAAAATTAATTTTGGGGATATAACAGTGAAATAATTAATTTATTTAAAGACTTCTAAAATTTATTTGGGTAACAGTCAAATAATGAATTTTAGTAAGATACTTTGAGATTTAACTTAACGGGATCATAGTAGGAATTCGCATAAAAAAAAAAAAACCTCCATACTTATTAATGGTATTGTAAAAAATTTAGATATCTAATTATTATTATTATTACTTTTAATTAAATTAAAAATATTTAATTTGCAGGGAGAGGAAGCATATATAATTACCTGGTAACTTTGGTTGTTTCCTAATTGGACCTTGGTACAAAATTTTCTATCAATGTGCTAGCAGCCACAGTAAGAAGCCATGGCCCAATATTTGGGATACTTGACGGGAAGGGAACATCGTTCCCAGCCGAGGTTGGAGTCAAAATTCTCCTTCTTATAGCATTGAAAGATCCAATGGCTATTGCATCATTGAAATATTCATCGGTGTGATCTCCAACTGAAAGGGATATAATGCCAACGCCATCGGCAACTGCGTCATCAAATGCTTTAAGAATATCAGCGTCGTGGCAACCATCTGACCAACATATTTTGTACACAGCAATTCTGGCTGAGGGACCCCACCGCGAGCTGTCCCAGAGGCAAGGCCGTATTCCTGCTGCAGTTGATGCCGTGTGTGTGAGCTATGTCCATTCTCGTCTCTTGGAGAAACAATATCGTCTGGACTGAATTCTCCATCATATTTGTAGCATCTTGCTCGTATGATTTTGCTACATCGATCATTAATAGTAAATTTTGAGAACTTAAAAGATTTTAATAATGATTTTAGACTGTGATATAAATTAATTAATTTGAGGAAGGAGATTAAAGGATTAATATATATGATATGGTTAAGAGGAGTACGCACTTGTTGCACGTATGCTTAACAAGTGCCTTTCCATTTGGCTGGTAGTAGGCCAAATCCATTGTCGTTAAAGCTATCAGACTCGGGCTAATTCCAGTGTCAAACACTGCAATGATTGTATCACTTTCCACGATTGGTGCTCTTTGAACTTGTTGGGAAAATCCCATGAAATCCCATGACCTTGTTGTATGAAGCTTTCTTTTCCGGTTTGGAAATGCAGATAGTACGCCTTCCATTCCTATTAAATATTTACTCCAAGTTACTAATATTGTCCATTTATTAATTAATGATCTAATATATAAAAATTCGATGAAAATAAATTTTAAAAAATGAAAAAGAAAAATTATGTTCAACCACCGGCCATTACTCGAGCTTCCTCCGCAGTCAGCTTGATGGCAAATCTACGGAAACTCCTGTAGTTACAAAGAATAGATTCTGGATCAATATTGCTGAATCATTCACACAAACGAATTAGTTAGCCTGTCTAAAACGTTAACAATTTTGAAATCACGTTTCTTTTTGTTACTTATTTGTACCAAAAATAATTGACTTTTTTATTTAATTGTAAGGTTAATTACTATAGCTAAAATAATCTATAATTAAATTCAGAGTCGCTCCAGCAAGGAATTGAGTTCAATTAATATATTATATTTCTTTTACTATAAGGGGCTGGAAGAGGTCTGTTTTGTATTTTGTTTATTTTTCGTTTATAAATGTGAATCAATTAACTCTAACAAAATTTTTAAAAAAATAATTTCCTCAACCATCTTTTTATATAAAAAGTTGAATGTAATATAATTAACCAGATTTTTGGTTTGTCTTTATCAAGCCTCTATTGATTGACGCTTAATAATTTTTATATACAAATTACTCACAACTTTTAAGTGATTATATATATGTACATAACTTGCCAAGGACTTTTCCTAGCATGCTCGTATGAAGAGATGTTGCTGAAGCTGATTCCCATATACACGATATAAGTCTGCATTACATATGTGTAAATATATATATATATATGTATATATATACACACAAACAAGTGATCAAATTTGTTATAATTAATCTTCTAAAGCCACGAAATTAAGAACAGAAATCTGAAGAGGAGAATTAAGACATAAAATTAAAATAACAATAACATGAATAGAAATATTTACCTATCAAATATTGTTTTGAAAAGCAGAGAGGCTGATAAGCAAAGAAAAGGTGAGAAAGTGCAGTAGAAGTCATGGGAGAAGAGAGCTTCTGCTTTACATGGTAGCCAAAAGTTTTGTTCTGTCTAATTTGAAAAAAAAAAATATACTTCAAGCGAGCAAGATATGTAATATGAGCGTAGAAAAACCGGAACAAACTAAATTGGACCGAAGCCAGACCGAAATTGACAGGTTTGGTTTGGTATTACATACAATTCGATTCGCTTTCAGTTTTTAAATTAAAAAATATAAAATTTTTGGTCTGATTTTGGTTTTGGTCTAAAAAACTCGAAGTAGACCAAATTTATTATTTTTTAATATTTTTTAATCTAAACAACGTTATTTTATTATATTTTCATAAAACGACGTAGTTTTATGCATTAAATTTTTTTTAAAAAAATAGTAAATTTACCCAAAAATCAAACTGATTGATCCGATTTTAATTCGATTTTAATATGTAATTGGTCTAGTACGGTCTGGTTTTTTCTTTCTATTCAGTTCGGTCCGATCTCAAAATTTTAAAACTTGAAATTTTTGAGTTTGATCCGTTCTTTCAAAAAGTCAAACCAAACTGGACTGTACCCACCCCAAATATATATATATATATATATATATATATATGCATATATGAAATGAAAGCAAATCTCAGCTATCATTACAGTCTACCAAATTTTATAATTTTTTAATTCAATTAATTGTTTATACTTAAAGGTCTCGATCGTATATAAAAGATAATTATTAAACTTATTAATTTTATGTCTTATTTCTTACGTATCTTGATACAATTATTGAAATTAATGATGCGAATATATCCTTAATTTGTAAATTTGAACTACCAATTACAAGCTAGTAATACTGATAGTAGAGACGGCTTAATAAAAATTGTATATGGTTCACCATTATTACTTTGACAAATGGGTATTACTGGTAGGTGAGTTAATGGTGTAATTTCATTTTAATCCCTCTTGTTTCAGAAAATACAATTTAGATTAGTATCCTCAAATGTTATGAAAATCATCACTTTGCTCCTTAATATTTCGGTCAATGTCATATAAGTTTTTTGACCAAACTTCATTCATTTTTAACCATTAGATAATTTTTAATTTACTCCTCCGCTAAGAAACAAAAAGGAACTATAAAGATTGATTGGCCACATTAATTTCTTTTGCCGATTTTTCTCAAATCTCGCAGGAAAACTTCTGCTATTGCTCCCGGTTGAAACTAAAAGACTCAGATAAGTTCGTGTTCGCGGAAGTGCAATGTGATAGTGACTATTTAGAAAGTTAATTTGATAGTGATTACAAAAAATTAATTAAAATGTTAATTAATAAGATAGCGACTATTTAGAAAGCTAATGTGATAGTGATTATCAAAAAGTGAATTAAAAGGTTAATTAATATGATAGTGACTCTTAACTTTCTCGTTTGAAATTAATAATTATTATATTTTCCATCTTATTAATTATTGGCAACTCAATAATTATTTAAAATATGTTTGGCTATCATTAACGGGAGTGTAAGAAAGAGACATGGATGACAATGTAGAAAAAGAGGGAAAAAAAAGGATTTTGCTAATTTTTGGAAACTATCATTCAACTCCCTGTTTTCATCTCCTTTGATCTTTTAACACCATTTGCTAGAAGTTCTAATGCCAACATAAAACTATGGGAAATTTAAAATTAACAATTATACCTTTATGTTTTGTACAATAGAAATCTCATTGAAAGCCAACCCTACTAACTGACAAAAATGACAATAATTGGCCCATAGCTAGATAAGTCTATCTTTTAGTAACAGTATTGAGATATCTAATAAACCTAAATTTTCTATTTTCTTATGCAAGTTCCTTCTATCAAATTTTGAATCATCCTAAATTATAAAATTATTTTTTTTATTAATATAATAATTTTGATTTTAATAATATAAATTAAAGATGTACTATTTGTTAAATATTGTTTATTTCTATAAGTTTTAGAAATAAATGTCATTGACCTAATGGTAATTTTTCTAATTATTGTTTGATGTCTTGTGTTCGATTATTTTTATTGTCAAAATTTTAAAATAATTTTGCAAAACCAACCCAAAGTCAAAATAGCCCATTAGTTGACTTAGCATGGCCCACAGGCCAGCCCAAGCACAGGCCCAACACGCCAACCTACTTGGGCTTTAATTTCATGGACTTGATCGGCCCGATCCGGTCCATTTGCCACCTCTAATATGAGTGTAACTTAACTCATTATTTAAATTATTTTAATAATTGTATTTTTTAAAAATTTTTATTAAAATAACAAATTAAAAAATTTATTTAGTCTTGAGTATATTATGAAAAAATATTAAAAATATATGAAAATATAAATAAAAATATAATATATAAATAGATGTTTTATATATATGTTAGAAACAAAAAAATAATAAAAATTTTCTTCTTTTTCTATTTTTTAATTAAAATTACATTATATTGGTTAATAAGAATATAAAATATATCTAATTACTAATTCTATTAATAGAAGATACTAAATTTTTTCTTTTTTTTTTTACTTTTTTATTTATATCTTCATAATTTTTATAAAGAAAATGTAATAAATTTAATATAATCTTTTAAATAAAAATATTAATATAAGAATAAAATATTAAAATATGTTTAAAATTTTTTTTTAATAATTCAATATCAAATTTATTACAAAAAAATGTTATAAATATTTTAACATGAGTTTAATCTAACTCATTATTTAAATTTTTTAAAAATATTTTCTTTTCCAAATTTTCTATTGAAATAGAAAATTAAAAATATATTTACTTTTGAGTATACTGTGAAAAAATATTAAATATAGGACTAAATTATTATATTTAAAAAAATATATTGTAAAAAATATTGAAATAGACAGTAAATTGTTATAATTAAGTAAAATATATACTATATTGTTATTATATAAAAGAGTAGTGATACAAATGATAATAAATTAATTGATCGACTAACGGAAATGAAATTCATAGAGGGTATCTGCCTATCAACCCTCTATTTTTATTGTTATTATATAAAAGAGTAGCAATACAAATAATAGTAAATAATATATTTTTATTTAAAAAAATTACGAAAAAATTAATTTGCTCAACTATCTTTTTATATAAAAAGTTAAATATAGTAGAGTTGACCAGATTTTTAGTTTGTCTTTTATCAATCCTTTATTGACTGACACCCGATAATTCTTAAATAAAAATTATTCACAACTTTTAAGTGATTATATATATGTATATAACGTGCCAAAGACTTGTCGTAGCATGCTCGTATGAATAGATGTTGCTGAAGCTGATTCCTATATACTCGACATAAGTCTGTATTATATATCTGTAAAAATATATATATATATATATACACGAACAAGTGATCAAATTTGTTAGAATTAATCTTCTAAAGTCACGAAATTAAGAACAGAAAATCTAAAGAGAATTAAGACATAAAATTAAAACAACAGTAACATGACTAGAAATATTTGCTTGTCGGCTTTTGTCTTAAGAAGCTGAGAGGCCAATTTGCAAAAAAAAAGTAAGAAAGTGTAGTAGAAGCCATGGGAGAAGAGAGCTTTTGCTTTTCATGGTAGCCAAAAGTTTTGTTTTGTCTAACTAAAAAAAAAAAAGTACTTCAAGCAAACAAGATATATAATATAGGGGTGGACAGAAAAATCGGACCAAACTAGACTGAATTGGAACTGAACTAGAATTGACGAATTTGGTCCGGTATTTTATACAATTTAGTTCAGTTTCGGTTTGTAAATTAAAAAATTTAAAATTTTCGGTCCGGTTTTGGTTTTGCTCCAAAAAACCCAGATCGAACTAAATTTATTATTTTTTAATAATTTTTCATCTAAACAATGTCGTTTTACTGTATTTCCATAAAATGATATCGTTTTGTGCACTGAAAATTTTTGTAAAAATAATAAATTTATCTAAAAATCAAACTAACTTAAAAATTGAACCAATCGGTCCAGTTTTAATCCAATTTTAATATATAATCGATTCAACACGGTCTGAGATTTTCTTCCTATTCGGTTTGGTCCGATTTCAAAATTTTAAAATTTGAAATTTTCGGATCAATACAAGTAAAATGTAGCAGCTTGAAAATAAACAGCTAGCAATTGGCTGATTTAAGGAAAATTGTCAAATGAATGTAACAACATGCTTTGAAAATGAACCCTTTCAATCAAGTGTGCATTCGAAGTAAGGGCTGTGATTATTTTTTTGTAATTTCTTATGCACCACAGAGGTATTGAGATAGACAAAGACTAATTAAAGCGCGAGCAATTACTGAAGTTCCTCTACTAAAAAACAAAAAGGAACTGCAAAGATTGATTGGCCACATTAATTTCTTTCGCCGATTTTTCTCAAATCTTGCAGGAAAACTTCCTTTAATCTTTTAACACCATTTGCTAGAAGTTCTGACACCAACATAAAACAATGGGAAATTTACAATTGAAAATTATAGCCTTACGTTATGTACAATGGAGAATCTCGTTGAAAGCCAGTCCTACTAACTGACAAAAGTGACAATAGTTGGCTCACAGCAAGACAAATCCATCTTTTAGTAACAAGATTCAGATATCTAATAAACCTAAATTTTTTATTTTCTTATACAAGTTCCTTCTATCAAATTTTGTAAAAAATTCGTATACAGAATAGATATTTTAATTGTTTATTATAGATGATCATCAGTCACCAGACATCTATATACGCAAATTTATGGGTTAACGTGAACGTAGCCGTTGTAATTATTATGATATAATACTTTAATAATTAGTAATTGTAATAATTATAATTATAAGTAGTTAACCTCTGATTAATATCATATCACATGTCATGCATACAATTTATCATGCAATTTGATTAATTTTGTAATTTTCACAAGAGTAAAAATATGTATAAACCGCATCAATATCGCTAAGGTTGACATCAAATTTCAAAATGATAAAACCTATTTTGCTCTATTTTTGATGTAATAGTTGTGAAAGCAAGACAAATTCAGATCATCAATGAATAGACCAACTTCCTTTGAGTAAATTTAAGGTGATTGGACCCTTTCTCTTTTCCTTATTCTAAGTGAATGACTGAAGATAAACCCTTTGAAGTACAACATTATATGACTCCTTTTTTAGGGGTAAAAATCTTGAAACTACACTATTATATTCTTGAAATCAAACTTAGATAAAATTATTAATTCTATTAACAAACTCTTAGCTTAATGAAATTTAACATTATAAATTGGTAGATGATGAAGAAATTAGTAGTGCACTTTTATTACCTATCGTTTGGAGTTAATTTTAGAAGATTGTCAAATTTTTAATGGGTATAATTAGGTGAATAAGTATATAAATATGAGTAGTGATTATAGGAGGGAGTGGATTAATTGAGAGATATTTTAATAATGTTAATAGTGACATTTTAAACAGAGTTCAATAACAAAGAATATAAATATTTTTATTATAAATTCAGAGAAATGCAAATACCATTAATTCAAAAGGTTTCACTGTTTCACACCTATAACTAAAAAAAAGGGACAAAGAAAGCTGTTTTATCATTTTGGTAACATTCATGAGTTGTTTCACCACCAAGTTCAATGAAGTAAGTGCTCGGTCAGTCCTTTATTCAACCTTCATGTCATTTTCATAATTTAAAACTATTCTTGCATCTAGGGGTGGGTACGATCTGGTTCGGTCTGAATTTTTGAAAAACTGAACCGGACCCGAAAATTTCGGGTCTCAAATTTTTGAGATCGGACGGGACCGAATTGAAAGGAGAATACAGACCGGACCGGACCGGACCGATTATATGTTAGAACCGAATTAAAATCAGACTTATCGGTTCAGTTTTTAGGTCGGTTCGATTTTTGAATAAATTTATTTTTTGTTTAAGTTTTTCGTTTCATTAAATAACGTCGTTTTGTGAAAACATAATAAAACAACATTGTTTAGATGAAAAATATTAAAAAATATATTTTCGATCTGGTTTGGGTTTTTTAAATTAAAACCAAAACCGAAACAAAAATTTTGAGTTTTTTAGTTTAAGAATCAAAACTGAATCGAATTGCATAAAATACCAGACCGAACCGTAAATTCTAATCCGGTTCTGATTCAGTCCAGTTCGTGTCAGTTTTTCTACCCACCGCCTACTTGCATCTATATAATAATATATATTATTTATTTCCCACACTAATTATTATTTTTGTTCCTTACACTATTTATTTTGCTAAATATGATCACTTTTATTTCTTTATTTGTAAATTTCTTTTTTAATGTCTAATGAAATTTCAAATTTTCATAAATCTTTAGATATCCAAAAATATTTTTCCAAGGATATGTGATGTTAACATATGTCTCTTCTTTCGGACCTTCAAACTTGAAAGGCACTTGGACAATTGGGATAGTTAGTGCGCATCTTTTATGTATAATTTGGTCGACTTGATCAATATAGTACAAGTACTAGTTCTTTCTGCTTCTGCCTTTCAATCAAAGGAACATAGGGCCTAATCCACATTGTAATATTAGACAATGACTTCATTCTCAACCTTCAAAGTTCAAACAAAAATTTCATCTCACTATAAAATCCTTTTTATGTACAATGATTTATACGACAAGACTGCCTATTATCTCATGATATTTTCGTTTGTATTGATAGAGTAACATAATTTCAACAACTAATAACATAATTTCAATATTCAGAGGATTTTTCAATTCAAGAAAAAAGTAAGATAAAGGAAGAGATAAAACTATGATTTGGAGAGCTTTGTTCTTCAAGAAATTATCCTTGCATCATCATCCTTCTCCCATTCAACTCTTTCTCTATAGATTCTTTCTATCTCTCTCTTCTTTCCTTTTATCTCAAGAAATCCCCCTTCCAAAAGGTTTGGTGGCTTAACCATTCTAAAGATATAAACCTAATTTAGACCTAAATTAGGCTATCAAAGCATGATCCTACGACTTAAATTAAGACAAAAAACGTCACGTTGGAGACCAAGAGGCTCAGAGGGCGTAAAGGGAGGCAGAATGGTGGTGCGGCCATGCCATCAATTCTGCCTAAAGGTAGAATGCATGGCGTGAGCATGTATGGATGGCTTTCCCTATTTTGAAAGCATGACAAATTAGTCCCTAAAACTTTCCACTTTGGTCCTTGAACATCTTGCATTTTGGTCCAAATCATTCTCTAGACTTCTTTAAATCCTTTACAACTGTTCAATCCCTTTTTAATCCAAAAATCATTTTGGATGACCAAGTTTTATCATTTCTACACAATGTAACTAAGACACATTAAATGTTAGCAAAACTTGAAGAATTATCAAACAATTTGAGTTTAAATGTGAATTATAAACACGTATTCTACACACTTATCAAATACCCCCAAACTTGAATATTTGCTTGTCCTCGAGCAAATCAAACCAAATGAAAAAAGAGATAAAGGAATTTAATCTATGATATCTACACTTGAGATTAATTAAACTTTTGAGCATACTCTTGATCAAAATAAGCCTCATACTTACACTGAGGAAAACTTCACAATGTAGTCATTTCATCTTAAAGTTAAACTTGAACAACAATTGCAATCCTACTCAAAGGTTCCTCGTCCGTGTGTGAATTGTCACTTAGACTTGATCATCCTTCAATCTGCATTAGTTTATACAAACAAATAAACTTAAGTTAACTTGTTAGGGAATTTCATAGACTTAATTTTTTATGACACTCTCCACTAATGTAGTAGGACACCACATCAAGGACCCTTATGACTTAATTACGCTTATAATGTCAGGCCAAGGTTAAGGTAGGGAGTTTAGATTTTTAAGTGAGGTTCAAGCACCCTAAATACCTCAACGACCCGAGAACTTTATCTTTAATCCCTATATTCCCTCTCATAATCAATGCATCTTTATAAATTCCTTTCTTTATTCACCCAACATTCAACAATCCAAAATTGATTTTATGGACAATGGATACGTATACCCCCAAACTTATTTATTTACAATTTTTTTTAATTAGCCTTACTCTTACCTTTTGACTTGAGTTTTCTATGCTTACTTAGGCATGATACCTAGTTAGTTGGCAATAGTTCAGCTTTATTCTCTCATGCTCCCTCCATCCTTCCTTATTTAGATAGCTTTAGAATGGTTAGAAATATCATGGTCCTAATGCAAGGTGTTGATTTTTATTATTAGGCTAGCTCTTATATGGTGAAAACAAAAGAACGGTAATTTTAGGTTCAAGGGGTTGATATAAGGATCAATTCATTCAAGGTTGGCTTAAAAGGCTCAAACACATTAGCAATAGCCTAATTCATTTCCTTACCTTAGAATTTCACTTCAAGTGACAATCAAATAAGTTCTAGAATTTGATAAAGCCAACCAAGCCTACTTAGTTTACGTAAGCCTTTTATAAATTTTCAAACAATCCAATACTCGTGACTAAGTGCTCAAAATTTTTGAGGAACCATCAAATAAAATAAATTTGCTAACAAGTCAAACACAAAGACTAAGACAACATTTATATTTTTTCATAATTTAAGCATTCTCAATCATGACTATATCATTGGCTTTTCATTCAAATAGACAAAAAACACGCTCAAATGAAAAAAAAAAAAAAAAACTTGATCAACTTAAAGGAAAAGGATTGCATTCACAAGGACAAAGAAAAGAAAAGCTTTAAAGAAAACAAAAACCATATTAGCAAAAATGCAAAGACATATACTACTAAAAACATGAAAATTAAATTGTTAATTGAAACATTTTGTGTGTGATTGGTGGCTTTAACAATCCAATCACCAAACACTTTTATAATAAGATTCCCTCCCCTAAACTTAACATAAACATTGTCCTCAATGTTTAACCATAAACACAAGCAAAGGAGAAAGGAAGGAAGCCATACTTGGGAGGCAAGATGTAAAAATCTCACATCTAATTATGGATTATCTTCTTATCTCCCTGTGGAGGGAATTTCTTACTCTTATTGGATGATTTGTTAATAAATATCGGAAATTCTAGATTGAGTGGTATCTTTATGAGATGAGTTGGAAGGACCAGCTTCATCACTTTATTTGACACATAGGGGAGTCGGTAGGTCTTTATAAGGATTTTCTTAACGCTATAATCTTGCTTGATAGGCTAACCAATACTCGAGTGAAAAATGTACTCAGTGAATCCTTCCGAAGGCGAGGCAATGGTTTGTATAGCGGTGGAATTTATTTTTCTTAGTCTACATGAAACCATAAACCGAATCAGATGGATATACCTACTACCCAACAAGTGAACTTAGAAATGGCAAAGCTATCAATCGGAGGTTTGGATCTAATTTATGTTCCATTTTATCAACCTTTACCCTTGCTTTTAAACATAAGGCAGTGACAAGACAAGTGTGCGTGTATCCACCCATTGTCTTAGCTTCAATAGAGTTGATCAAGCTTTCTCTTATGACCTTTCCCATGTCAATTGAATCTCTGTACAAACATAATAAAACTGGGTAGCTCGCTTTGCTATGACTTCGTTCAGATAAGAAATGGGCACAAGATTGAAGCAAATGAATTTATGCCATGCATTGACATATCTATTGAGTGTGTTTTCTAGAAAGGTGAGAGATTCGTGAGTTTTGCTGCGACCTTGCAACTGTTGAATGCCCGAAACACATAATTTTTCAATGGTCATTTTATAGTTGTCTTAATCCTTCTTAAATGTATTGTATAAATCTCAACAATCCACTATTGACTCCAATTATTTCTAATGTGATATTGATTCAATAACTCCAACATAATTCTCAACCAACAACATCAACCTAACAACTTCAAGCTCTCCCACAAATATCGTAATCCATTACGCAATTTAAATTCAAATTAATAATGAAGTTGTACAAAAGTGAGGATTTACTTGAAATTGATGTGAAAATCCAAGATTGAAGATAATATCCAGAAATTTGCTTTCACCAGAATTTCCTAATTTCTTGCAATGATGGAGATTTTTGTGTATTTTGTGCTTAATTAGGTGATTGGTTATTTTGAATAAGGATGTATTATAGTATAAAGATTGATTGAAGTGAGTACAAGTTTTGAACAAAAGTTTTATGTTTAGGAAGTGATGTAAAGGGGAAAGTGTTTGAGAGGATATGTTTTGTATTTTAGGGGAGAAAACACAGACAAAGAGTGAAGAAGCAAAACAGAGAAATGTGGGGGATATGTATGGGGGTTGTGCAGGCGCGCCATGGGACGCTCGAGTATGCCATGGATGCTGCCTTGTGCTTCCTTGGTGCAGCTACGAGTGTGCGGCCGAGCTCTCTCGTCACGCAGGCGTACTGTGCATTTTAGGCACAAAGAAAGAAGGTTGCGCACGAGCATGCCATAGATGCTACCATGCAGGCGGGCTTGTCGTGAATTCTCTACATTGAAAGGACAAGCAGTAGGCATGGCATAACTACACCAAAGGTTCTACCCTTGCGTGCTAAAATTACACAGCGAAGGCATAATGCTTGGCACTAGCGTGCACTGTGATGGCTACAACATAAAAACATTTAGGTGGTAGTGGTTTTGCATTGCTAAAATTCATTCTCCACATAATGTTTCAACTATTGTCTATTTACTTTAAATGTTCCTTTGTTTCGTAGATAAATTTCCACTTCACTATAAGGAAACACACGAACCACTGTGAATGGGCCTTATGAATATGAACATAAATTTTTAGGAAAGAGTCGAAGTAGAGAATTGTACAATAAAACTTTTTGACCAACCATAAATTCATGCCACAAAATATGCTTGTCATGCCATTTTTTAGCACGTTCCTTATAGATTCAGGCATTCTCATATGCTTCATTTCTAAACTCTTCGATTTCATTTAATGTAACAACCTTTTTTCCGAAGTAGCCTATATGTCAAAATACAAAATCTTCGTAGCCCAATATGTCTTGTGTTCAAGCTTTACCAAAAGATGGCAAGCTTGAAACTTGTACAAGTACATTTTGTTGAGTTTTGAATGTCACGTGATATACCATAAAACATCATCCAACTTCTTCGACCAATCCTTCTTTGAAGTGCTAACAGTGTTATCAAGAATTCTTTTCAATTCTCTATTTGAAATTTCTAATTGACCGCTTGTTTGAGGGCAGTAAGCAATAGCTACCTAGTGAGTCACACCATATTTCTTCAACATGACTTCGAATTGATGATTGCAAAAGCACTTCCTGCCATCACTAATGATTGCTTGAGGTGTGCTAAATTGGGTGAAAATATGCTTGCGTAGAAAGTTTGAAACATCCTTTACATCATTCTTATTACAAGCTATCGCTTATTTTCTAACATAGTCCACAGCCACCAAAATGTATTGATTTGAGAAAGAACATGGAAAAGGACCCATTAAGTTTATACACCAAACGTCAAACAACTCCACTTCAAGAATGTCATTTAATGGCATTTTATTTTTTCGAGAAATGTCCCTAGTCCTTTGACATTGTCACAAGCAGCAATGAATGTGTGAGAATCCTTCAATAAAGTAGGCCAAAAGAAACCATATTAAAGAACTTTGGCTATTATCTTAGTTCTACTAAAACGCCCTCTGTATTTTAATAAATGACAATGTTTCAAAATATTCATCATCTCTTCTTTTAGAATACACTGTATAATTATTTAGTCTCAGCATTATTGGAAAAGAAAAAGATCTTCTCAATAATAATGTCTAACCTCAGAAAAGAATGTCTTCTTTCATTGAAATGACAAGTCATCAGGAATAATGTTGCAAGCCAAATAATTCACAATGTCCACATATAAAGATGTGTCCAATGCCTTGAGAGAAAATAGTTGTTCATCAAGAAATACTTCATTGATATCACTCAACGAACTATCTTTAGGCTCTTCACGTTCCAATCAAGACAAATGATCAACCATAGTACTCTCAGAACCCTTTTTATCTCTATTCTCTCAATCAAATTCTTGAACTAAATGCATCCCTTAAATGAGTCTTGGTTCGACATCCTGTTTTGAGAACAAATTGATCACAACAATGCTAACCGCAAAGGCACAGGTTGTATCAAGTAGTAAAGTGATAAGAGTATCGCTCCATGAGGATTGAAATTTAAAACCATTATTAAGTACTATAACCTTAAAGGTCCAATTTTATCTAAACAATCAAAATTAATTAATTATAACAGCAAATAAACTAAAAACTCTATCATTAATTTACAAGAAATAGAAATTGAACTAAAGAGTTAATAGAAGAATGAAATATGTAAAGATAAACTACTTTGGGTCTTGATTTCGCTTATCTATCACTATGTTTCTCCTAATTGGCAGTTATTAATTTGTTTTGGTCTAATTCACTAATCACAAGATTAAGACTGACCTTAATATCTTTCCCAAACATAAATCAAGGTCTTACATACAACTACTCAAGTTGATATCACTATTTAACTCAATTAATTATACGTTCATTAAGCACTACTTGTTTTTTAATGCTTAGAACTAAATCTACCTCTCGATTTCTTAAAATCCTAAATGTTAATTAAATTTTGATTACTTCTCAGTCTCACAACTACCTAGATTGTGTTCATTAGTCCAATAAATGAATCAATCTTTCCCAAGAATTAATTCATCCATCGTCAATTTAACTAATTCACTAATTAATAAATTAGAAGATTAAGCAAGATAAACACAAATAAATCAAACCATACTAACATTAATAATATGCCAATTGATTAAAACATAATTTGGACAAGTTACTTCAAGACCCTAGATCAAGAAATCTAGCCAACCATCTTTAATATCGACATCAAAATCATTAAGTATTCTATAATCTTCAAATTCAACAAATAAAGTTCAAATGAAATACAAAAAGAGGGTATATAGTTTAAGAAAACTAGATTAGAGATGAAAGCTTCAATGATCCTCCTTAAAATCTTTTTACAAAGGCTTCAACTTGAATCAATCACCTTTTCTCTCTAGGATCCCTCCTTGTTCTTCACTTTCTCTCATTCAAAAACTCAATTTTTTCTTTCTTGGCTAATTGTTATGGTGGCTATCTATCTCAAAAATATATAAACCTAAAAGATACACAAATCAAGTCATTAGTTGATGATCTCACAACCAAAAATATTCAAAGACGTCCAAAAAGCACAAAGGCGCTCAAAATCGTGCGGGGGTGTAGTGCAGACTCAACAAATGGCACAGTTGCGTGCTTTAGTGGTGTTGGCACACCACCCTCTCGGCCAATTTGGCCTTCGTGGGCATGGCGCGGTTGCTCTATGTCAGTAACCCATAATCATCAACTTTGATTTTCTTGCACTTTGGTCTATGAACTTTTGCATTTTGTTCCCGGTTTCCTTTCTGACTTTTCCTATATTTCTCTCTAGAGCCGATTTCATCTTGAATGACCTTTTACTATCTTTTCTTTGCAAATCACTAAAATTCATCAAATATTAACAAAACTTAAGGATTTACAAAACTATTTAAGTCCCAAAGCGATCGATAAGTGAGTATTCCACACACTTATCACAAATGCTTGATGGCCAAATGATCTATGTAAACTATCACATTTGAGCTAATTAAGTAAGAGCAAAACTTATCAAACTGAAATACAACAACTAACAACTCTTTTTCTATGGTTGCATAGTTCAACTAAGTATCCATTAAGGTTTCACTTGCATAATAGATGACATGCAAGTTCTTGTGTCTTCCTTGCCCCAAAATAGCTCTAATGGCATAGTCACTTATATCACATATTAGCTCAAATGGTAGATGCCAATCGAAGCTACGATATTCAGTGCTGAAATTTACTTCTTCAATATGTTGAATACTTGCAAACAATCAGTAGAAAAGTCAAAAGGCATATCATTACTTAAAAGATTACACGAAAGCTTAGAGATTTTAGAAAAATCATTTATAAAGCACCGATAGAAACCAGCATGTCTCAAAAAACTTCAAATTCTCTTCGTTGAAGTGGGTGGTGGCAATTTCTCAATAATTTCAATCTTTGCCCCATCAACCTCAATCACCTTTGTTGATATGTGATGAGCTAAAATAATTCCTTTCTAAACCATGAAATGACATTTTTCACAATTTAAGACAAGATTAGTTTTTCTTCACAACGTTGTAATACCAAAGCTAAATTATCCAAGCAATTATTGAAGGAGGATCCAAAAATAGAAGATTTGTCCACAAAAACTTTTATGAACCTTTCTATCATGTATCAAAAGATGGCCATTATACAACGTTGGTAGGTAGCCTGTGCATTACATGACCCAAATAGCATTCTTTAAAATGCAAAGGTGCCAGAAGGGCATATAAATCTGGTCTTCTTTTGGTCTTAAAGAGCAATTGAAACTTGGTTGTATCCAGAATACCTATCAAGGAAGCAATAGTAGGAATGGCCAGCGAATCTTTCAAGCATTTGATCAATGGATGGTAGCGAGAAATGATCCTTATGAGTAGCATCGTTCAACTTGCAATATTCAACACACACCCTCCACCCTGTTCTTATTTGTGTTGGAATGAGATCATTGTTGTTTCCATACCACCATTATTCATCCATTTTTTAGGACAACTTGCACTAGATTATGCTGAAATCCAATAACTTCAAAATCTTTGTTCTCATAACTTTCTTCATATTTGGGTTCAAATGGCGTTGATGCTCAATTACTGGCTTGAAGTTTTCTTCCATTAGGATTTTTTGCGTACAAATTAAAGGGCTAATACCCTTAATGTTAGTAATGGACCACTTTATTGATGCTTTATGGTTCCTTAACACACAGCATAACTTTTCCTCCTCCAATTCGCTTAATGCAGCCAAAGCGATGGCCGAAAATATGAATTAGAGCTCAAATAAACACATCAAAGATGAGCTAGTAAAGGATTAAGTTCAAGCTTATAAGGAATTGAATTTGTTGACAACGATGGAGCGAAATTTCTTACTAGTTCTTCAAATTTAGGCCTTCCATGATAGAATGGTGGTGCAACTTCCTAGTAACTTGCATATTCTACAATTCTATCATGTTCCACCTTGGTAGATTTGGCATAGATGATGCAAACTTCTAGAGGCTTTTTGGATACTCTTCTTTAAAGATGCTGGAAATAAACCTTCTCGACCTTAGAAAGATCAACGACCAATTCCTCCCACTCAATAGCTACAGATAAGGGAACAACATCTTTCTTAGGTTGGGTCAAAGGGGTTTCTTCAAAGGAGTTCTCTTTATTTTTAATCTTATCGAAGACTTGCTTCCCCTTTACTTGGATCAAATCCTAATAAGTTGGAGGGATTAGACATCAATGTGGCTCCATTGAGGTAACCATATCAAATCTTGAGGCGCAACCCCATTAGCATTAGATGGACATATTAACTTAACTTCGAATATTGTGCTTGAGTTGAGAAAATAGTCTCAGTTCGAGTAAAAATTAAAATAACCACTAGTGAGAAAATAGTTGGGAAATCATAGGGATAACCATAAACAACTCGATATTCCTTGAAACTCACACTATAGTTATCTAAAACCCAGATCTTGCAGTAAAAGATCTTATCCTTAACCATAAAGTTGTGAGCTCAAGTGAAAAGGTAAAGTCTCACCTTGGAAAAATTCCCAAAAATGACCCGATTGTAACAGAATAATGAGAAGATCACAGAATGGCTACCGAAAATCTTATTTCCTACAAAAATCTCCCCAGTTTGATTTCCCATTCAGATATGACGTAAGTTAACTTAATCTAGATATATAAAAGGGAAAAATCATGGAGATAGATATCTTCTTGGACTTCTACTCTTACTAAAATACTATCATATTTCTATCTTACTAAAATACGTCCGAAAAAAGGCCTTCTCTGTTCCTTATCCAATTCCCAATAAAATTTAATGGCGAAGGGATGGAGAATTCCCGTATAGGGAATGAATTCCCCATCTCTACTTATATTTCCCATTTTTATATTTATTTATACTAAATAATGATGGTAATTTTTCCTATGAGGCTAAGGGCTTGACCTATTCGAGGTGGGATCAGGAAGGATTTTTTCAAAGTTTAGGAGATTAGTCAAGGTTCGGAGATAAAAATTAATCCCCGTTTTAAAATTGAGTTAGGGACATGACGGACCTTTTTCCCCACTCCCAATTTCTATAGATAATTATGTAAATATCCATCTTATTTAGTTAAATAATTATAAAAATTTTATAGTTTTTATTTTTGCCGAACAAATCATTTAAAAAGGTTTATAATTTTTTAATTTAATCAATTAAGTCCTTAATAATTATCTATGAAATTTTCAATTTAATCAATTTTAGAACCCTTTTTAAATTATTTCATAATAAAAAATTTTGCTATAATAGTTAAAACTTAAAACAATTAATAATTAAATTTAAAACAACAAATTTTGATAAACTGAATATAATAAATGAATATAAAAAATAGTTAATTTGTAATTAATGAATTAATATGTTGTAATGTAGTACTATAAGATTAGCAAAACAAATAAGTTCTTTAAGATTTTCTTTTTCTTTTTCTTTTTAGATTTCATTTTCCCTTTTACCAAACAAAATATTTTTATGCAAAATTATCAAAATATAAAAAGGCTCTAAGATTTTCTTTTTCTCATCGTATTTTGTTTTCTAAGATCATCTTTTTTAGCTTTTATTTCACTTTCTAAGAATGATTTAATACATTTTTCTAACTTTATCTATTTTATAAAAAATTATATCATAATTTACTAATAAATTATTTAATTTTCTATTTATATAATTTAGTAAAAAATTATAATAAATATATCAATCAAATTTGATATTTTGGTAAAACAAAATTTTTATTAATTGTAATATTTTATATAAATTTTTTCAATCAAATTGATGATTGCTATCATTTATCTTATTTATAACAATTAATTTAAGAAAGAGTCAATTATTTATTTTTAGTATATTATTTTGATGATATGTGAATAGGTGATTCATATATAAATAATTAAATATTTATTAATAAAAGATAAAAATATAATTTGCATTGTGATATTTGATAAAAGATTTAAAATTAATAATATACTTTTAATAACAAATTACAAATTGATAATTGTAATAGCTAAGTTTCGTTAAATACTTTAAGAATGTAATCAAGTGCATAAATTTAATACTTCAAATATACTTTTGTGATACTTAGGATTTTTATTCATATACTCTTTATTTTAAAAATTTTATATTATGTATATATAGATAGATAGAATTTTTTTTTTTTAATTTAAAACAATTTAGGTTTCATAATTATAATTACCCATACTTTTCTATAAATGTGTGTAAAATTTTATTATTGTTAGTTGTACACAGTAAAATATTAAATATTAATTATAAGTTGCAAAATTAGTATTGTAAAATTTTATTTTTACTACTTTGCATAACTTGATTGTTGCCAATTTTTTTTTTTTTTTTACAATTAATTTATAAAAAATTAAATATTTATTTTTATTATCTTATTTTTGACATGTGAAATGGTTATTTCACATACAAAAAAAATAATATACTATTACTAAGAAATAAAAATTTAATTTGTTTTATGAGATTTGATAAAAACTTTAAAATTGATGACATATTTTTTAATAACAAATTAAAAATTTATAATTGTAGGACATAGATTTTGTTAAATACTTTAAATGTGTAATCAAGTTAGTAATAATAAATTTAGCATTTTAAATATGTTTTTGTGATGCTTGAGAATTTTATCAATATAGTCCTCATTTTTTAAATTTTTTATATTATATAAATAATAATTTATAATTTAAAATAATTTAGATTTAATAATTATAATTACTATTATATAATCTAAATAAAAAAATTTAAGTATTTTTAGATTATAGAATTACTTTATATTAATAATAATATAAATTAAATATTAATTTTTTGTTAAATATATTCCATTTGCATGTTTTGATGAATAAAACATAATGGTGTAGCGGTAATGCAATTGCATACATTTCTCGAAGTGTTGTATACGAGTCCAAATGAGTATAATTCTTTTGATGTGACCCCAAGTGAGGAGATCCTTGTCTTGTCCCCAATTTAGCCCAATCAAAAATAGGCCGAGAATTAAAATGGGTTTGGCCAAGCAGGGACAGGGTCAAGAATTGTTATCCATATGTAATAATTATATTAAAAAATTAAACTTAACTATTTGATAGGATACTAAATTAAAAACTTTTAATTAAATATTGTACATATATGGGGAATGGGGCGGGATAGGGAGTATTAAACCGTTTCTCATCCTATTAACAATATAGAAATTAATCTCTTTTCATTTCCATCTTATCATCTAAATAGTACCTCATTTAGGGCAAATCGCTATAAAGCCTATTCCTATAACAATCTGGTGTATATATGAGCAAGGCATTCTTTCCATACATTTTTTAAAAGAAGCATTAATTATACATGTGGGTAGCTTTACTAGTAAAATTATTTTCGTAGCAACGACAAAGAGTGACAATGGATGGGGTTATTCGGTCTACTAATTTTTTGCAGTTGCTTCTTTCGCATCAGCTTGTCTATTCTATAGCTATTGTCCGTTGTCTTCTTTCTTTATTAATTATATTTCTAGTGCATTTGATCTTTAGACTAATTTTAACTAATCTGTCCATTTTCCTACAAATTTTCAACATAAAGACAATAATTGTACATTATTTTCAGATTTTTAATTATTTTAAATGTCTGTGTTACCAAATTTTTTTGTTTTAATTTTTGAGAGACATGTTACTGAATTTTATTCTCATGATTGATCAATTTTAGAATAAATGCATGTATAAGTTAAATATTATTAAATTAATTAATTCATAAGTTTATGAATCCATTTCTACCAAATTGGTGTTTGTATTGTTATGGGAAAATTGTGAATAGACACGTGGCAAAAGATAAGCCTATGAGAGTCCCACTCCACACATTATGGGGTGACCCACCGCACGCCCACTTCAATATAGGGCAAGATATGAGCTCTACTCACATGTAGTAAGGTAAGACCCAATTTGAGTTAGGCTTCTCCCTATGTATCGCTAGATTATTCGCCATTTGTTAATAATACCCCACTTGACATATATCGTGGCACATGTAGAGGTGTTCACACAAGCACATACTGTGGTGCGTGTGGAAATGCTCATGTGACCATATACTATGGCACATGTGAAAAATGCAACAATGTATTGTAGCATGTATGATAAAAGTGGTTGTATATCACAACACATGAAAGAGGGTTAGAAAAGTGCCATCGATTCTTTACTTGCGCCTAGAAATGTCTGAACTTGTTCTAGATAATTTATTAGGGAGAATGCTCGATTCCCCTCTATTGTTTCACCTAATACCCCGATACCCCCCTCTTATTTCCATAATAACCCGAATTCCCCTTCTATTAATTGACAGGGTTAAGTATAATAATATATAAATCCCTAAAATTTAGTCCATTAACTTAAATGGTCTCAATAGTTTTAAAAATACCCATAAAAATTTTGATTTATTAAAACATAACAATGATACCTTTATATAATATTAATTAGGTAAAAAATTATTTTTAACTCCTAATTGAAAATAAATATTAAAATAATAATATAACTAATTTTATAACACATTAATTTTAATGTGTCACTTAGACAAGGGACCACTAAGAGCTAATAGTTGGAGGCAAAGGTAAAGGCAAGGTTAAGGCAATATTTTCCATCCAATCACATTTAAGAATTTTTATTTCAATATAGAACCATATTTCTCTTGGTTTTGGTAGAGGAGAATTCATTCACTACATTCCTAGGAGAGATAAGGTTATGTTACCCAAAATGATTCTCTCTCTTCCTTCTCATTTTGCTCACAAATTCACCATGAAAACCTCTATGAATGCACAGTAAATGCATTGCAAAGAGCTTGGTTCATCTTATTTTGCGTTGACTCCTTTGATCTTATGAGTTTTCTTTCTCCATGATTGACTTTCGCCTTGTTCTATTACTTTTAGATGCTTAACTAGGCATTGGAGAGGGTAGTAGAAAGGCTTGTTCTATTTTGCTAGGAGTTTGTAGAAGAACTAGATGGTATTATGTGGTGGGGAGTGTTTGGAGGCAAAATGAGCTAAATAAAGAAGTTGTGCGGGAGGCAGATCACATATATCTTATCGTTTTCAAGGGCTCATAGTGGGCTAACCTTCAAAATAGCATCGAACTGCATTTTTCATTTGAGCTAGGACCAGGACCTGGTTCGAGGCATTTGACTACCTCGAGTGCACCCAACTCCACCTCAAACCCTAGTGTGTGTATGTATGTATGTATGTATGTATGTATGTAATGGATAAAAATGGTATTTGCTTGGATCTTGGCTTCATTAGCCAAATCCTTTAACTTGGCCCACTATGAGAAAAATTTTTTTTACAATTGATTTTTGCAGTTGATTTTAAAACCACTGCAAATAAAGGACTATTTGCGCCTCATTTGTAATTGAACACAATTTAATTGCAAAAAAGTTTATTATTTGCAATCAAATCAAACATTAGCCGCAAAAAAGCTTGTCATTAAATTTTTTACCAAAATTACGTTGTTTTAATAAAAATTATAATATAGTCTATGTACTGTTTTATACTACTAAAAAAATTGAGTATCATTATCTTATATAATATATATTAGTCTCTAATAATTGAGAAATATATATTAGTCTCTAATAATTGAGACTAAAATAAATAAATATATTAAATTATATCAAATATCTTTATATATTGAAAATATTAAGTATTCAAATATTATTGTTTTTTTAAAAAATGATTTAATTTGGTTTTTGGGCTCAAAATGTTCTTCGCAAAATAGATGTGGTCACAGAATACATTTATTATCGGCCTCCTTCGTAGGCCACTGGCAACTTGCCCTCTCTGGCATGCTGCCGCCAATTACTCTTGCCAGGTTCTTCTTAACTTTTCTTTCTCTGCTTCCGCTCTTCTGTTTTGGCATTTGATGTTTTCTCTTGAATGGTTTTGTTTTGGCATTTGTTTACATTTGTTCGGTTTAGTTTTTGGCAGTGTGTGTTGCTCATTTGCATAACTCCTTTCTATTGCCTATACAGGGGATGACATATTTTATATATGCCCTCTTTTTATGTTTAAGGCACTGTACAACTACTTATACCATTGGTTGGCAGTCCATTCTCCTAACAGCCAAGTCCTTCAATTGAATTTCTGTAACAATGTTTACTTTAACGTATTTAGAAGTTAAAGTTTGTTTATTCTAGCAAAGTTCACGTCAGATTTTATTTTGTTTTATGAGAAGTAAACTTAGCATCTTGATACATAAGTTGTTGATTTTGTTCTTTTAAATGGCACTTGCTTTTTCATTAAATGAACTAGTAGAGTTGAATCTTACATGTGTATTATTGTGCTTTGTTTGATGTTTTTTGTTCAATTTCCATGTTATTTGTCCTTCCTGAGTTTCATTGATCTTTTCTAATTTGATATCTTTGTAATTCATTCAGCTGGAAGGCATTTGTGAGGATATGATAGTAACGTATAGGAGATAGAACATGTCAACAAACAAGCATTTGTAATTCATGCAACTGCATTGGAATTGATACCAAGAGCTTGGGCATAGAATTACTTATAAGGATTGTATCATAGTTGGGTAAAGCATTAGTTATTATTTGTATCCTAAGTGGGGTAGGCAAACATTTTGAGCAAGCTTTCTTTTGCATTTGTATTATGCCTTCAAAAGTATATATTTTTTTTGAGTAATTAGTTATTAAATGTCATCCATTGTAATGAAAGACAATGAATTTTGCAAAAATAAATTGGTTGATGATTATAAATAGAGTTGTTAGATGCTTTTTATTAAATTTTAAAATACTAATCTATTTTAATTATAAAAAAAAAGAATGGAGCATAAAAGAAAAAAATAAAATGCATTCAAATTCATATAAAAATAAAATGTATTTGTAGTTGCAATTAAATAAATAAAATGATTGTAAATAGTTAATATTCTTTGTAGTCAAATATTTGACAATAAAAGATGGTAGTAAAAAAATATATAATTTTTTAAAATTATTTACGGTTGTTATATATTGGTGTCATTACGTATGGGTCACAAATTTTTTATGGTTGATTTTAACAAAAAAAATTTTTTTCATCGGAGCATCCAATGAAACAACAAAAGACTTATTATACCATTAAATTTTGCATTTAGTAAAACATATAAAAATCATAAGCAGTAATATATATGGCCAGAAAAATAATCATGAATACGATGTGAAAATTAAAAATTTCATCCTCGAAAATTTGTACATATATAAGGATGTCTTGGTCTCTTTAGAAGGGATAAAAAGAAAGAAAATTTCGTGATACGTATATATATATATATATATATATGATTAAACTATACACATTCCGAAAAATTAATTAAAGATTAAGTAAATTTTTCGAATAAAAATTAATATACAGATCAGAACAATCTTAGGAAATCAATAATGATCACGTTCTTGGACAAAATAATTGAAAATTTCTTTGATATTATTTTATAAGTTGATATGTGAACATTACCTTAACGATCATGATAAAAACATTTAACTTAACACAAATATTTTCCTCTCTATCTTTCACTCAAGAAGCATAAATCATAGACTTACACAACTAGGAAGATATCAAAAGCAACGAAGATGAGTGATGGTGGCAAAGAGTGCAAGCAGTGAGTCTATGGCAGCAATTTCAATTTAGGGCAAAAATAATTCATTATTCCGATCGGCTTCAGCTGGAGCACGCGAAGTGCTGAGTTCTGATAATTGCCCGGATGCTGGCTTTAGTTGTGGTCCGCTTAGCACAACACTTGTTATATGCAGAGGTGGTCCGCTTGGCACAACACTTGCTATACCTTCCAATTCTGCATTTAATAAAACGTGTCAAAATCACAAAAGGAATATATGCTTATATAGCCCGAAAAATAATCGTGAATATGAATATAAGATGTGAAAATAGTTAAAAGAAAATGGAAACATTCAATTTTCGTGTGAGCAGTTTTTACAGTCATTGGTAAACAAATTTTTACATAACGATTTAACATCGAATCGTTATAATAATGACATACACGTACATAGCCATACTTTCTATCTTTTTTGCCTCGTTATCGGTGAGTCTCGCTGAAAATCAATGAAGGACGAACCGGTAACTCTATCCAAGAGCTTCAGCTGGGGTGCTATTCCCAAGTGCCATAGAAAAAGCAGGGTCAGAAAGTTAATTCAAAATGCTTGAATAAAAAAAAATGCAGAGAAAAATTAGAGAAATATTACATGCCCTCGACAACTTTCTGAAGACATTGTAGGTGAAATTCCCTAGTGTTTTCTACACCAAGATCCAAGCTTACTAGATAGACCTGTCTGGCGTTGCAGGAAAGCCATCAGTGGTTAGAACGTGAACAAATTTGTTGAGGAAACAAAACTAATAAAAGATGATGAAAATGGGGCAGCAGTTCTTACCTTTCTCGAGTCACCGCCTCTGGCATGGCTCTGTAAAATGGACAGAGATGTGAAGGCGATGATTAAGATTGACAATGATCTGGACATTATGTTTGTATGTGCAGAATGGCTTTTTCCTTGAGGAGTTAGCTGGGAGATGTATTTAAAATAGAATTTTGGAAGTTACGGTTTTTGGCTTTCTTAATGATTTTTTTGGTAGCATTAACAATGAATAACCGTGGCTTGTTTAATAACTTTTCCGTTTCTCTCAATCACTATCAGTTTACTTTTAATCAGTTCTCTCTAATTTCTTCCAATTTGTTTTATTTGCCATTAACTTCAGAAATTTAATAAGAAACAGATTTTCTTTAAAGAAAAGAAAGAAAGGTAGGCTACATTCTTGTAATCTCAAATTTCTTTTTTCTTATTCAGTAAATTGAAAAATGCTGTCATTCCTTCATGATTTTCTCGCTACAACTCAATAACATTGATCGTCGCCTGTTTGCTCGTTTTCCCTTCATCAGTTGAAGTGTTAAGTTAATTTTTGGAGTGTAAAGTTTTTGTATATTTCAAACGATTCGGATACAAAACCAAGATTACAATGATGACTTTTTATAGAAGGCACAAAAGGAGCTTCCTAACCCTAACGAATATAGTACAGATCATTCTATCCTAATTCAGTAAAAGCATGCTATCATCAGTAAAATGCAAAATAGTTTCTGTGTGCACTGTGTATACGATTGTCACAGTGCATGTTTCTACTGTACAAGAGGGCCTGTTTCTTGTCTTCTTCTGTTTGCTGGCATCTGCATTGCTGTGCTAGTCTGTTGAAAACTTTCTATAAACAGTTCCCACATTTATATGTGAACTAGATGCCAGTCTATTGAACATTCCCAACATTCGAGTAATAGAACCAAAAATGCCCCGAGTACTTTGACCAATGGGTGATGCAAACTGAGTTCTCTTCGATTCTGCTTCTTGTATCAGATCCGGCATTGTTCTTTGCACCAGTCTCATGCTTGGGCACTTAAAAGAGTGATTCCGTAAGCAGCAAGAGAGTTTATCAATGCAGCAGGTTTGCCAATGAAGATTTCAGTCTCGGAGCAAGATATTTGTCAGGCCGTCTCTTATCACAAATCTGGACAACATGAAAACGGCACCTCGTTTATCAAGCAGCGAAGCTTTCCCCTGCTAGGTTGCAATCATCTGGTTCGGTAACTGTAGACAACTAAGATATATAAATGCTTACCAAAAAGCCACCAAAAGACAGACGAATAAGGTTTACTTGCAGTAAACAACAGAGATAACTAGGCTAAGACAAGTTTGCAGTACATTATACATTTTTCAGAATCCGATTTTTAAAATAAAGACGAGGGCAGCTTATCCAAGCAAGAGAACAGTAACGTGAAAGGGAGGAGAACCCAGATATTAATATGAATAAATATCTTCTAATCCCAGATTTTATTTTTTTTCTGATTCAGTGAATTCAAAAATGGCAATACAACTTTTCAATTTATAACATTGTTAACCTGATCATAGATGCAGCTCAATTATCAGGGGATGTAGCAATGTAAGCAACTATTGGGCTCCTCACTTGATGCACTCCATCATCCCAAACCAAAGAACCGGATATCATCATTTTCTTGTTTTTGGCAAACTTTGCCCCTATTCTCACAACAAAAGATTTCTTCTGACCAACTGACTTGAACAAAAGAACCCTTGGTTGAACTTAGATTTTAAGACTAGGCTTAGTCTTCACAATTGGCTTGTAAATGGACAGTGAGGACCCAACATTTGTGACAGTTCTATGAAAAACTTGAGCAGTAGATTTTCCAGACTATGTTGATAAAGAAAAAAAAAAAAAAAGGATAGTTTAAGTTTCATACGATTCGATTTATTGTCTTGGAACAGCTGCTGTTATCCCTAGTAACATTTCTTAGAGTATAGTGTTGTATCCTTGTCCACACAGAAATTTCAAATAATCAAGCTCTCCAGTATCATATATCAAACTTGGGTTAACAGCTTTTTATCGGATTTATATGTCCTAACCCATATGCAAACTCTACATCAATGTTATCTTCAACGCTTATGGGAGTAACTGCAACGAATATCAAAGATTATTAATTCAATCATATAATGTTTTTTTCTCTAACTACAACTTCTAATCGCAAATAACAACGTTACCTATTGTCATTAGAGCAGATTTAATGGCAGCAGGAGACCATGACAGATGGAATGACTTAATTGTTTCTTGAGTGGAAGATAGAGAGGAAAATACTTGTGTTAAGTTAAATGTTTTCATCATGATCGTTAAGGTAATGTTCACACATCAACTTATAAAATAATATCAAAGAATTTTTCAATTATTTTGTCCAAGAACGTGATCATTATGGATTCCGAAGATTGTCCTGATCTGTATATTGATTTTTATTCGAAGTTTACTTAATCTTTAATTATTTTTTTAGAATGTGTATAGGTTGATCATATATATATATATATATATATATGTATATCACGAAATTTCTTTCTTTTTTATCCCATCTAAAGAGACCAAGACATGGTTTGTTACGAAACTTTGGCATCTAACTTAGCAAGTGTGACTAATACGTTTATGTTAAATCCTTATATATGTACAAAATTTCGAAAATAAAACTTTAAATTCACATCATATTCATGATTATTTTTCTGGTTATATATTACTGTTTATGATTTTTATATGTTTTACTAAATGCAAAATTTAACGGTATAATAAGTCTTTTGTTTGCAGCCAAATTTCATTGGTTGCTAATCAGCCGTAAAATAATTTTAACAACCACAAATAATTTTAAAAAATTATATATTTTTTTACTACCTATCTTGTATTGTCAAATATTTGATTAAATTCACAAATACATTTTATTTTTATATCAATTTGAATAATTTTTATTTTCTCTTTTACGCTCTATTCTTTTTTTTTATAATTAAAATAGATTAATTTTTAAAATTTAATAAAAAGCATTTAACAACTCTGTTTATAATCATCAACCAATTTATTTTAGCAAAATTCATTGTCTTTCATTACAATGGATGACATTTAATAAATAATTACGCTGAAAAAAAATATACTTTTGAAGGCATAATACAAATGCAAAAGAAAGCTTGTTCAAAATGTTTGCTTACCCCACTTAGGATACAAATAATAACTAATGCTTTACCCAACTATGATACAATCCTTATAAGTAATGCTATGCCCAAGCTCGAGGGTATCAATTCCAAATGCAGCTGCATGAATTACAAATCCTTGTTTGTTGACATGTTCTATTTCCTTTGCATTCCTATCATATCCTCACAAATGCTTTCCAGCTGAATGAATTACAAAGATATCAAATTAGAAAAAGATCAATGAAACTCAGGAAGGACAATTAACGTGGAAATTGAACAAAAAACATCAAACAAAGCACAATAATCTACATGCAAGATTAAACTCTGCTAGTTCATTAATGAAAAAGAAAGTGCCATTTAAAAGAACAAAATCAACAACATATGTATCAAGATGCTAAGTTTACTTCTCATAAAACAAAATAAAATCTGACGTGAACTTTGCTAGAATAAACAAACTTTAACTTCTAAATACATTAAAGTAAACATTGTTACATAAATTCATTTCAAGGACTTGGCTGTTAGGAGAATGGACTGCCAACCAATGGTATAAGTAGTTGTATAGTGCCTTAAACTTAATAAGAGGGCATATATAAAACATGTCATCCCGTGCATAGGCGATAGAAATGAGTTATGCAATGAGCAACATGCACTACCAAAAACTAAACCGAACATACATAAACAAATGCCAAAACAAAACCATTCAAGAGAAAACATCAAATGCCGAAACAGAAGAGCAAAAGTAGAGAAAGAAAAGTTAGGAAGAACCCGGCAAGAGTAACTGGCGAGAGCGAGCCAGAGAGGGCAAGTTGCCGATGACCTGCGAAGCAGGCCGACAATATAAATCTATTTTGCGACCACATCTATTTTGCAAAGAATATTTTGAGCCCAAAAACAAAATTAAATCATTTTTTTTAAAAACAATAATATTTGAATCCTTAATATTTTTACAATTAAAGATATTTGACATAATTTAATATATTTAATATTTTAGTCCCAATTATTAGAGACTAATATATATTATATAAGATAATAATACTCAATTTTTTAGTATAAAACAGTATATAGACTATATTATAATTTTATTAAAACAACGTAATTTTGGTAAAAAAATTTAATGACAAACCTTTGTGTGACTAATGTTTGATTTGATCGCAAATAATAAACCTTTTCACAATTAAATTGTGTTCAATCACAAAGGAGGTGCAAATAGTCCTTTATTTGCAGTGGCTTGAAAGTCAACTACAAAAATCAGTCGTAAAAAAAAGATTTGGCTAATGAAGCTAGGATCTAAGCAAATACCATTTTTATTCGTTGCATACATATATACATACATATATACATATATACATATATACATATATACATACTGTAATAGCCTAGCCCACCAGAGATATTGTCTGCTTTAGGCACACAGCCGATCACGATTTTGTTTTCAGACTTTTCAACCCAAAAAATTTTGTTTTCAGACTTTTCAACCCAAAATGCATTTACCGGGGATTGGAGTTTTCTATCTTATATACCCAGCATCTCTTCTGTACTTTATCGATGTGAGATTTTTCTAAGGTGTCACATAAAATAGCCCAGCCCACTAGAGATATTGTTCGCTTTGGGCGCATAACCCATTACGGTTTTGTTTTCAGGCTTTTTAACCCAAAACGCATCTACCGGGGGTTGGAGCTTTCTATCTTATATACCCATCATCTCTCTCGTGTTTTGCCGATGTGGGATTTGCTTAAGGTGTCACACACACAGACATATATACACACACAGATACACATACACACACACACACACACACACACACACACATATATATATGCTGATGTGAGAATTTTGCATGCCATGCACTAGGTTTGAGGTAGAACTTGGTGCACCTGAGGTGGTCAAATGCCTCGAACCAAGTCCTTTCCTAGCTCAAATGAAAAATGTAGTTCGAAGTTGCTTTGAAGGTTAGCATACTAGAAGCCCTTGAAAACGACAAAATATATGTGCTTTGCTTCCTGCACAACTTCTTTATTTAGCTCCTTTTGCCTCCAAACACTCCCAACCCTATAATACCATTGAGCAGGTCTGCAAACTCCTAGCAAAACAAAACAAGGCTTAGACAGGGGTCTCCTATATGCTACCCCTATCCAATGCCTAAATTAGTATCTAAAAGTAATAGAACAAGGCAAAAGTCAATCATGGAGAAAGAAAACTCATGAGGTCAAAGGAGATAACACAAAATAGGATGAACCAAGCTCTCTGCAATGCATTTACTGTGCATTCATAGAGGTTTTCATGACGAATGTGTGAGCAAAATGAGAAGGAAGAGAGAGAATCCTTTTGGGGAAGATAACCTTTTCTCTCTTAGGAGTGTAGTGAATGAATTCTTCTCTACCAAAACCAAGAGAAATATGCTTCTACATTTAAATAGAAATGCTTAAATTTGATTGGATTGAGAGTGTTGCCCTAACCTTACCTTTACCTTTGCCTTCCACTATTGGCTCGTAGTGGTCCCTTGTCTAAGTGACACGTGGTGAACTAGGATAGGTGGATCAAACCTTATCCAAGTCCAAAAACCTCAATGGACAAATGGCACACCCTTATTTCTCTTAGTTGGCACACGGTCCCTAGTTGGGCTCTACACAATGTCTGTACAGTGTCAGACAAGATCCTGCTACCTACTTACCTTGCTAGTAGCCTGTTTGCTACCTAGATCAAGAGTTATCTGCTAGCTTTTGATTGGTCCTCTGCGAGCTATTTTTGGTGTGAAACATAACTCAATGGGTATTCTAGGGGCACACGGAGGTGGGCCCTGACGCACCTAAACACTTGAACGTCTTTACTCCTTCATTTAGAGAGGTCGAACGTTTTACAATAAATTATCCAGAACAAGTTCAAACATTTCTAGGCATGAATGAAGAATCGATGGCGCTTTTCTAAGCCTCTTTCATGTGCTGTGATATACGACCACTTTTATCATGCATGCCACGGTATATTATTGCGTTTTTCATATGTACCGTGGTATATGGTCACATGGGCATTCTACATGTGCCATGGTATATAGTTGTGTCAACACCTCCACCTATGCCACGATATATGGTCAATTGGGGTATTATTAACAAATAGCAAATACTCTAGCGATACATAGCAGGAAGCCTAACTCAAAGTGGGTCTTACCTTACTGCATGTGAGTAGAGCTCATATCTTGCCCTGCATTGAAGTGGGCGCGCGGTGGGTCACCCCATAATGTACGAACTAGGACTCTCGTGGGCTTATCTTTTGCCACGTGTCTAGTCATAATTTTTCCATAACAATACAAACACCAATTTGGTAGAGATCGATTCATAAACTTATAATCAATTAATTTAATAATATTTAACTTATACATGCATTTACTCTAAACTTGATCAATCATGAGAATAAAATTCGGTAACATGTCTCTCAAAAGTTAAAAACAAAAAAACTCGGTAACACAGACATTTAAAATAATTAAAAAAACTGAAAATAATGTACAGTTATTGTCTTTGTTTTGAAAATTTGTAGGAAAATGGACAAATTAGTTAAAATTAGTCTACAGATGAAATTCACCAGAAATATAATTAATAAAGAAAGAAGACAACGGACAGTAGCTATAGAATAGACAAGCTGATGCGAAAGAAGCAACTGCAAAAAATTAGTAGACCGAATAACCCCATCCATTGTCACTCTTTGTCGTTGCTACGAAAATAATTTTACTAGTAAAGCTACCCACATGTATAATTAATATTTCCTTTAAAAAATGAATGGAAAGAATGCCTTGCCCATATATACACCAAATTGTTATAAGAATAAATACAGGTTTCATAGCGATCTGCCCTAAATGAGGTAATATTTAGAAGATAATATGGAAATGGAAGGAGATTAATTTCTATATTGTTAGTAAGAAGGGAAACGGTTTAATACTCCCTATCCCGCCTCATTCCCCATATATGTAGAATATTTAATTAAAATTTTTTAGTTTATTATCCTATCAAACAGTTAAGTTTAATTTTTTAATATAATTATTACATATGAATAACAATTCTCGACCTTGTACCCACTTGCCCCAACCCATTCTCGTCCTCGACCCATCCCCGGTTAGGGTAACAACTCTTGACCTCGTCCCTACTTGGCCCAACCCATTCCAATCCTTAGCCTATTTCTAGTTAGGGTAAATTGGGGACGGGGCAGGGATCTCCTTGCTTAGGGCAGCATCAAAAGAATTATACTCATTTGGACTCGTATACAAGACTTGGAGAAATGTATACAATTGCATTACCGCTAGACCATTATGATTTATTCATCAAAGCATGCAAATGGAATATATTTAACAAAAAATGAATATATTTAATTTATATTATTATTAATATAAAGTAATTGTATAATCTAACAATACTAAAAATTTTTAATTTTTTTAATTTAGATTATATAATAGTAATTATAATTATTAAATCTAAATTATTTTAAATTATAAAATTATTATTTATTAATATAAAATTTTCAAAAATAAGGACTATATCGATATAATTCTAAAGCATCACAAAAGCATATTTAAAATGCTAAATTTATTATTAACTACTTGATTACACATTTAAAATATTTAACAAAATCTATCTCCTACAATTATAAATTTTTAGTTTGTTATTAAAAAATATATCATCAATTTTAAAGTTTTTATCAAATCTCATAACACAAATTAAATTTTTATTTCTTAGTAATAGTATATTAATTTTTTATATGTGAAATAGCCATTTCACATGTCAAAAATAATATAATGAAAATAAATATTTCATTTTTTATAGATTAATTGTTAAAAATAAGATAATTGGCAACAATCAAGTTATGCAAAGAAGTAAAAATAAAATTTTACAATATTAATTTTCCAACTTATAATTAATATTTAACAATTTATTGTTTACAACTAACAATAATAAAATTTTATACACATTTATAGAAAAGTATGGGTAATTATAATTATGAAATCTGAATTTTTTTAAATTAAAAAAATATTTATAT
Source organism: Azadirachta indica (assembly GCA_022749755.1). Lineage (NCBI taxonomy): Eukaryota > Viridiplantae > Streptophyta > Magnoliopsida > Sapindales > Meliaceae > Azadirachta > Azadirachta indica. The sequence continues at coordinate 8,918,690 of CM040453.1, forward strand.
CTATCTATATATACATAATGTAAAATTTTAAAATAAAGAGTATATTGATAAAAATCCTAAGTATCACAAAAATATATTTGAAGTATTAAATTTATGTACTTGATTACATTGTTAAAGTATTTAACAAAACTTAGCTATTACAATTATCAATTTTTAATTTGTTATTAAAAGTATATTATTAATTTTAAATATTTTATCAAATATCACAATACAAATTATATCTTTATCTTTTATTAATAAATAAATAAATTATTTATATATGAGTCACCTATTCATATATCATCAAAATGATAGACTAAAAATTAAATAATTGATTCTTTCTTAAATTAATTGTTATAAATAAGATAAATGATAACAATCATCAATTTGATTGAAAAAAATTTATATTACATATTACAATTAATAAAAATTTTGTTTGCCCAAAATATCAAATTTGATTGATACATTTATTATAATTTTTTACTAAATTATATAAATAGAAAATAAATAATTTATTAGTAAATTATGATATAAATTTTTATAAAATAGATAAAGTTAGAAAAATGTATTAAATCATTTTTAGAAAGTGAAATAAAAACTAAAAAAGAAGATCTTAGAAAACAAAATACGATGAGAAGAAGAAAATCTTAGAGCTTTTTCATATTTTGATAATTTTGCATAAAAATATTTTGTTTGGTAAAAGGGAAAATCAAATCTAAAGAGAAAAAGAAAATCTTTGAAAACTTGTTTTGCTAATCTTTTATTACAACATTACAACATATTAATTCATTAATTACTAATTAACTATTTTTTTTATATTAATTTACTATATTTATTTTATCAAAATTTATTGCTTTAAATTTAATTATTAATTTTTTAAATTTTTTTAGTTTTTAACTATTGTAGCAAATTTTTTATGATCAAAATAATTTAAAAAGAATTCTAAAATTGATTAAATTGAAAATTTCGTAGATAATTATTAAGAACTTGATTAATTAAATTAAAAAATTATAGACCTTTTTGAAGGATTTGTTTGGCAAAAATAAAAACTATAAAATTTTTATAATTATTTAATTAAATAAGATGGATATTTACATAATTATCTATAGAAATTTTGAGCGGGGAAAAAGGCCTATCACGTCCCTGACTCGATTTTAAAACGGGGATTAATTTTTATCTTTAAACCCTGCCTAATCTTTGAAACTTTGAGAAAATCCTTCCTGATCCCACCTCGAATAGGTCAATCCCTTGGCCTTGTAGGAAAAATTACCATCATTACTTAGTATAAATAAATATAAAAATAAGAAATATAAGTAGGGATGGGGAATTCATTCCCTATACGTGAATTCTTCATCCCTTCGCTATAAAATATATTGGGAATTAGGTGGGGAACAGGTAAAGGCCTCGGAACCCCACCTTACCCTATTGCCATCTCTAAACTACTAGATACATATCTTTTATCTATATCATCTTCAAACATAAATTGATCAATTTTTTAAAATTCTTTTTACTTTTTATCTTCCTATACATATATATATATTATTGATATCAAATTTTGTGATAATCCGATATCGAAAAAGAATTTCCCTATCATATTGTGAATCAACCTGCAAAAAGAAACACAATTAGAGGAAAACTGATTTTTCAGCAAAAATCCTCTTATACTTAAGTCAAAAACCTTTTTTTGGAAGTATTTTAATAAGATAGAAATTTGACAGTATTTTAGTAAGAGTAGAAGTCCAAGAAGATATTTATCTCTATGATTTTTGCCTTTTATATGTCTAGATTAAGTTGACTTACGTCATATCTGAATAGGAAATCAAAGTGGGGAGATTTTTATGGGAAATAAGATTTTAGGTAGCCATTCTGTGACCTCCTCATTACTCTATTACAATCGGGTCGTTTTTGGGAATTTTTCCAAGGTAAGACTTTGCCTTTTTACTTGAGCTTACAAATGTATAGTTGAGGATAAGATCTTTTACCGCGAGATCTACGTTTTAGATAACTATGGTTATAGTTTCAAGGAATATCGAGTTGTTCATGGTTATCCCTATGATTTCCCAACTTTTTTCTCACTAGTGGGATATTTTAATTTTCACTCGAATTGAGACTTTTTTCTCAACTCAAGCCCAATATTCGAAGTTAAGCTAATATGTCCATCTGATGCTAATAGAGCTGCGCCTCGAGATTTGATAAAGGTTGCCTCAATGTGAGCCATATTGATGTCTAATCGCTCCAACTTATTAGAATTTAACCCAAGTAATAGGGAAGTAAATGTTCAATAAGATCAAAATAGAGAGAACTCCATTGAAGAAACCCTTTTAACCCAACTTAAGAAAGATATTGTTCCCCCATCCGTAGCTATTGAGTGGGAGGAATTGGTCAAAGTCGGTCTTTCTGAGGTCAAGAGGTTTTATTTCCAACACCTTCAAAGAAGAGCATTTGGAAGAGCCTCTAGAAGTTTGCATCGTCTATGCCAAATCTACCAAGGTGGAAGATGATAAAATTGTAGAATATGCAAGTTACTAGGAAGTTGCACCACCATTCTATCGTGGAAGGCCTAAATTTGAAGAACTAGTTAGAAATTTGGCTCCACCGTTGTCAACAAATTCAATTCCTTATAAGGTTGAACTTAAAACTTTACTAGCTCATCTTTGATGTGTTTATTTCAGCTCAAATTCATATTTTCGCCCATCACCTCAGCTTCAATAAGCAAATTGGAGGAAGAAAAGTTATGTTGTGTATTGAGGAACCATAAAGCATCAATAAGGTGGTCCATTACTAGCATAAAGGGTATTAGCCCATTAATTTATATGTAAAAAATCCTAGTGGAAGAAAACTTCAAGCCATTAGTTAGTTTAGCATTAAACACCATGTAAACCTAAACATGAAGAAAGTTGTAAGAGTAGAGATTTTGAAGTTATTGGATGTTGGCATGATCTAGTGCAAGTTGTCCCAAAAAAAGGATGAAATAACAGTGGTACGGAAACAACAATGATCTCATTCCAACACGGACAAGAATAAGATAGAGGGTGTGTGTTGACTATCGAAAGTTGAAAGATGCTACTCGTAAGGATAATTTCTTGCTACCGTTCATTGATCATATGCTTGAAAGATTCGCTGGCTATTCCCACTATTGCTTCCCTGACAGGTATTTTGGATACCGCCAAGTTCCAATTGCACCTTAAGACCAAGAAAAGACCACATTTATATTCCGTTATGGCACCTTTGCATTTCAAAGAATGCTATTTGGGTTATGTCATACAGCAGCTACCTATCAACGTTGTATAATAGCCATCTTTTGATACATAGTAGAGAGGTTCATAAAAATTTTTGTGGACAAATTTTCTATTTTTGGATCCTCCTTCAATAATTACTTGGATAATTTGGCTTTGGTATTACAACGTTGTAAAGAAACAAATCTTATCTTGAATTGGGAAAAATGCCATTTCATGGTTCAGGAAGGAATTGTTTTAATTTATCAAATATCAGCAAAGAGGTTGAGGTTGATGGGCAAAGATTGAAATTATTGAGAAATTGCCACCACCTACTTCAATGAAGGGAATTTGAAGTTTTTTGGAACATGCTGGTTTTTATCGGTGCTTCATAAAGGATTTTTTTTTCTAAAATCTCTAAACTTTTGTGTAATCTTTTAAGTAAAGATGTGCCTTTTGACTTTTCTGTTGATTGTTTACAGGTATTCAATACATTGAAGAAGTTAATTTCAATGCCGTATATCGTAGCTCTAGATTGGGATTTACCATTTGAGCTAATGTGTGACATAAGTGAGTATGCTGTCAGAGTTATTCGGGGCAAAGAAGACACAAGAACTTGCATCTTATCTATTATGTAGGTAAAACCTTAATGGATACTTAGTTGAACTATGCAACCATAGAAAAAGAGTTGTTAGCTGTTGTATTTGCGTTTGATAAGTTTCGCTTTTACTTAATTGGCTCAAAGATGATAGTCTACACAAATCATTTGGCCATCAAGTATTTGTGATAAGTGTGTGGAATACATACTTATCGATCGCTTCAGAACTTAAATAGTTTTGTAAATCCTCAAGTTTTGCTAATATTTGATGAATTTTAGTGATTTGCCAAGAAAAGATAGCAAAAGATCATTCAAGATGAAATTGGCTCTAGAAAGAAATGTAGGAAAAGTTGGAAAGGAAATGGGGAACAAAACGCAAAAGTTCAGGAACCAAAATGCAAGAAAATTAAAGCTGATGCTTATGGGTTGCTGGCATGAAGTGACCGCGCCATGCCCACGAAGGCCAAATTGGCCGAGAGGGTGGTGCACCAACATCACCAAAGAGCACGGCCGTGCCATTTGTCAAGTCTCCACTACGCCCCAACATGATTTTGAGTGCCCTTGTGCCTTTTGGACGTCATTGGATGATTTTTGGCTACGAGATCATCAAGCAATGGCCTGATTTGTGTATCTTTTAGGTTTATATGTTTTTGGGATAGATAGCCACCATAGCAATTAGCCAAAAAAGGAAAATTTGAGTTTTTAAGTGAGAGAAAGTAAAGAACAAGGAGGGATCCTAGAGAGAAAAGGTGATTGATTTAAGTTAAAGCCTTCGTAAAAGATTCTAAGGAGGAGTATTGAAGCTTTCATTTCTAATCTAGTTTTCTAAACTCTATACTCTCATTTTGTATTTCATTTGAACTTTATTTGTTGAATTTGAAGATTATAGAATACATAATGATTTTGATATTAATATTTGAGATGGTTGGCTAGATTTCTTGATCTAGGGTCTTGAAGTAACTTGTCCAAATTATATTTTCATCAATTGGCATATTATTAATGTTAGTATGGTTTGTTGATTCATTTGTGTTTACCTTGCTTAATCTTCTAATTTATTAATTAATGAATTAATTCTTGAGAAAGATTGATTCATTTATCGGACTAAGGAACATAATCTAGGTAGTTATGAGACCGAGAAGTAATCAACACCTAAATAATCTAATTAATATTTAGGATTTTAAGAAATCAGGAGGTAAATTTAGTTCTAAGTATTAAACAACAAGCAGTGCTTAATGAACGTATAATTAATTGAGTTAGATAGGGATATCAACTTGAATAGTTGTATGTAAGACCTGATTTATACTTGGGAGAGATATTAAGGTTGGTCTTAATCTTGTGATTAGTGAATTAAACCAAAGCACTTTAATAACTGCCAATTAGAAGAATCATAATGATAAAGAAGCAAAATCAAGACCTGAAGTAGTTTATCCTTACATATTTCATTGTTCTATTAACTTTTTAGTTCAATTTCTTTTTCTCGTTAATTAATTATAGAGTTTTTAGTTTATTTGCTGTTATAATTAATCAATTTTGATTATTTTTAGATAAAACTGGACCTTTAAGGCTATAGTATTTAATAATGGTTTTAAATTTCAATCCTTATGGAATGATAATCTTATCATTTTACTACTTGATACAATCTGTGCCCTTCTGGTTAGTGTTGTTATGATCAATTTGCTCTCGAAAAGGGATGCCGATGCAAGACTCATTCAGGGGACGCATTTACTTCAAGAATTTGATTGGGAGATTAGAGATAAGAAGGGTTCCGAGAATCTTGTGGCTAATCATTTGTCTTGATTGGAACATGAAGAGCCTGAAGATAGTTCATTGAGTGCTATCGATGAAGTATTTCTAGATAAACAACTATTTTCTCCCAAGGCATTAGACACGCCTTTATATGTGGACATTGTGAATTATTTGGCTTGCAACATTATTCCCGATGATTTGTCATTTCAATAAAAGAAGAAATTCTTTTCTAAGATTAAACATTATTATTAAGAAGATCTTTTTCTTTTCCAGTAGTGTTCAAACTAAATAATTAGGCAATGTATTCCAGAAGAAGCAATGTTGAATATTTTGAAACATTGTCATTCATCAAAATACAAAGGGCATTTAGTAGAACTAAGATAACAGCCAAAGTTCTTCAATTTGGTTTCTTTTGGCCTACTTTATTGAAGGATTCTCACACATTAATTGTTGGCTGTGACAATGTCAAAGGACTGGGAACATTTCTGAAAGAAATGAAATGCCATTAAATAACATTCTTGAAATAGAGTTGTTTGACGTGTAAGGTATAAACTTCGTAGGTCCTTTTCCATCTTCTTTCTTAAATCAATACATTTTGATGACTGTAGACTACGTCTAAAAGTGAGTAGAAGCGATAGCTTGCAGTAACAATGATGTAAAGGATGTTTCAAACTTCCTATACAAGCATATTTTCACCCAATTTAGCACAGCTCAAGCAATCATTAGTGATAGTGGGAAATGCTTTTGCAATCGTCAATTCGAAGTCATGTTGAAGAAATATGGTGTGACTCACCAGTAGCTATCGCTTACCACACTCAAACAAGCGATCAAGTAGAAATTTCAAACAGAGAGTTGAAAAAAATTCTTGATAAAACTGTTAGCACTTCAAGGAAGGACTGGTCAAAGAAACTGGATGATGTTTTATGCACATACCACACGACATTTGAAACTCATCAAAATGTACCCGTACAAGTTAGTTTTTGGAAAAGCTTGCCATCTTTCGGTAAAGCTTGAGCACAAGGCATATTGGGCTATAAAGATTTTGTATTTTGACATGGAGGCTACTGAGAAAAAAAGGTTGTTACATTGAATGAAATGGAAGAGTTTAGAAATGAAGCATATGAGAATGCATGAATCTATAAAGAGTGTGCAAAGAAATGGCATGACAAGCATATTTTGTGGTATGAATTTATGGTTGGTCAAAAAGTTTTATTGCACAATTCTTAACTTCGACTCTTTCCTAAAAATTTATATTCTTATTCATAAGGCCCATTGACAGTGGTTCATGTGTTTCCTTACAGTGCAGTGGAAATTCATCAAGAAACCAAATGAACATTTAAAGTAAACAGACAACGATTGAAACATTATGTGGAGAATAAATTTGAGCAATGCAAAACCACTGTCACCTGAATGTTTTCGTGTGGTAATAGTTTGTTCGACTGAAGACATTAAACTTAGCACTTCTTAGGAGGCAACGCAAGTTTTCTATTTCTCATTTTATTTTATTTGAATTCGTGAAGATTATTTTGTTGCATTTTTTTTTTATTTTTTCTAATTTTTAATTTGTGTGTGTAATTGCAGGTGGAGATATTTGAAAGATCAAGGTTAGCTATCAGGGATTTAGGTGGCATTTCTGTTTCAAAAAGTCCAAGGCAGAAGCCATAAAGAGACAGCGCCCACCACAGTGCACGCTAGTGCCAAGCGTTATGCCATGGCTATGTAATTTTAGCACACAAGGGCAGAACCTTTGGTGTGGTTATGCCATGGCTACTGCTTGTCTTCTCAGTGTACAGAATTTGTGACAAGCCAGTGCCATAATAGAGCGCGCCTGCATTTTGTTGCCTAAAATAAAGGTGCGTAAGGCAGAATTTATGGCGTGCTCGTGCGTGGCCTTCCTTCCTTGTGCCCAAAATGCATAGTGTGCCCCCGCGATGAGAAAGCACGGCTGCACACATACAGCTGCACCGAGGAAGCACAAGGCAGCATCCATGGCATAGCCGAGTGTGCCATAGCGTGCCTACACAACCTCAATACATATCCTCCACATTTCTTTGTTTTTCTTCTTCACTCCTTGTCTGTGTTTTCTCCTCCAAAGCGCAAAACATATCCTTTCAAATGCCTTCCCCCTTTGCATCACTTCTTACTCATAAAACTTTTGTAAAAAAACTTATACTCACTTCAATCAATCTTCATACTATAATACATCTTTATTCAAAATAACCAATTACCTAATCAAGCACAAAATACACAAAAATCTCCATCATTGTAAGAAATTAGGAAATTGTGTTGAAAGTAAATTTTTGGGAATTTTCTCTTTAATCTTGGATTTTCACATCAATTTCATGTAAATCCTCACTTTTGTACAACTTCATTATTAATTCGAATTGAAATTGAGTAGTGGGTTACGGTATTTGTGGGAGAGCTTGAAGTTGTTGGGTTGGTGTTGTTGGTTGAAAATTATGTGGGAGTTATTGAATCAATATTATATTAGACGTAATTGGAGTCACTAGTGGATTGTTAAAGTGAGGTAGGAATCCTCAAAATTGAAATTGGCTGGGTTGCTAAAAAGAGCACACCAAGTGTTCGATAAAATAATTGAGTAAAAATTAGTGAAGATTTCTTAATTTTCATTATTGGGAAACATTTGGAGAGTGGAGTGGGAGTTCAAGGAGTGTAATAGAAGTTCTTTGGGTAAGGAACAAAGCGCTAAAAGAAAGTGGGTATTCCAAGTGTTTGGGGAATTGCCAGAAAGAGAATTTTGAGTGAAAATGGCACCAAAAAAAAGGTAGTATTTCGCAAGCTCATCGCCTTTTGAGATAGTAGAAGATTTATCTCATTTAAAGCGAAGCAAAACTTTAATAAATTTAGGGATGATCGAAAGGCGATTGTGAGAGTGAGAGAGAGCTTTGAAATTACAAATGGGACATGAAAAAATTTTAGAATTCATCTGTGTTCGAAAGTAGGAAACACTCATCGACTATCCAACTTAAGCAATATATCATTAGTGAAAAGTTTCTACGATGATACTTTAGTGAGTAAAGAAAATGATCGAGTATTTTTTTTCGGGGTAAATGGATTTCATTCAGTTTAGAGACCATAAATGCACATTATGGCCTACGTCCTATTGATGAGAAAGAATTTTTATACGATACATTTATGAGGGATTAAGACAACTACAAAATGATCATTGAAAAATTATGTGTTTCAGGCATTTAATAGTTGCAAGGCTGCGGCAAAAGAAAGCTTGATCAACTCTATGGTTAAATATTGAGGACAATGTTTATGTTAAGTTTGGGGGAGGGAATCTTATTATAAAAGTGTTTGGTGATTGCATTGTTAAAGCCACCAATCACACACAAAATTTTTCAATTAAGGGTTTAAATATTCATGTTTTTAGTAGCGTTTCTCCTTGCATTTTTACTAATATGGTTTTTGTTTTCTTGAAGGCTTTTCTTTTCTTTGTCCTTGTGAACGCAATCCTTTTCCTTTAAGTTGAACATGTTTTCTTTTCTTTTTTTCATTTGAGCGTGTTTTTGTCTATTTGAATGAAAAGCCCACAATATAATAATGATTGATAATGCTTAAATTATGAAAAATTATAAATGTTGTCCTAGTCTTTATGTTTGACTTGTTGGCAAATTTATTTTACTTGATGGTTCCTCAAAAATTTTGAGCACTTAGTCATGAGTATTGGATTGTTTGGAAATTTATAAAAGGCTTATGCAAACTAAGTAAGCTTGGTTGGCTTTATCAAATTCTATAACTTATTTGATTGTCACTTGAAGTGAAATTCTAAGGTAGGGAAATGAATTAGGCCTTTTGATGTGCTTGAGCCTTTCAATCAAATCTTGAATGAATAGATCCTTAGATCAACCCCTTAAACCTAAAATTACCTTTGTTTTGTTTTCACCCACATAAGAGCTAGCTTGATAATAAAAATCAACACCTTGCATTAAGACCATGATATTTCTAACCATTCTAAAGCTTTCTAATTAAGAAAGGATGGAGGGAGCATGAGAGAATAAAGCTGAACTCTTACCAAGTAACTGGGTATCGTGCCTAAGTAAGCATAGTAAACTCGAGTCAAAAGGTAAAAGTAAGGCTAATTAAAAAAAATTATAAATAAATAAGTTTGGGGGTATACGCATCCATTGGAGATAAAATTAATTTTGGATTGTCAAACGTTGGGTGAATAAAGAAAGGAATTTAGAAAGATGCGTTGATTATGAGAAGGAATAAAGGGATTAAAGATAAAGTTCTCAGGTGGTTGACTCATTTAGGGTGCTTGAGCCTCACTTAAAAATCTAAACTCCCCACCTTTACCTTGGCTTGGCATTATAAGCATAATTATGTCATAAGGGTCCTTGATGTGGTGTCTTACTACGTTAGTGGAGAGTGTCATGAAAAATTAAGTCTATAGAATTCCTAACAAGTCAACTTAAGTTTATTTGTTTGTATAAACTAATTCAGATTGAAGGATGATCAAGTCTAAGTGACAATTCACACACGCACAAGGAACCTTTGAGTACGATGGCAATTGTTGTTCAAGTTGAACTTTGAGATGAAATGACTACATTTTGAAGTTTTCCTCAATGTAAGTATGTGCTTAATTTTGATCAAGAGTATGCTCAAAAGTTTGATTAATCTGAAGTATAGATATCATAGATTAAATTCCCTTATCACTTTTTCCGTTTGGTTTGATTTGCTTGAGGATAAGCAAACATTGAAGTTTGGGGTATTTGATAAATGCGTAGAATACGTGCTTATAATTCACTTTTATACTCGAATTGTTTTATAATTCTTCAAGCTTTGTTTGCTGTGTTTAAGCTACATTGTGTAGAAATGATAGAACTTAGTCATCCAAAATGATTTTGGCTTAAAAAGGGATTGAACAGTCGAAAAGGAATTAAAGAAGAAGTCTGGAGAAGTATTCGGACCAAAATGCAAGATGGTCCGGGACCAAAGTGGAAAGTTTTAGGGACCAATTTGCCATGTTTTCAAAACAGGGAAAGCCATCCATACATGCCCACGGTATGCATTCTACCTCTAGGCAAAATTGATGGCACAGCCATACCACCCCTTTAGCCTCTTGTTATGCCCACTGTGCCTCCTAGTCTACAACATAACCTTTTTTTGTCTTAATTTAAGTCGTAGGATCATGCTTTGATAGCCAAGTAAGGGTCAGCACCCAGGACTAGCCAGGTAAATCACATAGAATTCATCAAAAACCAATAACAAAATTTTGAAAATCACAAGATGTGGAAACCAAACTTGGAGAGTCCTACTTGCTACAATGGTAGCTAGATTTAGAGTCCAAGCAGAACCCGTTTCGTGTAAACCTGAAAGGAAATAAACACATTGCCAAAAGCGCTCCCACGTGCATGTTCTTTCTCTTTTCATTTTCATTTTTTTAAATTTTCTTGAGAAACAAACATGGGGTACATAAGAGAAAAAATAGAAACTAATTAATTACCATAAGTATTATTCAATGGCAGAATCGTGATGTTTTGCTAATTGAAAATGTTGCACAAAGAGAGTTCAGGTGGAGACTGCTGAAAGAAGAGAGACCGTGGTTTATATAGCTTTAAATAAGGAGTAAATTAAAAAATGGAATAACTGAGAATGTTAAAAGCTATTGTGCTTTACTCCGTAGGTTTTGGAGGACAGTCAACGTATCCTCTAGATTTTAAAAAAAATAAGATATCCCTTACGTTTTAGAGAAAGTCAATATACTTTCATGAAGATATTATTCATATTTTAATTTGACTATTTTATTCATTTACTATTAAAAATATATAAAATAATTATATTATTTTTATTTTTTACTTAATAATCAATATAATCTTCTTGTGACATTAAATTTAAAATTATAATAATATTTTAACCTTTAACTATTTCTTTCCTTCAAAATTTATAATCAAATAATTATATCTAATTATACACAATTTCTAAAATATATCCTATTATTAAAATAATTTATTTAAAAAATTCTGTATAATTAATTGTAGAATTTTTCATAATATAAAATTTGTTATCAAAATTTCTTAAATGTTTACACCATTATACATAGACAATATTAATTATACATAATTTTTAAATTAAATTAATTTAAAATATGATATATTTTAGAAAATATATAATTAAATATTATATAAATTTGACAATAAATTTGGAAAGAACAAATAATATATAACTTTTGACAATATTATTATAACTTTTAAATTTAAATGTCAGAATAAGATTATATTAGTTATTATAAAAAAAAAAAAAAAAAATAAAAAATATAATTATTTTAAATATTTTTAGTAGTAGAAGGTAAAAAACTCAAATTAAAATGTAAATAGTAATTCAAGAGAATATTTTGACTTTCTCTAAAAGTTAGGGGTATTTTACCTTTTTCAAAAATTCAAAATATGTATTAACTTTTTTCGAAAATCAAGAGTAAAGTACAATATCTCCAAAGTTAATTATTTAAAATGGCTTTTCATTACGAATGTAACCGAGCCAACCTCTATAATCATTCATTATACACCACCCTACATTTTAATCCCATGCATTAATTGATGTGAGAGTTTAGTTGTCAAACTTTCACGTCAGCTCAAAATCATAGTACTATCCAAAAATACTACTATTTCTCAATTTAAAATCTGATTAAAGAAAGTCGAAAGTTTGCTTAACTATAATTCGCATGAGAAGATTAGTCGGCTTCTTTTAATTAATTTTTTTCTTTGTTAGATAACATATTTTGTTCTTCAATCAATGCATATATAGTGAAAAATTTTCAAATTTAGGTAAATAAATAAATAATGATAAAGTTATTCATTGAGTAGTGCTACACATTACAAATTCATTATTTCAAATAATATAACAACAATATTCACAATTTTTTTAAGATTTTTTATTATATATATTATATTTTGTTCTCCAATCGATACATATAAAATTGTAAAATTTTATTATCTAATAATAAATATATATTACTAAAATAAAAAATTTACAATAATTATTTGAGATATAAAGTTATTTATAACTCAATATATGGATATACAAACGATTTTGTTGATGTTTATATACCTTCGAATTAGTAGATGATTGAATTTTTAAAGTAGTAATCAACATTGGACATAAAAAAATAATAATCTTTAATGTCAATTACCTTATCATTACAAACAAAAATATCATGTGATAATAGGCAGTCTTGTCGTATAAATCTTTGTACATAAAAAGGATTTTATAGTGAGATGAAATTTTTGTTTGAACTTTGAAGGTTGAGAATGAAGTCATTGTCTAATATTACAATGTGGATTGGGCCCTATGTTCCTTTGATTGAAAGGCAGAAGCAGAAAGAACTAGTACTTGTACTGTATTGATCAAGTAGATCAAATTATACCTAAAAGATGCACACTAACTGTCCCAATTGTCCAAGTGCGTTCAATGTTTGAAGGTCCGCAAGAAGAAACATATGTTATATTACACATCCTTGGAAAAATGTTTTTTGATATATTAATAGTTATGAAAATTTGAAATTTCGTTCGACATAAAAACAAGAAATTTACAAATTAAGAAATAAAAGTTGAACTGTCTTTTTGTTTTAGTTGAACTAGAAGATGACTTTATCAAGCAAAATAAATAGTGTAAGGAAAAAAAATGATAATTAGTGTGGGAGATAAATAATATATATTATTATATAGATGCAAGGGTAGCTTTAAATTATGAAAACCACATGGAGGCTGAATAAGGGACTATTGAACTTGGTGCTGAAGCAACTCATGAATGTTGCCAAAAATGGTAAAACAGCTCTCTTCATCCTTTTTTTAAGTTGTAGGTGTGAAACAGTAAAAGCTTTTGAATTAATGGTATTTGTATTTTCTTGAATTTATAATAAAAACATTTTTATTCTTTGTTGGTGAACTCTGTTTAAAATGTCACTATTAATGTTATTAAAATCTCTCTCAATTGATCCACTCCCTACTATAATCACTGCTCATATTTATATACTTATTCCCTTAATTATACACATTAAAAATTTGACAATCTTCTAAAACTGACTCCAAACGATAGGTAATAAAAGTGCACTACTAAGTTCTTCATCATCTACCAATTTATAATGTTAAATTTCATTAAGCTACGAGTTTGTTAATAAAATTAATAATTTTATCTTTATAAATTAGGAAACAAATAATTTTTTGATAAGTTTGATTTCAAGAATATAATAGTGTAGTTTCAAGAATTTTACCCCTAAAAAAGGGGTCATATAATGTTGTACTTCAAAAGGTTTATTTAAGTCATTCATTTAGAATAGGGAAAAGAGAAAGGGCCCAATCACCATAAATTTACTCAAAGTAAGTTGGTCTATTCATTGATGATCTGGATTGGGCTTGCTTTCACAACTATTACATCAAAAATAGAGCAAATTAGGCTTTATCATTTTGAAATTTGATGTCAACCTTTAGCTATATTGATGTGGCTTATACATATTTTTACTCTTGTGAAAATTACAAAATTAATCAAATTGCATGATAAATTGTATGCATGACATGTGATACGATATTAATCAGAGGTTAACTACATATAATTATAATTATTACAATTACTAATTATTAAAGTATTATATCATAATAATTACAATGGCTGTGTTCACGTTAACCCATAAATTTGCGTATGTAGATGTCTGGTGAATGATGATCATCTATAATAAACAATTAAAATATCTATTTTATATAAGAATTTTTTACAAAATTTAATAGAAGGAACTTGCATAAGAAAATAAAAAATTTAGGTTTATTAGATATTTGAATCTTGTTACTAAAAGATGGACTTGTCTCTGACTGACTGTGGGCCAACTATTGTCACTTTTGTCAGCTAGTAGAGCTGGCTTTCAATGAGATTCTCCATTGTACATAACGTAAGGATATAATTTTCAATTGTAAATTTCCCATTGTTTTATGTTGGCATTAGAACTTCTAGCAAATGGTGTTAAAAGATTAAAGGAAGTTTTCTTGCGAGATTTGAGAAAAATCGGCAAAAGAAATTAATGTAGGCAATCAATCTTTGTAGTTCCTTTTTGTTTTTTAGCAGAGGAGCTTCAGTAATTGCTCGTGCTTTAATTGTTCTTTGTCTATCTCAATACCTTGGTGGTGCACAAGAAATTAAAAAAAATTAATCACAGCCCTTACTCCGAATGCACACTTGATTGAAAATGTTCATTTTTAAAGCAAGTTATCACATTCGTTTGACAATTTTCCTTAAATCAGCCAAGTGCTAGCTGTTTATCTTCAGGCTGCTGCATTTTACTTGTATTGATCATTGCTAATTTCTATCTGTGAGTTGCTTTGGGATTTAAGTGTTAAATTTTAATCTACGATTATAATAAAATAAAATTATGTTATTAAGTTAATGATCCTATATATGGTAATGATAGACTGGCCAATGAACTCACCAAGATTACAAGCTTTTTGAAAATGCAAGTTGACTAGAATTAATTATTGAGGGAATAATTGAAAATTAATGTATTTTATTTGAAAAGAGTTGTTGAGTTATAATATGTGGGACCGACAATCTCACAATCTCTTTTGCAAAAAAAAAAAAAAAAAAAATTAATATATGATCAACTAAGATCACATTTTAATCCCTAATTCAATAATTAATTTAGTAGATATAATTGATCTATGACCAAGAAACCGAGCTCATACAATATGTTGGAATAATTGATGATGTTCAAATCAAATGTCTTAATCATGTTTAAATGTCTCAATTACAATCATCAGGAGGATGTTATTTATTGTTGACTGCCTCAGTTAAGAAAAATAAAAGCAACTTCCAAGTTTTGTTCCTAAAAGCGTGATTCTAAGGATTTTTTTATTTTTCTTATTTTTGGAACTTATTTTGAAATTTTCGGTTTCTATTGACTTTTGATCTGAATTTACTTCATTTTTTAATAACTTTTTAACCTGTAGGAATAATTTTAGTATGCATTATTAATATTTATTTTATATTTATTAATTACATATATTAATTTATTAACTAATTTATAATGTATTTGAATCAATCGATCTATATGGGTAGGTAACTGGATATTGCAAAGATCATTTATAAATCTTTAATTCATCACGAAGCACGACTAAAAATTTTTCTAAATATTTTAAATAGAAAAAATTTGAAATTAATTAATAGCATATAATTCCACCCATGAATAAAGCTCGCAAATATTAATTTACCGAATATTTAAAATAGGGAAGCCATGATACGCAGTCATAACGAGAATAATGTAAATAATTAATTGAAATGATCAAAAAGTTGAAAAAAAAAGAGGACGAACTGTTCATATTGGAATAACTAGACGCAAGACTAATGCTTGTGTTTTGAGTTTTGACTTACCAGTCGCATTCTAATGCCAATTATATATGACAAGCCCTAACAATTAATGGTAGCAAAAAAACGTAAATATCATATGCAAAAAAATAATGATTTGATCTTATAAAATCAAGAAACTTTGATTTCGTAAGATAATTATCATTGTCACTAATAAATATTATGAGCAAAATTAAACTTTTCTATATAAAAAAGTCAAAAAGTTTTACCAGTCGATTAAATTAAATGGTAATTTCATTTAATTCCTATTGTTTCAAGAAATTTCACTTAACTTAGTATATTTTATATATTAGATAGAAGGATTCTCAAATTTTTTAAAAATCGTTACTTTGGTCCTCCCTGTACTCTTATTTGATCAAGATCATGTAGATCCCTTGACTAAACTTTTATTCACTTTTAACCGTTAGATAATTTACAATATACCTCTTACAATATGATAATCTTTAATTTAACTCTAAAATTTATGAAAGCCATGACTCTTATATATTAATGTTTTATTTTTTTATTTTTATTTTTATGTAATGGTTAAAAGTGAATGAAGTTTGGTCCAAGAACTTATGTGACATTGACCGAAATATTAAGGACCAAAGTGATGATTATCATAACATTTGAGGATACTAATCTAAATGATAATTTTTGAAACATTAGGGACTAAAATAAAATTACACCATTAACTCATCTACCATTAATACCCACTTGTCAAAGCAATAATGGAGGACCATATATGACTTTTATTAAGCCATCTCTACTGTCAGTATAGCTAGCTTGTAATTGGTAGTTCGAATTTGCAAATTAAGGATATATCTACGTCATTAATTTCCATAATTGTATCAAGATACATAATGAATAAGCTAAAAGGTTAATAAGTTTATTAATTATTTTTTATATACAACCGAGACCTTTAAGTATAAACAATTAATTGAATTAAAAAATTATAAAATGTGGTAGATTGTAATGATAGTTGAGATTTGTTTTTTTATTACATATATATATATATATTATATTAGAGGTGGGTATGGTCTGGTTCGGTTCGACTTTTTAAAACACCAAACTGGACTCGAAAATTTTAAATTTCAAAATTTTAAAATTGGAGTAAACTGAATAGGAAGAAAATCTGGGACCGTATTGGACTAATTACATATTAAAATTAGATTAAAACCTGGATCGATTGATTCGATTTTCAAGTCGGTTCGATTTTTGAATAAATTTATTATTTTTTTAAAAATTTTTCAATTCACGAAACAACATCATTTTATAAAATATAGTAAAACGACATGATTTAGATTAAAAAATATTAAAAAAATAATAAATTTAGTTTGGTCTGAGTTTTGTGGACCAAAACCAAAATTGGACCAAAAATTTTAAATTTTTAATTTACAAATCAAAACCGAATCGAATTGCGTAAAATACCGGACTAAACCCGTTAATTCTAGCTCAGTTTCGATCCAGTCTAGTTCGGTCCGATTTTTTTGCCTACCCCTATATTATATATCTTGCTCGCTTGAAGTATTTTTTTCTTAATTAGACAGAACAAAACTTTTGGCTACCATGAAAAGCAGAAGCTCTCTTCTCCCATGGCTTTTACTGCACTTTCTTATTTTTTCTTTGCTCATTGGCCTCTCAGCTTCTTAAGACAATAGTCGACAAGCAAATATTTCTACTTATATTACTGTTGTTTTAATTTTATGTCTTAATTCTCCTCTTTATATTTTCTGTTCTTAATTTCATGACTTTAGAAGATTAATTCTAACAAATTTGATCACTTGTCCATGCATATATATATATATATATATTTACAAATATGTAATACAGACTTATATTGTGTATATGGGAATCAGCTTCAGCAACATTTCTTTATACAAGCATGCTACGACAAGTCCTCGATAGGTCATATACATATATATAATCACTTAAAAGTTGTGAGTAATTTTTATCTAAGAATTATCGAGTGTCAGTCAATAAAGAGTTGATAAAAGACAAACAAAAAATTTGGTAAACTCTATTCCATTTAACCTTTTATATATAGAGATAGTTGAGCAAATTAATTTTTTCGTAAAAGTTCTTTTAAATAAAAATATATTTTTTATTTTTATTTGTATTGCTACTCTTTTATATAATAATAAAAAAAATAGAGGGTCAATAGGCAGATACCCCCTTTAATTTTATTTCTGTTAGTCGACCAATTAATTTATTATCATTGTATCACTACTCTTTTATATAAAACAATATAGTATATATTTTACATAATTATAACAATTTAGTCCATATTTTAATATTTTTCACAATATAAGTTTTTTAAATATAATAATTTAGTTTTATATTTAATATTTTTTCACAATATACTCAAAAGTAAATACATTTTTAATTTGCTATTTCAATAGAAAATTTTGAAAGGAAAAAATATTATTAAAAAAATTTAAATAATGAGTTAGATTAAACTCATGTTAAAATATTTATAAGCTTTTTTTGTAATAAATTTGATATTAAATTTTTAAAAAAATTTGAAACATATTTTAACGTTTTATTTTTATATTAATATTTTTATTTAAAAGATTATATTAAATTTATTATATTTTCTTGATAAAAATTATGAATGATATAAATAAAAAAGTAAAAAGAAAAAGAAAAATTTGGTATTATTTATTAATAAAATTAATAATTAGATATATTTTATATTCTTATTAACCAATATAATTTAAATTTAATTAAAAAATAGAAAATGAAGAAAATTTTTTATTATTTTTATTTCTAACATATATATAAAACATGTATTTATATTTTATATTTTTATTTATATTTTCATATATTTTTAATATTTTTTCACAATATACTCAAGACTAAATAAATTTTTTAATTTGTTATTTTAATAAAATTTTTTTATAAAAATATAATTATTAAAAAAATTCAAATAATGAGTTAAGTTATACTCATATTAGAGGTGGCAAATGGACTGAGTTGACCCAGTCAAGCCTATGAAATTAAAGCCCAAGCGGCCTGGCGTGTCGGGCCCGTGTTTGGGCCGGCCTGTGGGCCGTGCCAAGTTGACTCATGAGCTATTTTGACTTTAGGTTGGCTTTACAAACTTATTTTAAAATTTTGACAATAAAAAGAATTGAACACAAGACATCAAACAATAATTAAAAAAGTTACCATTAGGTCAATGACATTTATTTATAAAACTTATAAAAATAAATAATATTTAACAAATAGTACATCTTTAATTTATATTATTAAAATTAAAATTATTATATTGATAAAAAAATAATTTTATAATTTAAGATGATTCAAAATTTGATAGAAGGAACTTGCATAAGAAAATAGAAAATTTAACTTTATTAAATATCTAAACCTTGTTACTGAAAGATGGACTTATCTGGCTTTGGGCCAATTATTGTCACTTTTGTTAGCTAGTAGGGCTAACTTTCAACGAGATTCTCCATTGTACAAAACGTAAATGTATAATTGTCAATTGTAAATTTTCCATTGTTTTATGTTGGCGTTAGAACTTCTAGCAAATAGTGTTAAAAATCGAAGGAGATGGAGACAGGGAGTTGAATGATATTTTTCAAAAATTAGCAAAATCCTTTATTTTTCCTCTTTTTTGACATTGTCATCGATGTCTCTTTCTTACACTCTCGTTAATATTAACCAAACATATTTTCAATAATTATTGAGTTGCCAATAATTAATAAGATGGAAAATATATTTATTTTGCCTAAATTATTAATTTCAAAAGAGAAAGTTAAGAGTCACTATTATATTAACTAACTTTTTAATTAACTTTTTTATAATCACTATTACATTAGCTTTCTAAATAGTCACTATTATATTAATTAACCTTTTAATTAATTTTTTGTAATCACTATCAAATTAACTTTCTAAATAGTCACTATTGCATTGCACTTCCGCGGACACGAACTCTTCTGAGTCTTTTAGTTTTAGCAGGGAGCAATGGCGGAAGTTTTCCTATGAGATTTGAGAAAAATCGGCAAAAGAAATTAACGTGGCCAATCACTCTTTGCAATTCCTTTTTGTTTTTAGTGAAGGAGTAAATTGAAAATTATCTAATGGTTAAAAGTGAATGAAGTTTGGCCAAAGAACTTATGTGATATCAACCAAAATGTTAAGGACCAAAGTGATGATTTTCATAACATTTGAGGATACTAATCTAAATGATATTTTCTGAAACGGTAGAGACTAAAATGAAATTACACCATTAACTCACCTACCATTAATACCCATTTGTCAAAGTAATAATGATGAACCATATACAATTTTTATTGAGCCGTCTCTACTGTCAATGCAACTAACTTGTAATTGGTAGTTCAAATTTGTAAATTAAGGATATATCTGCGTCATTAATTTCAATAATTGTATGAAGATACATAATAAACAAGACATAAAATTAATAAGTTTATTAATTATTTTTTATATATGATCGAGACCTTTAAGTATAAACAATTAATTGAATTAAAAAAATTATAAAATTTGGTCGACTATAATGATAACTGAGATTCATTTTCATTTCATATATATATATATATATATATATTATATCTGGGGTGGATAAGATTCGATTTGGTCCAACTTTTTAAAACACCAGATCTGACTCAAAAATTTCAAGTTTTAAAATATTAAGATTGGACCGGAACAAATAGGGAAAAAAAATCGGATCATACCGGATCGGCTACATATAAAAATCGAATTAAAATCAGATCGATTAGTTCGATTTTTGGATAAATTTTTTATTTTTTTAAAATTTTTCAATATACGAAACGACGTCGTTTTATGAAAATACAGTAAAATGAAGTCGTTTAAATTAAAAATATTAAAAAATAATAAATTCGATCCGGTTCGAGTTTTTTGGACCAAAACAAAAATCGGAACAAAATTTTAGATTTTTTAGTTTTAAAAACCGAAATCGAACCGAATTGTATAAAATATCGGACTGAACCTGTCAATTCCGGTTTGGTTCTGGTCCAATTTAGTTTGTTCCGGTTTTTCTATCCACCCTTATATTATATATCTTGCTCACTTGAAGTATTTGTTTTTTTTTCTTAATTAGACAGAAGAAAACTTTTGGCTACATGAAAAGTAGAAGCTCTTTTCTCCCATAGCTTCTACTGCACTTTCTTACTTTTTCTTTGCTTATCGACCTCTCTGCTTCTCAAGACAATATTCGATAGGTAAATATTTCTATTGATGTTATTGTTGTTTTAATTTTATGTCTTAATTCTCTTCTTCAGATTTTCTATTCTTAATTTCATGGCTTTAAAAGATTAATTATAACAAATTTGATCACTTGTCTGTGTGTGTGTATATATATATATATATATTTACACATATATAATGCAGACTTATATAGTCTATGTGGGAATCAACTTCAGCAACATCTCTTCATACGAGCATGCTACGAAAAGTCCTTGGCAGGTTATGTACATATATATAATCACTTAAAAGTTGTGAATTTGTATATAAAAATTATCAGGTGTCAATCAATAAAGGGTTGATAAAAGACAAACCAAAAATCTGGTTAATTGTATTACATTCAACTTTTTATAGAAAAAGATGGTTGAGCAAATTATTTTTTTCGTAAATTTTGTTAAAGTTAATTGATTCACATTTATAAAAGGAAAATTTTCCAGTCCCTTGTAGTAAAAGAAATATAATATATTAATTGAGCTCAATTCCTTGCTAGAGCGACTTTGAATTTAATTGTAGATTATTTTAACTATAGTAATTAACCTTACAATTAAATAAAAAAGTCAACTATTTCTGGTACAAATAAGTAACAAAAAGAAACATGATTTCAAAATTGTTAATGTTTTAGATAGGCTAACTAATTCGTTCGTGTGAATGATTCAGCAATATCGGTTCAGAATCTATTCTTTGTAACTACAGGAGTTTCCGTGGATTTGCCATCAAGCTGACTGCGGAGGAAGCTCAAGTAATGGCCGGTGGGTGAACATAATTTTTCTTTTTCATTTTTTTAAAATTTATTTTCGTGGAATTTTTATACATTAGATCATTAATTAATAAATGGACAATATTAGTAACTTGGAGTAAATATTTAATAGGAATGGAAGGCGTACTATCTGCATTCCAAATGGGAAAAGAAAGCTTCATACAACAAGGTCATGAGATTTCATGGGATTTTCCCAACAAGTTCAAAGAGCACCAACCGTGGAAAGTGATACAATCATTGGAGTGTTTGACACTGGAATTTGGCCCGAGTCTGATAGCTTTAACGACAATGGATTTGGCCCACCGCTAGCCAAATGGAAAGGCACTTGTCAAGCATACGTGCAACAAGTGCGTACTCCACTTAACCGTATAATATATATTAATCCTTTAATATCCTTCCTCTAATTAATTAATTTATATCACGGTCTAAAATCATTATTAAAATTTTTTAAGTTCTCATAATTTACCATTAATGATCGATGCAGCAAAATCATACGAGCAAGATGTTACAGATATGATGGAGAATTTAGTCCAGACGATATTGTTTCTCCAAGAGACAAGAATGGACATGGCTCACACACACGGCATCAACTGCAGCAGGAATACGCCCTTGCCTCTGGGACAGCTCGCGAAGGGGTCCCCTCAGCCAGAATTGCTGTGTACAAAATATGTTGGTCAGATGGTTGCCACGACGTTGATATTCTTAAAGCATTCGACGACGCAGTTGCCGATGGCGTTGACATTATATCCCTTTCAGTTGGAGATCACGCCGATGAATATTTCAATGATGCAATAGCCATCGGATCTTTCCATGCTATGAGAAGGGGAATTTTGACTCCAACCTCGGCTGGGAACGATGGTCCCTTCCCGTCAAGTATCCCAAATATTGGGCCATGGCTTCTTACTGTGGCTGCTAGCACCATTGATAGAAATTTTTCTACCAAGGTGCAATTAGGAAACAACCAAAGTTACCAGGTAATTATATATGCTTCCTCTCCCTGGAAATTAAATATTTTTAATTTAATTAAAAGTAATAATAATAATAATTAGATATCTAAATTTTTTACAATACCATTAATAATTGTGTGGAGGTTTTTTTTTTTTCATGCGAATTCCTACTATGATTCGGTTAAGTTAAATCTCAAAGTGTCTTACTAAAATTAATTATTTGACTGTTACCCAAATAAAATTTAAAAGTCTTTAAATAAATTAATTATTTCACTCTTATATCCCCAAAATTAATTTTTTTTCATCAATTTGTTCAAAGTTTTAAAAAAATATATTGCAATAAAAATCAGTAATTTCATTCATAAATTTTTGACCAAGAACAAGACGAAGACAGGGCCCTAAGTGAATTTTTACATCTATGTATGTAAGTATGTAAACATCATTATCTTATTTTTAATTGTTTTGACCATTATTCTTTTGTAATAACATCCAATGAAAAATTAATTTCTTTCTAATGAAGTTCAACTGATAAGAATTCTTTTTAATTGCATTTACTAGATAACTATGTGTCTCCATATTTTTATCTAAACTAATTAAACAACAATTTTATTTTATTTTATTTTATTCTATTTGCACACTGTTTAGGGAGTTTCCATAAACACATTTGAACTTTAAAATATCATGCATCCTCCTCTTATTTACAGTGAAGATGTAGCAAACATTACCAACGGTTTCACAAATGCCTCATCCAGGTAAATTTTCTTCTCTTTTATTTATAGGGAAGATAGCTAGGTAGCTACAAGCAAATGTATAGAATTCACCAGGATTATTACATCAACGTGGGATTGATATACAATGGAAAAAAGTTAATGAAAGAAGATGTTGAAATGCAGATTTTGCTATGAAGATTCATTGGATCAAAATTTGGTGAAGGGTAAAATCGTACTTTGTGATACCCTTAACACTGCAGAAGGGCCATTTTATGCTAGCGCAATTAGTGCTATCATGAGAGGCCAAAGAGCTAGACATTCTGTCCCCCTTTTCCCTTGCCTACATCCTAC
The DNA here is from genome assembly GCA_022749755.1 of Azadirachta indica. Classification (NCBI taxonomy): domain Eukaryota; kingdom Viridiplantae; phylum Streptophyta; class Magnoliopsida; order Sapindales; family Meliaceae; genus Azadirachta; species Azadirachta indica. The sequence goes on from CM040453.1 coordinate 8,942,572, forward strand.
GTTGACGCCAACGATGAGCAAGATTTTCTTTTACATCAACTCAATCAAGTATCACATATAGAGAATAATGGTCTTTGTCATTTTAATTAAGTCTTTGAAAACATACATAATTATTTTAAGATTGCCTGTACAAATTAATTACAGAAATACAACTGCCACTATATTTAAGAGAACCGAGGTTAATGATACACTACCTCTTTATGTAGCTTCATTTTCGTTAGGAGGTCCAAATTCTATTACATCTGATATTCTCAAGATAAATTTATATGAATTATAATGTTAACATATGTTCTAAGAACATATATTAATCAGTTATGTAACTCTTTTCATTTGAACTAATTTAAAACTTTTTTTGTCATGAATTCCAGCCAGATATATCAACTCCAGGAGTTAGTATTTTAGCTGCATGATCTCTTCTCAATCCAGTTTTTAAAGTTTAAGTTGATATTAGATATTTTTTAGGTGATATAATCTTTGAAACATCAATGTCTTGTCCACATGCGACTGGCGCAACAGCCTGTATTAAGTCATTCCATCTTTCATGGTCTCCTGCTGCCATTAAATCTGCTCTAATGACAATAGGTAACGTTGTAATTTGCAAGTAGAAGCTGTAGTTAGAAAAAAAATATATTATATGATTGAATTAATAATCTTTGATATTCGTTGCAGTTACTCCCATAAGCGTTGAAGATAACATTGATGTAGAGTTTGCATATGGGTTAGGACATATAATTCCGATAAAAAGCTGTTAACCCAAGTTTGATATATGATACTGGAGAGCTTGATTATTTGAAATTTCTGTGTGGACAAGGATATAACACTATAACTCTAAGAAATGTTACTAGGGATAACAGCAGCTATTCCAAGACAATAAATCGAATCATATGAAACTTAAACTATCCTTTTTTTTCTTTATCAACATAGTCTGGAAAATCTACTGCTCAAGTTTTTCATAGAACTGTCACAAATGTTGGAAAATCTACTACTCAAGTTTTTCATAGAACTATTACAAATGTTGGGTCCTCACTGTTCATTCACAAGCCAATTGTGAAGACTAAGCCTAGTCTTAAAATCTAAGTTCAACCAAGGGTTCTTTTGTTCAAGTCAGTTGGTCAGAAGAAATCTTTTGTTGTGAGAATAGGGGCAACGTTTGCCAAAAACAAGAACATGATGATATCCGGTTCTTTGGTTTAGGATGATGGAGTGCATCAAGTGAGGAGCCCCATAGTTGCTTACATTACTACATCCCCTGATAATTGAGCTGCATCTATGATCAGGTTAACAATGTTATAAATTGAAAAGTTGTATTGCCATTTTTGAATTCACTGAATCAGAAAAATAAAATCTGGGATTAGAAGATATTTATTCATATTAATATCTGGGTTCTCCACCCTTTCACGTTACTGTTCTCTTGCTTGGATAAGCTGCCCTCGTCTTTATTTTAAAAATCGGATTCTGAAAAATGTATAATGTACTGCAAACTTGTCTTAGCCTAAATATCTCTGTTGTTTACTGCAAGTAAACCTTATTCGTCTTGTCTTTTGGTGGCTTTTTGGTAAGCATTTATATAACTTAGTTGTCTACAGTTACCAAACCAGATGATTGCAACCTAGCAGGAGAAAGCTTCGCTGCTTGATAAACTAGGTGCCGTTTTCGTTGTCCAGATCTTGTGATAAGAGATGGCCCGACAAATATCTTGCTCCGAGACTGAAATCTTCATTGGCAAACCTGCTGCATTGATAAACTCTCTTGCTGCTTACGGAATCACTCTTTTAAGTGCCCAAGCATGAGACTGGTGCAAAGAACAATGCCGGATCTGATACAAGAAGCAGAATCGAAGAGAACTCAGTTTGCATCACCCATTGGTCAAAGCACTCGGGGCATTTTTGGTTCTATTACTCGAATGTTGGGAATGTTCAATAGACTGGCATCTAGTTCACATATAAATGTGGGAACTGTTTATAGAAAGTTTTCTACAGACTAGCACAGCAATGCAGATGCCAGCAAACAGAAGACGACAGGAAACAGGCCCTCTTGTACAGTAGAAACATGCACTGTGACAATCGTATACACAATGCACACAGAAACTATTTTGCATTTTACTGATGATAGCATTCTTTTACTGAATTAGGATAGAATGATTTGTACTATATTCGTTAGGGTTAGGAAGCTCCTTTTGTGCCTTCTATAAAAAGTCATCATTGTAATCTTGGTTTTGTATCCGAATCGTTTGAAATATACAAAAACTTTACACTCCAAAAATTAACTTCACACTTCAACTGATGAAGGGAAAACGAGCAAACAGGCGACGATCAATGTTATTGAGCTGTAGCGAGAAAATCATGAAGGAATGACAGCATTTTTCAATTTACTGAATAAGAAAAAAGAAATTTGAGATTACAAGAATGTAGCCTACCTTTCTTTCTTTTCTTTAAAGAAAATCTGTTTCTTATTAAATTTCTGAAGTTAATGGCAAATAAAACAAATTGGAAGAAATTAGAGAGAACTGATTAAAAAGTAAACTGATAGTGATTGAAAGAAACGGAAAAGTTATTAAACAAGCCACGGTTATTCATTGTTAATGCTACCAAAAAAATCATTACGAAAGCCAAAAACCGTAACTTCCAAAATTCTATGTTAAATACATCTCCCAGCTAACTCCCCAAGCAAAAAGCCATTCTGCACATACAAACATAATGGCCAGATCATTGTCAATCTTAATCATCGCCTTCACATCTCTGTCCATTTTACAGAGCCATGCCAGAGGCGGTGACTCGAGAAAGGTAAGAACTCATATTCATCATCTTTTATTTAGTTTTGTTTCCTCAACAAATTTTGTTCACGTTCTAACCACTGATGGCTTTCCTGCAACGCCAGACAGGTCTATCTAGTAAGCTTGGATCTTGGTGTAGAAAACACTAGGGAATTTCACCTACAATGTCTTCAGAAAGTTGTCGAGGGCATGTAATATTTCTCTAATTTTTCTCTGCATTTTTTTTTTTATTCAAGCATTTTGAATTAACTTTCTGACCCTGCTTTTTCTATGGCACTTGGGAATAGCACCCCAGCTGAAGCTCTTGGATAGAGTTACCGGTTCGTCCTTCATTGATTTTCAGCGAGACTCACCAATAACGAGGCAAAAAAGATAGAAAGTATGGCTATATACGTGTATGTCATTATTAGTAACGATTCGATGTTAAATCGTTATGTAAAAATTTGTTTACCAATGACTGTAAAAACTGCTCACACGAAAATTGAATGTTTCCATTTTCTTTTAACTATTTTCACATCTTATATTCACATTCACGATTATTTTTTGTGCTATATAAGCATATTCCTTTTGTGATTTTGATACGTTTTATTAAATGCAGAATTGGAAGATAAAGCAAGTGTTGTGCCAAGCGAACCACCTCTGCATATAACAAGTGTTGTGCTAAGTGGACCACAACTAAAGCCAGCATCCGGGCAATTATCAGAACTCAGCACTTCGCGTGCTCCAGCTGAAGCCGATCCGAATAATGAATTATTTTTGCCCTAAATTGAAATTGCTGCCATAGACTCACTGCTTGCACTCTTTGCCACCATCACCTCATCTTCGTTGCTTTTGATATCTTCCTAGTTGTGTAAGTCTATGATTTATGCTTCTTGAGTGAAAGATAGAGAGGAAAATATTTGTGTTAAGTTAAATGTTTTCATCATGATCGTTAAGGTAATGTTCACATATCAACTTATAAAATAATATCAAAGAAATTTTCAATTATTTTGTCCAAGAACGTGATCATTATTGATTTCCTAAGATTGTCCTGATCTGTATATTCATTTTTATTCGAAATTTACTTAATCTTTAATTAATTTTTTGGAATGTGTATAGTTTAATCATATTTATATATATATATATATACATATCACGAAATTTTCTTTCTTTTTATTCCTTCTAAAGAGACCAAGACATTGTCATATATGTACAAATTTTCGAGGATGAAACTTTTAATTTTCACATCATATTCATGATTATTTTTCTGGCCATATATATTATTGCTTATGATTTTTATACGTTTTACTAAATGCAAAATTTAACGGTATAATAAGTCTTTTGTTATTTCATTGGTTGCTCCGATGAAAAAAGTTTTTTTTATTAAAATCAACCATAGAAAGTATTTGTGACCCATACATAGTGACACCAATATATAACAACCGTAAATAATTTTAAAAAATTATATATTTTTTTACTAGCATCTTTTATTGTCAAATATTTGACTACAAAGAATATTAACTATTTACAATCATTTCATTTATTTAATTTCAATTACAAATACATTTTATTTTTATATGAATTTGAATGCATTTTATTTTTTCTTTTATGCTCCATTCTTTTTTTTATAATTAAAATAGATTAGTATTTTAAAATTTAATAAAAAGCATCTAACAACTCTATTTATAATCATCAACCAATTTATTTTTGCAAAATTCATTGTCTTTCATTACAATGGATGACATTTAATAACTAATTACTCAAAAAATATATATACTTTTGAAGGCATAATACAAATGCAAAAGAAAGCTTGTTCAAAATGTTTGCCTACCCCACTTAGGATACAAATAATAACTAATGCTTTACCCAACTATGATACAATCCTTATAAGTAATTCTATGCCCAAGCTCTTGGTATCAATTCCAATGCAGTTGCATGAATTACAAATGCTTGTTTGTTGACATGTTCTATTTCCTATACGTTACTATCATATCCTCACAAATGCTTTCCAGCTGAATGAATTACAAAGATATCAAATTAGAAAAGATCAATGAAACTCAGGAAGGACAAATAACATGGAAATTGAACAAAAAACATCAAACAAAGCACAATAATACACGTGTAAGATTCAACTCTGCTAGTTCATTTAATGAAAAAGCAAGTGCCATTTAAAAGAACAAAATCAACAACTTATGTATCAAGATGCTAAGTTTACTTCTCATAAAACAAAATAAAATCTGACGTGAACTTTGCTAGAATAAACAAACTTTAACTTCTAAATACGTTAAAGTAAACATTGTTACAGAAATTCAATTGAAGGACTTGGCTGTTAGGAGAATGGACTGCCAACCAATGGTATAAGTAGTTGTACAGTGCCTTAAACTTAAAAAGAGGGCATATATAAAATATGTCATCCCGTGTATAGGCAATAGAAAGGAGTTATGCAAATGAGCAACACACACTGCCAAAAACTAAACCGAACAAATGTAAACAAATGCCAAAACAAAACCATTCAAGAGAAAACATCAAATGCCAAAACAGAAGAGCGGAAGCAGAGAAAGAAAAGTTAGGAAGAACCTGGCGAGAGTAACTGACGGCAGCATGCCAGAGAGGGCAAGTTGCCGGTGGCCTGCGAAGGAGGCCGATGATAAATCTATTCTGTGACCACATCTATTTTGCGAAGAACATTTTGAGCCCAAAAACAAAATTAAATCATTTTTTTAAAAAACAATAATATTTGAATCCTTAATATTTTCACAATTAAAGATATTTGATATAATTTAATATATATTTAATATTTTAGTCTCAATTATTAGAGACTAATATATATTATATAAGATAATAATACTCAATTTTTTAGTATAAAACAGTACATAGACTATATTATAATTTTATTAAAACAACGTAATTTTGGTAAAAAATTTAATGACAAGCTTTTTTGTGGCTAATGTTTGATTTGATTGCAAATAATAAACTCTTTTGCGATTAAATTGTGTTCAATTACAAATGAGGTGCAAATAGTCCTTTATTTGCAGTGGTTTTAAAATCGACTACAAAAATCAATCGTAAAAAAAATTTTTCTCATAGTGAGCCAAGTTAAAGGATTTGGCTAATGAAGCCAAGATCCAAGCAAATACCATTTTTATCCATTACATACATACATACATACATACATACATACATACACCAGGGTTTGAGGTGGAGTTGGGTGCACCTGAGGTAGTCAAATGCCTCGAACCAAGTCCTAGTCCTATCTCAAATGAAAAATGCAGTTCGATGCTATTTTGAAGGTTAGCCCACTATGAGCCCTTGAAAACGATAAGATATATGTGCTCTGCCTCCCGCACAACTTCTTTATTTAGCTCATTTTGCCTCCAAACACTCCCCACCACATAATACAATCTAGTTCGTCTACAAACTCCTAGCAAAATAGAACAAGGCTTAGACAGGGGTCGCCTTTCTACTACCCTCTCCAATGCCTAGTTAAGCATCTAAAAGTAATAGAACAAGGCGAAAGTCATTCATGGAGAAAGAAAACTCATAAGATCAAAGGAGTCAACGCAAAATAAGACGAACCAAGCTCTTTGCAATGCATTCACTGTGCATTCATAGAGGTTTTCATGGTGAATTTGTGAGCAAAATGAGAAGGAAGAGAGAGAATCATTTTGGGTAACATAACCTTATCTCTCCTAGGAATGTAGTGAATGAATTCTCCTCTACCAAAACCAAGAGAAATATGGTTCTATATTGAAATAAAAATTCTTAAATGTGATTGGATGGAAAATATTGCCTTAACCTTGCCTTTACCTTTGCCTCCCACCATTAGCTCTTAGTGATCCCTTGTCTAAGTGACACATTAAAATTAATTTGTTATAAAATTAGTTATATTATTATTTTAATATTTATTTTCAATTAGGAGTTGAAAATAATTTTTTACCTAATTAATATTATATAAGGGTATCATTGTTATGTTTTAATAAATCAAAATTTTTATGGGTATTTTTAAAACTATTGAGACCATTTAAGTTAACACACTAAATTTTAGGGATTCATATATTATTATACTTAACCCTGTCAATTAACAGAAGGGGAATTCGGGTTATTATGGAAATAAGAGGGGGGTATCGGGGTATTAGGTGAAACAATAGAGGGGAATCGAGCATTCTCCCCAATAAATTATCTAGAACAAGTTCAAACATTTCTAGGCGCAAGTGAAGAATCGATGGCACTTTTCTAACCCTCTTTCATGTGTTGTGATATACGACCACTTTTATCATACATGCTATGATACATTGTTGCATTTTTCACATGTGCCATAGTATATGGTCACATGAGCATTTCCACACGCACCACAGTATGTGGTTGTGTGAACACCTCTACATGTGCCATGATATATGTCAAGTGGGGTATTATTAACAAATGGCGAATAATCTAGCAATATATAGGGAGAAGCCTAACTTAAATTGTTAGAAAATAAGCGATAGCTTGCAATAACAATGATGTAAAGGATGTTTCAAACTTTCTACGCAAGCATATTTTCACCCAATTTAGCACACCTCAAGCAATCATTAGTGATGGCGGGAAGTGCTTTTGCAATCATCAATTCGAAGTCATGTTGAAGAAATATGGTGTGACTCACTAGGTAGCTATCGCTTACTACCCTCAAACAAGCGGTCAATTAGAAATTTCAAATAGAGAATTGAAAAGAATTCTTGATAAAACTGTTAGCACTTCAAGGAAGGATTGGTCGAAGAAGTTGGATGATGTTTATAATGGGCATATCACGTGACATTCAAAACTCAACAAAATGTACTTGTACAAGTTTCAAGCTTGCCATCTTTTGGTAAAGCTTGAACACAAGACATATTGGGCTACGAAGATTTTGTATTTTGACATGGAGGCTACTTCGGAAAAAAGGTTGTTACATTAAATGAAATGGAAGAGTTTAGAAATGAAGCATATGAGAATGCCTAAATCTATAAGGAACGTGCTAAAAAATGGCATGACAAGCATATTTTGTGGCATGAATTTATGGTTGGTCAAAAAGTTTTATTGTACAATTCTCTACTTCGACTCTTTCCTAAAAATTTATGTTCATATTCATAAGGCCCATTCACAGTGGTTCGTGTGTTTCCTTACAGTGAAGTGGAAATTTATCAACGAAACAAAGGAACATTTAAAGTAAATAGACAACAGTTGAAACATTATGTGGAGAATGAATTTTAGCAATGCAAAACCACTACCACCTGAATGTTTTTATGTTGTAACCATCATAGTGCACGCTAGTGCCAAGCATTATGCCTTCGCTGTGTAATTTTAGCACGCAAGGGTAGAACCTTTGGTGCAGTTATGCCATGGCTACTGCTTGTCCTTTCAGTGTAGAGAATTCATGACAAGCCCACCTGCATGGCAGCATCTATGGCATGCTCGTGCGCAACCTTCTTTCTTTGTGCCTAAAATGCACAGTGCACCTGTGTGACGAGAGAGCTCGGCCACACACTCGTAGCTGCACCAAGGAAGCACAAGGCAGCATCCATGGCATACTTGAGCGTGCCATGGCGCGCCTGTACAACCCCCATACATATCCCCCACATTTCTCTGTTTTGCTTCTTCACTCTTTGTCTGTGTTTTCTCCCCTAAAATACAAAACATATCCTCTCAAACACTTTCCCCTTTGCATCACTTCCTAAACATAAAACTTTTGTTCAAAACTTGTACTCACTTCAATCGATCTTTATACTATAATACATCCTTATTCAAAAAAACCAATCACCTAATTAAGCATAAAATACACAAAAATCTCCATCATTGCAAGAAATTAGGAAATTGTGGTGAAAGCAAATTTCTGGATATTATCTTCAATCCTGGATTTTCACATCAATTTCAAGTAAATCCTCACTTTTATACAACTTCATTATTAATTTGAATTTAAATTGAGTAGTGGATTACGATATTTTTGGGAGAGCTTGAAGTTGTTAGGTTGATGTTGTTTGTTGAGAATTATGTTGGAGTTATTGAATCAATATCATATTAGAAATAATTGGAGTCAATAGTGGATTATTGAGATTTATACAATACATTTAAGAGGGATTAAGACAACTATAAAATGACCATTGAAAAATTATGTGTTTTGGGCATTCAATAGTTGCAAGGTCGCAGCAAAACTCACGAATCTCTCACCTTTCTAGAAAACACACTCAATAGATATGTTAAGGCATGGCATAAATTCATTTGCTCCAACCTTGTGCCCATTTCTTATCTGAACGAAGTCATAGCAAAGCGAGCTACCCAGTTTTATTATGTTTGTATAGAGATTTAATTGACATGGGAAAGGTCATAAGAGAAAGCTTGATCAACTCTATTGAAGCCAAGACAATGGGTGGATACACACACACTTGTCTTGTCACTGCCTTATGTTTAAAAGCAAGGGTAAAGGTTGATAAAATGGAAGATAAATTGGATCCAAACCTCTGATTGATAGCTTTGCCATTTCTAAGTTCACTTGTTGGGTAGAAGGTATATCCATCTGATCCGGTTTATGGTTTCATGTAGACCAAGAAAAATAAATTCCACCGCTATACAAACCATTGCCTCGCCTTCAGAAGGATTCACTGAATACATTTCTCACTCAAGTATTGGTTAGCCTATGAAGCAAGATTATAGCGTTAAGAAAATCCTTATAAAGACCTACCGACTCCCCTATGTGTCAATTAAAGTGATGAAGCTGGTCCTTCCAACTCATCTCATAAAGATACCACTCAATCTAGAATTGCCGATATTTATTAACAAATCGTCCAATAAGAGTAAGAAATTCACGACATCCGGCAAGAGTAAATAAGAATGCGTTAATACCAAGTAGAGAGCTTCAATACCTTTTGTTTATATCTATAAAGCTTGTACCCAAATTCAAAGCTTCCACTGCTCCACAGTTTTCCCCTCCACAGGGAGATGAGAATGATAATGCATAATTAGATGTGAGATTTTTACATCTTGCCTCCCAAGTATGGCTTCCTTCCTTTCTCCTTTGCTTGTGTTTATGGTTAAACATTGAGGACAATGTTTATGTTAAGTTTGGGGGAGGGAATCTTATTATAAAAGTGTTTGGTGATTGGATTGTTAAAGCCACCAATCACACACAAAATTTTTCAATTAACAATTTAATTTTCATGTTTTTAGTAGTGTATGTCTTTGCATTTTTGCTAATATGGTTTTTGTTTTCTTTAAAGCTTTTCTTTTCTTTGTCCTTGTGAATGCAATCCTTTTCCTTTGAGTTGATCAAGTTTTTTTCTTTTTTTTTTCATTTGAGCGTGTTTTTTGTCTATTTGAATGAAAAGCCAATGATATAGTCATGATTGAAAATGCTTAAATTATGAAAAAATATAAATGTTGTCTTAGTCTTTGTGTTTGACTTGTTGGCAAATTTTTTATATTTGATGGTTCCTCAAAAATTTTGAGCACTTAGTCACAAGTATTGGATTGTTTGGAAATTTATAAAAGGTTTACGTAAACTAAGTAGGCTTGGTTGGCTTTATCAAATTCTAGAACTTATTTGATTGTCACTTGAAGTGAAATTCTAAGGTAGGGAAATGAATTAGGCTATTGCTAATGTGTTTGAGCCTTTTAAGCCAACCTTGAATGAATTGATCCTTAAATCAACCCCTTGAACCTAAAATTACCGTTCTTTTGTTTTCACCCATATAAGAGCTAGCCTAATAATAAAAATCAACACCTTGCATTAGGACCATGATATTTCTAACCATTCTAAAGCTATCTAAATAAGGAAGGATGGAGGGAGCATGAGAGAATAAAGCTGAACTATTGCCAACTAACTAGGTATCATGCCTAAGTAAGGATAGAAAACTCAAGTCAAAAGGTAAGAGTAAGGCTAATTAAAAAAAATTGTAAATAAATAAGTTTGGGGGTATACGTATCCATTGTCCATAAAATCAATTTTGGATTGTCAAATGTTGGGTGAATAAAGAAAGGAATTTATAAAGATGCATTGATTATGAGAGGGAATATAGGGATTAAAGATAAAGTTCTCGGGTGGTTGAGGTATTTAGGGTGCTTGAACCTCACTTAAAAATCTAAACTCCCTACCTTGACCTTGGCCTGACATTATAAGCATAATTAAGTCATAAGGGTCCTTGATGTGGTGTCCTACTACATTAGTGGAGAGTGTCATAAAAAATTAAGTCTATGGAATTCCCTAACAAGTTAACTTAAGTTTATTAGTTTGTATAAACTAATGCAGATTGAAGGATGATCAAGTCTAAGTGACAATTCACACACGGACAAGGAACCTTTAAGTAGGATTGCAATTGTTGTTCAAGTTTAACTTTAAGATGAAATGACTACATTTTGAAGTTTTCCTCAGTGTAAGTATGAGGCTTATTTTGATCAAGAGTATGCTCAAAAGTTTAATTAATCTCAAGTGTAGATATCATAGATTCTTTATCTCTTTTTCCATTTGGTTTGATTTGCTCGAGGACAAGTAAATATTCAACTTTGGGGGTATTTGATAAGTGCGTAGAATACGTGTTTCTAATTCACATTTAAACTCAAATTATTTGATAATTCTTCAAGTTTTGTTAACATTTAATGTGTCTGAGCTACATTGTGTAGAAATGATAAAACTTGGTCATCAAAAATGATTTTTGGATTAAAAAGGGATTGAACAGTTGTAAAGGATTTAAAAAAGTCTAGAGAATGATTTGGACCAAAATGCAAGATGTTCAAGGACCAAAGTGGAAAGTTTTAGGGACTAATTTGTCATGTTTTCAAGATAGGGAAAGCCATCCATACATGCTCACGCCATGCATTCTACCTTTAGGCAAAATTGATGGCACGGCCGGCCGCACCACCCTTCTGCCTTCCTTTACGCCCCCTGCGCCTCTTGGTCTCCAACATGACGTTTTTTGTCTTAATTTAAGTCGTAGGATCATGCTTTGATAGCCTAATTTAGGTCTAAATTAGGTTTATATCTTTAGAATGGTTAAGCCACCAAACCCTTTTGGAAAGGGGATTTCTTGAGATAAAAGGAAAGAAGAGAGAGATAGAGAGAATCTATAGAGAAAGAGTTGAATGGGAGAAGGATGATGATGCAAGGATAATTTTTTGAAGAACAAAGCTCTCCAAATCATAGTTTTATCTCTTCCTTTATCTTACTTTTTTCTTGAATTGAAAAATCCTCTGAACATTGAAATTATGTCATCAGTTGTTGAATTCTTAATGTTTGGTTTTGAACTCTTTCTCACGGTTGGCTAAATTTTAATGTTTAGGGCAATAATTTGATCAATTGAAAGCATGTATATTCTAAAAGTATATTATTTTTTATTAATATTCTCATATTACATCTTTGTCATGATTGTGATGCTTTTAGTTAACTGGCCATTAATTAAATGAACTATGGATCGATCGAGAGGTACTTATCGTGTTTAGATCTTGTGACAAATACCATAGATTGCATATTAAAAAGAAATATATTAATATGGTTTATGCAATGTCATTAGTGATTACTATTGATTGTAATGCATTTTCATTTAATTTGCATTTACATAGAAATATAGTAAATGCGTAAACGTGAAATAGTTTTGATTGATCTTAAAAGAGATTGTCGAATAAGATAAAGTAATTTTACCAGCTATATGGGTAATTAATGAAAATAGTATAAGTTGAAGAAGTAGATGAGATTAAATAGCATCAAGTCATTAGCCCTAGACCTTGTATTAATTGAAATCTCCATTTCGTTTTGTTTATTACCTTTTAGACTATTTTACTTTCTCATCCAAATCACAATATTTTCTTTAAATAAATTTAGAGTTAGTCATTTTTGGTACTTATTAGATTAAGACTTCTCGTAGGAACGATACTTCACTTATCACTATATTATTTGTTGGTGATAATGTGCACTTTCATTAGTAGATCATTTAACAGTTACAAGATTAGGTTTCGAACCCATGTTGTTGAAATAATTCACATAAACTAATAATTGGTCAATAACTTGCTATATATATAATTAATTTCAAAGAAAATGAGTCAATTGCAAGAATGAAAGATATGCAGAGATATATAACCTGCCAGCAACTTGTCGTAGCATGCTTAAGGGAGAGACGATGTGGAAGTTTGGTCTTGCCCGTGGGGCCTATTTCCCATATACATGATATAAATCTGCATTATATATCAAAGATATGTACCAATTTCTAAGAACAAGAAGGAAGAAAACTCTCTTGCTAGCTGACTTCTAGCATGAATTATAGCACAATAAAGGAACAGAAAAATCTATGGTTAATCAAAGAAATTATAAAAAGTTAATTATAGTGATTAACTCAAGTATTTGCCTGTTCAAACTAAATTTTCTTTCAAACAAAGTAATAAAATCAATAAAGCAAATGCTTTCAAATACCATGAAACCACACGTCATTTTGTTTAGAAAACAAAGAAATGAAATGATACAATACTACATGGGGTGAATTTCATCAGCCGAATACAATAACACAACCCAATATCTTGTAAGCAAATTTACTCAGGTGTATTTGACCTTTGTTCTTCAATGTTTACAGGGATAGGAAGCCCAGTAAATCCATTACATTTCTTGCAAGTATACTTGTATATTCCAAAATTTATGCCATAGACATAAACTATAAATGTATAAGTTGTATCAATTATATATAAGGACAAATCAAGCAAATATCATGCCCTAGTCATGCATTGCCAACGTATTTCAAATGGAAAATTAAATGAGTAAATGATCCAACAAACAGAAACTCTCGCCTGCCTAAAAGATTCTATGTGCGCTAAAAATTTCTACCTTAGACTTTTACTATTTCTTGTATGAAACTAAAGCTAAGTAAGGGTCAGCACCCAGCACTAGCTAGGTAAATCACATAGAATTCATCAAAAATCAATAACAAAATTTTGAAAATCACAAGACATGAAAACCGAATTTGAGAGTCCTGCTTGCTACAATGGTAGCTAGATTTAGAGTCCAAACAGAACCCTTTTCGTGTAAACCTGAAAGGGAACAAACACATTGCCACAAGCACTTCCACGTGCATGTTCTTTCTCTTTTCATTTTCATTTTTTTAACTTTTCTTGAGAAACAAACATGGGATACGCAAGAGAAAAAATAAAAACTAATTAATTAAGATAAACATTATTAAATGGCAGAATCGTGATGTTTTGTTAATTAAAAATATTACAAAGAGAGTGTTCAGGTGGAGACTGCTGAAAGAAGAAAGACTGTGTGGTATATATAGTCTTAAATAAAGAGTAAATTAAAAAATGAATGACTGAGAATGTTAAAAGCTATTGTGCTTTACTCCGTAGGTTTTGGAGGAGAGTTAACGTATCCTCTAGATTTTAAAAAAAATAAGATATCCCTTACGTTTTAGAGAAAGTCAACATACTTTCATGAAGATATTATTCATATTTTAATTTGACTATTTTATTCATTTACTATTAAAAAATATATAAAATAATTATATTATTTTTATTTTTTACTTAATAATAAATATAATCTTCTTGTGACATTTAATATTAAAAATTATAATAATATTTTAACCTTCAACTATTTCTTTCCTTCAAAATTTATAATCAAATAATTATATCTAATTATATACAATTTCTAAAATATATCCTATTATTAAAATAATTTATTAAAAAAAAAATTATGTATAATTAATTGTAGAATTTTTCATAATATAAAATTTTTTATCAAAATTTCTTAAATATTTACACCATTATACATAGACAATATTAATTATACATAATTTTTAAATTAATTATTATTTTACAATATGATATATTTTAGAAAATATATAATTAAATATTATATAAATTTGACAATAAATTTGGAAAAGAACAAATAATATATAACTTTTGACAATATTATTATAACTTTTAAATTTAAATGTCAGAATAAGATTATATTAGTTATTATAAAATAAAAAAAAAAAAAAAATATAATTATTTTAAATATTTTTTAGTAGTAGAAGGTAAAATACTCAAATTAAGATGTAAATAATAATTCATGAAAATATTTTGACTTTTTCTAAAATTTAGGGGTATGTTACCTTTTCAAAAACTCAAAAAGTGTATTAACTTTTTTCAAAAGTCAAGAGTAAATTACAATATCTTCAAAGTTAATTATTTAAAATGGCTTTTCATTACGAATGTAACTGAGCCAACCTCTATAATCATTCATTATACACCACCCTACATTTTAATCCAATGCATTAATTGATGTGAGAGTTTAGTTGTCAAACTTTCACGTCAGTTCAAAATCATAGTATTATCCAAAATACTACTATTTCTCAATTTAAAAGCTAATTAGAGGAAGTCAAAAGTTTGAAATTTCATTCGACATTAAAAAAGAAATTTACAAATAAGGAAATAAAAGTGATCATATCTAGCAAAATAAATAGTGTAAGGAACAAAAATAATAATTAGTGTGGGAAATAAATAATATATATTATTATATAGATGCAAGTAGGGGGTGGGTAGAAAAAATGACACGAACTGGACCGGACTAGAATCGGATTGGAATTTATAGGTTCGGTCCGGTATTTTATGCAATTCGATCCGGTTTCGATTCTTAAACTAAAAAACTCAAAATTTTCGTTTCGGTTTTAGTTTTAATTTAAAAAACCCGAATCAATCAAAAATATAATTTTTAATATTTTTCATCTAAACAATGTCGTTTTATTATATTTTCAAAAAACGACGTTATTTAATGAAACGAAAAACTTAAAAAAAAAATAAATTTATTCAAAAATCGAACCGACCCAAAAACTGAACCGATAAGTCTGATTTTAATTCGGTTCTAACATATAATCGGTCTGGTCCGGTCTGGATTTTCCTTTCAATTCGGTCCGGTCCAATCTCAAAAATTTGAGAACCGAAATTTTCGGGTCTGGTTCGGTTTTTCAAAAATTCAGACCGAACCGGATCGTACCCACCCCTAGATGCAAGAGTAGTTTTAAATTATGAAAATGACATGAAGGCTGAATAAAGGACTGACCGAGCACTTACTTCATTGAACTTGGTGCTGAAGCAACTCATGAATGTTACTAAAATGGTAAAACAGCTTTCTTTGTCCCTTTTTTTTAGTTATAGGTGTGCGAAACCTTTTGAATTAATGGTATTTGCATTTCTCTGAATTTATAATAAAAACATTTGTATTCTTTATTGTTGAACTCTGTTTAAAATGTCACTATTAACATTATTAAAATCTCTCTCAATTAATCCACTCCCTCCTATAATCACTACTCATATTTATATACTTATTCACCTAATTATACCCATTAAAAATTTGACAATCTTCTAAAATTAACTCCAAACGATAGGTAATAAAAGTGCACTACTAATTTCTTCATCATCTACCAATTTATAATGTTAAATTTCATTAAGCTAAGAGTTTGTTAATAAAATTAATAATTTTATCTTCATAAATTAGAAAACAAATAATTTTTTGATAACTTTGATTTCAAGAATATAATAGTGTAGTTTCAAGATTTTTACCCCTAAAAAAGGAGTCATATAATGTTGTACTTCAAAGGGTTTATCTTGAGTCTTTCATTTAGAATAGGGAAAAGAGAAAGGGTCCAATCACCTTAAATTTACTCAAAGGAAGTTGGTCTATTCATTGATGATCTGAATTGGTCTTGCTTTCACAACTATTACATCAAAAATAGAGCAAATTAGGTTTTATCATTTTGAAATTTGATGTCAACCTTAGCTATATTGATGCGGTTTATACATATTTTTACTCTTGTGAAAATTACAAAATTAATTGCATGATAAATGGTATGCATGACATGTGATACGATATTAATCAGAGGTTAACTACTTATAATTATAATTATTACAATTACTAATTATTAAAGTATTATATCATAATAATTACAACGACTGTGTTCACGTTAACCCATAAATTTGCGTATATAGATGTCTGGTGACTGATGATCATCTATAATAAACAATTAAAATATCTATTCTATATACGAATTTTTTACAAAATTTGATAGAAGGAACTTGCATAAGAAAATAGAAAATTTAGGTTTATTAGATATCTAAATCTTGTTACTAAAAGATGGATTTGTCTCGCTGTGAGCCAACTATTGTCACTTTTGTCAGCTAGTAGGACTGGCTTTCAACGAGATTCTCCATTCTACACAACGTAAGGATATAATTTTCAATTGTAAATTTCCCATTGTTTTATGTTGGTGTCAGAACTTCTAGCAAATGGTGTTAAAAGATTAAAGGAAGTTTTCCTGCGAGATTTGAGAAAAATCGGGGAAAGAAATTAATGTGGCCAATCAATCTTTGCAGTTCTTTTTTGTTTTTTAGCAGAGGAGCTTCAGTAATTGCTCGTGCTTTAATTGGTCTTTGTCTATCTCAATACCTTTGTGGTGCAGAAGAAATTACAAAAAAATAATCACAGCCCTTGCTTCGAATACACACTTGATTGAAAAAATTAATTTTCAAAGCATGTTGTTACATTCATTTGACAATTTTCTTTAAATCAGCCAATTGCTAGCTGTTTATTTTCAAGCTGCTGCATTTTACTTGTATTGATCCGAAAATTTCAAATTTTAAAATTTTGAAATCGGACCAGACCGAATAGGAAGAAAATCTCAGACCGTGTTGAACCGATTATATATTAAAATTGGATTAAAACCAGACCGATTGGTTCGATTTTTAAGTTAGTTCGATTTTTAGATAAATTTATTATTTTTTACAAAAATTTTCAGTGCATGAAATGATATCATTTTATGGAAATACAGTAAAACGACATTGTTTAGATGAAAAATTATTAAAAAATAATAAATTTAGCTCGATCTAGGTTTTTTGGAGTAAAACCAAAACCGGACCGAAAATTTTAAATTTTTTAATTTACAAACTGAAACTGAACTAAATTGTATAAAATACCGAACCGAATTCGTCAATTCTAGTTTAGTTCCAATTCGGTCTAGTTTGGTCCGATTTTTCTATCCACCCCTATATTATATATCTTGCTTGCTTGAAGTACTTTTTTTTTTATTTAGACAAAACAAAACTTTTGGCTACCATGAAAAGCAAAAGCTCTCTTCTCCCATGGCTTCTACTACACTTTCTTACTTTTTCTTTGCAAATTGGCCTCTCAGCTTCTTATGACAAAAGCCGACAAGCAAATATTTCTAGTCATGTTACTGTTGTTTTAATTTTATGTCTTAATTCTCTTTATATTTTCTGTTCTTAATTTCGTGACTTTAGAAGATTAATTCTAACAAATTTGATCACTTGTTCGTGTATATATATATATATATATATTTATAAATATATAATACAGACTTATATCGAGTATATAGGAATCAGCTTCAGCAACATCTATTCATACGAGCATGCTACGACAAGTCTTTGGCAGGTTTATATACATATATATAATCACTTAAAAGTTGTGAGTAATTTTTATTTAAAAATTATTGGGTGTCAGTCAATAAAGGGTTGATAAAAGATAAACTAAAAATTGGTCAACTCTACTATATTTAACTTTTTATATAAAAAGATAGTTGAGCAAATTAATTTTTTCGTAATTTTTTTAAAATAAAAATATATTTTTTACTATTATTTATATTGCTACTCTTTTATATAATAACAATAAAAATAGGGGGTTGATAGGCAGATACCCCCTATGAATTTCATTTCCGTTAGTCGATCAATTAATTTATTATCATTTGTATCACTAGTCTTTTATATAATAACAATATATATATATTTTACTTAATTATAACAATTTACTCTCTATTTCAATATTTTTTTTACAATATAATTTTTTTTAAATATAACAATTTAGTCCTATATTTAATATTTTTTCACAATATACTCAAAAGTAAATATATTTTTAATTTGCTATTTCAATAGAAAATTTGGATAAGAAAATATTTTTAAAAAATTTAAATAATGAGTTAGATTAAACTCATGTTAAAATATTTTATAATATTTTTTTGTAATAAATTTGATATTAAATTGTTAAAAAAAAATTTTAAACATATTTTAATATTTTATTCTTATATAAATACTTTTATTTAAAAGATTATATTAAATTTATTACATTTTCTTCATAAAAATTATGAAGATATAAATAAAAAACTAAAAAAAAAAAAAAAAAAAATTTAGTATCATATATTAATAGAATTAGTAATTAGATATATTTTATATTCTTATTAACCAATATAATATAATTTTAATTAAAAAATAGAAAAAGAAGAAAATTTTTATTATTTTTTTGTTTCTAACATATATATAAAACATCTATTTTATTTTTTATTTTTTTATTTATATTTTCATATATTTTTAATATTTTTTCATAATATACTCAAGATTAAATAAATTTTTTAATTTGTTATTTTAATAAAAATTTTAAAAAAATACAATTATTAAAATAATTTAAATAATGAGTTAAGTTACACTCATATTAGAGGTGGCAAATGGACCGGATCGGGCCGATCAGGTCCATGAAATTAAAGCCTAAGTAGGTTGGCGTGCTAGGCCTGTGCTTGGGCTGGCCTGTGGGCCATGCT
Source organism: Azadirachta indica (assembly GCA_022749755.1). NCBI lineage: Eukaryota > Viridiplantae > Streptophyta > Magnoliopsida > Sapindales > Meliaceae > Azadirachta > Azadirachta indica. The sequence continues at coordinate 8,961,886 of CM040453.1, forward strand.
AGGTCGACTAACGGGCTATTTTGACTTTGGGTTGGCTTTGCAAAATTATTTTAAAATTTTGACAATAAAAATAATCGAACACAAGACATCAAACAATAATTAGAAAAAATTACCATTAGGTCAATGACATTTATTTCTAAAACTTACAGAAATAAACAATATTTAACAAATAGTACATCTTTAATTTATATTATTAAAATCAAAATTATTATATTAAAAAAAAAATAATTTTATAATTTAAGATGATTCAAAATTTGATAGAAGGAACTTGCATAAGAAAATAGAAAATTTATGTTTATTAGATATCTCAATCCTGTTACTAAAAGATGGACTTATCTGACTGTGGGCCAATTATTGTCATTTTTGTCAGTTAGTAGGGTTGGCTTTCAATGAGATTCTCCATTGTACAAAACATAAGGGTATAATTGTCAATTTCAAATTTCCCATAGTTTTATGTTGGCGTTAGAACTTCTAGCAAAATAATGTTAAAAGATCAAAGGAGATGAAGACAGGGAGTTGAATGATAGTTTCCAAAAGTTAGCAAAATCCTTTTTTTTTTCCTCTTTTTCTACATTGTCATCCATGTCTCTTTCTTACACTCCCGTTAATGTTAACCAAACATATTTTAAATAATTATTGAATTGCCAATAATTAATAAGATGGAAAATATATTTATTTTGCCTAAATTATTAATTTCAAACGAGAAAGTTAAGAGTCACTATCATATTAATTAACTTTTTAATTCACTTTTTGATAATCACTATCACATTAGCATTCTAAGTAGTCGCTATCATATTAATTAACATTTTAATTAATTTTTTGTAATCACTATCAAATTAACTTTCTAAGTAGTCACTATCACATTGCACTTCTGCGGACACGAACTCATCTAAGTCTTTTAGTTTCAACAGGGAGCAATGGCGGAAGTTTTCCTGCGAGATTTGAGAAAAATCGGCAAAAGAAATTAATGTGGCCAATCAATCTTTGTAGTTCCTTTTTGTTTCTTAGCAGAGGAGTAAATTAAAAATTATCTAATGGTTAAAAATGAATGAAGTTTGGTCAAAAAACTTATGTGACATTGACCGAAATATTAAGGAGCAAAGTGATGATTTTCATAACATTTGAGGATACTAATCTAAATGATATTTTCTGAAACATGAGGGATTAAAATGAAATTACACCATTAACTCACCTACCATTAATACCCATTTGTCAAAGTAATAATGGTGAACCATATACGATTTTTATTAAGCCGTCTCTACTATCAGTATTACTAGCTTGTAATTGGTAGTTCGAATTTGCAAATTAAGGATATATTCGCATCATTAATTTCAATAATTGTATCAAGATACGTAAGAAATAAGACATAAAATTAATAAGTTTAATAATTATCTTTTATATACGATCGAGACCTTTAAGCATAAACAATTAATTGAATTAAAAAATTATAAAATTTGGTAGACTGTAATGATAGCTAAGATTCGTTTTTTTCTTTTCATATATGCATATATATATATATATATATTATATTTGGGGTGGGTATATATATATATTATATTTTGGGTGGGTACAGTCCGGTTTGGTTTGACTTTTTGAAAGAACGGATCAGACTAAAAAATTTCAAGTTTTAAAATTTTGAAATCAGACCGAACTGAATAGAAAGAAAAAAAAACCAGACCGTACTAGACCAATTACATATTAAAATCGAATTAAAATCGGATCAATCAATTTGATTTTTGGGTAAATTTATTTTTTTTTAAAAATTTTTTAATGTATAAAACTACGTCGTTTTATGAAAATATAATAAAACAACATTGTTTAGATTAAAAATTATTAAAAAATAATAAATTTGGTCTGCTTCGAGTTTTTTAGACCAAAACCAAAATCAGACCAAAAATTTTAGATTTTTTGATTTAAAAACTGAAACCGAACCGAATTGCATATAATACCGGACCAAACCTGTCAATTTCGGTCTGGTTCCGGTCCAATTTAGTTTGTTCCGGTTTTTCTATCCACACTTATTATATATCTTGCTCGCTTGAAGTATATTTTTTTTTTTTCAAATTAGACAGAACAAAACTTTTGGCTACCATGAAAAGCAAAAGCTCTCTTCTCCCATGGCTTCCACTGCACTTTCTCACCTTTTCTTTGCTTATCAGCCTCTCTGCTTTTCAAAACAATATTTGATAGGTAAAATATTTCTATTCATGTTATTGTTATTTTAATTTTATGTCTTAATTCTCCTCTTTCATTTTTTCTGTTCTTAATTTCGTGGCTTTAGAAGATTAATTATAACAAATTTGATCACTTGTCTATGTGTATATATATATATATATATATATATATTTACACATATGTAATGCAGACTTATATCGTGTATATGGGAATCAGCTTCAGCAACATCTCTTCATACGAGCATGCTAGGAAAAGTCCTTGGCAAGTTATGTACATATATATAATCACTTAAAAGTTGTGAATAATTTGTATATAAAAATTATTAGGTGTCAATCAATAGAGGCTTGATAAAAGACAAACCAAAAATCTGGTTAATTGTATTACATTCAACTTTTTATATAGAAAGATGGTTGAGGAAATTATTTTTTTTAAAATTTTGTTAGAGTTAATTGATTCACATTTATAAACAAAAAATAAACAACAAAAAAAAACAGACTTCTTCCAGCCCCTTATAGTAAAAGAAATATAATATATTAATTGAACTCAATTCCTTGCTGGAGCGACTCTGAATTTAATTGTAGATTATTTTAGCTATAGTAATTAACCTTACAATTAAATTAAAAAAGTCAATTATTTCTGGTACAAATAAGTAACAAAAAGAAACATGATTTCAAAATTGTCAATGATTTAGATAGGCTAACTAATTCGTTTGTGTGAATGATTCAGCAATATGGTCCAGAATCTATTCTTTGTAACTACAGGAGTTTCCGTGGATTTGCCATCAAGCTGACTGCGGAGGAAGCTCGAGTAATGGCCGATGGTTGAACATAATTTTTCTTTTTCATTTTTTAAAATTTATTTTCATCAAATTTTTATATATTAGATCATTAATTAATAAATGGACAATATTAGTAACTTGGAGTAAATATTTAATAGGAATGGAAGGTGTACTATCTGCATTTCCAAAGGAGAAAAGAAAGCTTCATACAACAAGGTCATGGGATTTCTTGGGATTTTACCAACAAGTTAAAAGAGCACCAACCGTGGAAAGTGATACAATCATTGCAGTGTTTGACACTGGAATTAGCCCGAGTCTGATAGCTTTAACGACAATGGATTTGGCCCACCGCCAGCCAAATGGAAAGGCACTTGTCAAGAGTAAATGCGTAAACATAGAGATATAGTAAATGCGTAAACATGAAATAGTTTCGATTGATCTCAAGAGAGACTATCAAACAAAATAGAGTAATTTTACTAGCTATATGGGTAATTAATCAAAATAGTATAACTTGAAGAAGTAGATGTGATTAAATAGGATCAAGTCATTAGCCCTAGACCTTGTATTAATTGAAATCTCCATTTCATTTTGTTTATTACTTTTTAGACTATTTTACTTTCTCATCCAAATCACAATATTTTCTTCAAATAAATTTAGAGTTAATCATCTTTGGTGCTTATTAGATTAACACTTCTCATAGGAATGATGCTTCACTTATCACTATATTATTTGTTGGCAATAACATGCACTTTCATTAGTAGATCATTCATCAATTACAAGATTAGGTTTTGAACCCATGTTGTTGAAATCATTCACATAAATTAATAATTGGTCAATAACTTGCTATATATATAATTAATTTCAAAGAAAATGAGTCCATTGCAGGAATGAAAGATACGTATAGATATATAACCTGCCGGCGACTTGTCGTAGCATGCTCAAGTGGAGAGACGATGTGGAGGCTTGGTCTTGCCCTTGGGGATTATTTCCCATATACACGATATAAATCTGCATTATATATCAAAGATGTGTACCGATTTCTAAGAATTAGAAGGAAGAAAACTCTCTTGCTAGCTGACTTCTACATGAATTATACCACAATAAAAGAACAGGAAAATCTATGGTTTAATCAAAGAAATTATAAAAAGTTAATTATAGTGATTAACACAAGTATTTGCTTGTTGAAACTAAATTTTCTTTCAAACAAAGCAATAAAATCAGTAAAGCAAATGCTTTCAAATACCATGGAAACCACAGGTCATTTTGTTTAAAAAAACAGAGAAATGAAATGATACAGTATTACATGGGGTGAATTTCATCAGCCAAATACAATAGCACAACCAAATATCCCGTAAGCAAATTTACTCAAGTGTATTTGGCCATTGTTCTTCAATGTTTACAGAAATAGGAAGCCCAGTAAATCCATTACGTTTCTTGCAAGTATACTTGTATATTCCAAAATTGATGCCATAGACAAAAACTATAAATTTATAAGTTGTATCAATTATATATATGGACGAATAAACCAAATATTGATCGAGATGTGCATGCCCTAGTCATGCGTTGCCAATGCATTTCAAACAAAAAATTAAATGAGGAAATGATCCAGCAAACAGAAACTCTCGCCTGCGTAAAAGATTCTATGTGCGCTAAAAATTTCTACCTTAGACTTTTACTATTTGTTGTATGAAATTGAAGCCAAGTAAGGGTCAGCACCCAGCACTAGCTAGGCAAATCACATAGAATTTATCAAAAACCAATAAAAAAATTTTGAAAATCAGAAGACATGGAAACCAAACTTGGAGAGTCCTACTTTCTACAATGGTAGCTAGATTTAGAATCCAAGCAGAACCTGTTTCGTGTAAACCTAAAAGGAAACAAGCACATTGCTAAAAGAAAAAATATAAACTAAATAATTACCATAAACATTATTCAACGGCAGAATAGTGGTGTTTTGTTAATTGAAAATGTTGCACACAGAGAGTTCAGGTGGAGACTGTTGAAAGAAGAGAGACCGTGGTTTATATAGCCTTAAATAAAGAGTAAATTAAAAAACGGAATAACTGAGAATGTTAAAGGGCATTGTGCTTTACTCCGTAGGTTTTGGACGAAAGTCAACATACTTTTTTGAAAATATTATTCATATTTTAATTTGACTATTTTATTTATTTACCATTAAAAATATATAAAATAATTATATTATTTTTATTTTTTACTTAATAATCAATATAATCTTCTTGTGACATTTAAATTTAAAAATTATAATAATATTTCAACCTTTAATTATTTCTTTCCTTCAAAAATTATAATCAAATAATTATATCTAATTATATACAATTTCTAAAATATATCCTATTATTAAAATAATTTATTTAAAAAATTATGTATAATTAATTGTAGAATTTTTCATAACATAAAATTTGTTATCAAAATTTCTTAAATGTTTACACCATTATACATAGACAATATTAATTATACATAATTTTTAAATTAAATTATTTTACAATATGATATATTTTAGAAAATTTGTAATTAAATATTATATAAATTTGACAATAAATTTGAAAGAACAAATAATTAAGGGTCAAAATATTATTATTTTAAATATTTTTAGTACTAGAAGGTAAAATACTCAAATTAATATGTAAATAGTAATTCAACAGAATATTTTAACTTTTTCTAAAATTTAGAGGTATTTTACCTTTCTCAAAAACTCAAAAACTCAAAAAATGTATTAACTTTTTTCAAAAGTCAGGAGTAAAATACAATATCCCCTTTGAAACAATAAAAGCTTTTGAATTAATGGTATTTATATTTCTTTGAATTTATAATAAAAACAATTTTAGTTGTTGAACTCTGTTTGAAATGTCACTATTAACGGTATTAAAATCTCTCTCAATTGATCTACTCCCTACTATAATCATTGTATATATTTATGAATTATTCCCCTAATTATACACATTAAAAATTTGACAATCCTCTAAAATTGACTCCAAACGATAGGTAATAAAAGTGCACTAATACCCTTTAACCTTTTTTTTTTTTTTTCTGTGGGTTCATGTGTTAGATTATTATCATTATATACTTAAACTTTAATAAACTAATCAAGTAAGATATCAATTTAGTCTCTATTTTAAGATTTTTTATAATAGGCTTTTTTCAATTATAATAATTTATTCCCTATTTTAATATTTTTCATAATACACTAAGAACTTAATAATTTTTTTTTAATTTATTATTTCAATAAAAATTAAAAAATAATATTATTATGAAAGTCTACAATAAGTTAGATTAAATCCATGTACTAAAATATTTTTAAATCACTTTTTTTATATTTTTAATAAAAATTTGATATTTAATTATCTAAAAAGTTAAATGAAATATATTTTTAAAATTTTATTTTTATATACAAAATATTTATTTAAAAGATTATATTAAGTTCATTATATTTTTTTAAAAAAATTATGAAAATATAAATAAATAATAAATAGAAGTTATATATATTATATTATAAAATTCTCTTATTTTTCTACATTTAAATTAAAATTAATTATATCATTTAATAGTAATAAAAAATATATTTAATTACTAATTTTATTAACAAATGATAAAAAAACTATCTTCTTTTTTATTTATAATTTTACTTTTTTTAAAGAAAATATAATGAATTTTATATGATTTCTTAAATAAATATATTAGATATAAAAGTAAAACTTTAAAAATATATATTTTTTATTTATCTTTTTAGATAATTAAATATTAAATTATTGTTAAGAAAATAAAAAAAAAAAGTTAAAAATTTTTTATCACATAAGTTTTACATGATTTAATACATTTTTTCTAACTTTATCTATTTTATAAAAAAATTATATCATAATTTACTAATAAATTATTTAATTTTCTATTTATATAATTTAGTAAAAAATTATAATAAATGTATCAATCAAATTTGATAATTTGGTAAAACATAATTTTTATTAATTGTAATATTTTATATAAATTTTTTCAATCAAATTGATGATTGCTATCATTTATCTTATTTATAACAATTAATTTAAGAAAGAGTCAATTATTTATTTTTAGTATATTATTTTGATGATATATGAATAGGTGATTCATATATAAATAATTAAATATTTATTAATAAAAGATAAAGATATAATTTGCACTGTGATATTTGATAAAAGATTTAAAATTAATAATATACTTTTAATAACAAATTAAATTGATAATAATTGTAATAGCTAAGTTTCGTTAAATACTTTAAGAATGTAATCAAGTGCATAAATTTAATACTTCAAATATACTTTTGTGATACTTAGGATTTTTATCCATATACTCTTTATTTTAAAAATTTTATATTATGTATATATAGATAGATAGAAATTTTTTTTTTAATTTAAAACAATTTAGGTTTCATAATTATAATTACCCATACTTTTCTATAAATGTGTGTAAAATTTTATTATTGTTAGTTGTACACAGTAAAATATTAAATATTAATTATAAATTGCAAAAATAATATTGTAAAGTTTTATTTTTACTCCTTTGCATAACTTGATTGTTGCCAATTTTTTTTTTTTTTTAACAATTAATTTATAAAAAATTAAATATTTATTTTATTATATTATTTTTGACATGTGAAATGGTTATTTCACATACAAAAAAATTAATATACTATTACTAAGAAATAAAAATTTAATTTGTTTTATGAGATTTGATAAAACTTTAAAAAAATTGTTGACATATTTTTTAATAACAAATTAAAAATTTATAATTGTAGGACATAGATTTTGTTAAATACTTTAAATGTGTAATCAAGTTAGTAATAATAAATTTAGCATTTTAAATATGTTTTTGTGATGCTTGAGAATTTTATCAATATAGTCCTCATTTTTTAAAATTTTTTTTTAAAATTTTATATATATAAATAATAATTTATATATTTAAAATAATTTAGATTTAATAATTATAATTACTATTATATAATCTAAATAAAAAAATTTAAGTATTTTTAGATTATAGAATTACTTTATATTAATAATAATATAAATTAAATATTAATTTTTTGTTAAATATATTCCATTTGCATGTTTTGATGAATAAAACATAATGGTGTAGCGCTAATGCAATTGCATACATTTCTCGAAGTGTTGTATACGAGTCCAAATGAGTATAATTCTTTTGATGTGACCCCAAGCGAGGAGATCCTTGTCCCGTCCCCAATTTAGCCCAATCAGAAATACACCGAGGATTGGAATGGGTTTGGCCAAGCGGGGACAGGGTCAAGAATTGTTATCCATATGTAATAATTATATTAAAAAATTAAACTTAACTATTTGATAGGATACTAAATTAAAAAATTTTAATTAAATATTATACATATATGGGGAATGGGGCGAGATAGGGAGTATTAAACCGTTTCTCATCCTATTAACAATATAGAAATTAATCTCTTTTCATTTTTATCTTATCATCTAAATAGTACCTCATTTAGGGCAAATCGCTATAAAGCCTGTACCTATTCCTATAACAATTTGGTGTATATATGAGCAAGGCATTCTTTCCATACATTTTTTAAAGGAAACATTAATTATACATGTGGGTAGCTTTACTAGTAAAATTATTTTCGTAGCAACTACAAAGAGTGACAATGGATAGGGTTATTCGGTCTACTAATTTTTGTAGTTGCTTCTTTCGCATCAGCTTGTCTATTCTATAGCTATTGTCCGTTGTCTTCTTCTTTCTTTATTAATTATATTTCTGGTGCATTTCATCTTTAGACTAATTTTAACTGATTTGTCCATTTTCCTACAAATTTTCAACATAAAGACAATAATTGTACATTATTTTCAGATTTTTAATTATTTTAAATGTCTGTGTTACCAAATTATTTTGTTTTAATTTTTGAGAGACATGTTACTGAATTTTATTCTCATGATTGATCAATTTTAGAGTAAATGCATGTATAAGTTAAATATTATTAAATTAATTAATTCATAAGTTTATGAATCGATCTCTACCAAATTGGTGTTTGTATTGTTATGGGAAAATTATGAATACACACGTGGCAAAAGATAAGCCCAGTCTACACACTATGGGGTGACCCACCGCACGCCCACTTCAATATAGGGCAAGATATGAGCTCTACTCACATGTAGTAAGATAAGACCCAATTTGAGTTAGGCTTCTCCCTATGTATCGCTAGATTATTCGCCATTTGTTAATAATACCCCACTTGACATATATCGTGGCACATGTAGAGGTGTTCACACAACCACATACTGTGATGCATGTGGAAATGCTCATGTGACCATATACTATGGCACATGTGAAAAATGCAACAATGTATCGTAGCATGTATGATAAAAGTGGTCGTATATCACAACACATGAAAGAGGGTTAGAAAAGTGCCATCGATTCTTCACTTGCGCCTAGAAATGTCTGAACTTGTTCTAGATAATTTATTGGGGAGAATGCTCAATTCCCCTCTATTGTTTCATCTAATACCCCGATACCCCCCTCTTATTTCCATAATAACCCGAATTCCCCTTCTGTTAATTGACAGGGTTAAGTATAATAATATATGAATCCCTAAAATTTAGTCTATTAACTTAAATGGTTTCAATAGTTTTAAAAATACCCATAAAAATTTTGATTTATTAAAACATAACAATGATACCCTTATATAATATTAATTAGGTAAAAAATTATTTTCAACTCCTAATTGAAAATAAATATTAAAATAATAATATAACTAATTTTATAACACATTAATTTTAATGTGTCACTTAGACAAGGGACCACTAAGAGCTAATAGTGGGGGGCAGAGGTAAAGGCAAGGTTAAGGCAATATTTTCCATCCAATCACATTTAAGAATTTTTATTTCAATATAGAACCATATTTCTCTTGGTTTTGGTAGAGGAGAATTCATTCACTACATTCCTAGGAGAGATAAGGTTATGTTACCCAAAATGATTCTCTCTCTTCCTTCTCATTTTGCTCAAAAATTCATCATGAAAACCTCTATGAATGAACAGTAAATGCATTGCAAAGAGCTTGGTTCATCTTATTTTGCATTGACTCCTTTGATCTTATGAGTTTTCTTTCTCCATGATTGACTTTCGCCTTGTTCTATTACTTTTAGATGCTTAACTAGGCATTAGAGAGGGTAGTAGAAAGGCGACCCCTGTCTAAGCCTTGTTCTATTTTGCTAGGAGTTTGTAGACGAACTAGATTGTATTATGTGGTGGGGAGTGTTTGGAGGCAAAATGAACTAAATAAAGAAGTTGTGCGGGAGGCAAAGCACATATATCTTATCGTTTTCAAGGGCTCATAGTGGGCTAACCTTCAAAACAGCATCGAACTGCATTTTTCATTTGAGCTAGGACCAGGACTTGGTTCGAGGCATTTGACTACCTCGGGTGCACCCAACTCCACCTCAAACCCTAGTGTGTGTATGTATGTATGTAATGGATAAAAATGGTATTTGCTTGGATCTTGGCTTCATTAGCCAAATCCTTTAACTTGGCCCACTATGAGAAAAAAATTTTTTTACGATTGATTTTTGCAGTCGATTTTAAAACCATTGCAAATAAAGGACTATTTGCGCCTCATTTGTAATTGAACACAATTTAATCGCAAAAAAGTTTATTATTTGCAATCAAATCAAACATTAGCCGCAAAAAAGCTTGTCATTAAATTTTTTACCAAAATTACGTTGTTTTAATAAAATTATAATATAGTCTATGTACTGTTTTATACTAAAAAATTGAGTATCATTCTCTTATACAATATATATTAGTCTCTAATAATTGAGACTAAAATATTAAATATATTAAATTATATCAAATATCTTTAATTGTGAAAATATTAAGTATTCAAATATTATTGTTTTTTTTAAAAAAATGATTTAATTTGGTTTTTGGGCTCAAAATGTTCTTCGCAAAATAGATGTGGTCACAGAATAGATTTATCATCGGCCTCCTTCGCAGGCCACCGGCAACTTGCCCTCTCTAGCATGCTGCCGCCAGTTACTCTCGCCAGGTTCTTCTTAACTTTTCTTTCTCTGCTTCCGCTCTTCTGTTTTGGCATTTGATGTTTTCTCTTGAATGGTTTTGTTTTGGCATTTGTTTACATTTGTTCGGTTTAGTTTTTGGCAGCGTGTGTTGCTCATTTGCATAACTCCTTTCTATTGCCTATACATGGGATGACATATTTTATATATGCCCTCTTTTTAAGTTTAAGGCACTGTACAACTACTTATACCATTGGTTGGCAGTCCATTCTCCTAACAGCCAAGTCCTTCAATTGAATTTCTGTAACAATGTTTACTTTAACGTATTTAGAAGTTAAAGTTTGTTTATTCTAGCAAAGTTCACGTCAGATTTTATTTTGTTTTATGAGAAGTAAACTTAGCATCTTGATACATAAGTTGTTGATTTTGTTCTTTTAAATGGCACTTGCTTTTTCGTTAAATGAACTAGTAGAGTTGAATCTTACATGTGTATTATTGTGCTTTGTTTGATGTTTTTTGTTCAATTTCCATGTTATTTGTCCTTCCTGAGTTTCATTGATCTTTTCTAATTTGATATCTTTGTAATTAATTAAGCTGGAAACATTTGTGAGGATATGATAGTAACGTATAGGAAATAGAACATGTCAACAAACAAGCATTTGTAATTCATGCAACTGCATTGGCATAGAATTACTTATAAGGATTGTATCATAGTTGGGTAAAGCATTAGTTATTATTTGTATCCTAAGTGGGGTAGGCAAACATTTTGAACAAGCTTTCTTTTGCATTTGTATTATGCCTTCAAAAGTATATATTTTTTTTGAGTAATTAGTTATTAAATGTCATCCATTGTAATGAAAGACAATGAATTTTGCAAAAATAAATTGGTTGATGATTATAAATAGAGTTGTTAGATGCTTTTTATTAAATTTTAAAATACTAATCTATTTTAATTAAAAAAAAAAAAAAAGAATGGAGCATAAAAGAAAAAAATAAAATGCATTCAAATTCATATAAAAATAAAATGTATTTGTAGTTGCAATTAAATAAATGAAATGATTATAAATAGTTAATATTCTTTGTAGTCAAATATTTGACAATAAAAGATGGTAGTAAAAAAAAAAAATATATAATTTTTTAAAATTATTTAACGGTTGTTATATATTGGTGTCACTACGTATGGGTCACAAATACTTTTTATGGTTGATTTTAAAAAAAAAAAACTTTTTTCATCGAGAAACCAATGAAACAACAAAAGACTTATTATATCATTAAATTTTGCATTTAGTAAAACATATAAAAATCATAAGCAGTAATATATATGGCCAGAAAAATAATCATGAATACGATGTGAAAATTAAAAGTTTCATTCTCGAAAATTTGTACATATATAAGGATGTCTTGGTCTCTTTAGAAGGGATAAAAAGAAAGAAAATTTCGTGATACGTATATATATATATATATATATGATTAAACTATACACATTCCAAAAAATTAATTAAAGATTAAGTAAATTTCGAATAAAAAATGAATATACAGACCAGGACAATCTTAGGAAATCAATAATGATCACGTTCTTGGACAAAATAATTGAAAATTTCTTTGATATTATTTTATAAGTTGATATGTGAACATTACCTTAACGATCATGATGAAAACATTTAACTTAACACAAATATTTTCCTCTCTATCTTTCACTCAAGAAGCATAAATCATAGACTTACACAACTAGGAAGATATCAAAAGCAACGAAGATGAGTGATGGTGGCAAAGAGTGCAAGCAGTGAGTCTATGGCAGCAATTTCAATTTAGGGCAAAAATAATTCATTATTCCGATCGGCTTCAGCTGGAGCACGCGAAGTGCTGAGTTCTGATAATTGCCCCGATGCTGGCTTTAGTTGTGGTCCGCTTAGCACAACACTTGTTATATGCAGAGGTGGTCCGCTTGGCACAACACTTGCTATACCTTCCAATTCTGCATTTAATAAAACGTATCAAAATCACAAAAGGAATATGCTTATATAGCCCAAAAAATAATCGTGAATATGAATATAAGATGTGAAAATAGTTAAAAGAAAATGGAAACATTCAATTTTCGTGTGAGCAGTTTTTACAGTCATTGGTAAACAAATTTTTACATAACGATTTAACATCGAATCGTTACTAATAATGACATACACGTACATAGCCATACTTTCTATCTTTTTTGCCTCGTTATCGGTGAGTCTCGCTGAAAATCAAGAAGGACGAACCGGTAACTCTATCCAAGAGCTTCAGCTGGGGTGCTATTCCCAAGTGCCATAGAAAAAGCAGGGTCAGAAAGTTAATTCAAAATGCTTGAATAAAAAAAAATGCAGAGAAAAATTAGAGAAATATTACATGCCCTCGACAACTTTCTGAAGACATTGTAGGTGAAATTCCCTAGTGTTTTCTACACCAAGATCCAAGCTTACTAGATAGACCTGTCTGGCGTTGCAGGAAAGCCATCAGTGGTTAGAACGTGAACAAAATTTGTTGAGGAAACAAAACTATATAAAAGATGATGAAAATGTGGCAGCAGTTCTTACCTTTCTCGAGTCACCGCCTCTGGCATGGCTCTGTAAAATGGACAGAGATGTGAAGGCGATGATTAAGATTGACAATGATCTGGCCATTATGTTTGTATGTGCAGAATGGCTTTTTGCTTGAGGAGTTAGCTGGGAGATGTATTTAACATAGAATTTTGGAAGTTACGGTTTTTGGCTTTCTTAATGATTTTTTTGGTAGCATTAACAATGAATAACCGTGGCTTGTTTAATAACTTTTCCGTTTCTCTCAATCACTATCAGTTTACTTTTAATCAGTTCTCTCTAATTTCTTCCAATTTGTTTTATTTGCCATTAACTTCAGAAATTTAATAAGAAACAGATTTTCTTTAAAGAAAAGAAAGAAAGGTAGGCTACATTCTTGTAATCTCAAATTTCTTTTTTCTTATTCAGTAAATTGAAAAATGCTGTCATTCCTTCATGATTTTCTCGCTACAACTCAATAACATTGATCGTCGCCTGTTTGCTCGTTTTCCCTTCATCAGTTGAAGTGTTAAGTTAATTTTTGGAGTGTAAAGTTTTTGTATATTTCAAACGATTCGGATACAAAACCAAGATTACAATGATGACTTTTTATAGAAGGCACAAAAGGAGCTTCCTAACCCTAACGAATATAGTACAGATCATTCTATCCTAATTCAGTAAAAGCATGCTGTCATCAGTAAAATGCAAAATAGTTTCTGTGTGCACTGTGTATACGATTGTCACAGTGCATGTTTCTACTGTACAAGAGGGCCTGTTTCTTGTCTTCTTCTGTTTGCTGGCATCTGCATTGCTGTGCTAGTCTGTTGAAAACTTTCTATAAACAGTTCCCACATTTATATGTGAACTAGATGCCAGTCTATTGAACATTCCCAACATTCGAGTAATAGAACCAAAAATGCCCCGAGTACTTTGAACAATGGGTGATGCAAACTGAGATTTCTCTTCGATTCTGCTTCTTGTATCAGATCCGGCATTGTTCTTTGCACCAGTCTCATGCTTGGGCACTTAAAAGAGTGATTCCGTAAGCAGCAAGAGAGTTTATCAATGCAGCAGGTTTGCCAATGAAGATTTCAGTCTCGGAGCAAGATATTTGTCAGGCCGTCTCTTATCACAAATCTGGACAACATGAAAACGGCACCTCGTTTATCAAGCAGCGAAGCTTTCCCCTGCTAGGTTGCAATCATCTGGTTCGGTAACTGTAGACAACTAAGATATATAAATGCTTACCAAAAAGCCACCAAAAGACAAGACGAATAAGGTTTACTTGCAGTAAACAACAGAGATAATTAGGCTAAGACAAGTTTGCAGTACATTATACATTTTTCAGAATCCGATTTTTAAAATAAAGACGACGGCAGCTTATCCAAGGAAGAGAACAGTAACGTGAAAGGGAGGAGAACCCAGATATTAATATGAATAAATATCTTCTAATCCCAGATTTTATTTTTCTGATTCAGTGAATTCAAAAATGGCAATACAACTTTTCAATTTATAACATTGTTAACCTGATCATAGATGCAGCTCAATTATCAGGGGATGTAGCAATGTAAGCAACTATGGGGCTCCTCACTTGATGCACTCCATCATCCCAAACCAAAGAACCGGATATCATCATGTTCTTGTTTTTGGCAAACGTTGCCCCTATTCTCACAACAAAAGATTTCTTCTGACCAACTGACTTGAACAAAAGAACCCTTGATTGAACTTAGATTTTAAGACTAGGCTTAGTCTTCACAATTGGCTTGTAAATGGACAGTGAGGACCCAACATTCATTTGTGACAGTTCTATGAAAAACTTGAGCAGTAGATTTTCCAACATTTGTGACAGTTCTATGAAAAACTTGAGCAGTAGATTTTCCAGACTATGTTGATAAAGAAAAAAAAGGATAGTTTAAGTTTCATACGATTCGATTTATTGTCTTGGAACAGCTGCTGTTATCCCTAGTAACATTTCTTAGAGTATAGTGTTGTATCCTTGTCCACACAGAAATTTCAAATAATCAAGCTCTCCAGTATCATATATCAAACTTGGGTTAACAGCTTTTTATCGGATTTATATGTCCTAACCCATATGCAAACTCTACATCAATGTTATCTTCAACGCTTATGGGAGTAACTGCAACGAATATCAAAGATTATTAATTCAATCATATAATATATTTTTTTTCTAACTACAGCTTCTAATGGCAAATTACAACGTTACCTATTGTCATTAGAGCAGATTTAATGGCAGCAGGAGACCATGAAAGATGGAATGACTTAATATAGGCTATTGCGCCAGTCGCATGTGGACAAGACATTGATGTTTCAAAGATTATATCACCTAAAAAAATATCTAATATCACCTTAAACTAAAAAAAATTGGATTGAGAAGAGATCATGCAGCTAAAATACTAACTCCTGGAGTTGATATATCTGGCTGGAATTCATGACAAAAAAAGTTTTAAATTAGTTCACATGAAAAGAGTTACATAACTGATTAATATATGTTCTTAGAACATATGTTAACATTATAATTCATATAAATTTATCTTGAGAATATCAGATGTAATAGAATTTGGACCTCCTAACGAAAATGAAGCTACATAAGGAGGTAGTGTATCATTAACCTCGGTTCTCTTAAATATAGTGGCAGTTGCATTTCTGTAATTAATTTGTACAGGCAATCTTAAAATAATTATGTATGTTTTCAAAGACTTAATTAAATGACAAAGACCATTATTCTCTATATGTGATACTTGGTTGAGTTGATGTAAAAGAAAATCTTACTTCCATCATTGGCGTCAACGTAGGATGTAGGCATGGGAAAAGGGGGACAGAATGTCTGGCTCTTTGGCCTCTCATGATAGCACTAGTTGCGCTAGCATAAAATGGCCCTTCTGCAGTGTTAAGGGTATCACAAAGTACGATTTTACCCTTCACCAAATTTCGATCCAATGAATCTTCATAGCAAAACCTGCATTTCAACATCTTCTTTCATTAACTTTTTTCCATTGTATATCAATCCCACGTTGATGTAATAATCCTGGTGAATTCTATACATTTGCTTGTACCTACCTAGCTATCTTCCCTAAAAATAAAAGAGAAGAAAATTTACCTGGACGAGGCATTTGTGAAACCGTTGGTAATGTTTGCTACATCTTCACCGTAAATAAGAGGAGGATGCATGATATTTTAAAGTTCAAATGTGTTTATGGAAACTCTCTAAACAGTGTGCAAATAGAATAAGAAAAAATAAAATAAAATTGTTGTTTAATTAGTTTAGATAACTAATATGGAGACACATAGTTATCTAGTAAATGCAATTAAAAAGAATTCTTATCAGTTGAACTTCATTAGAAAGAAATTAATTTTTCATTGGATGTTATTACAAAAGAATAATGGTCAAAACAATTAAAAATAAGATAATGATGTTTACATACTTACATACATAGATGTAAAAATTCACTTAGGGCCCTGTCTTCGTCTTATTCTTGGTTAAAAATTTATGAATGAAATTACTGATTTTTATTGCAATATATTTTTTTAAAACTTTGAACAAATTGATGAAAAAAATTAATTTTGGGGATATAAGAGTGAAATAATTAATTTATTTAAAGACTTTTAAATTTTATTTGGGTAACAGTCAAATAATTAATTTGAGATTTAACTTAACGGGATCATAGTAGGAATTCGCATGAAAAAAAAAAAAAAAAACCTCCACACAATTATTAATGGTATTGTAAAAAATTTAGATATCTGATTATTATTATTATTACTTTTAATTAAATTAAAAAAATATTTAATTTGCAGGGAGAGGAAGCATATATAATTACCTGGTAACTTTGGTTGTTTCCTAATTGGACCTTGGTAGAAAAATTTCTATCAATGGTGCTAGCAGCCACAGTAAGAAGCCATGGCCCAATATTTGAGATACTTGAAGGGAAGGGACCATCGTTCCCAGCCGAGGTTGGAGTCAAAATTCCCCTTCTCATAGCATGGAAAGATCCGATGGCTATTGCATCATTGAAATATTCATCGGCGTGATCTCCAATTGAAAGGGATATAATGTCAACGCCATTGGCAACTGCATCGTCGAATGCTTTAAGAATATCAGCATCGTGGCAACCATCTGACCAACATATTTTGTACACAATAATTCTAGCTGAGGTGACCCCCGCCGCGAGCTGTCCCAAAGGCAAGGCCGTATTCCTACTGCAGTTGATGCCGTGTGTGTGAGCCATGTCCATTCTTGTCTCTTGGAGAAACAATATCGTCTAGACTAAATTCTCCATCATAACTATAGCATCTTGCTTGTATGATTTTGCTGCATCTATCATTAATGGTAAATTATGAGAACTTAAAAAATTTTAATAATGATTTTAGACCGTGATATAAATTAATTAATTAGAGGAAGGAGATTAAAGGATTAATACATATTATATGGTTAAGAGGAGTACGCACTTGTTGCACGTATGCTTGACAAGTGCCTTTCCATTTGGCTGGCGGTGGGCCAAATCCATTGTCGTTAAAGCTATCAGACTCGGGCCAAATTCCAGTGTCAAACACTCCAATGATTGTATCACTTTCCACGGTTGGTGCTCTTTTAACTTGTTGGGAAAATCCCATGAAATCTCATGACCTTGTTGTATGAAGCTTTCTTTTCCAGTTTGGAAATGCAGATAGTACGCCTTCCATTCCTATTAAATATTTACTCCAAGTTACTAATATTGTCCCATTTATTAATTAATGATCTAATGTATAAAAATTCAAAGAAAATAAATTAAAAAAAAAAGACAAATTAGGTTCGCCCACCGGCCATTACTTGAGCTTCCTCCGCAGTCAGCTTCACGGCAAATCCATGGAAACTCCTGTAGTTACAAAGAATAGATTTTGGACCGATATTGCTGAATCATTCACACAAACGACTTAGCTATAACCTATCCAAAACATTAACAATTTTGAGATCATGTTTCGTTTTGTTACTTATTTTTACTAGAAATAATTGACCTTTTGTTTTTATTGTAAGGTTGATTACTATAGTTAAAATAATCTATAATTAAATTCAAAGTCGCTCTAGCTAGGAATTGAGCTCAATTAATATTTTATATTCCTTATACTACAAGGGGCAGGAAGCAGTCTTTTTTAATTTGTTTATTTTTCTTTTATAAATATGGATCAAATAACTCTAAAAAATTTTAAAAAAAAAAAAATAATTTGCTCAACTATCTTTTTATATAAAAAGTTGAATGTAATACAGTTGACCAAATTTTTTGTTGATCTTTTATCAACTCTCTATTAACTGACATCTGATAATTTTTAAATACAAATTACTCACAACTTTTAAGTAATTATATATATGTACATAACCTGTCAAGGACTTGTCGTAGCATGCTAGTATGAAGAGACGTTGCTGAAGCTTAACTTCTGGCTTGAGGCTCATTCCCCATATACACGATATAAGTCTGCATTACATGTGTGTGTATGTTAATTATAACACTTTAATCCCATTTTAATATTTTTCACAATATAATTTTTTTAAATATAATAATTTAGTCCCACATTTAATTTTTTTTTTTTGCAATATACTCATGATTAAATATATTTTTAATTTGTTATTTTAATAAAAAATTTGAAAATGAAAATATTATTAAAAAAATTTGAATAATGAGTTAGATAAAACTCATGTTAAAATATTTATAACTTTTTTGTAATAAATTTGATGTTTTGAAATATATTTTAACATTTTTTTATCCTTATATTAATATTTTTATTTAAAAGATTATATTAAATTTATTATATTTTCTTGAAAAATTATGAAAATATAAATACAAAAGTGGAAAAAGAAAAAATTTAGTATCATTGTTTGTAGAATTAGTAATTAAATATATTTTATATTCTTATTAAGCAATATAATTGAATTTGATTAAAAAATAGAAAAAAGAAGAAATTTTTTATTATTTTTATTTGTAATATATCTAAAACATATATTTATTGTTTATATTTTTATTTATATTTTCATATATTTTAAAAAAAAAATGAATTTAACATTATTTTATAAATAAATATATTACATGTAAAAATAAAATTTTAAAAATATTTCAATTAAAATTTTTAATAATTAAATATTTATTATTATAAAAGTGAAAAAAAAGATTAGAAATATTGTAGCATATGAGTTAGGTGACAAATGTGTCGGACTGGCCTGGTTTGGCACATACCTGACACATACGAACCATAAATATTGTCGGTCTGACCCAGCACGAAAGTCGGATTGAACTGGGTCGAGGTATTGAGCCCATGAGCCGAGTTTGGCACAAGCCTGTGATGGGCCATGCTTCCTATAGGCCCGTGTCATGTTAGGTTAGCCCGCGGGCCCATGATAAGCCGCCCAATGGGTTTGACTTTCAATAAAAAATTTTTTAAATTTATTGCAATTCAAACTCATGACTAAGAAAATACAAACAACAACCTAACCATTAGGCCAATGCCATTTGCTTATTGTAATTTATAAATACAATTTAATCACAAATGAATACTTAGTAAATTTATTAAATATATTATTTTTGAATTGTTATTATTAATACCAAATAATTGTATAATTTAAGCATAATTTTATCTTTAACAATTATTTAAATATAATTTTATTATAATTATTTGAAGGAACAATTATTATATTTTAATATCATAATTTTTTTAATTCTAATAAATATTTATTTTTTATAAATTAATTGTTTAAAAAAGATAATTAACAACAATAATCATCAGTTTAAACATACTCCAATAATAATGGGTTTTGATTTTGAAATTTGAAATTGAAATTTAAAATTTATTTTGGTTTAGAAATTTACACTAAAAGATTTGTGTATTTATATGATTATAATAATTCATTGATTATTATAATATTATATTATGTATTTTAATTGGGATTAGTAATAATTGATGATTTGTTAACAATTATTTTGTGAAGAATTCAAATATTTATTTTTATTATGTTATCTTAATTATGTTATTTTGATGAGATGTGAAATAGGAAAAGTTAAAATTTTTTAAATACTTTAAATATGTATTCCAATCAATAATTTATTTTTTTTTTTTAAATTTATCTTAGGTTTAATATAAATCATTGTAAAATTAAATTATTATATAAATTTTTAAATTCTAATTTTACAAATGACATAAGTCACCTCCACCATTTTTTTTTTTTCTTATAATAACTCATTGTCTATTGTACATGACAATATTTTTCATAAAATATAAATTATTTTTTTGATGATTGTTAATGTTATGTATAAAAAATTTTTTTTTTGGTTTTTTTAATGATAATAATAGTTATAATTATAAAATTTAAATCATCTTGAATTATAAAATTATTTTTTATCAATATAATAATTTTGATTTTAATAATATAAATTAAAGATGTACTATTTTTTAAATATTATTTATTTATAAAAGTTTTACAAATATATGTCATTGACCTAATGGTAATTATTTTTATTATTGTTTGATGTCTTGTGTTCGATTCTTTTCATTAACAAACTTTTAAAATAATTTTGCAAAGTCAACCCAAAGTCAAAATAGCTCATGAGTTGGCCTGACACGGCCCACAGGCCAACCCAAGTACAAGCTCGGCATGGACCTTATGGGCGGGGTTTCATAGGCCGTGCCAGGCTTAAAGTTTTTGAAGAGGGCTCAGCTCGGCCTGACACAACTACCATGCGTGCTTAGGTCGACCTAGCACGCTAACCCGCTTGGGCTTTAATTTCATGGGTTAAGCTGGGCCGGCTTGACTCATTTTCTACCTCTAATAGGAGTGTTATTTAACTCATTATTTAAATTTTTTAAAATTTTTTTATTAAAATAACAAATTAAAAAATTTATTTAATCTTAAATATATTGTGAAAAAATATTAAAAATATATGACAATATAAAAAAAAAATATAAAAAATAGATACATGTTTTATATATATGTAAGAAATAAAAATAATAAAAAATTTTCTTCTTTTTCTATTTTTTAATTAAAATTAAATTATATTGGTTAATAAGAACATAAAATATATCTAATTACTAATTGTATTAATAAATGATACCAAATTTTTTCTTTTTTCTTTTTACTTTTTTATTTATATCTTCATAATTTTTATCAAGAAAATATAATAAATTTAATATAATCTTTTAAACAAAAATATTAATATAAGAATAAAACGTTAAAATGTATTTCAAAATTCTTTTAATAATTCAATATCAAATTTATTTCAAAAAAAAAGGTTATAAATATTTTTGAGTTTAACATGATTATTAATCTAACTTATTATTCAAAAATTATTTTCAAAAATAAATTTTCTTTTCCAAAAATTTTCTATTTATAATGAAATAGTAAATAAGGAAAAAAAAAATGTATTTAGTTTTTAGTATACTCCTAAAAAAAATAAAAAAAGTTAAATAAAAAATAAAAATTAAAGAAAAATATAGGGGACATAAATTTTCTTTTATATTTTAAAAAAAATGTATTTATTGTGAAAAAATATTAAAATAGGGACTAAATTGTTATAATTAATTGTGAAAAAAATATATACTATATTGTTATTATTGCAAAATATATATAGAGTAGTGATACAAATGATAATAAATTATTTGATCGACTAACGGAAATGAAATTCAAAGGGGGTATCTGCTTATCAACCCTCTATTTTTATTGTCATTATGTAAAAGGGTAGCAATACAAATAATAATAAAAAAAATATTTTTATTTAAAAAAAATTATGAAAAAATTAATTTGCTCAACTATCTTTTTATATAAAAAGTTAAATGTGATAGAGGTGACCGGATTTTTTGTTTGTCTTTTATCAAACTCTTTATTGACTAACACCCGATAATTCTTAAATAAAAATTACTCACAATTTTTAAGTGATTATATATATGTATATAACCTGCCAAAGACTTGTCGTAGCATGCTCGTATGAAGAGTGTTGCTAAAGCTGATTCCCATATACACGATATAAGTCTGTATTACATATTTGTAAATATATATATATGCACGGATAAGTGATCAAATTTGTTAGAATTAATCTTCTAAAGTCACGAAATTAAGAACAAAAAATCTAAAGAGGAGAATTAAGACATAAAATTAAAACAACAGTAGCATGACTAGAAATATTTGCTTGTCGGCTATTGTCTTAAGAAGCTGAGAGGCCAATGAGCAAAGAAAAAGTAAGAAAGTGTAATAGAAGCCATGGGAGAAGAGAGCTTCTGCTTTTCATGGTAGCCAAAGGTTTTGTTCTGACTAAAAAAAAAAAAGTACTTCAAGCGAGTAAGATATATAATATAAGGGTAGGTAGAAAAATCGAACTAGAATTGACGGGTTTGGTGTAGTATTTTATGCAATTCGATTTGGTTTTGATTTGTAAATTAAAAAATCTGAAATTTTTCGGTCCAGTTTTGGTTTTGCTCCAAAAAACCTAAACCGAACTGAATTTGTTATTTTTTAATAATTTTTTATCTAAACAATGTCGTTTTACTGTATTTTCATAAAATGATATCATTTCGCACACTAAAAACTTTTTTTAAAAAATAATACATTTATCCAAAAATCGAACTGACTTGAAAATTGAACCAATTGGTCTGATTTTAATCCAATTTTAATATGTAATCAGTCCAATACGGTCCGAGATTTTCTTCCTATTCGATCTGATCCGGTTTCAAAATTTTAAAATTCGATATTTTAAGATCTGGTTTGGCGTTTTAAAAAGTCAAACCGAACTGGACCGTACCCACCCCTAATATAATATATATATATATAATGAAAACAAATCTTAGTTATCATTATAGTCAACCAAATTTTATAATTTTTTAATTCAATTAATTGTTTATACTTAAAGTTCTCGGTCGTATATGAAAAATAATTAATAAATTTATTAATCTTATGGCTTATTCATTATGTATCTTGATATAATTATAGAAGTTAATGACGCAGATATATCCTTAATTTGCAAATTCCAACTACCAATTACAAGCTAGCTATACTGACAGTAGAGATGGCTTAATAAAAATCGTATATGGTTCTCCATTATTACTTTGACAAATGGGTATTAATGGTAGATGAGTTAATGGTGTAATTTTATTTTAGTCCCTAATGTTTCAAAAAATATCATTTAGATTAGTATCCTCAAATGTTATGAAAATCATTACTTTGGTCCTTAATATTTTGGTCAATGTCACATAAGTTCTTTGACCAAACTTCATTCACTTTTAACCATTAGATAAAAATAAAAGTAAAAGAAGATAAAACATTAACATATAAGAGTAATAAGATGACTTTCATAAATTTTAGGTTAAATTAAAGATTATTATGTGTTGTAAGTAGTATATTATAAATTATCTAATGGTTAAAAGTAGATAAAAGTTTAGTCAAAGGATCTATATGATATTGATCAAACGAGACTACAAGGAGGACCAAAGTGATGAATTTTAAAAAATTTGGGAATCCTTCTATCTAATATATAAAATATACTAAGTTAAGTTAAATTTCTTGAAACAATAGAGACTAAATGAAATTAGCATTTAAATTAATCGATTGGTAAAACTTTTTGATGTAGAAAAGTTTAATTTTGCTCAGAATATTTATTAGTGACAATGATAATTGATCTTGCAAAATCAAAGTTTCTTGATTTTGTAAGATCAAATCATTATTCTTTTGCATATGATGTTTACATTTTTTTGCTACCATTAATTGTTAGGGCTTGTCATATATAATTGGCATTAGAATGCAACTAGTAAGTCAGAACTCAAAACATAAGCATTAGTCTTGCATCTAGTTTTTCCAATATGAACAGCTCGTCCCCATTTCTTTTCAACTTTTTGCTCATTTCAACTAATTATTTACATTATCCTCATTATGACTGTGTATAATGACTTCCCTATTTTAAATATTCGGTAAATCAATATTCGCGAACTTTATTCATGGGTGGAATTATATGCTATTAATTAATTTCAAAGTTTTTCTATTTAAAATATTTAGAAAAATTGTTAGTCGTGCTTCGTGATGAATTAAAGATATATAAATGATCTTTGCAATATCCAGTTACGTACCCATATAAATTGATTGATTCAAATACATTATAAATTAGTTAATAAATTAATATATGTAATTAATAAATATAAAATAAATATTAATAATGCATACTAAAATTATTCCCACAGGTTAAAAAGTTATTAAAAAATGAAGTACATTTAGATCAAAAGTCAATAGAAACCACAGATTTCAAAATAAGTTCCAAAAATAAGAAAAATAAAAAAAATCCTTAGAATCACGCTTTTAGGAACAAAAATTGGAAGCTGCTTTTATTTTTCTTAACTGAGGCAATCAACAATAAATCACATCCTCCTGATGATTTTAGTTGAGACATTTAAACATGATTAAGACATTTGATTTGAACATCATCAATTATTCCAACATATTGTATGAGCCCGGTTTCTTGGTCATAGATCAATTATATCTACTAAATTAATTATTGAATTAGGAATTAAAATGTGATCTTAGTTGATGGTATACTAATTTTTTTTTTTAATTTTAGGCAAAAGAGATTGTGAGATTGTCAGTCCAACATATTGTAACTCAACAACTCTTTTCAAATAAAATACATTAATTTTCTATTATTCCCTCAATAATTAATTCAAGTCAACCTACATTTTAAGCTTCTAATCTTGGTGAGTTCATTGGCCAGTCTACCGTTACCATATATAGGATCATTAACTTAATAACAAATTTATTTTATTATAATCGTAGATTAAAATTTAACAATTAAATCCCAAAGCAACTCGCAGATAGAAAATAGCAATTATCAATACAATAAAAAATGCAGTAGCCTGAAGATAAACAGCTAGCACTTGGCTGATTTAAGGAAAATTGTCGAACGAATGCGATAACATGCTTTGAAAATGAACCCTTTCAATCAAGTCTGCATTCGAAGTAAAGGCTGTGATTATTTTTTTTTTTAATTTTTTGTGCACCACTGAGGTATTGAGATAGACAAAGAACAATTAAAGCACGAGCAATTACTGAAGCTCCTCCGCTAAAAAACAAAAAGGAACTGCAAAGATTGATTAGCCACATTAATTTCTTTCATTGATTTTTCTCAAATCTCGTAGGAAAACTTCCTTTAATCTTTGAACACCATTTGCTAGAAGTTCTAATGCCAACATAAAACAATCGAAAATTTACAATTGAAAATTATATCCTTACGTTTTGTACAATAGAGAATCTTATCGAAAGCTAGCCCTACTAGCTGACAAAAGTGACAATAGTTGGCCCACAGCTAGACAAGTCCATCTTTTAGTAAAAAGATTCAAATATCTAATAAACCTAAATTTTCTATTTTCTTATGCAAGTTCCTTCTATCAAATTTTGTAAAAAAATTCGTATATAGAATAGATATTTTAATTGTTTATTATAGATCATCATCATTCACCAAGCATCTATATACGCAAATTTATGGGTTAACGTGAACACAGCCATTGTAATTATTATGATATAATACTTTAATAATTAGTAGTTGTAATAATTATAATTATAAGTAGTTAACCTCTGATTAATATCGTATCACATGTCATGGATATCATTTATCATGCAATTTGATTAATTTTGTAATTTTCACAAGAGTAAAAATATGTATAAACCACATCACTATAGCTAAGGTTGACATCAATTTCAAAGTGATAAAACCTAATTTGCTCTATTTTTGATGTAATAGTTGTGAAAGCGAGACCAATTTAGATCATCATTGAATAGACCAACTTACTTTGATTAAGTTTACGGTGATTGGGCCCTTTCTCTTTTCCCTATTCTAAATGAATGACTTAAGATAAACCCTTTGAAGTACAACATTACATGACTCCTTTTTTAGGGGTAAAAATCTTGAAACCACACTATTATATTCTTGAAATCAAACTTATCAAAAAAATTTTTTTTTTCTAATTTATGAAAATAAAATTATTAATTTTATTAACAAACTCTTAGCTTAATGAAATTTAACATTATAAATTGGTAGATGATGAAGAAATTAGTAGTGCACTTTTATTACCTATCGTTTGGAGTCAATTTTAGAGGATTGTCAAATTTTTAATGTGTATAATTAGGGGAATAAGTATATAAATATACACAATGATTATAGTAGGGAGTGGATCAATTGAGAGAGATTTTAATACCGTTAATAGTGACGTTTCAAACAGAGTTCAACAACCAACAACTAAAATTGTTTTTATTATAAATTCAAAGAAATACAAATACCATTAATTCAAAAGCTTTTATTGTTTCAAAGGGGATATTGTATTTTACTCCTGACTTTTGAAAAAAGTTAATACATTTTTTTTTTTTGAGTTTTTGAGAAAGGTAAAATACCTCTAAATTTTAGAAAAAGTTAAAATATTCTCTTGAATTACTATTTACATATTAATTTGAGTATTTTACCTTCTACTACTAAAAATATTTAAAATAATAATATTTTGACCCTTAATTATTTGTTCTTTCAAATTTATTGTCAAATTTATATAATATTTAATTACAAATTTTCTAAAATATATCATATTGTAAAATAATTTAATTTAAAAATTATGTATAATTAATATTGTCTATGTATAATGGTGTAAACATTTAAGAAATTTTGAAAACAAATTTTATGTTATAAAAAATTCTACAATTAATTATACATAATTTTTTAAATAAATTATTTTAATAATAGGATATATTTTAGAAATTGTATATAATTGGATACAATTATTTGATTATAATTTTTGAAGGAAAGAAATAATTAAAGGTTGAAATATTATTATAATTTTTAAATTTAAATGTCACAAGAAGATTAATTGATTATTAAGTAAAAAAAAAATAAAAATAATATAATTATTTTATATATTTTTAATGGTAAATGAATAAAATAGTCAAATTAAAATATGAATAATATTTTCAAAAAAGTATGTTGACTTTCTCCAAAATGTGAGGGATATCTTACTTTTTTTAAAATCTAGAGGATATGTTGACTTTCGTCCAAAACCTATGGAGTAAAGCACAATGCCCTTTAACATTCTCAGTCATTCTGTTTTTTAATTTACTCTTTATTTAAGGCTATATAAACCACGGTCTCTCTTTTTTCAACAGTTTATACCTGAACTCTCTGTGTGCAACATTTTCAATTAACAAAACATCACGATTTTGCCATTGAATAATGTTTATGGTAATTATTTAGTTTATATTTTTTCTCTTATGCACCCCATGTTTGTTTCTCAAGAAAAGTTAAAAAAGTGAAATTGAAAAGAGAAAGAACATGCACATGGAAGCACTTTTGGCAATGTGCTTGTTTCCTTTTAGGTTTACACGAAACAGGTTCTGCTTGGATTCTAAATCTAGCTACCATTGTAAAAAGTAGGACTCTCCAAGTTTGGTTTCCATGTCTTGTGATTTTCAAAATTTTGTTATTGGATTTTGATAAATTTCTATGTGATTTACCTAGCTAGTGCTGGGGGTGCTGACCCTTACTTGGCTTCAATTTCATACAAGAAATAGTAAAAGTCTAAGGTAGAAATTTTTAGCGCACATGGAATCTTTTAGGCAGGCAAGAGTTTCTGTTTGCTGGATCATTTCCTCATTTAATTTTTTGTTTGAAATGCATTGGCAACGCATGACTAGGGCATGCACATCTCGATCGATATTTGGTTTATTCGTCCATATATATAATTGATACAACTTATAAATTTATAGTTTTTGTCTATGGCATCAATTTTGGAATATACAAGTATACTTGCAAGAAACGTAATGGATTTACTGGGCTTTCTATTCCTGTAAACATTGAAGAATAAGGGCCAAATACACCTAAGTAAAAATTTGCTTACGGGATATTGGGTTGTGCTATTGTATTCGGCTGATGAAATTCACCCCATGTAGTATTGTATCATTTCATTTCTTTGTTTTCTAAACAAAATGACGTGTGGTTTCCATGGTATTTGAAAGCATTTGCTTTATTGATTTTATTACTTTGTTTGAAAGAAAATTTAGTTTGAACAGGCAAATACTTGAGTTAATCACTATAATTAACTTTTTATAATTTCTTTGATTAACCATAGATTTTTCTGTTCCTTTATTGTGCTATAATTCATGCTAGAAGTCAGCTAGCAAGAGAGTTTTCTTCCTTCTTGTTCTTAGAAATTGGTACATATCTTTGATATATAATGCAGATTTATATCATGTATATGGGAAATAGGCCCCACGGGCAAGACCAAACTTCCACATCGTCTCTCCCTTAAGCATGCTACGACAAGTTGCTGGCAGGTTATATATCTCTGCGTATCTTTCATTCCTGCAATTGACTCATTTTCTTTGAAATTAATTATATATATAGCAAGTTATTGACCAATTATTAATTTATGTGAATGATTTCAACAACATGGGTTCAAAACCTAATCTTGTAATTGATGAATGATCTACTAATGAAAGTGCATGTTATTGCCAACAAATAATATAGTGATAAGTGAAGCATCATTCCTATGAGAAGTGTTAATCTAATAAGCACCAACGATGATTAACTCTAAATTTATTTGAAGAAAATATTGTGATTTGGATGAGAAAGTAAAATAGTCTAAAAAGTAATAAACAAAACGAAATGGAGATTTCAATTAATACAAGGTCTAGGGCTAATGACTTGATCCTATTTAATCGCATCTACTTCTTCAAGTTATACTATTTTGATTAATTACCCATATAGCTAGTAAAATTACTCTATTTTATTCGATAGTCTCTCTTGAGATCAATCAAAACTATTTCACGTTTACGTATTTACTATATCTCTATGTAAACGCAAATTAAAGCAAAATGCATTATGACCAATAGTAATCACTAATGACACTACATAAACCATATTAATACACTTCTTTTTAATATACAATTTATGGTATTTGTCATATGATCTAAATACAATAAGTACCTCTCGATATTCATTGGTCCATAGTTCAATTAATTAATGGCCAGTTAATTAAAAGCATCATAATCATGACAAATAGTAACAAGAGAATATTAATAAAAAATAATATACTTTCAAAATATAGATGCTTTTAATTGGTCAAATCATTGCCCTAAACATTAAAATTTAGCCAACCGTGAGAAAGAGTTTAAAACCAAATATTAAGAGTTCAACAATTGATAACATAATTTCAACATTCATAGGATTTTTCAATTCAAGAAAAAGTAAGATAAAGGAAGAGATAAAACTATAATTTGGAGAGCTTTGTTCTTCCGGAAATTATTCTTGCATCATCATCCTTCTCTCACTCAACTCTTTCTCTATAGATTTCTCTATAGATTTCTTTCTATCTCTCTCTCTTCTTCTCTTT
The DNA here is from genome assembly GCA_022749755.1 of Azadirachta indica. NCBI lineage: Eukaryota > Viridiplantae > Streptophyta > Magnoliopsida > Sapindales > Meliaceae > Azadirachta > Azadirachta indica. The sequence goes on from CM040453.1 coordinate 8,991,783, forward strand.
TTTCTCTCAAGAAATCCCCCTTCCAAAAGGGTTTGGTGGCTCAACCATTCAAAAGATATAAACCTAATTCAGACCTAAATTAGGCTATCAAAGCATGATCCTACGACTTAAATTAAGACAAAAAAAGTCATGTTGGAAACTAGGAGGTGCAAGGGGCATAAAGGGGGGTAGAAGGGGTGGTGCGGCCGTGCCATCAATTCTGCCTAGAGGTAGAATGCATGGCGTGGGAGTGTATGCATGGCTTTCCTTCTTTTAAAAACATGTCAAATTTGTCCCTAAAACTCTCCACTTTGGCCCCTAGACATCTTGCATTTTGGTCCGAATCCTTCTCTAGACTTCTTTAAATCTTTTTTGACTGTTCAATCCTTTTTTAAGCCAAAATCATTTTGGATGACCAAGTTCTATCATTTCTACACAATGTAGCTCAAACACATCAAATGTTAACAAAGCTTGAAGAATTATCAAACAATTTGAGTCTAAAAGTGAATTATAAGCACGTATTCTACGCACTTATCAAATACCCCCAAACTGGAATGTTTGCTTGTCCTCGAGCAAATCAAACCAAACGAAAAAAGAGATAAAGGAATTTAATCTATGATTTCTATACTTGAGATTAATTAAACTTTTGAGCATACTCTTGATCAAAATTAAGCCTTATACTTACATTGAGGAAAACTTCAAAATGTAGCATTTCATCTTAAAGTTCAACTTGAACAACAATTACCATCCTACTTAAAGGTTCCTTGTGCGTGTGTGAATTGTCACTTAGACTTGATCATCCTTCAATCTGAATTAGTTTATACAAACAAATAAACTTAATTTGACTTGTTAGGGAATTCCATAGACTTAGTTTTTCATGACAGGATACCACATCAGGGACTTTTATGACTTAATTATGCTTATAATGTTAGGCCAAGGTCAAGGTAGGGAGTTTAGATTTTTAAGTGAGGTTTAAGCACCCTAAATACCTCAACCACCCAAGAAATTTATCTTTAATCCCTTTATTCCCTCTCATAATCAACGCATCTTTGTAAATTCCTTTCTTTATTCACCCAACATTTGACAATCTAAAATTGATTTTATTTACAATTTTTTTTTAATTAGCCTTACTCTTACCTTTTGACTTGAGTTTTCTATGCTTACTTAGGCATGATACCTAGTTAGTTGGTAAGAGTTTGGCTTTATTCTCTCATGCTCCCTCCATCCTTCCTTAATTAGATAGCTTTAGAAATATCGTGGTCCTAATGCAAGGTGTTGATTTTTATTATTAGGCTAGCTCTTATATGGGTGAAAACAAAAGAAAGGTGATTTCAAGTTCAAGGGGTTGATCGAAGGATCAATTCATTCAAGGTTGGTTTGAAAGGCTCAAACACATCAGCAACAGCCTAATTCATTTCCCTACCCTAGAATTTCACTTCAAGTGACAATCAAATAAGTTCTACAATTTGATAAACCCAACCAAGCTTACTTAGTTTGCGTAAGCCTTTTATAAATTTCAAAAACAATACAATACTCGTGACTAAGCGCTCAAAATTTTTAAGGAACCATCAAGTAAAATAAATTTGCCAACAAGTCAAACACAAAGAGTAAGATAACATTTATATTTTCTCATAATTTAAGCATTCTCAATCATGATTATATCGTTGGCTTTTCATTCAAATAGACAAAAACACACTCAAATGAAAATAAAAAAAATTGTCCAACTTAAAGGAAAAGGATTTCATTCACAAGGACAAAGAAAAGAAAAGCCTTAAAGAAAACAAATGCAACCATATTAGCACAAATGCAAAGACAAACACTACTAAAAATATGAAAATTAAATTGTTAATTGAAAAATTTTGTGTGTGATTGGTGGCTTTAACAATGCAATCATCAAACACTTTTATAATAAGATTCCCTCCCCCAAACTTAACATAAACATTGTCCTCAATGTTTAACCATAGGCACAAGCAAAGGAGAAAGGAAGGAAGCTATACTTGGGAGGCAAGATGTAAAAAATCTCACATCTAATTATGCATTATCATTCTCATCTCTTTGTGGAGGGGAAAATTGTGGAGCAGTGGAAGCTTTGAATTTGGGTACAAGCTTTATAGATATAAACGAGAGGTATTGAAGCACTCTACTTGGTATTGACACATTCTTATTTACTCTTGCCGGATGTCGTGGATTTTTTACCCTTACTGGATGATTCATTAATACATATCGGGGATCCTAGATTGAGTGGTATCTTTGTGAGATGAGTTGGAAGGACCAGCTTCATCACTTTAATTGACACATGGGGGAGTTGGTAGGCCTTCATAAGGATTTTCTTAACGCTATAATCTTGCTTGATAAGCTAACCAATACTCGAGCGAGAAATGTATTCAGTGAATCCTTCCAAGGCAAGGCAATGGTTTGCATAGCGGTGGAATTTTTTTTCTCCGTCTATATGAGACCATAAATCGGATCAAATGGATATACCTTCTACCCAATAAGTGAACTTAGAAATGGTAAAGCTATCAATCGGAGGTTTTGGATCCAATTTGTGTTCCATTTTATCAACCTTTACCCTTCTTTTTAAACATAAGGCAATAACAAGGCAAGTGTGTATGTGTCCACCCATTGTCTTGGCTTCAATAGAGTTAATCAAGCTTTCTCTTATGACCCTTCCTATGTCAATTAAGTTTTCGCAGAAACACAATAAAACCGGGCAGCTCGCTTTGCTGTGACTTCGTTTAGATGAGAAGTGGGCATAAGATTGGAGCAAATGAATTTATGCCATGCCTTGGCATATCTATTAAGTGTGTTTTCTAGAAAGGTGAGAGATTTATAAGTTTTGCCGCGACCTTGCAATTACTGAATGCCCAAAACACATAATTTTTCAATGATCATTTTGTAGTTGTCTTAATCCTTCCTAAATGTATCGTATAAATCTTCATTCTCATCGATAGGACGTAGGCCATAATGTGCATTTATGGCCTTTGAACTGAATGAAATCCTTTTACCCCGAACAAACAATCGATAATTTTCTCTACTCACTATAGCATTAGCGTATAACTCTTTCACTAATGATACTATTGCTTGAGTTGGATAATTGGTGAGTGTTTCCCACTTTCGAGCCCAGATGAATTCTAAAATTTTTTTATGTCCTGTTTGCAATTTCAAAGTTCTCTCTCACTCTTACAATCGCTTTTCGATCATCCTTAAATTTATTAAACTTTTTCTTCGCTTCAAATAAGATAAATCTTCTACTATCAAAACGCGATGAGCTTGCGAAGTATTACCTTTTTTTTGGTGCCATTTTCACTCAAAATTCTCTTTCCGGCAATTCCCCAAACACTTGGAATGCCTACTTTCTTCTACCGCTTTGTTCCTTACCCAAAAAACTTCTATTATACTCCTTGAACTCCCACTACATTTTTCAAGTGTTTCCCAATAATGAAACTTAAGAAATCTTCACTAATTTTCACTCAATTATTTTGTCACACACTTGGTATTCTCTTTTTAGCAACCCACCCAATGTCAATTTTGAGGCTTCCTACCTCACCTTAACAGTCCACTAATGACTCCAATTACTTTTAATATGATATTGATTCAATAACTTCCACGTAATTCTCAACCAACAACATCAACCTAACAACTTCAAGCTCTCCCACAAACACCATAATCCACTACTCAATTTAAATTCAAATTAATAATGAAGTTGTACAAAAGTGAGGATTTACTTGAAATTGATGTGAAAATCCAAGATTGAAGATAATATCCAAAAATTTGCTTTCACCACAATTTCCTAATTTCTTGCAATAATGGAGATTTTTGTGTATTTTGTGCTTAATTAGGTAATTGGTTATTTTGAATAAGGATGTATTATAGTATGAAGATTGATTGAAGTGAGTACAAGTTTTGAACAAAAGTTTGTGTTTAGGAAGTGATGCAAAGGGGAATGTGTTTGAGAGGATATATTTTGTGTTTTAGGGGAGAAAATGCAAACAAAGAGTGAAGAAGAAAAATAGAGAAATGTAGGGGATATGTATGGGGGTTGCGTAGGTGCACCATGGCACATTCAAGTGTGCTATGGATGCTGCCATATGCTTCTTTGGTGTAGCTGTGAGTGTGCGGCCGTGCTCTCTTGTCGCGCGAACGCACTTCAGCATCTTCTTTCATTAACTTTTTCCATTGTATATCAATCCCACGTTGATGTAATAATCTTGGTGAATTCTAGACATTTGCTTGTACCTACCTAGCTATCTTCCTTCGAAATAAAAGAGAAGAAAATTTACCTGGATGAAGCATTTGTGAAACCGTTGGTAATGTTTGCTATATCTTCACCGTAAATAAGAGGAGGATGCATGATATTTTAAAGTTCAAATGTGTTTATGGAAACTCCCTAAATAGTGTGCAAATAGAATAAGAAAAAAATAAAATAAAACTGTTGTTTAACTAGTTTAGATAACTAATATGGAGACACATAGTTATCTAGTAAATGCAATTAAAAAGAATTCTTATCAGTTGAACTTCATTAGAAAGAAATTAATTTTACATTGGATGTTATTACAAAAGAATAATGGTCAAAACAATTAAAAATAAGATAATGATGTTTACATACTTACATACATAGATGTAAAAATTCACTTAGGGCCCTGTCTTCGTCTTGTTCCTGGTAAAAAATTTATGAATGAAATTACTGATTTTTATTGCAATATATTTTTTTAAAACTTTGAACAAATTGATGAAAAAAATTAATTTTGGGGATGGAAGAGTGAAATAATTAATTTATTTAAAGACTTCTAAATTTTATTTGGGTAACAGTCAAATAATTAATTTTAGTAAGACACTTTGAGATTTAACTTAACGGGATCATAGTAGGAATTCGCATGAAAAAAAAAAACCTCCATACTTATTAATGGTATTGTAAAAAATTTAGAAATGTAATTATTATTATTATTACTTTTAATTAAATTAAAAATATTTAATTTGCAGGGAGAGGAAGCATATATAATTACCTGGTAACTTTGGTTGTTTCCTAATTGGACCTTGGTAGAAAAATTTCTATCAATGGTACTAGCAGCCACAGTAAGAAGCCATGGCCCAATATTTGGGATACTTGACGGGAAGGGACCATCGTTCCCAACCGAGGTTGGAGTCCAAATTCTCCTTCTCATAGCATGGAAAGATCCAATGGCTATTGCATCATTGAAATATTCATCGGCGTGATCTCCAACTGAAAGGGATATAATGCCAACGCCATCGGCAACTGCGTCGTCGAATGCTTTAAGAATATCAGCGTCGTGGCAACCATCTGACCAACATATTTTGTACACAGCCATTTTGGCTGAGGGGACCCCGCCGCGAGCTGTCCCATAGGCAAGGCCGTATTCCTACTACAGTTGATGCCGTGTGTGAGCCATGTCCATTCTCGTCTCTTGGAGAAACAATATCGTCTGGAATGAATTCTCCATCATATCTGTAGCATCTTGCTCATATGATTTTGCTGTATCGATCATTAATGGTAAATTTTGAGAACTTAAAAAATTTTAATAATGATTTTAGACCGTGATATAAATTAATTAATTTGAGGAAGGAGATTAAAGGATTAATATATATTATATGGTTAAGAGGAGTACGCACTTGTTGCACGTATGCTTGACAAGTGCCTTTCCATTTGGCTGGCAGTGGGCCAAATCCATTGTCGTTAAAGCTATTAGACTCGGGCTAATTCCAGTGTCAAACACTACAATGATTGTATCACTTTCCACGGTTGGTGCTCTTTGAACTTGTTGGGAAAATCCTATGAAATCCCATGACCTTGTTGTATGAAGCTTTCTTTTCCGGTTTTGAAATGCAGATAGTACGCCTTGCATTCCTATTAAATATTTACTCCAAGTTACTAATATTGTCCATTTATTAATTAATGATCTAATATATAAAAATTCGATAAAAATAAATTTTTAAAAATGAAAAAGAAAAATTATGTTCAACCACCGGCCATTACTCAAGCTTCCTCCGCAGTCAGCTTGATGGCAAATCCACGGAAACTCCTGTAGTTACAAAGAATAGATTCTGGACCGATATTGCTGAATCATTCACACAAACAAATTAGTTAGTCTATCTAAAACATTGACAATTTTGAAATCATGTTTCTTTTTGTTACTTATTTGTACCAGAAATAATTGACTTTTTTATTTAATTGTAAGGTTAATTACTATAGCTAAAATAATCTACAATTAAATTCAGAGTCGCTCCAGCAAAGAATTGAGTTCAATTAATATATTATATTTCTTTTACTATAAGGGGCTGGAAGAAGTCTGTTTTTTATTTTGTTTATTTTTTGTTTATAAATGTGAATCAATTAACTCTAACAAAATTTTAAAAAAAATAATTTCCTCAACCATCTTTCTATATAAAAAGTTGAATGTAATACAATTAACCAGATTTTTGGTTTGTCTTTTATCAAGCCTCTATTGATTGACACCTAATAATTTTTATATACAAATTATTCACAACTTTTAAGTGATTATATATATGTACATAACTTGCCAAGGACTTTTCCTAGCATGCTCGTATGAAGAGATGTTGTTGAAGCTGATTCCCATATACACGATATAAGTCTACATTACATATGTGTAAATATATATATATATGTATATATATATACACACAGACAAGTGGTCAAATTTGTTATAATTAATCTTCTAAAGCCACGAAATTAAGAACAGAAAATCTGAAGAGGAGAATTAAGACATAAAATTAAAATAACAATAACATGAATAGAAATATTTACCTATCAAATATTGTTTTGAAAAGCAGAGAGGCTGATAAGCAAAGAAAACGTGAGAAAGTGCAGTAGAAGACATAGGAGAAGAGAGCTTCTGCTTTTCATGGTAGCCAAAAGTTTTGTTCTGTCTAATTTGAAAAAAAATATATATATACTTCAAGCGAGCAAGATACATAATATAAGCGTGGATAGAAAAACCGGAACAAACTAAATTGGACCAGAACCAGACCGAAATTGACAGGTTTGGTCCGGTATTATATACAATTCAGTTCGGTTTCAGTTTTTAAATTAAAAAATCTAAAATTTTTGGTTCGATTTTGGTTTTGATTTAAAAAACTCGAAGCAGACCAAATTTATTATTTTTTAATATTTTTTAATCTAAACAACGTTGTTTTATTATATTTTCATAAAACGACGTAGTTTTATACATTAAAATTTTTTTAAAAAAATAGTAAATTTACCTAAAAATCAAACTGATTGATCCGATTTTAATTCGATTTTAATATATAATTGGTCTAGTACGGTCTGGTTTTTTCTTTCTATTCAATTCGGTCCGATCTCAAAATTTTAAAACTTGAAATTTTTGAGTCTGATCCGTTCTTTCAAAAAGTCAAACCAAACCAGACTGTACCCACCCCAAATATAATATATATATATATACGCACCCCAAATATAATATATATATATATATATGCATATATGAAATGAAAACAAATCTCAGCTATCATTACAGTCTACCAAATTTTATAATTTTTTAATTCAATTAATTGTTTATACTTAAAGGTCTCGATCGTATATAAAAGATAATTATTAAACTTATTAATTTTATGTCTTATTTCTTACGTATCTTGATACAATTATTGAAATTAATGATGCAAATATATCCTTAATTTGCAAATTCAAACTACCAATTACAAGCTAGTAATAATGATAGTAGAAACGGCTTAATAAAAATCATATATGGTTCACCATTATTACTTCGACAAATGGGTATTAATGGTAGGTGAGTTAATGGTGTAATTTCATTTTAATCCCTCATGTTTCAGAAAATATCATTTAGATTAGTATCCTCAAATGTTTTGAAAATCATCACTTTGCTCCTTAATATTTCGGTCAATGTCACATAAGTTTTTTGACCAAACTTCATTCATTTTTAACCATTAGATAATTTTTAATTTACTCCTCCGCTAAGAAACAAAAAGGAACTATAAAGATTGATTGGCCACATTAATTTCTTTTGCCGATTTTTCTCAAATCTCACAGGAAAACTTCCGCCATTGCTCCCTGTTGAAACTAAAACACTCAGATGAGTTTATGTCCGCGGAAGTGCAATGTGATAGTGACTATTTAGAAAGTTAATTTGATAGTGATTACAAAAAATTAATTAAAATGTTAATTAATATGATAGCGACTATTTTGTCACTTTTGTCAGCTAGTAGGACTGGCTTTCAAGGAGATTCTCCATTGTACATAAAGTAAAGATATAATTTTCAATTGTAAATTTCCCATTGTTTTATGTTGGTGTCAGAACTTCTAGCAAATGGTGTTAAAAGATTAAAGGAAGTTTTCCTGCAAGATTTGAGAAAAATCGGCGAAAGAAATTAATGTGGCCAATCAATCTTTGCAGTTCCTTTTTGTTTTTTAGCAGAGGAGCTTCAGTAATTGCTCGTGCTTTAATTGGTCTTTGTCTATCTCAATACCTCCGTGGTGCACAAGAAATTACAAAAAAATAATCACAGCCCTTACTTCGAATGCACACTTGATTGAAAGGGTTCATTTTCAAAGCATGTCGTTACATTCATTTGACAAATTTCCTTAAATCAGGCAATTGCTAGCTGTTTATTTTCAAGCTGCTGCATTTTACTTGTATTGATCCTAAAATTTCAAATTTTAAAATTTTGAAATCGGACCAGACCGAATAGGAAGAAAATCTCAGACCATGTTGAACCGATTATATATTAAAATTAGATTAAAACCGGACCGATTGGTTCAATTTTTAAGTTAATTCGATTTTTAGATAAATTTATTATTTTTTACAAAAATTTTCAGTGCACGAAATGATATCATTTTATGGAAATACAGTAAAACGACATTGTTTAGATGAAAAATTATTAAAAAATAATAAATTCAGCTCGATCTAGGTTTTTTGGAGCAAAACCGAAACCGGACCAAAAATTTTAAATTTTTTAATTTACAAACCAAAACTGAACTAAATTGTATAAAATACCAGACCGAATTCGTCAATCCTAGTTCAATTCTGATTCTGTCTAGTTTGGTCCGATTTTTCTGTCCACCCCTATATTATATATCTTGCTTGCTTGAAGTACTTTTTTTTTTTAGTTAGATAAAACAAAACTTTTGGTTACCATGAAAAGCAAAAGCTCTCTTCTCCCATGGCTTCTACTGCACTTTCTTACTTTTTCTTTGCAAATTGGCCTCTCAGCTTCTTAAGACAAAAGCCGTCAAGCAAATATTTCTAGTCATGTTACTGTTGTTTTAATTTTATGTCTTAATTCTCTTTAGATTTTCTGTTCTTAATTTTGTGACTTTAGAAGATTAATTCTAACAAATTTGATCACTTGTTCGTGTATATATATATATATATTTATAAATATAAAATACAGACTTATATCGAGTAGATAGGAATCAGCTTCAGCAACATCTATTCATACGAGCATGCTACGACAAGTCTTTGGCAGGTTATATACATATATATAATCACTTAAAAGTTGTGAGTAATTTTTATTTAAGAATTATCGGGTGTCAGTCAATAAAGGATTGATAAAAGACAAACTAAAAATCCGGTCAACTCTACTACATTTAACTTTTTATATAAAAAGATAGTTGAGCAAATTAATTTTTTCGTAAGTTTTTTAAATAAAAATATATTTTTTACTATTATTTGTATTGCTACTCTTTTATATAATAACAATAAAAATAGAGGGTTGATAGGCAGATACCCCTTATGAATTTCATTTCCGTTAGTCGATCAATTAATTTATTATCATTTGTATCACTACTCTTTTTTATAATAACAATATAGTATATATTTTACTTAATTATAACAATTTACTCTCTATTTTAATATTTTTTACAATATAATTTTTTTTAAATATAACAATTTAGTCCTATATTTAATATTTTTTCACAATATACTCAAAAGTAAATATATTTTTAATTTGCTATTTCAATAGAAAATTTGGAAAAGAAAATATTTTTAAAAAATTTAAATAATGAGTTAGATTAACTCATGTTAAAATATTTATAACATTTTTTTGGAATAAATTTGATATTGAATTGTTAAAAAAAAATTTTAAACATATTTTAATATTTTATTCTTATATTAATATTTTTATTTAAAAAATTATATTAAATTTATTACATTTTCTTCATTAAAATTATGAAGATATAAATAAAAAAGTAAAAAAAAAAAAGAAAAAATTTAGTATCATCTATTAATAAAATTAGTAATTAGATATATTTTATATTCTTATTAACCAATATAATGTAATTTTAATTAAAAAATAGAAAAAGAAGAAAATTTTTATTATTTTTTTGTTTCTAACATATATATAAAACATCTATTTATAAATTATATTTTTTTTTATATTTATTATATTTTTAATGTTTTTTCATAATATACTCAAGACTAAATAAATTTTTTAATTTGTTATTTTCATAAAAATTTAAAAAAAATACAATTATTAAAATAATTTAAATAATGAGTTAAGTTATACTTATATTAGAGGTGGCCAATGGATGGGATCGGGCCGATCAGGTCCATGAAATTAAAGCCGAAGTAGGTTGGCGTGCTGAACCTGTGCTTGGGTTGGCCTGTAGGCCATGCTAGGTCGACTAACAGGCTATTTTGACTTTGGGTTGGCTTTGCAAAATTATTTTAAAATTTTGACAATAAAAATAATCGAACACAAGACATCAAACAATAATTAGAAAAATTACCATTAGGTCAATGACATTTATTTCTAAAACTTATAGAAATAAACAATATTTAACAAATAGTACATCTTTAATTTATATTATTAAAATCAAAAAATTATTATATTAATAAAAAAATAATTTTATAATTTATGATGATTCAAAATTTGATAGAAGGAACTTGCATAAGAAAATAGAAAATTTATGTTTATTAGATATCTCAATCCTGTTACTAAAAGATGGACTTATCTGGCTTTGGGCCAATTATTGTCATTTTTGTCAGTTAGTAGAGTTGGCTTTCAATGAGATTCTCCATTGTACAAAACATAAGGGTATAATTGTCAATTTCAATTTTCCCATAGTTTTATGTTGGCGTTAGAACTTCTAGCAAATGGTGTTAAAAGATCAAAGGAGATGAAAACAGGAAGTTGAATGATAGTTTCCAAAAATTAGCAAAATCCTTTTTTTTTCCTCTTTTTCTACATTGTCATCCATGTCTCTTTCTTACGCTCCCGGTAATGTTAACCAAACATATTTTAAATAATTATTGAGTTGCCAATAATTAATAAGATGGAAAATATATTTATTTTGCCTAAATTATTAATTTCAAACGAGAAAGTTAAGAGTCATTATCATATTAATTAACCTTTTAATTCACTTTTTGATAATCACTATCACATTAGCTTTCTAAATAGTCGCTATCATATTAATTAACATTTTAATTAATTTTTTGTAATCACTATCAAATTAACTTTCTAAATAGTCACTATCACATTGCACTTCCGCGGACACGAAGTCATCTGAGTCTTTTAGTTTCAACAGGGAGCAATGGCGGAAGTTTTCCTGCGAGATTTGAGAAAAATCGGCAAAAGAAATTAATGTGGCCAATCAATCTTTATAGTTCCTTTTTGTTTCTTAGCAGAGGAGTAAATTAAAAATTATCTAATGGTTAAAAATGAATGAAGTTTGGTCAAAAAACTTATGTGACATTGATCGAAATATTAAGGAGCAAAGTGATGATTTTCATAACATTTGAGGATACTAATCTAAATGATATTTTCTGAAACGTGAGGGATTAAAATGAAATTACACCATTAACTCACCTACCATTAATACCCATTTGTCAAAGTAATAATGGTGAACCATATACGATTTTTATTAAGCCGTCTCTACTATCAGTATTACTAGCTTGTAATTGGTAGTTCGAATTTGCAAATTAAGGATATATTTGCATCATTAATTTCAATAATTGTATCAAGATACGTAAGAAATAAGACATAAAATTAATAAGTTTAATAATTATCTTTTATATACGATCGAGACCTTTAAGTATAAATAATTAATCGAATTAAAAAATTATAAAATTTGGTAGACTGTAATGATAGCTTAGATTCGTTTTCATTTCATATATGCATATATATATATGTATATTATATTTGGGGTGGGTACAGTCCGGTTTGGTTTGACCTTTTGAAAGAACGGATCAGACTCAAAAATTTCAAGTTTTAAAATTTTGAGATCGGACCGAACTGAATAGAAAGAAAAAACCAGACCGTACTAGACCAATTACATATTAAAATCGAATTAAAATCGGATCAATCAGTTTGATTTTTGGGTAAATTTACTATTTTTTTTAAAAAAAAATTTAATGTATAAAATTACGTCGTTTTTATGAAAATATAATAAAACAATGTTGTTTAAATTAAAAAATATTAAAAAAATAATAAATTTGGTCTGCTTCGAGTTTTTTAGACCAAAACCAAAATCAGACCAAAAATTTTAGATTTTTTAATTTAAAAACTGAAACCGAACCGAATTGTATATAATATTGGACCAAACCTGTCAATTTTGGTCTGGTTCTGGTCCAATTTAGTTTGTTCCGGTTTTTCTATCCACACTTATATTATATATCTTGCTCGCTAGAAGTATATTTTTTTTGTTTCAAATTAGACAGAACAAAACTTTTGGCTACCATGAAAAGCAGAAGCTTTCTTCTCCCATGGCTTCTACTGACTTTCTCACCTTTTCTTTGCTTATCAGCCTCTCTGCTTTTCAAAACAATATTTGATAGGTAAATATTTCTATTCATGTTATTGTTATTTTAATTTTATGTCTTAATTCTCCTCTTCAGATTTTCTATTCTTAATTTCGTGGCTTAAGAAGATTAATTATAACAAATTTGATCACTTGTCTGTGTGTATATATATATATATATATATATATATTTACACATATGTAATGCAGACTTATAGTGTATATGGGAATCAGCTTCAGCAACATCTCTTCATACGAGCATGCTAGGAAAAGTCCTTGGCAAGTTATGTACATATATCTGATCACTTAAAAGTTGTGAGTAATTTGTATATAAAAATTATTAGGTGTCAATCAATAGAGGCTTGATAAAAGACAAACCAAAAATCTAGTTAATTGTATTATATTCAACTTTTTATATAAAAAGGTGGTTGAGGAAATTATTTTTTTTAAAATTTAGTTAGAGTTAATTGATTCACATTTATAAACGAAAAATAAACAAAATAAAAAACAGACTTCTTCCAGCCCCTTATAGTAAAAGAAATATAATATATTAATTGAACTCAATTCCTTGCTGGAGCGACTCTGAATTTAATTGTAGATTATTTTAGCTATAGTAATTAACCTTACAATTAAATAAAAAAGTCAATTATTTCTGGTACAAATAAGTAACAAAAAGAAACATTATTTCAAAATTGTCAATGTTTTAGATAGAGTAACTAATTCGTTTGTGTGAATGATTCAGCAATATCGGTCCAGAATCTATTCTTTGTAACTACAGGAGTTTCCGTGGATTTGCCATCAAGCTGACTACGGAGGAAGCTAGAGTAATGGCCGGTGGTTGAACATAATTTTTCTTTTTCATTTTTTAAAATTTATTTTCATCGAATTTTTATATATTAGATCATTAATTAATAAATGGACAATATTAGTAACTTGGAGTAAATATTTAATAGGAATGGAAGGCGTACTATCTGCATTTCCAAACCGGAAAAGAAAGCTTCATACAACAAGGTCATGGGATTTCATAGGATTTTCCCAACAAGTTCAAAGAGCACCAACCGTGGAAAGTGATACAATCATTGCAGTGTTTGACACTGGAATTAGCCCGAGTCTGATAGCTTTAACGACAATGGATTTGGCCCATCGCCAGCCAAATGGAAAGGCACTTGTCAAGCATACGTGCAACAAGTGCGTACTCCTCTTGACCATATAATATATATTAATCCTTTAATCTCCTTCCTCAAATTAATTAATTTATATCACGGTCTAAAATCATTATTAAAATTTTTTAAGTTCTCAAAATTTACCATTAATGATCGATGCAACAAAATCATACGAGCAAGATGCTACAGATATGATGGAGAATTCAGTCCAGACGATATTGTTTCTCCAAGAGACGAGAATGGACATGGCTCACACACACGGCATCAACTGCAGCAGGAATACGGCCTTGCCTCTGGGACAGCTCGCAGCAGGGTCCCCTCAGCCAGAATTGCTGTGTACAAAATATGTTGGCCAGATGGTTGCCACGACGCTGATATTCTTAAAGCATTCAATGACGCAGTTGCCGATGGCATTGGCATTATATCCCTTTCAGTTGGAGATCACGCCGATGAATATTTCAATGATGCAATAGCCATTGGATCTTTCCATGCTATGAGAAGGAGAATTTTGACTCCAACCTCAGCTGGGAACGATGGTCCCTTCCCGTCAAGTATCCCAAATATTGGGCCATGGCTTCTTACTGTGGCTGCTAGCACCATTGATAGAAATTTTTCTACCAAGGTCCAATTAGAAAACAACCAAAGTTACCAGGTAATTATATATGCTTCCTCTCCCTGCAAATTAAATATTTTTAATTTGATTAAAAGTAATAATAATAATAATTAGATATCTAAATTTTTTACAATACCATTAATAAGTATGGAGGGTTTTTTTTTTTTCATGCGAATTCCTACTATGATCCTGTTAAGTTAAATCTCAAAGTGTCTTACTAAAATTAATTATTTGACTGTTACCCAAATAAAATTTAGAAGTCTTTAAATAAATTAATTATTTCACTCTTATATCCCCAAAATTAATTTTTTTCATCAATTTGTTCAAAGTTTTAAAAAAATATATTGCAATAAAAATCAGCAATTTCATTCATAAATTTTTTACCAGGAACAAGACAAAGACAGGGCCCTAAGTGAATTTTTACATCTATGTATGTAAGTATGTAAGTATGTAAGTATGCACGGCCGCACACTCACAGCTACACCAAAGAAGCACAAGGCAGCATCGATAGCACACTTGAACGTGCCATGGCGCACCTATGCAACCCCCACACATATCCCCTACATTTCTCTGTTTTTCTTCTTCACTCTTTGTTTGCGTTTTCTCCCCTAAAACACAAAATATATCCTCTCAAACACATTCCCCTTTGCATCACTTCCTAAACACAAACTTTTGTTCAAAACTTGTGCTCACTTCAATCAATCTTCATACTATAATACATCCTTATTCAAAATAACCAATTACCTAATTAAGCACAAAGTACACAAAATTCTCCATTATTGCAAGAAATTAGGAAATTGTGGTGAAAGCAAATTTTTGGATATTATCTTCAATCTTGGATTTTCACATCAATTTCAAGTAAATCCTCACTTTTGTACAACTTCATTATTAATTTGAATTTAAATTGAGTAGTGGATTATGGTGTTTGTGGGAGAGCTTGAAGTTGTTAGGTTGATGTTGTTGTTTGAGAATTACGTGGAAGTTATTGAATCAATATCATGTTAAAAGTAATTAGAGTCACTAGTGGACTGTTAAGGTGAGGTAGGAAGCCTCGAAATTGACATTGGGTGGGTTGCTAAAAAGAGCATACCAACTGTGTGACAAAATAATTGAGTGAAAATTAGTGAAGATTTCTTAAGTTTCATTATTGGGAAACACTTGGAAAATGTAGTGGGAGTTCAAGGAGTATAATAGAAGTTTTTTGGGTAAGGAACAAAGCGGTAAAAGAAAGTAGGCATTCCAAGTGTTTGGGGAATTGCCGAAAAGAGAATTTTGAGTGAAAATGGCACCAAAAAAAAGGTAGTACTTCGCAAGCTCATCGCGTTTTGATAGTAAAAGATTTATCTTATTTGAAGCGAAGAAAAAGTTTAATAAATTTAAGGATGATCGAAAAGCGATTGTAAGAGTGAGAGAGAACTTTGAAATTGCAAACAGGACATAAAAAAATTTTAGAATTCATCTGGGCTTGAAAGTGGGAAACACTCACCAATTATCCAACTCAAGCAATAGTATCATTAGTGAAAGAGTTATACGCTAATGCTATAGTGAGTAGAGAAAATTATCGATTGTTTGTTCGGGGTAAAAGGATTTCATTCAGTTCAGAGGCCATAAATGCAAATTATGGCCTACGTCCTATCGATGAGAATGAAGATTTATACGATACATTTAGGAAGGATTAAGACAACTACAAAATGATCATTGAAAAATTATGTGTTTCGGGCATTCAGTAATTGCAAGGTCGCGGCAAAAGTTATAAATCTCTCACCTTTCTAGAAAACACACTTAATAGATATGCCAAAGCATGGCATAAATTCATTTGCTCCAATCTTATACCCACTTCTCATCTAAACGAAGTCACAGCAAAGCGAGCTACCCGATTTTATTGTGTTTTTGCGGAGACTTAATTGACATAGGAAGGGTCATAAGAGAAAGCTTGATCAACTCTATTGAAGCTAAGACAATGGGTGGACACATACACACTTGCCTTGTCATTGCCTTATGTTTAAAAGGAAGGGTAAAGGTTGATAAAATGGAACACAAATTAGATCCAAAACCTCCGATTGATAGCTTTACCATTTCTAAGTTCACTTGTTAGGTAGAAGTTATATCCATTTGATCCGATTTATGGTCTCATATAGATGGAGAAAAAAAAATTCCACCACCATGCAAACCATTGCCTTGCCTTGCCTTGGAAGGATTCACTGAATACATTTCTCGCTCAAGTATTGGTTAGCTTATCAAGCAAGATTATAGCATTAAGAAAATCCTTATGAAGACTCACCAACTCCCCCATGTGTCAATTAAAGTGATGAAGCTGGTCTTTCCAACTCATCTCACAAAGATACCACTCAATCTAGAATCCCCAATATGTATTAACGAATCATCCAGTGAGGGTAAAAAATCCACGACATCCGATAAGAGTAAATAAGAATGCGTCAATACCAAGTAGAGTGCTTCAATACCTCTAGTTTATATCTATAAAGCTTGTACCCAAATTCAAAGCTTCCATTGCTCCATAATTTTCCCCTCCACAAAGAGATGAGAATGATAATGCATAATTAGATGTGAGATTTTTACATCTTGCCTCCCCAATGTAGCTTCCTTCCTTTCTCCTTTGCTTGTGCCTATGGTTAAACATTAAGGATAATGTTTATGTTAAGTTTGGGGGAGGGAATCTTATTATAAAAGTGTTTGATGATTGCATTGTTAAAGCCACCAATCACACACAAAATTTTTCAATTAACAATTTATTTTTCATATTTTTAGTAGTGTTTGTCTTTGCATTTGTGCTAATATGGTTTTTGTTTTCTTTAAGGCTTTTCTTTTCTTTGTCCTTGTGAATGAAATCCTTTTCCTTTAAGTTGGACAATTTTTTTTATTTTCATTTGAGTGTGTTTTTGTCTATTTGAATGAAAAGCCAACGATATAATCATGATTGAGAATGCTTAAATTATGAGAAAATATAAATGTTATCTTACTCTTTGCGTTTGACTTGTTGGCAAATTTATTTTACTTGATGGTTCCTTAAAAATTTTGAGCGCTTAGTCACGAGTATTATATTGTTTGGAAATTTATAAAAGGCTTACGCAAACTAAGTAAGCTTGGTTGGGTTTATCAAATTGTAGAATTTATTTGATTGTCACTTGAAGTGAAATTCTAGGGTAGGGAAATGAATTAGGCTGTTGCTGATGTGTTTGAGCCTTTCAAACCAACCTTGAATGAATTGATCCTTCGGTCAACCCCTTGAACTTGAAATCACCTTTCTTTTGTTTTCACCCATATAAGAGCTAGCCTAATAATAAAAATCAACACCTTGCATTAGGACCACGATATTTCTAAAGCTATCTAATTAAGGAAGGATGGAGGGAGCATGAGAGAATAAAGCCAAACTCTTACCAACTAACTAGGTATCATGCCTAAGTAAGCATAGAAAACTCAAGTCAAAAGGTAAGAGTAAGGCTAATTAAAAAAAATTGTAAATAAAATCAATTTTGGATTGTCAAATGTTGGGTGAATAAAGAAAGGAATTTATAAAGATGCATTGATTATGAGAGGGAATAAAGGGATTAAAGATAAAGTTCTTGGGTGGTTGAGGTATTTAGGGTGCTTGAACATCACTTAAAAATCTAAACTCCCTACCTTGACTTTGGCCTAACATTATAAGCATAATTAAGTCATAAAAGTCCCTGATGTGGTGTCCTGTCATGAAAAATTAAGTCAATGGAATTCCCTAACAAGTCAACTTAAGTTTATTTGTTTGTATAAACTAATTCAGATTGAAGGATGATCAAGTCTAAGTGACAATTCACACACGCACAAGGAACCTTTAAGTAGGATGGTAATTGTTGTTCAAGTTGGACTTTAAGATGAAATGACTACATTTTGAAGTTTTCCTCAATGTAAGTATAAGGCTTAATTTTGATCAAGAGTATGCTCAAAAGTTTAATTAATCTCAAGTACAGATATCATAGATTAATTTCCTTTATCTGGTTTTTCGTTTGGTTTGATTTGCTCGAGGACAAGCAAACATTCAAGTTTAGGGGTATTTGATAAGTGCGTAGAATACGTGCTTATAATTCACTTTTAGACTCAAATTGTTTGATAATTCTTCAAACTTTGTTAACATTCGATGTGTCTGAGCTACATTGTGTAGAAATGATAGAACTTGGTCATCCAAAATGATTTTGGCTTAAAAAAGGATTGAACAGTCGAAAAAGATTTAAAGAAGTCTAGAGAAGGATTCGGACCAAAATGCAAGATGTCTAGGGGCCAAAGTGGAGAGTTTTAGGGACCCATTTGACATATTTTCAAAAGAAGGAAAGCCATGCATACACTCCCACGCCATGCATTCTACCTCTAGGCAGAATTGATGGCACGGCCGCACCACCCCTTCTACCTCCCTTTATGCCCCTTGCGCCTCCTGGTTTCCAACATGACTTTTTTTGTCTTAATTTAAGTCGTAGGATCATGCTTTGATAGCCTAATTTAGATCTGAATTAGATTTATATCTTTTGAATGGTTGAGCCGCCAAACCCTTTTGGAAGAGGGATTTCTTGAGAGAAAAGGAAAGAAGAGAGAGATAGAAAGAAATCTATAGAGAAATCTATAGAGAAAGAGTTGAGTGGGAGAAGGATGATGATGCAAGAATAATTTCTTGAAGAACAAAGCTCTCCAAATTATAGTTTTATCTCCTCCTTTATCTTACTTTTTCTTGAATTGAAAAATCCTATGAATGTTGAAATTATGTTATCAAATGTTGAACTCTTAATATTTGGTTTTGAACTCTTTCTCACGGTTGGCTAAATTTTAATGTTTAGGGCAATGATTTGACCAATTGAAAGCATCTATATTTTGAAAGTATATTATTTTTTATTAATATTCTCTTGTTACTATTTGTCATGATTGTGATGCTTTTAATTAACTGGTCATTAATTAATTGAACTATGGACCAATGAATATCGAGAGGTACTTATTGTATTTAGATCATATGACAAATATCATAAATTGTATATTAAAAAAAAGAGTATCAATATGGTTTATGTAGTGTCATTAGTGATTACTATTGGTCATAATGCATTTTGCTTTAATTTGCGTTTACATAGAGATATAGTAAATGCGTAAACGTGAAATAGTTTCGATTAATCTCAAGAGAGACTATCGAATAAAATAGAGTAATTTTACTAGCTATATGGGTAATTAATCAAAATAGTATAGCTTGAAGAAGTAGATGCGATTAAATAGGATCAAGTCATTAGCCCTAGACCTTGTATTAATTGAAATCTCCATTTCGTTTTGTTTATTACTTTTTAGACTATTTTACTTTCTCATCCAAATCAAAATATTTTCTTCAAATAAATTTAGAGTTAATCATCTTTGGTGCTTATTAGATTAACACTTCTCATAGGAATGATGCTTCACTTATCACTATATTATTTGTTGGCAATAACATGCACTTTCATTAGTAGATCATTCATCAATTACAAGATTAGGTTTTGAACCCATGTTGTTGAAATCATTCACATAAATTAATAATTGGTCAATAACTTGCTATATATATAATTAATTTCAAAGAAAATGAGTCAATTGCAGGAATGAAAGATACGTATAGATATATAACCTGCCAGCGACTTGTCGTAGCATGCTCAAGTAGAGAGACAATGTGGAAGCTTGGTCTTGCCCTTGGGGATTATTTCCCATATACACGATATAAATTTGCATTATATATCAAAGATGTGTACCGATTTCTAAGAATAAGAAGGAAGAAAACTCTCTTGCTAGCTGACTTCTAGCATGAATTATACCACAATAAAAGAACAGGAAAATCTATGGTTTAATCAAAGAAATTATAAAAAGTTAATTATAGTGATTAACACAAGTATTTGCCTGTTGAAACTAAATTTTCTTTCAAACAAAGCAATAAAATCAGTAAAGCAAATGCTTTCAAATACCATGGAAACCACAGGTCATTTTGTTTTAAAAAAAACAGAAAAATGAAATGATACAATATTACATGGGGTGAATTTCATCAGCCAAATACAATAGCACAACCCAATATCCCGTAAGCAAATTTACTCAGGTGTATTTGGCCCTTATTCTTCAATGTTTACAGGAATAGAAAGCCCAGTAAATCCATTAAATTTCTTGCAAGCATACTTGTATATTCCAAAATTGATGCCATAGACAAAAACTATAAATTTATAAGTTGTATCAATTATATATATGGACGAATAAACCAAATATCGATCGAGATGTGCATGCCCTAGTCATGCGTTGCCAATGCATTTCAAACAAAAAATTAAATGAGGAAATGATCCAGCAAACAGAAACTCTTACTTGCCTTAAAGGTTCCATGTGCGCTAAAAATTTCTACCTTAGACTTTTCTATTTCTTGTATGAAATTGAAGCCAAGTAAGGGTCAGCACCCAGGACTAGCTAGGTAAATCACATAGAATTTATCAAAAACCAATAACAAAATTTTGAAAATCACAAGACATGGAAACCAAACTTGGAGAGTCCTACTTTCTACAATGGTAGCTAGATTTAGAATCCAAGCAGAACCTGTTTCGTGTAAACCTAAAAGGAAACAAGCACATTGCCAAAAGCGTTTCCATGTGCATGTTCTTTCTCTTTTCAATTTCACTTTTTTAACTTTTCTTGAGAAACAAACATGGGGTGCATAAGAGAAAAAATATAAACTAAATAATTACCATAAACATTATTCAATGGCAAAATCGTGATGTTTTGTTAATTGAAAATGTTGCACACAGAGAGTTCAGGTATAAACTGTTGAAAAAAGAGAGACCGTGGTTTATATAGCCTTAAATAAAGAGTAAATAAAAAAAAAAACAGAATGACTGAGAATGTTAAAGGGCATTGTGCTTTACTCCGTAGGTTTTGGACGAAAGTCAACATATCCTCTAGATTTTAAAAAAAGTAAGATATCCCTCATATTTTTGGAGAAAGTCAACATACTTTTTTGAAAATATTATTCATATTTTAATTTGACTATTTTTATTCATTTACCATTAAAAAAAATATAAAAAAATAATTATATTATTTTTATTTTTTACTTAATAATCAATATAATCTTCTTGTGACATTTAAATTTAAAAATTATAATAATATTTCAACCTTTAATTATTTCTTTCCTTCAAAAATTATAATCAAATAATTGTATCCAATTATATACAATTTCTAAAATATATCCTATTATTAAAAAATAATTTATTTAAAAAATTATGTATAATTAATTGTAGAATTTTTCATAACATAAAATTTGTTTTCAAAATTTCTTAAATGTTTACACCATTATACATAGACAATATTAATTATACATAATTTTTAAATTAAATTATTTTAAAATATGATATATTTTAGAAAATTTGTAATTAAATATTATATAAATTTGACAATAAATTTGAAAGAACAAATAATTAAGGGTCAAAATATTATTATTTTAAATATTTTTAGTAGTAGAAGGTAAAATACTCAAATTAATATGTAAATAGTAATTCAAGAGAATATTTTAACTTTTTCTAAAATTTAGAGGTATTTTACCTTTCTCAAAAACTCAAAAAATGTATTAACTTTTTTCAAAAGTCAGGAGTAAAATACAATATCCCCTTTGAAACAATAAAAGCTTTTGAATTAATGGTATTTGTATTTCTTTGAATTTATAATAAAAACAATTTTAGTTGTTGGTTGTTGAACTCTGTTTGAAACGTCACTATTAACGGTATTAAAATCTCTCTCAATTGATCCACTCCCTACTATAATCATTGTGTATATTTATATACTTATTCCCCTAATTATACACATTAAAAATTTGACAATCCTCTAAAATTGACTCCAAACGATAGGTAATAAAAGTGCACTACTAATTTCTTCATCATCTACCAATTTATAATGTTAAATTTCATTAAGCTAAGAGTTTGTTAATAAAATTAATAATTTTATTTTCATAAATTAGAAAAAAAAATTTTTTTTGATAAGTTTGATTTCAAGAAATATAATAGTGTGGTTTCAAGATTTTTACCCCTAAAAAAGGAGTTATGTAATGTTGTACTTCAAAGGGTTTATCTTAGGTCATTCATTTAGAATAGGGAAAAGAGAAAGGGCCCAATCACCGTAAACTTAATCAAAGTAAGTTGGTCTATTCAATGATGATCTAGATTGGTCTCGCTTTCACAACTATTACATCAAAAATAGAGCAAATTAGGTTTTATCATTTTGAAATTTGATGTCAACCTTAGCTATAGTGATGTGGTTTATAAATATTTTTACTTTTGTGAAAATTACAAAATTAATCAAATTGCATGAGAAATGATATCCATGACATGTGATATGATATTAATCAGAGGTTAACTACTTATAATTATAATTATTACAATTACTAATTATTAAAGTATTATATCATAATAATTACAATGGTTGTGTTTACGTTAACCCATAAATTTGCGTATATAGATGCCTAGTGAATGATGATGATCTATAATAAACAATTAAAATATCTATTCTTTATACGAATTTTTTACAAAATTTGATAGAAGAACTTGCATAAGAAAATAGAAAATTTAGGTTTATTAGATATTTGAATCTTTTTACTAAAAGATAGACTTGTCTGGCTGTGGGCCAACTATTGTCACTTTTGTCAGCTAGTAGGGCTAGCTTTTGATATGATTCTCTATTATACAAAACGTAAGGATATAATTTTCAATTGTAAATTTTTTTTTATTGTTTTATGTTGGCATTAGAACTTCTAGCAAATGGTGTTCAAAGATTAAAGGAAGTTTTCCTACGAGATTTGAGAAAAATCAATGAAAGAAATTAATGTGGCTAATCAATCTTTGCAGTTCCTTTTTGTTTTTTAGCGAAGGAGCTTCAGTAATTGTTCGTGCTTTAATTGTTCTTTGTCTATCTCAATACCTCAGTGGTGCACAAAAAATTAAAAAAAAATAATCACAGCCTTTACTCCGAATGCACACTTGATTGAAAGGGTTCATTTTCAAAGCATGTTATCGCATTCGTTCGACAATTTTCCTTAAATCAGCCAAGTGCTAGCTGTTTGATCTTCAGGCTACTACATTTTACTTGTATTGATAATTGCTATTTTCTATCTGCGAGTTGCTTTGGGATTTAAGTGTTAAATTTTAATCTACAATTATAATAAAATAAATTTGTTATTAAGTTAATGATCCTATATATGGTAACGGTAGACTGGCCAATGAACTCACCAAGATTAGAAGCTTAAAATGCAGGTTGACTTGAATTAATTATTGAGGGAATAATAGAAAATTAATGTATTTTATTTGAAAAGAGTTGTTGAGTTACAATATGTTGGACCGACAATCTCACAATCTCTTTTGCCTAAAATTAAAAAAAAAAAAATTAATATACGATCAACTAAGATCACATTTTAATTCCTAATTCAGTAATTAATATAGTAGATATAATTGATCTATGACCAAGAAACCGGGCTCATACAATATGTTGGAATAATTGATAATGTTCAAATCAAATGTCTTAATCATGTTTAAATGTCTCAACTAAAATCATCATGAGGATGTGATTTATTGTTGATTGCCTCAGTTAAGAAAAATAAAAGCAGCTTCCAATTTTTGTTCCTAAAAGCGTGATTCTAAGGATTTTTTTTTTATTTTTCTTATTTTTGGAACTTATTTTGAAATCTGCGGTTTCTATTGACTTTTGATCTGAATGTACTTCATTTTTTAATAACTTTTTAACCTATAGGAATAATTTTTTTAGTATGCATTATTAATATTTATTTTATATTTATTAATTACATATATTAATTTATTAACTAATTTATAATGTATTTGAATCAATCAATTTATATGGGTACGTAACTAGATATTGCTAAGATCATTTATATATCTTTAATTCATCACGAAGCACGACTAACAATTTTTCCAAATATTTTAAATAGAAAAACTTTGAAATTAATTAATAGCATATAATTCCACCCATGAATAAAGTTCGCGAATATTGATTTACCGAATATTTAAAATAGGAAAGCCATTATACACAGTCATAACGAGGATAATGTAAATAATTAGTTGAAATGAGCAAAAAGTTGAAAAGAAATGGGGACGAGCAGTTCATATTGGAAAAACTAGATGCAAGACTAATGCTTATGTTTTGAGTTCTGACTTACTAGTTGCATTCTAATGCCAATTATATATGACAAGCCCTAACAATTAATGGTAGCAAAAAAATGTAAACATCATATGCAAAAGAATAATGATTTGATCTTACAAAATCAAGAAACTTTGATTTCACAAGATCAATTATCATTGTCACTAATAAATATTCTGAGCAAAATTAAACTTTTCTACATCAAAAAGTTTTACCAATCGATTAATTTAAATGGTAATTTCATTTAGTCTCTATTGTTTCAAGAAATTTAACTTAACTTAGTATATTTTATATATTAGATAGAAGGATTCCCAAATTTTTTAAAATTCATCACTTTGGCCCTCCTTATAGTCTCGTTTGATCAATATCATATAGATCCTTTGACTAAACTTTTATCTACTTTTAACCATTAGATAATTTATAATATACTACTTACAACATAATAATCTTTAATTTAACCTAAAATTTATGAAAGTCATCTTATTACTCTTATATGTTAATGTTTTATCTTCTTTTATTTTTATTTTTATCTAACGGTTAAAAGTGAATGAAGTTTGGTCAAAGAACTTATGTGACATTGACCAAAATATTAAGGACCAAAGTAATGATTTTCATAACATTTGAGGGCACTAATCTAAATGATATTTTTTGAAACATTAGGGACTAAAATGAAATTACACCATTAACTCATCTGCCATTAATACCCATTTGTCAAAGTCATAATGGAGAACTATATACGATTTTTATTAAGCCATCTCTACTGTCAGTATAGCTAACTTGTAATTGGTAGTTGGAATTTGCAAATTAAGGATATATCTGCGTCATTAATTTCTATAATTATATCAAGATACATAATGAATAAGCCATAAGATTAATAAATTTATTAATTATTTTTTATATGCGACCGAGAACTTTAAGTATAAACAATTAATTGAATTAAAAAATTATAAAATTTGGTTGACTATAATGATAACTAAGATTTGTTTTCATTATATATATATATTATATTAGGGGTGGGTATGGTCCAGTTCGGTTTGACTTTTTAAAACACCAAACCGGATTTGAAAATTTGGAATTTTAAAATTTTGAAACCGGACCAGATCGAATAGGAAGAAAATCTCGGACCGTATTGGACTGATTACATATTAAAATTGGATTAAAATTAGACCAATTGGTTCAATTTTCAAGTCAGTTCGATTTTTGGATAAATGTATTATGTTTTAAAAAAGTTTTTAGTGTGCGAAATGATATTATTTTATGAAAATACAGTAAAACGATATTGTTTAGATAAAAAATTATTAAAAAATAACAAATTCAGTTCGGTCTAGGTTTTTTCTCTAAACTGGACCGAAAATTTTAGATTTTTTAATTTATAAATCGAAACCAAATCGAATTGCATAAAATACTAGACCAAACCCGTCAATTCTAGTTCGACTCCAATCCGGTTTAGTTCGGTCCGATTTTTCTACCTACCCCTATATTATATATCTTACTCGCTTGAAGTACTTTTTTTTTTTTAGTTAGTCAGAACAAAACCTTTGGCTACCATGAAAAACAGAAACTCTCTTCTCCTATGGCTTTCTTACTTTTTCTTTGCTCATTGGCCTCTCAGCTTCTTAAGACAATAGCCGACAAACAAATATTTCTAGTCATGCTACTGTTGTTTTAATTTTATGTCTTAATTCTCCTCTTTAGATTTTCTGTTCTTAATTTCATGACTTTAGAAGATTAATTCTAACAAGTTTGATCATTTATATATATATATATATATTTACAAATATGTAATACAGACTTATATCGTGTATATGGGAATCAGCTTCAGCAACACTCTTCATACGAGCATGCTACGACAAGTCTTTGGCAAGTTATATACATATATATAATCACTTAAAAATTGTGAGTAATTTTTATTTAAGAATTATCGAGTGTTAGTCAATAAAGGGTTGATAAAAGACAAACAAAAAATCTGGTCACCTCTATCACATTTAACTTTTTATATAAAAAGATAGTTGAGCAAATTAATTTTTTCATAATTTTTTTAAATAAAAATACATTTTTTATTATTATTTGTATTGCTACCCTTTTACATAAGAACAATAAAAATAGAGGGTTGATAAGCAGATACCCCCTTTGAATTTCATTTCCGTTAGTCGATCAAATAATTTATTATCATTTGTATCACTACTCTTATATACAATAACAATATAGTATATATTTTGCTTAATTATAACAATTTAATCCTATTTTAATATTTTTCACAATATAATTTTTTTTAAATATAACAATTTAGTCCCATATTTAATATTTTTTCACAATATACTGAAAACTAAATACATTTTTAATTTACTATTTCAATAGAAAATTTGGAAAAAAAAATTTATTAAAATAATTTGAATAATAAGTTAGATTAAACTCATGTTAAAATATTTATAACCTTTTTTTGTAATAAATTTGATATTGAATTATCAAAAGAATTTTGAAATATATTTTAACGTTTTATTTTTATATTAATATTTTTATTTAAAAGATTATATTAAATTTATTATATTTTCTTGATAAAAATTATAAAAAGATATAAATAAAAAAGTAAAAAGAAAAAAGAAAAAATTTGGTATCATTTATTAATAGAATTAGTAATTAGATATATTTTATGTTCTTATTAACCAATATAATTTAATTTTAATTAAAAAATAGAAAAAGAAGAAAATTTTTTATTATTTTTATTTCTTACATATATATAAAACATGTATCTATTTTTTATATTTTTATTTATATTGTCATATATTTTTAATATTTTTTCACAATATACTCAAGATTAAATAAATTTTTTAATTTTTTTTTTTAATAAAAAATTTTTAAAAAATTCAAATAATGAGTTAAATTACACTCATATTAGAGGTAGAAAATGGGTAAAGCCGGCCCAGCTTAACCCATGAAATTAATGCCCAAGCGGGTTAGCATGCTAGGCTAACCTAAGCACGCATGGTAGTTGTGTCAGGCCGAGCTGAGCCCTCTTCAAAAACTTTAAGCCTGGCACGGCCTATGAAACCCCGCCCATAAGTTCCATGCCGAGCTTGTACTTGGGTTGGCCTATAGGCCGTGTCAGGCCAACCCATGAGCTATTTTGACTTTGAGTTGACTTTGCAAAACTATTTTAAAAATTTGTTAATGAAAAGAATCGAACACAAGACATCAAACAATAATAAAAATAATTACCATTAGGTCAATCACATTTATTTGTAAAACTTTTATAAATAAACAATATTTAAAAAATAGTACATCTTTAATTTATATTATTAAAATCAAAATTATTATATTGATAAAAAAAAATAATTTTATAATTTAAGATGATTTAAATTTTATAATTATAACTATTATTATCATTAACAAAACCAAAAAAATAAATTTTTTATACATAACATTAACAATCGTCAAAATAATTTATATTTATGAAAAATATTGTCATCTACAATAGACAATGAATTATTATAAGAAAAAAAAAAATAAAATGGTGGAGGTGACTTATGTCATTTGTAAAATTAGAATTTAAAAATTTATATAATAATTTAATTTTACAATGATTTATATTAAACCTAATGTAAATTTTAAAAAAAAGATAAATTATTGATTGGAATACATATTTAAAGTATTTAAAAAATTTTAACTTTTCCTATTTCACATCTCATCAAAATAATATAATTAAGATAACATAATAAAAATAAATATTTGAATTCTTCACAAAATAATTGTTAACAAATCATCAATTATTAATAATCCCAATTAAAATATATAATATAATATTATAATAATCAATGAATTATTATAATTATATAAATACACAAATCTTTTAGTGTAAAATTTCTAAACCAAAATAAATTTTAAATTTCAATTTCAATTTCAATTTCAAAATCAAAACCCATTATTATTGGAGTATGTTTAAGCTGATGATTATTGTTAATTGTCTTTTTTTAAACAATTAATTTATGAAAAAAATAAATATTTATTAGAATTAAAAAAATTATGATATTAAAATATAATAATTGTTCCTTCAAATAATTATAATAAAATTATATTTAAATAATTGTTAAAGATAAAGTTATGCTTAAATTATACAATTATTTGGTATTAATAATAACAATTCAAAAATAATATATTTAATAAATTTACTAAGTATTCATTTGTGATTAAATTGTATTTATAAATTACAATAAGCAAATGGCGTTGGCCTAATGGTTAGGTTGTTGTTTGTGTTTTCTTAGTCATGAGTTTGAATTGCAATAAATTTAAAAAAAATTTTATTGAAAGTCATAAACCCATTGGGCGGCTTATCATGGGTCTGCGGGCTAACCTAACATGACATGGGCCTATAGGAAGCATGGTCCATCACAGGCTTGTGCCAAACTCGGCTCATGGGCTCAATACCTCGACCCAGTTCAATCCGACCTTTGTGCTGGGTCGGACCGACAATATTTATGGTTCGTATGTGTCAGGTCCGTGCCAAATTGAGCCAGTCCGACCCATTTGTCACCTAGCTAATATGCTACAATATTTCTAATCTTTTTTTCCACTTTTTATAATAATAAATATTTAATTATTAAAATTTTAATTGAAATATTTTTAAAATTTTATTTTTACATGTAATATATTTATTTATAAAATAATGTTAAATTCATTTTATTTTTTTAAAATATATGAAAATATAAAAAAAAATATAAACAATAAATATATGTTTTAGATATATTACAAAAAAAAAAATAATAAAAAATTTCTTCCTTTTTTCTATTTTTTAATCAAATTCAATTATATTGCTTAATAAGAATATAAAATATATTTAATTACTAATTTTACAAACAATGATACTAAATTTTTTCTTTTTTTCTACTTTTGTATTTATATTTTCATAATTTTTCAAGAAAATATAATAAATTTAATATAATCTTTTAAATAAAAATATTAATATAAGGATAAAATGTTAAAATATATTTCAAAACATCAAATTGATTACAAAAAAGTCATAAATATTTTAACATGAGTTTTATCTAACTCATTATTCAAATTTTTTTAATAATATTTTCATTTTCAAATTTTTTATTAAAATAACAAATTAAAAATATATTTAATCTTGAGTATATTGCAAAAAAAATTAAATGTGGGACTAAATTATTATATTTAAAAAAATTATATTGTGAAAAATATTAAAATGGGGATTAAAGTGTTATAATTAACATACACACACATGTAATGCAGACTTTATATGTGTATATGGGGAATGAGCCTCAAGCAAAAGTCAAGCTTCAGCAACGTCTCTTCATACTACCATGCTATGACAAGTCTTTGACAGGTTATGTACATATATATAATTACTTAAAAGTTGTGAGTAATTTGTATTTAAAAATTATCAGATGTCATTAATAGAGGGTTGATAAAAGACCAACAAAAAATTTGGTCAACTGTATTACATTCAACTTTTTATATAAAAAGATAGTTGAGCAAATTATTTTTTTTGTAAATTTTTTTAGAGTTATTTGATCCATATTTATAAAAGAAAAATAAACAAATTAAAAAAGACTGCTTCCTGCCCCTTGTAGTATAAGGAATATAAAATATTAATTGAGCTCAATTCCTAGCTAGAACGACTTTGAATTTAATTATAGATTATTTTAACTATAGTAATCAACTTTACAATAAAAACAAAAGGTCAATTATTTCTAGTAAAAATAAGTAACAAAAAGAAACATGATCTCAAAATTGTTAATGTTTTGGATAGGTTATAGCTAAGTCGTTTCTGTGAATGATTCAGCAATATCGGTCCAGAATCTATTCTTTGTAACTACAGGAGTTTCCATGGATTTGCCGTGAAGCTGACTGCAGAGGAAGCTCAAGTAATGGCCGGTGGGCGAACTTAATTTGTCTTTTTTTTTTAATTTATTTTCTTTGAATTTTTATACATTAGATCATTAATTAATAAATGGACAATATTAGTAACTTGGAGTAAATATTTAATAGGAATGGAAGACGTACTATCTGCATTTCTAAACCAGAAAAAAAAGCATCATACAACAAGGTAATGAGATTTCATGGGATTTTCCCAAAAAGTTCAAAGAGCACCAACCATGGAAAGTGATACAATCATTAGAGTGTTTGACACTGGAATTTGGCCGGAGTCTGATAGCTTTAACGACAATGGATTTGGCCCACCGCCAGCCAAATGGAAAGGCACTTGTCAAGCATACGTGCAACAAGTGCGTACTCCTCTTAACCATATAATATGTATTAATCCTTTAATCTCCTTCCTCTAATTAATTAATTTATATCACGGTCTAAAATCATTATTAAAATTTTTTAAGTTCTCATAATTTACCATTAATGATCGATGCAGCAAAATCATACAAGCAAGATGCTACAGATATGATGGAGAATTTAGTCCAGACGATATTGTTTCTCCAAGAGACAAGAATGGACATGGCTCACACACGACATCAACTGCAGCAGGAATACAGCCTTGCCTCTCGGACAGCTCGCGAAGGGGTCCCCTCAGCCAAAATTGCTGTGTACAAAATATGTTAGTCAGATGGTTGCCACGACGTTGATATTCTTAAACCATTCGACGACGCAGTTGCCGATGGCGTTGACATTATATCCCTTTCAGTTGGAGATCACGCCG
This sequence comes from Azadirachta indica, assembly GCA_022749755.1. Lineage (NCBI taxonomy): Eukaryota > Viridiplantae > Streptophyta > Magnoliopsida > Sapindales > Meliaceae > Azadirachta > Azadirachta indica. The sequence goes on from CM040453.1 coordinate 9,023,102, forward strand.
ATAAATATTTCAATGATGCAATAGCCATCGGATCTTTCCATGCTATGAGAAGGGGAATTTTGACTCCAACCTCGGCTGGGAACGATGGTCCCTTCCCTCCAAGTATCTCAAATATTGGGCCATGGCTTCTTATTGTGGCTGCTAGCACCATTGATAGAAATTTTTCTACCAAGGTGCAATTAGGAAACAATCAAAGTTACCAGGTAATTATATATGCTTCCTCTCCTTGCAAATTAAATTTTTTTTAATTTAATTAAAAGTAATAATAATAATAATTAGATATCTAAATTTTTTACAATACCATTAATAATTGTGTGGAGGTTTTTTTTTTTTTTCATGCGAATTCCTACTATGATTCGGTTAAGTTAAATCTCAAAGTGTCTTACTAAAACTAATTATTTGATTGTTACCCAAATAAAATTTAAAAGTCTTTAAATAAATTAATTATTTCACTCTTATATCCCCAAAATTAATTTTTTTTCATCAATTTGTTCAAAGTTTTAAAAAAAATATATTGCAATAAAAATTAGTAATTTCATTCATAAATTTTTGACCAAGAACAAGACGAAGACAGGGCCCTAAGTGAATTTTTACATCTATGTATGTAAGTATGTAAACATCATTATCTTATTTTTAATTGTTTTGACCATTATTCTTTTGTAATAACATCCAATGAAAAATTAATTTCTTTCTAATGAAGTTCAACTGATAAGAATTCTTTTTAATTGCATTTACTAGATAACTACTATGTGTCTCCATATTAGTTATCTAAACTAATTAAACAACAATTTTATTTTATTTTATTTTATTCTATTTGCACATTGTTTAGGGAGTTTCCATAAACACATTTGAACTTTAAAATATCATGCATCCTCCTCTTATTTACAGTGAAGATGTAGCAAACATTACAAACGGTTTCACAAATGCCTCATCCAGGTAAATTTTCTTCTCTTTTATTTATAGGGAAGATAGCTAGGTAGCTACAAGCAAATGTATAGAATTCACCAGGATTATTACATCAACGTGGGATTGATATACAATGGAAAAAAGTTAATGAAAGAAGATGTTGAAATGCAGATTTTGCTATGAAGATTCATTGGATCAAAATTTGGTGAAGGGTAAAATCGTACTTTGTGATACCCTTAACACTGCAGAAGGGCCATTTTATGCTAGCACAATTAGTGCTGTCATGAGAGGCCAAAGAGCTAGACATTCTGTCCCCCTTTTCCCTTGCCTACATCCTAGTTGACGCCAACGATGGAAGCAAGATTTTCTTTTACATCAACTCAACCAAGTATCACATATAGAGAATAACGGTCCTTGTCATTTTAATTAAGTCTTTGAAAACATACATAATTATTTTAAGATTGCCTGTACAAATTAATTACAGAAATACAACTGCCACTATATTTAAGAGAACCGAGGTTAATGATACACTACCTCCTTATGTAGCTTCATTTTCGTTAGGAGGTCCAAATTCTATTACATCTTATATTCTCAAGATAAATTTATATGAATTATAATGTTAACATATGTTCTAAGAACATATATTAATCGGTTATGTAACTCTTTTCATTTGAACTAATTTAAAAGAACATATATTAATCAGTTATGTAACTCTTTTAATTTGAACTAATTTAAAACTTTTGTTGTCATGAATTCCAGGCAGATATATGAGCTCCAGGAGTTAGCATTTTAGCTGTATGGTCTCTTCTCAATTTGGTTTCTGAAGTTAAAGGTGATATTAAATATTTTCCATACAATATAATCTTTGGAACATCAATGCCTTGCCTGCATGCAACTGCTGCAACAATCTACATTAAATCATTCAACCCTTCATGGTCTCCTGCTGCCATTAAATCAGAAGCTGTAGTTGGAGAAAAAAAATTATATGACTGAATTAATAAACTTTAATATTTGTTGCAGCTACTCCCATGAGCGTTAAAGATAACATTGATGCAGAGTTTGCATACAGAACAGAACATAAAAATCCGATAAAGGCTGTTAGCCCAGGTTTGATATATGATGCTGGAAAGCTTGATTATTTGAAATTTTTGTGTAGACAAAGATACAACACTACAACTCTAAGAAATGTTACTATGGATAACAACAGCTATTCCAAGACAATAAACCGAACCGTATGAGACTTAAACTATCCTTCTTTTTCTTTATCAACACAGTCTAGAAAATTTGCTGCTCAAGTTTTTCATAAAACTGTCACAAATGTTGGGTCCCCACTGTCTATTTACAAGTCAATTGTGAAGACTCAGCCTGACCTTAAGATCTCAGTCCAATCAAAGGTTCTTTTGTTCAAGTCAGTTGGTTAGAAAAAATCTTTTGTTGTGAGAATAGGGGCAATCGTTTGCCAAAAACAAGAACATGATGATATCTGGTTCTTTGGTTTGGGATGATGGAGTGCATCAAGTGAGGAGCCCCAAAGTTGCTTACATTGCTACATCCCCTGATAATTGAACTGCATCTATGATCAGGTTAAGAATGTTATAAATTGAAAAGTTGTATTGACATTTTTCAATTTACTGAATCAGAAAATAAAATCTGGGATTAGAAGATATTTATTCATATTAATATCTGGGTTCTCCACCCTTTCACGTTACTGTTCTCTTGCTTGGATAAGCTGCCCTCGTCTTTATTTTAAAAATCGGATTCTGAAAAATGTATAATGTCCTGCAAACTTGTCTTAGCCTAAATATCTCTGTTGTTTACTGCAAGTAAATCTTATTCGTCTTGTCTTTTGGTGGCTTTTTGGTAAGCATTTATATATCTTAGTTGTCTACAGTTACCAAACCAGATGATTACAACCTAGCAGGAGAAAGCTTCGCTGCTTGATAAATGAGGTGCCGTTTTCATGTTGTCCAGATCTTGTGATAAGAGACGCCCTGGCAAATATCTTGCTCTGAGACTGAAATCTTCATTGGCAAACCTGCTGCATTGATAAACTCTCTTGCTGCTTACGGAATCACTCTTTTAAGTGCCCAAGCATGAGACTGGTGCAAAGAACAATGCCGGATCTGATACAAGAAGCAGAATCGAAGAGAACTCAGTTTGCATCACCCATTGGTCAAAGTACTCGGGGCATTTTTGGTCCTATTACTCGAATGTTGGGAATGTTCAATAAACTGGCATCTAGTTCACATATAAATGTGGGAACTGTTTATAGAAAGTTTTCAACAGACTGGCACAGCAATGCAGATGCCAGCAAACAGAAGAAGACAAGAAACAGGCCCTCTTGTACGGTAGAAACATGCACTGTGACAATCATATACACAATGCACACAGAAACGATTTTTCATTTTTTGATGTTGATGATAGCATGCTTTTACTGAATTAACATAGAATGATTTGTACTATATTTTTTAGGGTTAGGAAGCTCCTTTTCTGCCTTCTATAAAAAGGCATCGCGGTAATCTTGGTTTTGTATCCGAATCGTTTGAAATATACAAAAACTTTACACTCCAAAAATTAACTTCACACCTCAACTGATAAAGAGAAAACGAGCAAACAGGCTACAATCAATGTTATTGAGTTGTAGAGAGAAAATCATGGAGGAATGACAGCATTTTTCAATTTACTGAATAAGAAAAATGAAATTTGAGATTACAAGAATGTAGCCTATCTTTTTTTTTTTTTTTAAAGAAAATCTGTTTCTTATTAAATTTCTGAAGTTAATGGCAAATAAAAGAAATTGGAAAAAATTAGAGAGAACTGATTAAAAGTAAACTGAAAGTGATTGACAGAAACGGAAAAGTTATTAAAAGCCACGGTTATTCAATGTTAATGCTACCAAAAAATTCATTAAGAAAGCCAAAAACTGTAACTTCCAAAATTCTATGTTAAACACACCTCCCAGCTAACTCCGCAAGCAAAAAACCATTCTGCACATACAAACATAATGGCCAGATCATTGTCAATCTTAATCATCGCCTTCACATCTCTGTCCATTTTACAGAGCCATGCCAGAGCCGATGACTCGAGAGAGGTAAGAACTGCCGCCACATTTTCATCATCTTTTATTTAGATTTGTTTCCTCAACAAATTTTGTTCAAGTTCTAACCACTGATGGTTTTCCTGCAACGCCAGACAGGTCTATCTAGTAAGCATGGATCTCAGTATAGAAAATACTAGGGAAGTTCACCTACAATATCTTCAGAAAGTTGTCGAGGGCATGTAATATTTCTCTAATTTTTCTCTGCATTTTTTTATTTCAAGCATTTTGAATCAACTTTCTGACCCTGCTTTTTCTATGGCACTTGGGAATAGCACCCCTGCTAAAGCCCTTGGATACAGTTACCGGTTCGTCCTTCATGGATTTTCAGCCAAACTCACCAATAACGAGGCAAAAAAGCTAGAAAGTATGGTTACGTATATGTCATTATTAGTAACGATTCGATGTTAAATCGTTATGTAAAAGTTTGTTTACCAATGACTGCAAAAACTGCTCACATGAAAATTGAATATTTCCATTTTCTTTTAACTATTTTCACATCTTATGATCATATTCACGATTATTTTTTTTGCTATATAAGAATATTCCTGTTGTGATTTTCATACGCTTTATCAAATGCAGAATTGGAAGGTATAGCAAGTGTTGTGCCAAGCGGACCACCTCTGCATATAACAAGTGTTGTGCCAAGCGGACAACAACTGAAGCCAGCATCCGGGCAATTATCAGAACTCAGCACTTCGCATGCTCCAGCTGAAGCAGATCCGAATAATGAATTATTTTTGCCCTAAATTGACATTGCTGCCATAGACTCACTGCTTGCACTCTTTGCCACCATCACCTCATCTTCGTTGCTTTTGATCTTTTCCTAGTTCTATAAGTCTATGACTTATGTTTCTTGAGTGGAAGATAGAGAGGAAAATACTTGTGTTAAGTTAAATGTTTTCATCATGATCGTTAAGGTAATGTTCACACATCAACTTATAAAATAATATCAAAGAATTTTTCAATTATTTTGTCCAAGAACGTGATCATTATGGATTCCGAAGATTGTCCTGATCTGTATATTGATTTTTATTCGAAGTTTACTTAATCTTTAATTATTTTTTTAGAATGTGTATAGGTTGATCATATATATATATATATATATATATATGTATATCACGAAATTTCTTTCTTTTTTATCCCATCTAAAGAGACCAAGACATGGTTTGCTACGAAACTTTGGCATCTAACTTAGCAAGTGTGACTAATACGTTTATGTTAAATCCTTATATATGTACAAAATTTCGAAAATAAAACTTTAAATTCACATCATATTCATGATTATTTTTGGTTATATATTACTGCTTATGATTTTTATATGTTTTACTAAATGCAAAATTTAACGGTATAATAAGTCTTTTGTTTGCAGCCAAATTTCATTGGTTGCTAATCAGCCGTAAAATAATTTTAACAACCACAAATAATTTTAAAAAATTATATATTTTTTTACTACCCATTTGTATTGTCAAATATTTGATTAAATTCACAAATACATTTTATGTTTATATCAATTTGAATAATTTTTATTTTCTCTTTTATGCTCTATTCTTTTTTTTTTTTTTATAATTAAAATAGATTAGTATTTTAAAATTTAATAAAAAGCATCTAACAACTCTGTTTATAATCATCAACCAATTTATTTTAGCAAAATTCATTGTCTTTCATTACAATGGATGACATTTAATAAATAATTACTCAAAAAAAAAAAATATACTTTTGAAGGCATAATACAAATGCAAAAGAAAGCTTGTTCAAAATGTTTGCTTACCCCACTTAGGATACAAATAATAACTAATGCTTTACCCAACTATGATACAATCCTTATAAGTAATGCTATGCCCAAGCTCGAGGGTATCAATTCCAAATGCAGCTGCATGAATTACAAATCCTTGTTTGTTGACATGTTCTATTTCCTATGCATTCCTATCATATCCTCACAAATGCTTTCCAGCTGAATGAATTACAAAGATATCAAATTAGAAAAAGATCAATGAAACTCAGGAAGGACAATTAACGTGGAAATTGAACAAAAAACATCAAACAAAGCACAATAATATACATGCAAGATTAAACTCTGCTAGTTTCATTAATGAAAAAGAAAGTGCCATTTAAAAGAACAAAATCAACAACATATGTATCAAGATGCTAAGTTTACTTCTCATAAAACAAAATAAAATCTGACGTGAACTTTGCTAGAATAAACAAACTTTAACTTCTAAATACATTAAAGTAAACATTGTTACATAAATTCAATTCAAGGACTTGGCTGTTAGGAGAATGGACTGCCAACCAATGGTATAAGTAGTTGTATAGTGCCTTAAACTTAATAAGAGGGCATATATAAAACATGTCATCCCGTGCATAGGCGATAGAAATGAGTTATGCAATGAGCAACATGCACTACCAAAAACTAAACCGAACATACATAAACAAATGCCAAAACAAAACCATTCAAGAGAAAACATCAAATGCCAAAACAAAAGAGCAAAAGCAGAGAAAGAAAAGTTAGGAAGAACCCGGCAAGAGTAACTGGCGAGAGCGAGCCAGAGAGGGCAAGTTGCCGATGACCTGCGAAGCAGGCCGACAATATAAATCTATTTTGCGACCACATCTATTTTGCAAAGAATATTTTGAGCCCAAAAACAAAATTAAATCATTTTTTTTAAAAACAATAATATTTGAATCCTTAATATTTTTACAATTAAAGATATTTGATATAATTTAATATATTTAATATTTTAGTCCCAATTATTAGAGACTAATATATATTATATAAGATAATAATACTCAATTTTTTAGTATAAAACAGTATATAGACTATATTATAATTTTATTAAAACAACATAATTTTGGTAAAAAAATTTAATGACAAACCTTTGTGTGACTAATGTTTGATTTGATCGCAAATAATAAACCTTTTCACAATTAAATTGTGTTCAATCACAAAGGAGGTGCAAATAGTCCTTTATTTGCAGTGGCTTGAAAGTCAACTACAAAAATCAGTCGTAAAAAAAAGATTTGGCTAATGAAGCTAGGATCTAAGCAAATACCATTTTTATTCGTTGCATACATACATACATACATATATACATATATACATATATACATATATACATACTGTAATAGCCTAGCCCACCAGAGATATTATCTGCTTTGGGCACACAGCCGATCATGATTTTGTTTTCAGACTTTTCAACCCAAAAAATTTTGTTTTCAGACTTTTCACCCAAAAAATTTTGTTTTCAGACTTTTCAACCCAAAACGCGTTTACCGGGGATTGGAGTTTTCTATCTTATATACCCAGCATCTCTTCTGTACTTTATCGATGTGAGATTTTCCTAAGGTGTCACATAAAATAGCCCAGCCCACTAGAGATATTGTTCACTTTGGGCGCATAACCCATTACGGTTTTGTTTTCAGGCTTTTTAACCCAAAACGCATCTACCGGGGGTTGGAGCTTTCTATCTTATATACCCATCATCTCTCTCGTGTTTTGCCGATGTGGGATTTGCTTAAGGTGTCACACACACAGATATACATACACACAGATACACATACACACACACACACACACACACACACACACACACACACACACATACACACACACATATATATATATGCTGATGCGAGAATTTTGCATGCCATGCACTAGGTTTGAGGTAGAACTTGGTGCACCTGAGGTGGTCAAATGCCTCGAACCAAGTCCTTTCCTAGCTCAAATGAAAAATGTAGTTCGAAGTTGTTTTGAAGGTTAGCATACTAGAAGCCCTTGAAAACGACAAAATATATGTGCTTTGCTTCCTACACAACTTCTTTATTTAGCTCCTTTTGCCTCCAAACACTCCCAACCCTATAATACCATTGAGCAGGTCTGCAAACTCCTAGCAAAACAAAACAAGGCTTAGACAGGGGTCTCCTATATGCTACCCCTATCCAATGCCTAAATTAGTATCTAAAAGTAATAGAACAAGGCAAAAGTCAATCATGGAGAAAGAAAACTCATGAGGTCAAAGGAGATAACACAAAATAGGATGAACCAAGCTCTCTACAATGCATTTACTGTGCATTCATAGAGGTTTTCATGACGAATGTGTGAGCAAAATGAGAAGGAAGAGAGAGAATCCTTTTGGGGAAGATAACCTTTTCTCTCTTAGGAGTGTAGTGAATGAATTCTTCTCTACCAAAACCAAGAGAAATATGCTTCTATATTTAAATAGAAATGCTTAAATTTGATTGGATTGAGAGTGTTGCCCTAACCTTGCCTTTACCTTTGCCTTCCACCATTGGCTCGTAGTGGTCCCTTGTCTAAGTGACACGTGGTGAACTAGGATAGGTGGATCAAACCTTATCCAAGTCCAAAAACCTCAATGGACAAATGGCACACCCTTATTTCTCTTAGTTGGCACACGGTCCCTAGTTGGGCTCTGCACAATGTCTGTACAGTGTCAGACAAGATCCTGCTACCTACTGACCTTGCTAGCAGCCTGTTTGCTACCTAGATCAAGAGCTATCTGCTAGCTTTTGATTGGTCCTTTGCGAGCTATTTTTGGTGTGAAACATAACTCAATGGGTATTCTAGGGGCACACAGAGGTGGGCCCTGACGCACCTAAACACTTGAACGTCTTTACTCCTTCATTTAGAGAGGTCGAACGTTTTACAATAAATTATCCAGAACAAGTTCAAACATTTCTAGGCATGAATGAAGAATCGATGGCGCTTTTCTAAGCCTCTTTCATGTGCTGTGATATACGACCACTTTTATCATGCATGCCACGGTATATTATTGCGTTTTTCATATGTACCGTGGTATATGGTCACATGGGCATTCTACATGTGCCATGGTATATAGTTGTGTCAACACCTCCACCTATGCCACGATATATGGTCAATTGGGGTATTATTAACAAATAGCAAATACTCTAGCGATACATAGCAGGAAGCCTAACTCAAAGTGGGTCTTACCTTACTGCATGTGAGTAGAGCTCATATCTTGCCCTGCATTGAAGTGGGCGCGCGGTGGGTCACCCCATAATGTACGAACTAGGACTCTCGTGGGCTTATCTTTTGCCACGTGTCTAGTCATAATTTTTCCATAACAATACAAACACCAATTTGGTAGAGATCGATTCATAAACTTATGAATCAATTAATTTAATAATATTTAACTTATACATGCATTTACTCTAAACTTGATCAATCATGAGAATAAAATTCGGTAACATGTCTCTCAAAAGTTAAAACAAAAAAAACTCGGTAACACAGACATTTAAAATAATTAAAAAAACTGAAAATAATGTACAGTTATTGTCTTTTTTTGAAAATTTGTAGGAAAATGGACAAATTAGTTAAAATTAGTCTACAGATGAAATTCACCAGAAATATAATTAATAAAGAAAGAAGACAACGGACAGTAGCTATAGAATAGACAAGCTGATGCGAAAGAAGCAACTGCAAAAAATTAGTAGACCGAATAACCCCATCCATTGTCACTCTTTGTGTTGCTACGAAAATAATTTTACTAGTAAAGCTACCCACATGTATAATTAATATTTCCTTTAAAAAATGAATGGAAAGAATGCCTTGCCCATATATACACCAAATTGTTATAAGAATAAATACAGGTTTCATAGCGATCTGCCCTAAATGAGGTAATATTTAGAAGATAATATGGAAATGGAAGGAGATTAATTTCTATATTGTTAGTAAGAAGGGAAACGGTTTAATACTCCCTATCCCGCCTCATTCCCCATATATGTAGAATATTTAATTAAAATTTTTTAGTTTATTATCCTATCAAACAGTTAAGTTTAATTTTTTTTTAATATAATTATTACATATGAATAACAATTCTCGACCTTGTACCCACTTGCCCCAACCCATTCTCGTCCTCGACCCATCCCCGGTTAGGGTAACAACTCTTGACCTCGTCCCTACTTGGCCCAACCCATTCCAATCCTTAGCCTATTTCTAGTTAGGGTAAATTGGGGACGGGGCAGGGATCTCCTTGCTTAGGGCAGCATCAAAAGAATTATACTCATTTGGACTCGTATACAAGACTTGGAGAAATGTATACAATTGCATTACCGCTAGACCATTATGATTTATTCATCAAAGCATGCAAATGGAATATATTTAACAAAAAAAAATAAATATTTAATTTATATTATTATTAATATAAAGTAATTGTATAATCTAACAATACTAAAAATTTTTAATTTAGATTATATAATAGTAATTATAATTATTAAATCTAAATTATTTTAAATTATAAAAATTATTATTTATTAATATAAAATTTTCAAAAATAAGGACTATATCGATATAATTCTAAAGCATCACAAAAGCATATTTAAAATGCTAAATTTATTATTAACTACTTGATTACACATTTAAAATATTTAACAAAATCTATCTCCTACAATTATAAATTTTTAGTTTGTTATTAAAAAATATATCATCAATTTTAAAGTTTTTATCAAATCTCATAACACAAATTAAATTTTTATTTCTTAGTAATAGTATATTAATTTTTTATATGTGAAATAACCATTTCACATGTCAAAAATAATATAATGAAAATAAATATTTCATTTTTTATAGATTAATTGTTAAAAATAAGATAATTGGCAACAATCAAGTTATGCAAAGAAGTAAAAATAAAATTTTACAATATTAATTTTCCAACTTATAATTAATATTTAACAATTTATTGTTTACAACTAACAATAATAAAATTTTATACACATTTATAGAAAAGTATGGGTAATTATAATTATGAAATCTGAATTTTTTTAAATTAAAAAAAATATTTATATCTATCTATATATACATAATGTAAAATTTTAAAATAAAGAGTATATTGATAAAAATCCTAAGTATCACAAAAATATATTTGAAGTATTAAATTTATGTACTTGATTACATTGTTAAAGTATTTAACAAAACTTAGCTATTACAATTATCAATTTTTAATTTGTTATTAAAAGTATATTATTAATTTTAAATATTTTATCAAATATCACAATACAAATTATATCTTTATCTTTTATTAATAAATAAATAAATTATTTATATATGAGTCACCTATTCATATATCATCAAAATGATAGACTAAAAATTAAATAATTGATTCTTTCTTAAATTAATTGTTATAAATAAGATAAATGATAACAATCATCAATTTGATTGAAAAAAATTTATATTAAATATTACAATTAATAAAAATTTTGTTTGCCCAAAATATCAAATTTGATTGATACATTTATTATAATTTTTTACTAAATTATATAAATAGAAAATAAATAATTTATTAGTAAAATTATGATATATAAATTTTTATAAAATAGATAAAGTTAGAAAAATGTATTAAATCATTTTTAGAAAGTGAAAAAAAAAAAAACTAAAAAAGAAGATCTTAGAAAACAAAATAAGATGAGAAGAAGAAAATCTTAGAGCTTTTTCATATTTTGATAATTTTGCATAAAAATATTTTGTTTGGTAAAAGGGAAAATCAAATCTAAAAGAGAAAAAGAAAATCTTTGAAAACTTGTTTTGCTAATCTTTTATTACAACATTACAACATATTAATTCATTAATTACTAATTAACTATTTTTTATATTAATTTACTATATTTATTTTATCAAAATTTATTGCTTTAAATTTAATTATTAATTTTTTAAATTTTTTTAGTTTTTAACTATTGTAGCAAATTTTTTATGATCAAAATAATTTAAAAAGAATTCTAAAATTGATTAAATTGAAAATTTCGTAGATAATTATTAAGAACTTGATTAATTAAATTAAAAAATTATAGACCTTTTTGAAGGATTTTGTTTGGCAAAAATAAAAACTATAAAATTTTTATAATTATTTAATTAAATAAGATGGATATTTACATAATTATCTATAGAAATTTTGAGCGGGGAAAAAGGCCTATCACGTCCCTGACTCGATTTTAAAACGGGGATTAATTTTTATCTTTAAACCCTGCCTAATCTTTGAAACTTTGAGAAAATCCTTCCTGATCCCACCTCGAATAGGTCAATCCCTTGGCCTTGTAGGAAAAATTACCATCATTACTTAGTATAAATAAATATAAAAATAAGAAATATAAGTAGGGATGGGGAATTCATTCCCTATACGTGAATTCTTCATCCCTTCGCCATAAAATATATTGGGAATTAGGTGGGGAACAGGTAAAGGCCTCGGAACCCCACCTTACCCTATTGCCATCTCTAAACTACTAGATACATATCTTTTATCTATATCATCTTCAAACATAAATTGATCAATTTTTTAAAATTCTTTTTACTTTTTATCTTCCTATACCATATATATATATATTATTGATATCAAATTTTGTGATAATCCGATATCGAAAAAGAATTTCCCTATCATATTGTGAATCAACCTGCAAAAAGAAACACAATTAGAGGAAAACTGATTTTTCAGCAAAAATCCTCTTATACTTAAGTCAAAAACCTTTTTTTGGAAGTATTTTAATAAGATAGAAATTTGACAGTATTTTAGTAAGAGTAGAAGTCCAAGAAGATATTTATCTCTATGATTTTTGCCTTTTATATGTCTAGATTAAGTTGACTTACGTCATATCTGAATAGGAAATCAAAGTGGGGAGATTTTTATGGGAAATAAGATTTTAGGTAGCCATTCTGTGACCTCCTCATTACTCTATTACAATCGGGTCGTTTTTGGGAATTTTTCCAAGGTAAGACTTTGCCTTTTTACTTGAGCTCACAAATGTATAGTTGAGGATAAGATCTTTTACCGCGAGATCTACGTTTTAGATAACTATGGTTATAGTTTCAAGGTATCGAGTTGTTCATGGTTATCCCTATGATTTCCCAACTTTTTTCTCACTAGTGGATATTTTAATTTTCACTCGAACTGAGACTTTTTTTTCTCAACTCAAGCCCAATATTCGAAGTTAAGCTAATATGTCCATCTGATGCTAATAGAGCTGCGCCTCGAGATTTGATAAAGGTTGCCTCAATGTGAGCCATATTGATGTCTAATCGCTCCAACTTATTAGAATTTAACCCAAGTAATAGGGAAGTAAATGTTCAATAAGATCAAAATAGAGAGAACTCATTGAAGAAACCCTTTTGACCCAACTTAAGAAAGATATTGTTCCCCCATCCGTAGCTATTGAGTGGGAGGAATTGGTCAAAGTCGGTCTTTCTGAGGTCAAGAGGCTTTATTTCCAACACCTTCAAAGAAGAGCATTTGGAAGAGCCTCTAGAAGTTTGCATCGTCTATGCCAAATCTACCAAGGTGGAAGATGATAAAATTGTAGAATATGCAAGTTACTAGGAAGCTGCACCACCATTCTATCGTGGAAGGCCTAAATTTGAAGAACTAGTTAGAAATTTGGCTCCACCGTTGTCAACAAATTCAATTCCTTATAAGGTTGAACTTAAAACTTTACTAGCTCATCTTTGATGTGTTTATTTCAGCTCAAATTCATATTTTCGCCCATCACCTCAGCTTCAATAAGCAAATTGGAGGAAGAAAAGTTATGTTGTGTATTGAGGAACCATAAAGCATCAATAAGGTGGTCCATTACTAGCATAAAGGGTATTAGCCCATTAATTTATATGTAAAAAATCCTAGTGGAAGAAAACTTCAAGCCATTAGTTGAGCATTAAACACCATGTAAACCTAAACATGAAGAAAGTTGTAAGAGTAGAGATTTTGAAGTTATTGGATGTTGGCATGATCTAGTGCAAGTTGTCCCAAAAAAAGGATGAAATAACAGTGGTACGGAAACAACAATGATCTCATTCCAACACGGACAAGAATAAGATAGAGGGTGTGTGTTGACTATCGAAAGTTGAAAGATGCTACTCGTAAGGATAATTTCTTTCTCGCTACCGTTCATTGATCATATGCTTGAAAGATTCGCTGGCTATTCCCACTATTGCTTCCCTGACAGGTATTTTGGATACAGCCAAGTTCCAATTGCACCTTAAGACCAAGAAAAGACCACATTTATATTCCGTTATGGCACCTTTGCATTTCAAAGAATGCTATTTGGGTTATGTCATACAGCAGCTACCTATCAACGTTGTATAATAGCCATCTTGTGATACATGGTAGAGAGGTTCATAAAAATTTTTGTGGACAAATTTTCTATTTTTGGATCCTCCTTCAATAATTACTTGGATAATTTGGTTTTGGTATTACAACGTTGTAAAGAAACAAATCTTATCTTGAATTGGGAAAAATGCCATTTCATGGTTCAGGAAGGAATTGTTTTAATTTATCAAATATCAGCAAAGAGGTTGAGGTTGATCGGGCAAAGATTGAAATTATTGAGAAATTGCCACCACCTACTTCAATGAAGGGAATTTGAAGTTTTTTGGAACATGCTGGTTTTTATCGGTGCTTCATAAAGGATTTTTTTCTAAAATCTCTAAACTTTTGTGTAATCTTTTAAGTAAAGATGTGCCTTTTGACTTTTTTGTTGATTGTTTACAGGTATTCAATACATTGAAGAAGTTAATTTCAATGCCGTATATCGTAGCTCTAGATTGGGATTTACCATTTGAGCTAATGTGTGACATAAGTGAGTATGCTGTCAGAGTTATTCGGGGCAAAGAAGACACAAGAACTTGCATCTTATCTATTATGTAGGTAAAACCTTAATGGATACTTAGTTGAACTATGCAACCATAGAAAAAGAGTTGTTAGCTGTTGTATTTGCGTTTGATAAGTTTCGCTTTTACTTAATTGGCTCAAAGATGATAGTCTACACAAATCATTTGGCCATCAAGTATTTGTGATAAGTGTGTGGAATACATACTTATCGATCGCTTCAGAACTTAAATAGTTTTGTAAATCCTCAAGTTTTGCTAATATTTGATGAATTTTAGTGATTTGCCAAGAAAAGATAGCAAAAGATCATTCAAGATGAAATTGGCTCTAGAAAGAAATGTAGGAAAAGTTGGAAAGGAAATGGGGAACAAAACGCAAAAGTTCAGGAACCAAAATGCAAGAAAATTAAAGCTGATGCTTATGGGTTGCTGGCATGAAGTGACCGCGCCATGCCCACGAAGGCCAAATTGGCCGAGAGGGTGGTGCACCAACATCACCAAAGAGCACGGCCGTGCCATTTGTCAAGTCTCCACTACGCCCCAACATGATTTTGAGTGCCCTTGTGCCTTTTGGACATCGTTGGATGATTTTTGGCTACGAGATCATCAAGCAATGGCCTGATTTGTGTATCTTTTAGGTTTATATGTTTTTTTGGGATAGATAGCCACCATAGCAATTACCCAAAAAAGGAAAATTTGAGTTTTTAAGTGAGAGAAAGTAAAGAACAAGGAGGGATCCTAGAGAGAAAAGGTGATTGATTTAAGTTAAAGCCTTCGTAAAAGATTCTAAGGAGGAGTATTGAAGCTTTCATTTCTAATCTAGTTTTCTAAACTCTATACTCTCATTTTGTATTTCATT
Source organism: Azadirachta indica (assembly GCA_022749755.1). Taxonomy (NCBI): domain Eukaryota; kingdom Viridiplantae; phylum Streptophyta; class Magnoliopsida; order Sapindales; family Meliaceae; genus Azadirachta; species Azadirachta indica. Next base: position 9,038,585 of record CM040453.1, read on the forward strand.
TGAACTTTATTTGTTGAATTTGAAGATTATAGAATACATAATGATTTTGATATTAATATTTGAGATGGTTGGCTAGATTTCTTGATCTAGGGTCTTGAAGTAACTTGTCCAAATTATATTTTCATCAATTGGCATATTATTAATGTTAGTATGGTTTGTTGATTCATTTGTGTTTACCTTGCTTAATCTTCTAATTTATTAATTAATGAATTAATTCTTGAGAAAGATTGATTCATTTATCGGACTAAGGAACATAATCTAGGTAGTTATGAGACCGAGAAGTAATCAACACCTAAATAATCTAATTAATATTTAGGATTTTAAGAAATCAGGAGGTAAATTTAGTTCTAAGTATTAAACAACAAGCAGTGCTTAATGAACGTATAATTAATTGAGTTAGATAGGGATATCAACTTGAATAGTTGTATGTAAGACCTGATTTATACTTGGGAGAGATATTAAGGTTGGTCTTAATCTTGTGATTAGTGAATTAAACCAAAGCACTTTAATAACTGCCAATTAGAAGAATCATAATGATAAAGAAGCAAAATCAAGACCTGAAGTAGTTTATCCTTACATATTTCATTGTTCTATTAACTTTTTAGTTCAATTTCTTTTTCTCGTTAATTAATTATAGAGTTTTTAGTTTATTTGCTGTTATAATTAATCAATTTTGATTATTTAGATAAAACTGGACCTTTAAGGCTATAGTATTTAATAATGGTTTTAAATTTCAATCCTTATGGAATGATAATCTTATCATTTTACTACTTGATACAATCTGTGCCCTTCTGGTTAGTGTTGTTATGATCAATTTGCTCTCGAAAAGGGATGCCGATGCAAGACTCATTCAGGGGACGCATTTACTTCAAGAATTTGATTGGGAGATTAGAGATAAGAAGGGTTCCGAGAATCTTGTGGCTAATCATTTGTCTTGATTGGAACATGAAGAGCCTGAAGATAGTTCATTGAGTGCTATCGATGAAGTATTTCTAGATAAACAACTATTTTCTCCCAAGGCATTAGACACGCCTTTATATGTGGACATTGTGAATTATTTGGCTTGCAACATTATTCCCGATGATTTGTCATTTCAATAAAAGAAGAAATTCTTTTCTAAGATTAAACATTATTATTAAGAAGATCTTTTTCTTTTCCAGTAGTGTTCAAACTAAATAATTAGGCAATGTATTCCAGAAGAAGCAATGTTGAATATTTTGAAACATTGTCATTCATCAAAATACAAAGGGCATTTAGTAGAACTAAGATAACAGCCAAAGTTCTTCAATTTGGTTTCTTTTGGCCTACTTTATTGAAGGATTCTCACACATTAATTGTTGGCTGTGACAATGTCAAAGGACTGGGAACATTTCTGAAAGAAATGAAATGCCATTAAATAACATTCTTGAAATAGAGTTGTTTGACGTGTAAGGTATAAACTTCGTAGGTCCTTTTCCATCTTCTTTCTTAAATCAATACATTTTGATGACTGTAGACTACGTCTAAAAGTGAGTAGAAGCGATAGCTTGCAGTAACAATGATGTAAAGGATGTTTCAAACTTCCTATGCAAGCATATTTTCACCCAATTTAGCACAGCTCAAGCAATCATTAGTGATAGCGGGAAATGCTTTTGCAATCGTCAATTCGAAGTCATGTTGAAGAAATATGGTGCGACTCACCAGTAGCTATCGCTTACCACACTCAAACAAGCGATCAAGTAGAAATTTCAAACAGAGAGTTGAAAAAAATTCTTGATAAAACTGTTAGCACTTCAAGGAAGGACTGGTCAAAGAAACTGGATGATGTTTTATGCACATACCACACGACATTTGAAACTCATCAAAATGTACCCGTACAAGTTAGTTTTTGGAAAAGCTTGCCATCTTTCGGTAAAGCTTGAGCACAAGGCATATTGGGCTATAAAGATTTTGTATTTTGACATGGAGGCTACTGAGAAAAAAAGGTTGTTACATTGAATGAAATGGAAGAGTTTAGAAATGAAGCATATGAGAATGCATGAATCTATAAAGAGTGTGCGAAGAAATGGCATGACAAGCATATTTTGTGGTATGAATTTATGGTTGGTCAAAAAGTTTTATTGCACAATTCTTAACTTCGACACTTTCCTAAAAATTTATATTCTTATTCATAAGGCCCATTGACAGTGGTTCATGTGTTTCCTTACAGTGCAGTGGAAATTCATCAAGAAACCAAATGAACATTTAAAGTAAACAGACAACGATTGAAACATTATGTGGAGAATAAATTTGAGCAATGCAAAACCACTGTCACCTGAATGTTTTCGTGTGGTAATAGTTTGTTCGACTGAAGACATTAAACTTAGCACTTCTTAGGAGGCAACGCAAGTTTTCTATTTCTCATTTTATTTTATTTGAATTCGTGAAGATTATTTTGTTGCATTTTTTTATTTTTTCTAATTTTTAATTTGTGTGTGTAATTGCAGGTGGAGATATTTGAAAGATCAAGGTTAGCTATCAGGGATTTAGGTGGCATTTCTGTTTCAAAAAGTCCAAGGCAGAAGCCATAAATAGATAGCGCCACCACAGTGCACGCCAGTGCCAAGCGTTATGCCATGGCTATGTAATTTTAGCACACAAGGGCAGAACCTTTGGTGTGGTTATGCCATGGCTACTGCTTGTCTTCTCAGTGTACAGAATTTGTGACAAGCCAGTGCCATAATAGAGCGCGCCTGCATTTTGTTGCCTAAAATAAAGGTGCGTAAGGCAGAATTTATGGCGTGCTCGTGCGTGGCCTTCCTTCCTTGTGCCCAAAATGCATAGTGTGCCCCCGCGATGAGAAAGCACGGCCGCACACATACAGCTGCACCGAGGAAGCACAAGGCAGCATCCATGGCATACCCGAGTGTGCCATAGCATGCCTACACAACCTCAATACATATCCTCCACATTTCTTTGTTTTTCTTCTTCACTCTTTGTCTGTGTTTTCTCCTCCAAAGCGCAAAACATATCCTTTCAAACGCCTTCCCCCTTTGCATCACTTCTTACTCATAAAACTTTTGTTCAAAACTTATACTCACTTCAATCAATCTTCATACTATAATACATCTTTATTCAAAATAACCAATTACCTAATCAAGCACAAAATACACAAAAATCTCCATCATTGTAAGAAATTAGGAAATTGTGTTGAAAGTAAATTTTTGGGAATTTTCTTTAATCTTGGATTTTCACATCAATTTCATGTAAATCCTCACTTTTGTACAACTTCATTATTAATTCGAATTGAAATTGAGTAGTGGGTTACGGTATTTGTGGGAGAGCTTGAAGTTGTTGGGTTGGTGTTGTTGGTTGAAAATTATGTGGGAGTTATTGAATCAATATTATATTAGACGTAATTGGAGTCACTAGTGGATTGTTAAAGTGAGGTAGGAATCCTCAAAATTGAAATTGGCTGGGTTGCTAAAAAGAGCACACCAAGTGTTCGATAAAATAATTGAGTAAAAATTAGTGAAGATTTCTTAATTTTCATTATTGGGAAACATTTGGAGAGTGGAGTGGGAGTTCAAGGAGTGTAATAGAAGTTCTTTGGGTAAGGAACAAAGCGCTAAAAGAAAGTGGGTATTCCAAGTGTTTGGGGAATTGCCAGAAAGAGAATTTTGAGTGAAAATGGCACCAAAAAAAGGTAGTATTTCGCAAGCTCATTGCCTTTTAATAGTAGAAGATTTATCTCATTTAAAGCGAAGCAAAACTTTAATAAATTTAGGGATGATCGAAAGGCGATTGTGAGAGTGAGAGAGAGCTTTGAAATTACAAATGGGACATGAAAAAATTTTAGAATTCATCTGGGTTCGTAAGTAGGAAACACTCACCGACTATCCAACTTAAGCAATATATCATTAGTGAAAAGTTTCTACGATGATACTTTAGTGAGCAAAGAAAATGATCGAGTATTTTTTCAGGGTAAATGGATTTCATTCAGTTTAGAGACCATAAATGCACATTATGGCCTACGTCCTATTGATGAGAAAGAATTTTTATACGATACATTTATGAGGGATTAAGACAACTACAAAATGATCATTGAAAAATTATATGTTTCAGGCATTTAATAGTTGCAAGGCTGCGGCAAAAGAAAGCTTGATCAACTCTATGGTTAAATATTGAGGACAATGTTTATGTTAAGTTTGGGGGAGGGAATCTTATTATAAAAGTGTTTGGTGATTGCATTGTTAAAGCCACCAATCACACACAAAATTTTTCAATTAAGGGTTTAAATATTCATGTTTTTAGTAGCGTTTCTCCTTGCATTTTTACTAATATGGTTTTTGTTTTCTTGAAGGCTTTTCTTTTCTTTGTCCTTGTGAACGCAATCCTTTTCCTTTAAGTTGAACATGTTTTCTTTTCTTTTTTTCATTTGAGCGTGTTTTTGTCTATTTGAATGAAAAGCCCACAACAATATAATAATGATTGATAATGCTTAAATTATGAAAAATTATAAATGTTGTCCTAGTCTTTATGTTTGACTTGTTGGCAAATTTATTTTACTTGATGGTTCCTCAAAAATTTTGAGCACTTAGTCATGAGTATTGGATTGTTTGGAAATTTATAAAAGGCTTATGCAAACTAAGTAAGCTTGGTTGGCTTTATCAAATTCTATAACTTATTTGATTGTCACTTGAAGTGAAATTCTAAGGTAGGGAAATGAATTAGGCCATTGTTGATGTGCTTGAGCCTTTCAATCAAATCTTGAATGAATAGATCCTTAGATCAACCCCTTAAACCTAAAATTACCTTTGTTTTGTTTTCACCCACATAAGAGCTAGCTTGATAATAAAAATCAACACCTTGCATTAAGACCATGATATTTCTAACCATTCTAAAGCTTTCTAATTAAGAAAGGATGGAGGGAGCATGAGAGAATAAAGCTGAACTCTTACCAAGTAACTGGGTATCGTGCCTAAGTAAGCATAGTAAACTAGAGTCAAAAGGTAAAAGTAAGGCTAATTAAAAAAAATTATAAATAAATAAGTTTGGGGGTATACGCATCTATTGGAGATAAAATTAATTTTGGATTGTCAAACGTTGGGTGAATAAAGAAAGGAATTTAGAAAGATGCGTTGATTATGAGAAGGAATAAAGGGATTAAAGATAAAGTTCTCAGGTGGTTGACCCATTTAGGGTGCTTGAGCCTCACTTAAAAATCTAAACTCCCTACCTTTACCTTGGCTTGGCATTATAAGCATAATTATGTCATAAGGGTCCTTGATGTGGTGTCTTACTACGTTAGTGGAGAGTGTCATGAAAAATTAAGTCTATAGAATTCCTAACAAGTCAACTTAAGTTTATTTGTTTGTATAAACTAATTCAGATTGAAGGATGATCAAGTCTAAGTGACAATTCACACACGCACAAGGAACCTTTGAGTACGATGGCAATTGTTGTTCAAGTTGAACTTTGAGATGAAATGACTACATTTTGAAGTTTTCCTCAATGTAAGTATGTGCTTAATTTTGATCAAGAGTATGCTCAAAAGTTTGATTAATCTGAAGTATAGATATCATAGATTAAATTCCCTTATCACTTTTTTTCCGTTTGGTTTGATTTGCTTGAGGATAAGCAAACATTGAAGTTTGGGGTATTTGATAAATGCGTAGAATACGTGCTTATAATTCACTTTTATACTCGAATTGTTTTATAATTCTTCAAGCTTTGTTTGCTGTGTTTAAGCTACATTGTGTAGAAATGATAGAACTTAGTCATCCAAAATGATTTTGGCTTAAAAAGGGATTGAACAGTCGAAAAGGAATTAAAGAAGAAGTCTGGAGAAGTATTCGGACCAAAATGCAAGATGGTCCGGGACCAAAGTGGAAAGTTTTAGGGACCAATTTGCCATGTTTTCAAAACAGGGAAAGCCATCCATACATGCCCACGGTATGCATTCTACCTCTAGGCAAAATTGATGGCACAGCCATACCACCCCTTTAGCCTCTTGTTATGCCCACTGCGCCTCCTAGTCTACAACATAACCTTTTTTTGTCTTAATTTAAGTCGTAGGATCATGCTTTGATAGCCAAGTAAGGGTCAGCACCCAGGACTAGCCAGGTAAATCACATAGAATTCATCAAAAACCAATAACAAAATTTTGAAAATCACAAGATGTGGAAACCAAACTTGGAGAGTCCTACTTGCTACAATGGTAGCTAGATTTAGAGTCCAAGCAGAACCCGTTTCGTGTAAACCTGAAAGGAAATAAACACATTGCCAAAAGCGCTCCCACGTGCATGTTCTTTCTCTTTTCATTTTCATTTTTTTTTAAATTTTCTTGAGAAACAAACATGGGGTACATAAGAGAAAAAATAGAAACTAATTAATTACCATAAGTATTATTCAATGGCAGAATCGTGATGTTTTGCTAATTGAAAATGTTGCACAAAGAGAGTTCAGGTGGAGACTGCTGAAAGAAGAGAGACCGTGGTTTATATAGCTTTAAATAAAGAGTAAATTAAAAAATGGAATAACTGAGAATGTTAAAAGCTATTGTGCTTTACTCCGTAGGTTTTGGAGGACAGTCAACGTATCCTCTAGATTTTAAAAAAAATAAGATATCCCTTACGTTTTAGAGAAAGTCAATATACTTTCATGAAGATATTATTCATATTTTAATTTGACTATTTTATTCATTTACTATTAAAAATATATAAAATAATTATATTATTTTTATTTTTTACTTAATAATCAATATAATCTTCTTGTGACATTAAATTTAAAATTATAATAATATTTTAACCTTTAACTATTTCTTTCCTTCAAAATTTATAATCAAATAATTATATCTAATTATACACAATTTCTAAAATATATCCTATTATTAAAATAATTTATTTAAAAAATTCTGTATAATTAATTGTAGAATTTTTCATAATATAAAATTTGTTATCAAAATTTCTTAAATGTTTCACCATTATACATAGACAATATTAATTATACATAATTTTTAAATTAAATTAATTTTAAAAATATGATATATTTTAGAAAATATATAATTAAATATTATATAAATTTGACAATAAATTTGGAAAGAACAAATAATATATAACTTTTGACAATATTATTATAACTTTTAAATTTAAATGTCAGAATAAGATTATATTAGTTATTATAAAATAAAAAATAAAAAATAAAAAAATATAATTATTTTAAATATTTTTAGTAGTAGAAGGTAAAAAACTCAAATTAAAATGTAAATAGTAATTCAAGAGAATATTTTGACTTTCTCTAAAAGTTAGGGGTATTTTACCTTTTTCAAAAATTCAAAATATGTATTAACTTTTTTCGAAAATCAAGAGTAAAGTACAATATCTCCAAAGTTAATTATTTAAAATGGCTTTTCATTACGAATGTAACCGAGCCAACCTCTATAATCATTCATTATACACCACCCTACATTTTAATCCCATGCATTAATTGATGTGAGAGTTTAGTTGTCAAACTTTCACGTCAGCTCAAAATCATAGTACTATCCAAAAATACTACTATTTCTCAATTTAAAATCTGATTAAAGAAAGTCGAAAGTTTGCTTAACTATAATTCGCATGAGAAGATTAGTCGGCTTCTTTTAATTAATTTTTTTCTTTGTTAGATAACATATTTTGTTCTTCAATCAATGCATATATAGTGAAAAATTTTCAAATTTAGGTAAATAAATAAATAATGATAAAGTTATTCATTGAGTAGTGCTACACATTACAAATTCATTATTTCAAATAATATAACAACAATATTGACAATTTTTAAGATTATTTATTATATATATTATATTTTGTTCTCCAATCGATACATATAAAATTGAAAAAAAAATTTTATTATCTAATAATAAATATATATTACTAAAATAAAAAATTTACAATAATTATTTGAGATATAAAATTATTTATAACTCAATATATGGATATACAAACGATTTTGTTGTTGATGTTTATATACCTTCGAATTAGTAGATGATTGAATTTTTAAAGTAGTAATCAACATTGGACATAAAAATAATAATCTTTAATGTCAATTACCTTATCATTACAAACAAAAAAATATCATGTGATAATAGGCAGTCTTGTCGTATAAATCTTTGTACATAAAAAGGATTTTATAGTGAGATGAAATTTTTGTTTGAACTTTGAAGGTTGAGAATGAAGTCATTGTCTAATATTACAATGTGGATTGGGCCCTATGTTCCTTTGATTGAAAGGCAGAAGCAGAAAGAACTAGTACTTGTACTGTATTGATCAAGTAGATCAAATTATACCTAAAAGATGCACACTAACTGTCCCAATTGTCCAAGTGCCTTCAATGTTTGAAGGTCCGCAAGAAGAAACATATGTTATATTACACATCCTTGGAAAAATGTTTTTTGATATATTAATAGTTATGAAAATTTGAAATTTCGTTCGACATAAAAACAAGAAATTTACAAATTAAGAAATAAAAGTTGAACTGTATTTTTTTGTTTTAGTTGAACTAGAAGATGACTTTATCAAGCAAAATAAATAGTGTAAGGAAAAAAAAAAATGATAATTAGTGTGGGAGATAAATAATATATATTATTATATAGATGCAAGGGTAGCTTTAAATTATGAAAACCACATGGAGGCTGAATAAGGGACTATTGAACTTGGTGCTGAAGCAACTCATGAATGTTGCCAAAAATGGTAAAACAGCTCTCTTGTCCCTTTTTTTAAGTTGTAGGTGTGAAACAGTGAAAGCTTTTGAATTAATGGTATTTGTATTTTCTTGAATTTATAATAAAAACATTTTTATTCTTTGTTGGTGAACTCTGTTTAAAATGTCACTATTAACGTTATTAAAATCTCTCTCAATTGATCCACTCCTTGCTATAATCACTGCTCATATTTATATACTTATTCCCTTAATTATACACATTAAAAATTTGACAATCTTCTAAAACTGACTCCAAACGATAGGTAATAAAAGTGCACTACTAAGTTCTTCATCATCTACCAATTTATATTGTTAAATTTCATTAAGCTACGAGTTTGTTAATAAAATTAATAATTTTATCTTTATAAATTAGGAAACAAATAATTTTTTGATAAGTTTGATTTCAAGAATATAATAGTGTAGTTTCAAGAATTTTACCCCTAAAAAAGGGGTCATATAATGTTGTACTTCAAAAGATTTATTTAAGTCATTCATTTAGAATAGGGAAAAGAGAAAGGGCCCAATCACCATAAATTTACTCAAAGTAAGTTGGTCTATTCATTGATGATCTGGATTGGGCTTGCTTTCACAACTATTACATCAAAAATAGAGCAAATTAGGCTTTATCATTTTGAAATTTGATGTCAACCTTTAGCTATATTGATGTGGCTTATACATATTTTTACTCTTGTGAAAATTACAAAATTAATCAAATTGCATGATAAATTGTATGCATGACATGTGATACGATATTAATCAGAGGTTAACTACTTATAATTATAATTATTACAATTACTAATTATTAAAGTATTATATCATAATAATTACAATGGCTGTGTTCACGTTAACCCATAAATTTGCGTATGTAGATGTCTGATGAATGATGATCATCTATAATAAACAATTAAAATATCTATTTTATATAAGAATTTTTTACAAAATTTAATAGAAGGAACTTGCATAAGAAAATAAAAAATTTAGGTTTATTAGATATTTGAATCTTGTTACTAAAAGATGGACTTGTCTCTGACTGTGGGCCAACTATTGTCACTTTTGTCAGCTAGTAGAGCTGGCTTTCAATGAGATTCTCCATTGTACATAACGTAAGGATATAATTTTCAATTGTAAATTTCCCATTGTTTTATGTTGGCATTAGAACTTCTAGCAAATGGTGTTAAAAGATTAAAGGAAGTTTTCTTGCGAGATTTGAGAAAAATCGGCAAAAGAAATTAATGTAGCAATCAATCTTTGTAGTTCCTTTTTGTTTTTTAGCAGAGGAGCTTCAGTAATTGCTTGTGCTTTAATTGTTCTTTGTCTATCTCAATACCTGGTGGTGCACAAGAAATTAAAAAAAAAAAATAATCACAGCCCTTACTCCGAATGCACACTTGATTGAAAATGTTCATTTTCAAAGCAAGTTATCACATTCGTTTGACAATTTTCCTTAAATCAGCCAAGTGCTAGCTGTTTATCTTCAGGCTGCTGCATTTTACTTGTATTGATCATTGCTAATTTCTATCTGTGAGTTGCTTTGGGATTTAAGTGTTAAATTTTAATCTACGATTATAATAAAATAAAATTATGTTATTAAGTTAATGATCCTATATATGGTAATGATAGACTGGCCAATGAACTCACCAAGATTACAAGCTTTTTGAAAATGCAAGTTGACTAGAATTAATTATTGAGGGAATAATTGAAAATTAATGTATTTTATTTGAAAAGAGTTGTTGAGTTATAATATGTTGGGACTGACAATCTCACAATCTCTTTTGCCAAAAATTTAAAAAAAAAAATTAATATATGATCAACTAAGATCACATTTTAATCCCTAATTCAATAATTAATTTAGTAGATATAATTGATCTATGACCAAGAAACCGAGCTCATACAATATGTTGGAATAATTGATGATGTTCAAATCAAATGTCTTAATCATGTTTAAATGTCTCAATTACAATCATCAGGAGGATGTTATTTATTGTTGACTGCCTCAGTTAAGAAAAATAAAAGCAGCTTCCAAGTTTTGTTCCTAAAAGTGTGATTCTAAGGATTTTTTTATTTTTCTTATTTTTGGAACTTATTTTGAAATTTTCGGTTTCTATTGACTTTTGATCTGAATTTACTTCATTTTTTAATAACTTTTTAACCTGTAGGAATAATTTTAGTATGCATTATTAATATTTATTTTATATTTATTAATTACATATATTAATTTATTAACTAATTTATAATGTATTTGAATCAATCGATTTATATGGGTAGGTAACTGGATATTGCAAAGATCATTTATAAATCTTTAATTCATCACGAAGCACGACTAAAAATTTTTCTAAATATTTTAAATAGAAAAAATTTGAAATTAATTAATAGCATATAATTCCACCCATGAATAAAGCTCGCAAATATTGATTTACCGAATATTTAAAATAGGGAAGCCATGATACACAGTCATAACGAGAATAATGTAAATAATTAATTGAAATGATCAAAAAGTTGAAAAGAAACGAGGACGAGCTTTTCATATTGGAATAACTGGACGCAAGACTAATGCTTGTGTTTTGAGTTTTGACTTACCAGTCGCATTCTAATGCCAATTATATATGACAAGCCCTAACAATTAATGGTAGCAAAAAAACGTAAATATCATATGCAAAAAAATAATGATTTGATTTTATAAAATTAAGAAACTTTGATTTCGCAAGATCAATTATCATTGTCACTAATAAATATTATGAGTAAAATTAAACTTTTCTTCATAAAAAAGTCAAAGTTTTACCAGTCGATTAAATTAAATGGTAATTTCATTTAATTCCTATTGTTTCAAGAAATTTCACTTAACTTAGTATATTTTATATATTAGACAGAAGGATTCTCAAATTTTTTAAAAATCGTTACTTTGGTCCTCCCTATACTCTTATTTGATCAAGATCATGTAGATCCCTTGACTAAACTTTTATTCACTTTTAACCGTTAGATAATTTACAATATACCTCTTACAATATGATAATCTTTAATTTAACTCTAAAATTTATAAAAGTCATGATATTACTCTTATATATTAGTGTTTTTTTTTTTTTTTTTATTTTTATGTAATGGTTAAAAATGAATGAAGTTTGGTCCAAGAACTTATGTGACATTGACCGAAATATTAAGGACCAAAGTGATGATTGTCATAACATTTGAGGATACTAATCTAAATGATAATTTTTGAAACATTAGGGAGTAAAATGAAATTACACCATTACCTCATCTACCATTAATACCCACTTGTCAAAGCAATAATGGAGGACCAGATATGACTTTTATTAAGCCATCTCTACTGTCAGTATAGCTAGCTTGTAATTGGTAGTTCGAATTTGCAAATTAAGGATATATCTACGTCATTAATTTCAGTAATTATATCAAGATACATAATGAATAAGCTAAAAGGTTAATAAGTTTATTAATTATTTTTTATATACAACCGAGACCTTTAAGTATAAACAATTAATTGAATTAAAAAATTATAAAATGTGGTAGATTGTAATGATAGTTGAGATTTGTTTTTATTACATATATATATATATATTATATTAGAGGTGGGTATGGTCGGTTCGGTTCGACTTTTTAAAACACCAAGCTGGACTCGAAAATTTCAAATTTCAAAATTTTAAAATTGGAGTAAACTGAATAGGAAGAAAATCTCGGACCGTATTGGATTGATTACATATTAAAATTAGATTAAAACTGGATCGATTGATTCGATTTTCAAGTCGGTTCGATTTTTTAATAAAAATTTATTATTTTTTTAAAAATTTTTCAATTCACGAAACAACATCATTTTATGAAAATACAGTAAAACGACATGATTTAGATTAAAAAATATTAAAAAAAAATAATAAATTTAGTTTGGTCTGAGTTTTTTGGACCAAAACCAAAATTGAACCAAAAATTTTAAATTTTTAATTTACAAATCAAAACCGAACCGAATTGCGTAAAATACCGGACCAAACCCGTTAATTCTAGCTCAGTTTCGATCCAGTCTAGTTCTGTCCGATTTTTTTTTTTTACCTACCCCTATATTATATATCTTGCTTGCTTGAAGTATTTTTTTCTTAATTAGACAGAACAAAACTTTTGGCTACCATGAAAAGCAGAAGCTCTCTTCTCCCATGGCTTTTACTACACTTTCTTATTTTTTCTTTGCTCATTGGCCTCTCAGCTTCTTAAGACAATAGTGGACAAGCAAATATTTCTACTTATATTACTGTTGTTTTAATTTTATGTCTTAATTCTCCTCTTTATATTTTCTGTTCTTAATTTCATGACTTTAGAAGATTAATTCTAACAAATTTGATCACTTGTCCATGCATATATATATATATATATATATATTTACAAATATGTAATACAGACTTATATTGTGTATATGGGAATCAGCTTCAGCAACATTTCTTTATACAAGCATGCTACGACAAGTCCTTGGTAGGTCATATTGTGTATATAATCACTTAAAAGTTGTGAGTAATTTTTATCTAAAAATTATCGAGTGTCAGTTAATAAAGAGTTGATAAAAGACAAACAAAAAATTTGGTAAACTCTATTACATTTAACCTTTTATATATAAAGATAGTTGAGCAAATTAATTTTTTCGTAAAATTTTTTTAAATAAAAATATATTTTTTATTTTTATTTGTATTGCTACTCTTTTTATATAATAATAAAAAAAATAGAGGGTTGATAGGCAGATACCCCCTTTAAATTTTATTTCCGTTAGTCATTGTATCACTACTCTTTTATATAAAACAATATAGTATATATTTTACTTAATTATAACAATTTAGTCCCTATTTTAATATTTTTCACAATATAAGTTTTTAAAATAATAATAATTTATTTTTATATTTAATATTTTTTCACAATATACTCAAAGTAAATAAATTTTTAATTTGCTATTTCAATAGAAAATTTTGAAAGGAAAATATTATTAAAAAAATTTAAATAATGAGTTAGATTAAACTCATGTAAAAAATATTTATAAGCTTTTTTTGTAATAAATTTGATATTAAATTTTTAAAAAAATTTGAAACATATTTTAACGTTTTTTTTTTTATATTAATATTTTTATTTAAAAGATTATATTAAATTTATTATATTTTCTTGATAAAAATTATGAATGATATAAATAAAAAAGAAAATTTTGGTATTTATTTTATTAATAAAATTAATAATTAGATATATTTTATATTCTTATTAACCAATATAATTTAAATTTAATTAAAAAATAGAACATGAAGAAAATTTTTTATTATTATTTTTATTTCTAACATATATATAAAATATGTATTTATATTTTTTATTTTTATTTATATTTTCATATATTTTTAATATTTTTTCACAATATACTCAAGACTAAATAAATTTTTTAATTTGTTATTTTAATAAAATTTTTTTATAAAAATACAATTATTAAAAAAATTCAAATAATGAGTTAAGTTATACTCATATTAGAGGTGGTAAATAGACTGAGTCGACCTGGTCAAGCCTATGAAATTAAAGCCCAAGCAGGCTGGCGTGTCGGGCCTGTGTTTGGGCCGGCCTGTGGGCCGTGCCAAGTTGACTCATGAGCTATTTTGACTTTAGGTTGGCTTTACAAACTTATTTTAAAATTTTGACAATAAAAAGAATTGAACACAAGACATCAAACAATAATTAAAAAAGTTACCATTAGGTCAATGACATTTATTTATAAAACTTATAGAAATAAACAATATTTAACAAATAGTACATCTTTAATTTATATTATTAAAATAAAAAATTATTATATTGATAAAAAAAAATAATTTTATAATTTAAGATGATTCAAAATTTGTTAGAAGGAACTTGCATAAGAAAATAGAAAATTTAACTTTATTAGATATCTGAACCTTGTTACTAAAAGATGGACTTATCTGGCTGTGGGCCAATTATTGTCACTTTTGTTAGCTAGTAAGGCTAACTTTCAACGAGATTCTCCATTGTACAAAACGTAAATGTATAATTGTCAATTGTAAATTTTCCATTGTTTTATGTTAGCGTTAGAACTTCTAGCAAATGGTGTTAAAAATCGAAGGTGATGGAGACAAGGAGTTGAATGATATTTTCCAAAAATTAGCAAAATCCTTTATTTTTCCTCTTTTTCGACATTGTCATCCATGTCTCTTTCTTACACTCCCGTTAATATTAACCAAACATATTTTCAATAATTATTGAGTTGCCAAGAAGTAATAAGATGGAAAATATATTTATTTTGCCTAAATTATTAATTTCAAACGAGAAAGTTAAGAGTCACTATTATATTAACTAACTTTTTAATTAACTTTTTTATAATCACTATCACATTAGCTTTCTAAATAGTCACTATCATATTAATTAACCTTTTAATTAATTTTTTGTAATCACTATCAAATTAACTTTCTAAATAGTCACTATCTCATTGCACTTCCGCGGACACGAACTCTTCTGAGTCATTTAGTTTTAGCAGGGAGCAATGGCGGAAGTTTTCCTATGAGATTTGAGAAAATCGGCAAAAGAAATTAACGTGGCCAATCAGTCTTTGCAATTCCTTTTTGTTTTTAGTGAAGGAGTAAATTGAAAATTATCTAATGGTTAAAAGTGAATGAAGTTTGGCCAAAGAACTTATGTGACATCAACCAAAATGTTAAGGACCAAAGTGATGATTTTCATAACATTTGAGGATACTAATCTAAATGATATTTTCTGAAACGGTAGAGACTAAAATGAAATTACACCATTAACTCACCTACCATTATACCCATTTGTCAAAGTAATAATGATGAACCATATACGATTTTTATTGAGCCATCTCTACTGTCAGTACAACTAACTTGTAATTGGTAGTTCAAATTTGTAAATTAAGGATATATCTGCGTCATTAATTTCAATAATTGTATGAAGATACATAATAAACAAGACATAAATTAATAAGTTTATTAATTATTTTTTATATATGATCGAGACCTTTAAGTATAAACAATTAATTGAATTAAAAAATTATAAAATTTGGTCAACTATAATGATAACTGAGATTTATTTTCATTTCATTTATATATATATATATATATATTATATCTGGGGTGGACAAGATTCGGTTTGGTCCAACTTTTTAAAACACCAGATCTGACTCAAAAATTTTAAGTTTTAAAATATTAAGATTGGACCGGAACAAATAGGGAAAAAAAATCGGATCATACCAGACCGGCTACATATAAAAATCGAATTAAAATTGGATCGATTAGTTCAATTTTTGGATAAATTTTTTTTATTTTTTAAAAATTTTTCAATGTACGAAACGACGTCGTTTTATGAAAATACAGTAAAATGAAGTCGTTTAAATTAAAAAATATTAAAAAATAATAAATTTGATCCGGTTCGAGTTTTTTGAATCAAAACAGAAATCGGAACAAAATTTTAGATTTTTTAGTTTTAAAAATCGAAATCGAACCGAATTGTATAAAATACTGGACTGAACCTGTCAATTCCGGTTTGATTCCGGTCCAATTTAGTTTATTTCAGTTTTTCTATCCACCCTTATATTATATATCTTGCTCACTTGAAGTATTTGTTTTTTTTCTTAATTAGACAGAAGAAAACTTTTGGCTACATGAGAAGTAGAAGCTCTTTTCTCCCATAACTTCTACTGCACTTTCTTACTTTTTCTTTGCTTATCGACCTCTCTGCTTCTCAAGACAATATTCGATAGGTAAATATTTCTATTGATGTTATTGTTGTTTTAATTTTATGTCTTAATTCTCTTCTTCAAATTTTCTATTCTTAATTTCATGGCTTTAAAAGATTAATTATAACAAATTTGATCACTTGTTTGTGTGTGTATATATATATATATATTTACACATATGTAATGCAGACTTATATCGTGTATGTGGGAATCAACTTCAGCAACATCTCTTCATATGAGCATGCTACGAAAAGTCCTTGGCAGGTTATGTACATATATATAATCATTTAAAAGTTGTGAATTTGTATATAAAAATTATCAGGTGTCAATCAATAAAGGGTTGATAAAAGACAAACCAAAAATCTGGTTAATTATATTACATTCAACTTTTTATATAAAAAGATGGTTGAGCAAATTATTTTTTTCGTAAATTTTGTTAGAGTTAATTGATTCACATTTATAAAAGGAAAATAAAAAAATCAAAAATAGACTTCTTCCCTTGTAGTAAAAGAAATATAATATATTAATTGAACTCAATTCCTTGCTAGAGCGACTTTGAATTTAATTGTAGATTATTTTAACTATAGTAATTAACCTTACAATTAAATAAAAAAGTCAATTATTTCTGGTACAAATAAGTAACAAAAAGAAACATGATTTCAAAATTGTTAATGTTTTAGATAGGCTAACTAATTCGTTTGTGTGAATGATTCAGCAATATCGGTCCAGAATCTATTCTTTGTAACTACAGGAGTTTCCGTGGATTTGCCATCAAGCTGACTGCGGAGGAAGCTCGAGTAATGGCTGGTGGGTGAACATAAATTTTCTTTTTCATTTTTTTAAAATTTATTTTCATGGAATTTTTATACATTAGATCATTAATTAATAAATGGACAATATTAGTAACTTGGAGTAAATATTTAATAGGAATGGAAGGCGTACTATTTGTCTTTCCAAACCGGAAAAGAAAGCTTCATACAAAAAGGTCATGAGATTTCATGGGATTTTCCCAACAAGTTCAAAGAGCACCAACCGTGGAAAGTATACAATCATTGGAGTGTTTGACACTGGAATTTGGCCCGAGTCTGATAGCTTTAACGACAATGGATTTGGCCCACCGCCAGCCAAATGGAAAGGTACTTGTCAAGCATACGTGCAACAAGTGCGTACTCCTCTTAACCATATAATATGTATTAATCCTTTAATCTCCTTCCTCTAATTAATTAATTTATATCACGGTCTAAAATGAGTATCAAAATTTTTTAAGTTCTCATAATTTACCATTAATGATCGATGCAGCAAAATCATACGAGCAAGATGCTACAGATATGATGGAGAATTTAGTCCAGAAGATATTGTTTCTCCAAGAGACAAGAATGGACATGGCTCACACACACGGCATCAACTGCAGCAGGAATACGGCCTTGCCTCTAGGACAGCTCGCGGCGGGGTCCCCTCAGCCAGAATTGCTGTGTACAAAATATGTTGGTCAGATGGTTGTCACGACGCTGATATTCTTAAAGCATTCGATGACGCAGTTGCCGATGGCGTTGATATTATATCCCTTTCAGTTGGAGATCATGCCGATGAATATTTCAATGATGCAATAGCCATCGGATCTTTCCATGCTATGAGAAAGGGAATTTTGACTCCAACTTCGGATTGGAACGATGGTCCCTTCCCTTCAAGTATCTCAAATACTGGGCCATGGCTTCTTATTGTGGCTGCTAGCACCATTGATAGAAATTTTTCTAGCAAGGTCCAATTAGGAAACAACCAAAGTTACCAGGTAATTATGTATGCTTCCTCTCCCTGCAAATTAAATATTTTTAATTTAATTAAAAGTAATAATAATAATAATTAGATATCTAAATTTTTTACAATACCATTAATAATTGTATGGTTTTTTTTTTTTTTTTTCATGCGAACTCCTACTATGATCCGGTTAAGTTAAATCTCAAAGTGTTTTACTAAAATTAATTATTTGACTGTTACCCAAATAAAATTTAAAAGTCTTTAAATAAATTAATTATTTCACTCTAATATCCCCAAAATTAATTTTTTCCATCAATTTGTTCAAAGTTTTTAAAAAATATATTGCAATAAAAATTAGTAATTTCATTCATAAATTTTTGACCAAGAACAAGACGAAGACAGGGCCCTAAGTGAATTTTTACATCTATGTATGTAAGTACGTAAACATCATTATCTTATTTTTAATTGTTTTAACCATTATTCTTTTGTAGTAACATCCAATGAAAAATTAATTTCTTTCTAATGAAGTTCAACTGATAAGAATTCTTTTTAATTGCATTTACTAGATAACTATGTGTCTCCATATTAGTTATCTAAACTAATTAAACAACAATTTTATTTTATTTTTTCTTATTCTATTTGCACACTGTTTAGGGAGTTTCCATAAACACATTTGAACTTTAAAATATCATGCATCCTCCTCTTATTTACGTTGTAGATGTAGCAAACATTACCAACGGTTTCACAAATGCCTCATCCAGGTAAATTTTCTTCTCTTTTATTTCTAGGGAAGATAGCTAGGTAGCTACAAGCAAATGTATAGAATTCACCAGGATTATTACATCAACGTGGGATTGATATACAATGGAAAAAAGTTAATGAAAGAAGATGTTGAAATGCAGATTTTGCTATGAAGATTCATTGGATCGAAATTTGGTGAAGGGTAAAATCGTACTTTGTGATACCCTTAACACTGCAGAAGGGCCATTTTATGCTAGCGCAATTAGTGCTATCATGAGAGGCCAAAGAGCCAGACATTTTGTCCCCCTTTTCCCTTGCCTACATCCTACGTTGACGCCAATGATGGAAGTAAGATTTTCTTTTACATCAACTCAACCAAGTATCACATATAGAGAATAATGGTCTTTGTCATTTTAATTAAGTCTTTGAAAACACACATAATTA
The DNA here is from genome assembly GCA_022749755.1 of Azadirachta indica. Taxonomy (NCBI): domain Eukaryota; kingdom Viridiplantae; phylum Streptophyta; class Magnoliopsida; order Sapindales; family Meliaceae; genus Azadirachta; species Azadirachta indica. Next base: position 9,057,939 of record CM040453.1, read on the forward strand.
TTTTAAGATTGCCTGTACAAATTAATTACAGAAATGCAACTGCCACTATATTTAAGAGAACCGAGGTTAATGATACACTACCTCCTTATGTAGCTTCATTTTCGTTAGGAGGTCCAAATTCTATTACATCTGATATTTCAAGATAAATTTATATGAATTATAATGTTAACATATGTTCTAAGAAGATATATTAATCAGTTATGTAACTCTTTTCATTTGAACTAATTTAAAATTTTTTTTTGTCATGAATTCCAGCCAGATATATCAACTCCAAGAGTTAGTATTTTAGCTGCATGATCTCTTCTCAATCCAGTTTTTAAAGTTTAAGGTGATATTAGATATTTTTCAGGTGATATAATCTTTGAAACATCAATGTCTTGTCCACATGCGACTGGCACAACAGCCTATATTAAGTCATTCTATCTTTCATGGTCCCCTGTTGCCATTAAATCTGCTCTAATGACAATAGGTAACGTTGTAATTTGCAATTAGAAGCTGTAGTTAGAAAAAAAAAATTATATGATTGAATTAATAATCTTTGATATTCATTGCAGTTACTCCATAAGCGTTGAAGATAACATTGATGTAGAGTTTGCATATGGGTTAGGACATATATATCCGATAAAAAGCTGTTAACCCAAGTTTGATATATGATACTGGAGAGCTTGATTATTTGAAATTTCTGTGTGGACAAGGATACAACACTATAACTCTAAGAAATGTTACTAAGGATAACAGCAGCTCTTCCAAGACAATAAATCGAATCGTATGAAACTTAAACTATCCTTTTTTTTTCTTTATCAACATAGTCTGGAAAATCTACTGCTCAAGTTTTTCATAGAACTGTCACAAATGTTGGAAAATCCACCACTCAAGTTTTTCATAGAACTATTACAAATGTTGGGTCTTCACTGTCCATTCACAAGCCAATTGTGAAGACTAAGCCTAGTCTTAAAATCTAAGTTCAACCAAGGGTTCTTTTGTTCAAGTCAGTTGGTCAGAAGAAATCTTTTGTTGTGAGAATAGGGGCAACGTTTGCCAAAAACAAGAACATTATGATATCCGGTTGTTTGGTTTGGGATGATGGAGTGCATCAAGTGAGGAGCCCCATAGTTGCTTACATTGCTACATCCCCTGATAATTGAGCTGCATATGATCAGGTTAACAATGTTATAAATTGAAAAGTTGTATTGCCATTTTTGAATTCACTGAATCAGAAAAATAAAATCTGGGATTAGAAGATATTTATTCATATTAATATCTGGGTTCTCCACCCTTTCACGTTACTGTTCTCTTGCTTGGATAAGCTGCCCTCGTCTTTATTTTAAAAATCGGATTCTGAAAAATGTATAATGTACTGCAAACTTGTCTTAGCCTAAATATGTCTGTTGTTTACCGCAAGTAAACCTTATTCGTCTTGTCTTTTGGTGGCTTTTTGGTAGGCATTTATATATCTTAGTTGTCTACAGTTACCAAACCAGATGATTGCAACCTAGCAGGAGAAAGCTTCGCTGCTTGATAAACGAGGTGCCGTTTTCATGTTGTCCAGATCTTGTGATAAGAAACGGCCTGACAAATATCTTGCTTCGAGACTGAAATCTTCATTGGCAAACCTGCTGCATTGATAAACTCTCTTGCTGCTTACGGAATCACTCTTTTAAGTGCCCAAGCATGAGACTGGTGCAAAGAACAATGCCGGATCTGATACAAGAAGCAGAATCGAAGAGAACTCAGTTTGCATCACCCATTGGTCAAAGTACTCGGGGCATTTTTGGTTCTATTACTCGAATGTTAGGAATGTTCAATAGACTGGCATCTAGTTCACATATAAATGTGGGAACTGTTTATAGAAAGTTTTCAACAGACTAGCACAGCAATGCAGATGCCAGCAAACAGAAGAAGACAAGAAACAGGCCCTCTTGTACAGTAGAAACATGCACTGTGACAATCGTATACACAATGCACACAGAAACTATTTTGCATTTTACTGATGATAGCATGCTTTTACTGAATTAGGATAGAATGATTTGTACTATATTCGTTAGGGTTAGGAAGCTCCTTTTGTGCCTTCTATAAAAAGTCATCATTGTAATCTTGGTTTTGTATCCGAATCGTTTGAAATATACAAAAACTTTACACTCCAAAAATTAACTTCACACTTCAACTGATGAAGGGAAAACGAGCAAACAGGCGACGATCAATGTTATTGAGTTGTAGAGAGAAAATCATGAAGGAATGACAGCATTTTTCAATTTACTGAATAAGAAAAAAGAAATTTGAAATTACAAGAATGTAGCCTACGTTTCTTTCTTTTCTTTAAAGAAAATCTGTTTCTTATTAAATTTCTGAAGTTAATGGCAAATAAAACAAATTGGAAGAAATTAGAGAGAACTGATTAAAAGTAAACTGATAGTGATTCAAAGAAACGGAAAAGTTATTAAACAAGCCACGGTTATTCATTGTTAATGCTACCAAAAAAATCATTAAGAAAGCCAAAAACCGTAACTTCCAAAATTCTATGTTAAATACATCTCCCAGCTAACTCCTCAAGCAAAAAGCCATTCTGCACATACAAACATAATGGCCAGATCATTGTCAATCTTAATTATCGCCTTCACATCTCTGTCCATTTTACAGAGCCATGCCAGAGGCGGTGACTCGAGAAAGGTAAGAACTGCTGCCACATTTTCATCATCTTTTATTTAGTTTTGTTTCCTCAACAAATTTTGTTCACGTTCTAACCACTGATGGCTTTCCTGCAACGCCAGACAGGTCTATCTAGTAAGCATGGATCTTGGAGTAGAAAACACTAGGGAATTTCACCTACAATGTCTTCAGAAAGTTGTCGAGGGCATGTAATATTTCTCTAATTTTTCTCTGCATTTTTTTTTTATTCAAGCATTTTGAATTAACTTTCTGACCCTGCTTTTTCTATGGCACTTGGGAATAGCACCCCAGCTGAAGCTCTTGGATAGAGTTACCGGTTCGTCCTTCATTGATTTTCAGCGAGACTCACCGATAACGAGGCAAAAAAGATAGAAAGTATGGCTATATACGTGTATGCCATTATTAGTAACGATTCGATGTTAAATCGTTATGTAAAAATTTGTTTACCAATGACTGTAAAAACTGCTCACACGAAAATTGAATGTTTCCATTTTCTTTTAACTATTTTCACATCTTATATTCATATTCACGATTATTTTTTGGGCTATATAAGCATATTCCTTTTGTGATTTTGATACGTTTTATTAAATGCAGAATTGGAAGGTATAGCAAGTGTTGTGCCAAGCGGACCACCTCTGCATATAACAAGTGTTGTGCTAAGCGGACCACAACTAAAGCCAGCATCGGGGCAATTATCAGAACTCAGCACTTCGCGTGCTCCAGCTGAAGCCGATCCGAATAATGAATTATTTTTGCCCTAAATTGAAATTGCTGCCATAGACTCACTGCTTGCACTCTTTGCCACCATCACCTCATCTTCGTTGCTTTTGATATCTTCCTAGTTGTGTAAGTCTATGATTTATGCTTCTTGAGTGAAAGATAGAGAGGAAAATATTTGTGTTAAGTTAAATGTTTTCATCATGATCGTTAAGGTAATGTTCACATATCAACTTATAAAATAATATCAAAGAAATTTTCAATTATTTTGTCCAAGAACGTGATCATTATTGATTTTCTAAGATTGTCCTGATCTGTATATTCATTTTTATTCGAAATTTACTTAATCTTTAATTAATTTTTTGGAATGTGTATAGTTTAATCATATATATGTATATACATATCACGAAATTTTCTTTCTTTTTATCCCTTCTAAAGAGACCAAGACATCCTTATATATGTATAAATTTTCGAGGATGAAACTTTTAATTTTCACATCGTATTTATGATTATTTTTCTGGCCATATATATTACTGCTTATGATTTTTATATGTTTTACTAAATGCAAAATTTAATGGTATAATAAGTCTTTTGTTATTTCATTGGTTGCTCCGATGAAAAAAGTTTTTTTTAATTAAAATCAACCATAAAAAGTATTTGTGACCCATAGGTAGTGACACCAATATATAACAACCGTAAATAATTTTAAAAAAATTATATATTTTTTTACTACCATCTTTTATTGTCAAATATTTGACTACAAAGAATATTAACTATTTACAATCATTTCATTTATTTAATTTCAACTACAAATACATTTTATTTTTATATGAATTTGAATGCATTTTATTTTTTCGTTTATGCTCCATTCTTTTTTTTTTAGTAATTAAAATAGATTAGTGTTTTAAAATTTAATAAAAAACATCTAACAACTCTATTTATAATCATCAACCAATTTACTTTTGCGAAATTCATTGTCTTTCATTACAATGGATGACATTTAATAACTAATTACTCAAAAAATATATATATACTTTTGAAGGCATAATACAAATGCAAAAGAAAGCTTGTTCAAAATGTTTGCCTACCCCACTTAGGATACAAATAATAACTAATGCTTTACCCAACTATGATACAATCCTTATAAGTAATTCTATGCCCAAGCTCTTGGTATTAATTCCAATGCAGTTGCATGAATTACAAATGCTTGTTTGTTGACATCTTCTATTTCCTATACGTTACTATCATATCCTCACAAATGCTTTCCAGCTGAATGAATTACAAAGATATCAAATTAGAAAAGATCAATGAAACTCAGGAAGGACAAATAACATGGAAATTGAACAAAAAACATCAAACAAAGCACAATAATACACATGTAAGATTCAACTCTGCTAGTTCATTTAATGAAAAAGCATGTGCCATTTAAAAGAACAAAATCAACAACTTATGTATCAAGATGCTAAGTTTACTTCTCATAAAACAAAATAAAATCTGACGTGAACTTTGCTAGAATAAACAAACTTTAACTTCTAAATACGTTCAAGTAAACATTGTCACAGAAATTCAATTAAAGGACTTGGCTGTTAGGAGAATGGACTGCCAACCAATGGTATAAGTAGTTGTACAGTGCCTTAAACTTAAAAAGAAGGAATATATAAAATATGTCATCCCGTGTATAGGCAATAGAAAGGAGTTATGCAAATGAGCAACACACACTGCCAAAAACTAAACCGAACAAATGTAAACAAATGCCAAAACAAAACCATTCAAGAGAAAACATCAAATGCCAAAACAGAAGAGCGGAAGCAAAGAAAGAAAAGTTAGGAAGAACCTGGCGAGAGTAACTGGCGGCAGCATGCCAGAGAGGGCAAGTTGCCTGTGGCCTGCGAAGGAGGCCGATGATAAATCTATTCTGTGACCACATCTATTTTGCGAAGAACATTTTGAGCCCAAAAACAAAATTAAATCATTTTTTTAAAAAACAATAATATTTGAATCCTTAATATTTTCACAATTAAAGATATTTGATATAATTTAATATATTTAATATTTTAGTCTCAATTATTAGAGACTAATATATATTATATAAGGTAATAATACTCAATTTTTTAGTATAAAACAGTACATAGACTATATTATAATTTTATTAAAACAATGTAATTTTGGTAAAAAATTTAATGACAAGCTTTTTTGCGGCTAATGTTTGATTTGATTGCAAATAATAAACTTTTTTGCGATTAAATTGTGTTCAATTACAAATGAGGCGCAAATAGCCCTTTATTTGCAGTGGTTTTAAAATCGACTGCAAAAATCAATCGTAAAAAAATTTTTTCTCATAGTGGGCCAAGTTAAAGGATTTGGCTAATGAAGCCAAGATCCAAGCAAATACCATTTTTATCCATTACATACATACATACATACATACATACATACATATATACATACACTAGGGTTTGAGGTGGAGTTGGGTACACCCGAGGTAGTCAAATGCCTCGAACCAGGTCCTAGTCCTAGCTCAAATGAAAAATGCAGTTTGATGCTATTTTGAAGGTTAGCCCACTATAAGCCCTTGAAAATGATAAGATATATGTGCTCTGCCTCCCGCACAACTTCTTTATTTAGCTCATTTTGCCTCCAAACACTCCCCGCCACATAATACAATCTAGTTCGTCTACAAACTCCTAGCAAAATAAAACAAGGCTTAGACAGGGGTCGCCTTTCTACTACCCTCTCCAATGCCTAGTTAAGCATCTAAAAGTAATAGAACAAGGCAAAAGTCATTCATGGAGAAAGAAAACTCATAAGATCAAAGGAGTCAACGCAAAAAAAGATGAACCAAGCTCTTTGCAATGCATTTACTGTTCATTCATAGAGGTTTTCATGATGAATTTGTGAGCAAAATGAGAAGGAAGAGAGAGAATCATTTTGGGTAACATAACCTTATCTCTCGTAGGAATGTAGTGAATGAATTCTCCTGTACCAAAACCAAGAGAAGTATGGTTCTATATTGAAATAAAAATTCTTAAATGTGATTGGATGGAAAATATTGCCTTAACCTTGCCTTTACCTTTGCCTCCCATCATTAGCTCTTAGTGGTCCTTTGTCTAAGTGACACATTAAAATTAATGTGTTATAAAATTAGTTATATTATTATTTTAATATTTATTTTCAATTAGGAGTTGAAAATAATTTTTTACCTAATTAATATTATATAAAGGTATCATTGTTATGTTTTAATAAATCAAAATTTTTATAGATATTTTTAAAACTATTGAGACCATTTAAGTTAATAGACTAAATTTTACAGATTCATATATTATTATACTTAACCCTGTCAATTAACAGAAGGGGAATTTGGGTTATTATGGAAATAAGAGGAGGGTATCGGGGTATCAGGTGAAACAATAGAGAGGAATCGAGCATTCTCCCCAATAAATTATCTAGAACAAGTTCAGACATTTCTAGGCGCAAGTGAAGAATCGATGGCCCTTTTCTAACCCTCTTTCATGTGTTGTGATATACGACCGCTTTTATCATACATGCTACGATACATTGTTGCATTTTTCACATGTGCCATAGTATATGGTCACATGAGCATTTCCACATGCACCACAGTATGTAGTTGTGTGAACACCTCTACATGTGCCACGATATATGTCAAGTGGGGTATTATTAACAAATGGCGAATAATCTAGCAATACATAGAGAGAAGCCTAACTCAAATTGGGTCTTACCTTACTACATGTGAGTAGAGCTCATATCTTACCCCATATTGAAGTGGGCGTGCGGTGGGTCACCCCATGATGTGTGGACTGGGACTCTCATAGGCTTATCTTTTGCCACGTGTCTATTCATAATTTTCCCATAACAATACAAACACCAATTTGGTAGAGATCGATTCATAAACTTATGAATTAATTAATTTAATAATATTTAACTTATACATGCATTTACTCTAAAATTGATCAATCATGAGAATAAAATTCAGTAACATGTCTCTCAAAAATTAAAACAAAAAAATTTGGTAACACAGACATTTAAAATAATTAAAAATCTGAAAATAATGTACAATTATTGTCTTTATGTTGAAAATTTGTAGGAAAATGGACAAATCAGTTAAAATTAGTCTAAAGAAGAAATGCACCAGAAATATAATTAATAAAGAAAGAAGACAACGGACAATAGCTATAGAATAGACAAGCTGATGCGAAAGAAGCAACTGCAAAAAATTAGTAGACCGAATAACCCCATCCATTGTCACTCTTTGTCGTTGCTACGAAAATAATTTTACTAGTAAAGCTACCCACATGTATAATTAATGTTTCCTTTAAAAAATGTATGGAAAGAATGCCTTGCTCATTTATACACCAAATTGTTATAGGAATAGGTACAGGCTTTATAGCGATTTGCCCTAAATGAGGTACTATTTAGATGATAAGATGGAAATGAAAAGAGATTAATTTCTATATTGTTAATAGGATGAGAAACAGTTTAATACTCCCTATCCCGCCCCATTCCCCATATATGTATAATATTTAATTAAAATTTTTTAATTTAGTATCCTATCAAATAGTTAAGTTTAATTTTTTAATATAATTATTACATATGGATAACAATTCTTGACCCTGTCCCTGCTTGGCCAAACCCATTCCAATCCTCGGCGTATTTCTGATTGGGCTAAATTGGGACGGGACAAGGATCTCCTCACTTGGGGTCACATCAAAAGAATTATACTCATTTGGACTCGTATACAACACTTCGAGAAATGTATGCAATTGCATTACCGCTACACCATTATGTTTTATTCATCAAAACATGCAAATGGAACATATTTAACAAAAAATTAATATTTAATTTATATTATTATTAATATAAAGTAATTCTATAATCTAAAAATACTTAAATTTTTTTATTTAGATTTATATAATAGTAATTATAATTATTAAATCTAAATTATTTTAAATTATAAAATTATTATTTATATAATATAAAATTTTAAAAAATGAGGACTATATTGATAAAATTCTCAAGCATCACAAAAACATATTTAAAATGCTAAATTTATTATTACTAACTTGATTACACATTTAAAGTATTTAACAAAATCTATGTTCTACAATTATAAATTTTTAATTTGTTATTAAAAAATATGTCATCAATTTTAAAGTTTTTATCAAATCTCATAAAACAAATTAAATTTTTATTTCTTAGTAATAGTATATTAATTTTTTTTGTATGTGAAATAACCATTTCACATCAAAAAAAAATAATATAATAAAAATAAATATTTAATTTTTTATAAATTAATTGTAAAAAAAAAAAAAAAGAAAATTGGCAACAATCAAGTTATGCAAAGGAGTAAAAATAAAATTTTACAATACTAATTTTGCAACTTATAATTAATATTTAATATTTTACTGTGTACAACTAACAATAATAAAATTTTACACACATTTATAGAAAAGTATGGGTAATTATAATTATGAAACCTAAATTGTTTTAAATTAAAAAAAAAAAATTCTATCTATCTATATATACATAATATAAAATTTTTAAAATAAAGAGTATATAGATAAAAATCCTAAGTATCACAAAAGTATATTTGAAGTATTAAATTTATGCACTTGATTACATTCTTAAAGTATTTAACGAAACTTAGCTATTACAATTATCAATTTTTAATTTGTTATTAAAAGTATATTATTAATTTTAAATCTTTTATCAAATATCACGATGCAAATTATATCTTTATCTTTTATTAATAAATATTTAATTATTTATATATGAATCACCTATTCATATATCATCAAAATAATATACTAAAAATAAATAATTGACTCTTTCTTAAATTAATTGTTATAAATAAGATAAATGATAGCAATCATCAATTTGATTGAAAAAAAATTTATATAAAATATTACAATTAATAAAAATTTTGTTTTCCCAAAATATCAAATTTGATTGATACATTTATTATAATTTTTTACTAAATTATATAAATAGAAAATTTAAAATAATTTATTAGTAAATTATGATATAATTTTTTATAAAATAGATAAAGTTAGAAAAATGTATTAATCATTCTTAGAAAGTGAAATAAAAGCTAAAAAAGAAGATCTTAGAAAACAAAATACGATGAGAAAAAGAAAATCTTAGAGCTTTTTTATATTTTGATAATTTTGCATAAAAATATTTTGTTTGGTAAAAGAGAAAATGAAATCTAAAAAGAAAAAGAAAAAGAAAATCTTAAAGAACTTATTTGTTTTGCTAATCTTATATTACTACATTACAACATATTAATTCATTAATTACAAATTAACTATTTTTTATATTCATTTATTATATTCAGTTTATCAAAATTTGTTGTTTTAAATTTAATTATTAATTGTTTTAAGTTTTAACTATTATAGCAAAATTTTTTATTATGAAATAATTTAATCTAAAATTGATTAAATTGAAAATTTCATAGATAATTATTAAGGACTTAATTGATTAAATTAAAAAATTATAAACCTTTTTAAATGATTTGTTTGGCAAAAATAAAAACTATAAAATTTTTATAATTATTTAATTAAATAAGATGGATATTTACATAATTATCTATAGAAATTTGGAGTGGGGAAAAAGGTCCGTCACGTCCCTAACTCAATTTTAAAACGGGGATTAATTTTTATCTCCGAACCTTGCCTAATATCTGAAACTTTTAAAAAATCCTTCCTGATCCCACCTCGAATAGGTCAAGCCCTTAGCCTTATAGGAAAAATTACCATCATTATTTAGTATAAATAAATATAAAAATGGGAAATATAAGTAGGGATGGGGAATTTATTTCCTATACGAGAATTCTCCATCCCTTCGCCATTAAATTTTATTGGGAATTGGATAAGGAACAGGGAAGGCCTTTTTTTAGACGTATTTTAGTAAGATAGAAATATCACAGTATTTTAGTAAGAGTAGAAGTCCAAGAAGATATCTATCTCCATGACTTTTCCCTTTTATATGTCTAGATTAAGTTAACTTACGTCATATCTGAATGGGAAATCAAACTGGGGAGATTTTTGTGGGAAATAAGATTTTCGGTAGCCATTCTGTGGTCTTCTCATTATTCTGTTACAATCGGGTCATTTTTGGGAATTTTTCCAAAGTGCGACTTTACCTTTTCACTTGAGCTCACAACTTTATGGTTAAGGATAAGATCTTTTACTGCGAGATCTGGGTTTTAGATAACTATAGTGTGAGTTTCAAGGAATATTGAGTTGTTCATGGTTATCCCTATGATTTCCCAACTATTTTCTCACTAGTGGTTATTTTAATTTTTACTCGAACTGAGACTATTTTCTCAACTCAAGCACAATATTCGAAGTTAACTAATACATCCATCTAATGCTAATGGGGTTGCACCTCAAGATTTGATATGGTTACCTCAATGCGAGCCATATTGATGTCTAATCCCTCCAACTTATTAGGATTTGATCCAAGTAAAGGGGAAGCAAGTCTTCGGTAAGATTAAAAATAAAGAGAACTCCTTTAAAGAAACCCCTTTGACCCAAGTAAGAAAGATGTTGTTCCCTCATCTACAGCTATTGAGTGGGAGAAATTGGTCGAGGTCGATCTTTCTAAGGTTGAGAAGGTTTATTTCCAGCACCTTTAAAGAAGAGCATCCAAAAAGCCTCTAGAAGTTTGCATCATCTATGCCAAATCTACCAAGGTGCAAGATGATAGAATTGTAGAATATGCAAGTTACTAGGAAGTTGCACCACCATTCTATCATGGAAGGCCTAAATTTGAAGAACTAGTAAGAAATTTGGCTCCACCGTTGTCAACAAATTCAATTCCTTATAAGCTTGAACTTAAACCTTTACTAGCTCATCTTTGATGTGTTTATTTGAGCTCTAATTCATATTTTCAGCCATCGCTTTGGCTGCATTAAGCGAGTTAGAGGAGGAAAAGTTATGCCGTATGTTAACGAACCATAAAGATCAATAAAGTGGTCCATTACTAACATCAAGGGTATTAGCCCTTTAATATATACGCAAAAAATCCTAAAGGAAGAAAACTTCAAGCCAGTAATTGAGCATCAACGCCATTTGAACCCAAATATGAAGAAAGTTATGAGAACAAATATTTTGAAGTTATTGGATTTCAGCATGATCTAGTGCAAGTTGTCCTAAAAAAATGGATGAATAATGGTGGTATGGAAACAACAATGATCTCATTCCAACACAGATAAGAACAGGGTGAAGGGTGTATGTTGAATATTGCAAGTTGAAAGATGCTACTCATAAGGATCATTTCTCGCTACCATCCATTGATCAAATGCTTGAAAGATTCGCTGGCCATTCCTACTATTGCTTCCTTGATAGGTATTCTAGATACAACCAAGTTTCAATTGCTTTTTAAGACCAAGAGAAGACCAGATTTATATGCCCTTCTGGCACCTTTGCATTTCAAAGAATGCTATTTGGGTCATGTAACGCAAAGGCTACCTACCAACGTTGTATAATGGCCATCTTTTGATACATGGTAGAAAGGTTCATAAAAGTTTTTGTGGACAAATCTTCTATTTTTGGATCCTCTTTTAATAATTGCTTGGATAATTTAGCTTTGGTATTACAACGTTGTGAAAAAACTAATCTTGTCTTAAATTGTGAAAAATGTCATTTCATGGTTTAGAAAGGAATTATTTTAGCTCATCACATATCAACAAATGTGATTGAGGTTGATGGGGCAAAGATTGAAATTATTGAGAAATTGCCACCACCTACTTCAGCGAAGGGAATTTGAAGTTTTTTGAGACATGCTGGTTTCTATCTGTGCTTCATAAATGATTTTTCTAAAATCTCTAAGCTTTTGTGTAATCGTTTAAGTAATGATGTGCCTTTTGACTTTTTTACTAATTGTTTGTAGGTATTCAACACATTGAAGAAGTTAATTTCAGCATTGAATATCGTAGCTTCGGATTGACTATGCCGTTAGAGCTATTTTGGGGCAAGGAAGACACAAGAACTTGCATGTCATCTATTATGCAAGTGAAACCTTAATGGATACTTAGTTGAACTATGCAACCATAGAAAAAGAGTTGTTAGTTGTTGTATTTCAGTTTGATAAGTTTTGCTCTTACTTAATTAGCTCAAATGTGATAGTTTACATAGATCATTTGGCCATCAAGCATTTGTGATAAGTGTGTGGAATACTCACTTATCGATCGCTTCGGGACTTAAATAGTTTTGTTAATCATTAAGTTTTGTTAATATTTGATGAATTTTAGTGATTTGCAAAGAAAAGATAGTAAAAGATCATTTAAGATGAAATCGGCTCCAGAGAGAAACGTAGGAAACGTCATAAAGGAAACCGGGAACAAAATGCAAAAGTTCATGGACCAAAGTGCAAGAAAATCAAAGTTGATGATTATGGGTTACTGACATGGAGCAACCGCGCCATGCCCACGAAGGCCAAATTGGTCGAGAAGGTGGTGTGCCAACACCCCTAAAGCACGCGATTATGCCATTTGTCAAGTCTGCACTGCACCCCTACACGATTTTAAGCACCTTTATGCCTTTTGGACGTCTTTGAATGATTTTTTGTTGTGAGATCATCAACCAATGGCTTGATTTGTGTATCTTTTAGGTTTATATATTTTTGAGATAGATAGCCACCATAACAATTAGCCAAGAAAGGAAAAATTGAGTTTTTGAATGAGAGAAAGTGAAGAACAAGGAGGGATCCTAGAGAGAAAAGGTGATTGATTCAAGTTGAAGCCTTTGTAAAAAGATTTTAAGGAGAATCATTGAAGCTTTCATCTCTAATCTAGTTTTCTAAACTATATTCCTTCTTTTTGTATTTCATTTGAACTTTATTTGTTGAATTTGAAGATTATAGAATACTTAATGATTTTGATGTCGATATTAAAGATGGTTGGCTAGATTTCTTGATCTAGGGTCTTGAAGTAACTTGTCCAAATTATTTTTTAATCAATTGACATATTATTAATGTTAGTATGGTTTGATTTATTTGTGTTTATCTTGCTTAATCTTCTAATTTATTAATTAGTGAATTAGTTAAATTGACAATGGATGAATTAATTCTTGGGAAAGATTGATTCATTTATTGGACTAATGAATGCAAACTAGGTAGTTGTGAGACTGAGAGGTAATCAAAATTTAATTAACATTTAGGATTTTAAGAAAACGAGAGGTAGATTTAGTTCTAAGCATTAAACAATAAGTGGTGCTTAATGAACGTATAATTAATTGAGTTAAATAGTGATATCAACTTGAGTAGTTGTATGTAAGACCTTGTTTTATGCTTAGGAAAGATATTAAGGTCGGTCTTAATCTTGTGATTAGTGAATTAGACCAAAACAAATTAATAACTGCCAATTAGGAGAAACATAGTGATAGATAAGCGAAATCAAGACCCAAAGTAGTTTATCTTTACATATTTCATTCTTCTATTAACTCTTTAGTTCAATTTCTATTTCTTGTTAATTAATGATAGAGTTTTTAGTTTATTTGCTGTTATAACTAATTAATTTTGATTGTCTAGATAAAATTGGACCTTTAAGGTTATAGTACTTAATAATGGTTTTAAATTTCAATCCTTATAGAGCGATACTCTTATCACTTTACTACTTGATATAACTTGTGCCTTTGCAGTTAGCATTGTTGCGATCAATTTGTTCTTAAAAAAGGATGTCGAACCAAGACTCATTTAAGGGATGCATTTAGTTCACGAATTTGATGAGAGAATAGAGATAAAAAGGGTTCCGAGAATACTGTGGTTGATCATTTGTCTTGATTGGAACGTGAAGAGCCTAAAGATAGTTCGTTGAGTGATATCAATGAAGTATTTCTTAATGAACAACTATTTTCTCTCAAGGCATTGGACACATCTTTATATGTGGAGATTGTGAATTATTTGGCTTGCAACATTATTCCTGATGACTTGTCATTTCAACTAAAGAAGACATTCTTTTCTGAGGTTAGACATTATTATTGAGAAGATCTTTTTCTTTTCCAATAGTGCTGAGACTAAATAATTAGACAGTATATTCTAAAAGAAGAGATGATGAATATTTTGAAACATTGTCATTCATTAAAATACAGAGGGCGTTTTAGTAGAACTAAGATAATAGCCAAAGTTCTTTAATATGGCTTCTTTTGGCCTACTTTATTGAAGGATTCTCACACATTCATTGCTGCTTGTGACAATGTCAAAGGACTAGGGACATTTCTCGAAAAAATGAAATGCCATTAAATAACATTCTTGAAGTGGAGTTGTTTGACGTTTGGTGTATAAACTTAATGGCTCCTTTTCCATCTTCTTTCTCAAATCAATACATTTTGGTGGCTGTGGACTATGTTAGAAAATAAGCGATAGCTTGCAATAACAATGATGTAAAGGATGTTTCAAACTTCCTACGCAAGCATATTTTCACCCAATTTAGCACACCTTAAGCAATCATTAGTGATGGCAGGTAGTGCTTTTGCAATCATCAATTCAAAGTCATGTTGAAGAAATATGGTGTGACTCACTAGGTAGCTATTGCTTACTACCCTCAAACAAGCGGTCAATTAGAGAATTGAAAAGAATTCTTGATAAAACTGTTAGCACTTCAAGGAAGGATTGGTCGAAGAAGTTGGATGACATTCAAAACTCAACAAAATGTACTTGTACAAGTTTCAAGCTTGCCATCTTTTGGTAAAGCTTCAACACAAGACATATTGGGCTACGAAGATTTTGTATTTTGACATGGAGTCTACTTCAGAAAAAAGGTTGTTACATTAAATGAAATGGAAGAGTTTAGAAATGAAGCATATGAGAATGCCTGATTCTATAAGGAACGTGCTAAAAAATGGCATGACAAGCATATTTTGTGGCATAAATTTATGGTTGGTCAAAAAGTTTTATTGTACAATTCTCTACTTCAACTCTTTCCTAAAAATTTATGTTCATATTCATAAGGCCCATTCATAGTGGTTCGTGTGTTTCCTTACAGTGAAATGGAAATTTATCAACAAAACAAAGGAACATTTAAAGTAAATAAACAACATTGAAACATTATATAGAGAATTAATTTTAGCAATGCAAAACCACTACACCTGAATGTTTTTATGTTGTAGCCATCACAGTGCACGCTAGTGCCAAGCATTATGCCTTGGCTGTGTAATTTTAGCACGCAAGGGTAGAACCTTTGGTGCGGTTATGCCATGGCTACTGCTTGTCCTTTCAGTGTACAGAATTCAAGACAAGCCCGCCTGCATGGCAGCATCTATGGCATGCTCGTGCGCAACCTTCTTTCTTTGTGCCTAAAATGCACAGTGCGCCTGCATGACGAGAGAGCTCGGCCGCACACTCGTAGCTGCACCAAGGAAGCACAAGGCAGCATTCATGACATACTAAAGCGTGCCATGGCGCGCCTGCGCAACCCCCATACATTTCCCCCACATTTCTCTGTTTTGTTTCTTCACTTTTTGTTTGTGTTTTCTCCCTTAAAATACAAAACATATCCTCTCAAACACTTTCCCCTTTGCATCACTTCCTAAACATAAAACTTTTGTTCAAAACTTGTACTCACTTCAATCAATCTTTATACTATAATACATCCTTATTCAAAATAACCAATCACCTAATTAAGAACAAAATACACAAAAATCTCCATCATTGCAAGAAATTAGGAAATTGTGGTGAAAGCAAATTTCTGGATATTATCTTCAATCTTGGATTTTCACATCAATTTCAAGTAAATCCTCACTTTTGTACAACTTCATTATTAATTTGAATTTAAATTGAGTAGTGGATTACGATATTTGTGGGAGAGCTTGAAGTTGTTAGGTTGATGTTGTTGGTTGAGAATTATGTTGGAGTTATTGAATCAATATCATATTAGAAATAATTGGAGTCAATAGTGGATTGTTGAGATTTATACAATACATTTAACAGGGATTAAGACAACTATAAAATGACCGTTGAAAAATTATGTGTTTCGGGCATTCAATAGTTGCAAGGTCGCTGCAAAACTCAGAAATCTCTCACCTTTCTAGAAAACACACTCAATAGATATGTCAAGGCATGGCATAAATTCATTTGCTCCAATCTTGTGCCCATTTCTTATCTGAACGAAGTCATAGCAAAGCGAGCTACCCAGTTTTATTATGTTTGTACAAAGATTCAATTGACATGGGAAAAGCCATAAGAGAAAGCTTGATCAACTCTATTGAAGCCAAGACAATGGGTGGATACACGCACACTTGTCTTGTCACTGCCTTATGTTTAAAAGCAAGGGTAAAGGTTGATAAAATGGAACATAAATTGGATCCAAACCTCCGATTGATAGCTTTGCCATTTCTAAGTTCACTTGTTGGGTAGAAGGTATATCCATCTGATCCAGTTTATGGTTTCATGTAGACCAAGAAAAATAAATTCTACCGCTATACAAACCATTGCCTCGCCTTCGGAAGGATTCACTGAATACATTTCTCACTCGAGTATTGGTTAGCCTATCAAGCAAGATTATAGCGTTAAGAAAATCCTTATAAAGACCTACCGACTCCCCTATGTGTCAATTAAAGTGATGAAGCTGGTCCTTCCAACTCATCTCATAAAGATACCACTCAATCTAGAATTGCCAATATTTATTAACAAATCATCCAATAAGAGTAAGAAATTCACGACATCCGGCAAGAGCAAATAAGAATGCGTTAATACCAAGTAGAGTGCTTCAATACCTTTTGTTTATATCTATAAAGCTTGTACCCAAATTCAAAGCTTCCACTACTCCACAGTTTTCCCCTCCACAGGGAGATGAGAATGATAATGCATAATTAGATGTGAGATTTTTACATCTTGCCTCCCAAGTATGGCTTCCTTCCTTTCTCCTTTACTTGTGTTTATGGTTAAGCATTGAGGACAATGTTTATGTTAAGTTTAGGGGAGGGAATCTTATTATAAAAGTGTTTGGTGATTGGATTGTTAAAGCCACCAATCACACAAAAAATTTTTCAATTAACAATTTAATTTTCATGTTTTTAGTAGTGTATGTCTTTGCATTTTTGCTAATATGGTTTTTGTTTCCTTTAAAGCTTTTCTTTTCTTTGTCTTTGTGAATGCAATCCTTTTCCTTTGAGTTGATCAAGTTTTTTTTTTTTTTTCATTTGAGCGTGTTTTTTGTCTATTTGAATGAAAAGCCAATGATATAGTCGTGATTGAGAATGCTTAAATTATGAAAAAATATAAATGTTGTCTTAGTCTTTGTGTTTGACTTTTTAGCAAATTTATTTTATTTGATGGTTCCTCAAAAATTTTGAGCACTTAGTCATGAGTATGGGATTGTTTGGAAATTTATAAAAGGCTTACGTAAACTAAGTAGGCTTGGTTGGCTTTATCAGATTCTAGAACTTATTTGATTGTCACTTGAAGTGAAATTCTAAGGTAGGGAAATGAATTAGGCTATTGCTAATGTGTTTGAGCCTTTTAAGCCAACCTTGAATGAATTGATCCTTAGATCAACCCCTTGAACCTAAAATTACCATTCTTTTGTTTTCACCATATAAGAGCTAGCCTAATAATAACAATCAACACCTTGCATTAGGACCATGATATTTCTAACCATTCTAAAGCTATCAAAATAAAGAAGGATGGAGGGAGCATGAGAGAATAAAGCTGAACTATTACCAACTTACTAGGTATCATGCCTAAGTAAGCATAGAAAACTCAAGTCAAAAGACAAGAGTAAGGCTAATTAAAAAAATTGTAAATAAATAAGTTTGGGGGTATACGTATCCATTGTCCATAAAATCAATTTTGGATTGTCAAATGTTGGGTGAATAAAGAAAGGAATTTATAAAGATGCATTGATTATGAGAGGGAATATAGGGATTGAAGATAAAGTTCTTGGGTGGTTGAGGTATTTAGGGTGCTTGAACCTCACTTAAAAATCTAAACTCCCTACCTTGACCTTGGCCTGACATTATAAGCATAATTAAGTCATAAGGGTCCTTGATGTAGTGTCCTACTACATTAGTGGAGAGTGTCATAAAAAATTAAGTCTATGGAATTCCCTAACAAGTTAACTTAAGTTTATTTGTTTGTATAAACTAATGCAGATTGAAGGATGATCAAGTCTAAGTGACAATTCACACACGGACGAGGAACCT
Organism: Azadirachta indica; assembly: GCA_022749755.1. Taxonomy (NCBI): domain Eukaryota; kingdom Viridiplantae; phylum Streptophyta; class Magnoliopsida; order Sapindales; family Meliaceae; genus Azadirachta; species Azadirachta indica. The sequence continues at coordinate 9,076,481 of CM040453.1, forward strand.
TTGAGTAGGATTGCAATTGTTGTTCAAGTTTAACTTTAAGATGAAATGACTACAATTTGAAGTTTTCCTCAGTGTAAGTATGAGGCTTATTTTGATCAGGAGGATGCTCAAAAGTTTAATTAATCTCAAGTGTAGATATCATAGATTAAATTCCTTTATCTCTTTTTCCATTTGGTTTGATTTGCTCGAGGACAAGCAAATATTCAAGTTTGGAGGTATTTGATAAGTGCGTAGAATACGTGTGTATAATTCACATTTAGACTCAAATTGTTTGATAATTCTTCAAGTTTTGCTAACATTTAATGTGTCTGAGCTACATTGTGTAGAAATGATAAAACTTGGTCATCCAAAATGATTTTTGGATTAAAAAGGGATTGAACAGTTGTAAAGGATTTAAAGAAGTCTAGAGAATGATTTGGACCAAAATGCAAGATGTTCAAGGACCAAAGTGGAAAGTTTTAGGGACTAATTTGTCATGTTTTCAAAATAGGGAAAGCCATCCATACATGCTCACGCCATGCATTCTACCTTTAGGCAGAATTGATGGCATGGTCGCACCACCCTTCTGCCTCCCTTTACGCCCCATGCGCCTCTTGGTCTCCAACATGACATTTTTTGTCTTAATTTAAGTCGTAGGATCATGCTTTGATAGCCTAATTTAGGTCTAAATTAGGTTTATATCGTTAGAATGGTTAAGCCACCATACCCTTTTGGAAGGGGGATTTCTTGAGATAAAAGGAAAGAAGAGAGAGATAGAGAGAATCTATAGAGAAAAAGTTGAATGGGAGAAGGATGATGATGCAATGATAATTTCTTGAAGAACGAAGCTCTCCAAATCATAGTTTTATCTCTTCCTTTATCTTACTTTTCTCTTGAATTGAAAAATCCTCTGAATATTGAAATTAAGTTATCAGTTGTTGAATTCTTAATGTTTGGTTTTGAACTCTTTCTCACAGTTGGCTAAATTTTAATGTTTAGGGCAATAATTTGATCAATTGAAAGCATGTATATTCTAAAAGTATATTATTTTTTATTAATATTCTCATATTACATCTTTGCCATGATTGTGATGCTTTTAGTTAATTGGCCATTAATTAAATGAACTATGGATCGATCGAGAGGTACTTATCGTGTTGAGATCTTGTGACAAATACCATAGATTGCATATTAAAAAGAAGTGTATTAATATGGTTTATGCAATGTCATTAGTGATTACTATTGATTGTAATGCATTTTCATTTAATTTACGTTTACATAGAAATATAGTAAATGCATAAACGTGAAATAGTTTTGATTGATCTTAAAAGAGATTTTCGAATAAGATAAAGTAATTTTACCAGCTATATGGGTAATTAATCAAAATAGTATAAGTTGAAGAAGTAGATGAGATTAAATAGCATCAAGTCATTAGCCCTGGACCTTGTATTAATTGAAATCTCCATTTCGTTTTGTTTATTACCTTTTAGACTATTTTACTTTCTCATCCAAATCACATTTTTTTCTTTAAATAAATTTAGAGTTAATCATCTTTGGTACTTATTAGATTAAGACTCCTCATTGGAACGATACTTCACTTATCACTATATTATTTGTTGGTGATAATGTGCACTTTCATTAGTAGATCATTTAACAGTTACAAGATTAGGTTTCAAACCCATGTTGTTGAAATAATTCACATAAATTAATAATTGGTCAATAACTTGCTATATATATAATTAATTTCAAAGAAAATGAGTCAACTGCAGGAATGAAAGATATGCAGAGATATATAACCTGCCAGCAACTTGTCGTAGCATGCTTAAGGGAGAGACGATGTGGAAGTTTGGTCTTGCTCGTGGGGCCTATTTCCCATATACATGATATAAATCTGCATTATATATCAAAGATATGTACCAATTTCTAAGAACAAGAAGGAAGAAAACTCTCTTGCTAGCTGACTTCTAGCATGAATTATAGCACAATAAAGGAACAAAAAAATCTATGGTTAATCAAAGAAATTATAAAAAGTTAATTATAGTGATTAACTCAAGTATTTGCCTGTTCAAACTAAATTTTCTTTCAAACAAAGTAATAAAATCAATAAAGCAAATGCTTTCAAATACCATGAAACCACACGTCATTTTGTTTAGAAAACAAAGAAATGAAATGATACAATACTACATGGGGTGAATTTCATCAGCCGAATACAATAACACAACCCAATATCTTGTAAGCAAATTTACTCAGGTGTATTTGACCTTTGTTCTTCAATGTTTACAGGGATAGGAAGCCCAGTAAATCCATTACATTTCTTGCAAGTATACTTGTATATTCCAAAATTTATGCCATAGACATAAACTATAAATGTATAAGTTGTATCAATTATATATATGGACAAATCAAGCAAATATCAATCAAGTTGTGCATGCCCTAGTCATGCATTGCCAACGTATTTCAAATGGAAAATTAAATGAGCAAATGATCCAACAAACTGAAACTCTCGCCTGCCTAAAAGATTCTATGTGCGTTAAAAATTTCTACCTTAGACTTTTACTATTTCTTATATGAAACTAAAGCTAAGTAAGGGTCAGCACCCAGCACTAGCTAGGTAAATCACATAGAATTCATCAAAAACCAATAACAAAATTTTGAAAATCACAAGACATGAAAACCGAATTTGAGAGTCCTGCTTACTACAATGGTAGCTAGATTTAGAGTCCAAACAAAACCCCTTTCGTGTAAACCTGAAAGGGAACAAACACATTGCCACAAGCACTTCCACATGCATGTTCTTTCTCTTTTCATTTTCATTTTTTTAACTTTTCTTGAGAAACAAACATGGGGTACGCAAGAGAAAAAATAAAAACTAATTAATTACCATAAACATTATTCAATGGCAGAATCGTGATGTTTTGTTAATTAAAAATATTGCAAAGAGAGTGTTCAGGTGGAGACTGCTGAAAGAAGAAAGACAGTGTGGCATATATAGCCTTAAATAAAGAGTAAATTAAAAAATGGAATAACTGTGAATGTGAAAGGATATTATGCTTTACTCTGTAGGTTTTGGAGGAAAGTCAACATATCCTCTGGATTTTAAAAAAAGTAAGATATCTCTTACGTTTTGGAGAAAGTAAACATACTTTTCTGAAAATATTATTGATATTTTAATTTGACTATTTTATTCATTTACTATTAAAAATATATAAAATAATTATATTATTTTTTTTTTTTACTTAATAATAAATATAATCTTCTTGTGAGATTTAATATTAAAAATTATAATAATATTTTAACCTTCAACTATTTCTTTCCTTCAAAATTTATAATCAAATAATTATATCTAATTATATACAATTTCTAAAATATATCCTATTATTAAAATAATTTATTTAAAAAAATTATGTATAATTAATTGTAAAATTTTTCATAATATAAAATTTGTTATCAAAATTTCTTAAATATTTACACCATATTACATAGACAATATTAATTATACATAATTTTTAAATTAAATTATTTTACAATATGATATATTTTAGAAAATATATAATTAAATATTATATAAATTTGACAATAAATTTGGAAAGAACAAATAATATATAACTTTTGACAATATTATTATAACTTTTAAATTTAAATGTTAGAATAAGATTATATTAGTTATTATAAAAAAAAAAATAAAAAATATAATTATTTTAAATATTTTTAGTAGTAGAAGGTAAAATACTCAAATTAAGATGTAAATAATAATTCATGAGAATATTTTGACTTTTTCGAAAATTTAGGGTATGTTACCTTTTCAAAAATTCAAAAAGTGTATTAACTTTTTTCAAAGGTCAAGAGTAAAGTACAATATCTTCAAAGTTAATTATTTAAAATGGCTTTTCATTACGAATGTAACCGAGCCAACCTCTATAATCATTCATTATACACCACCCTACATTTTAATCCCATGCATTAATTGATGTGAGAGTTTAGTTGTCAAACTTTCACGTTAGTTCAAAATCATAGTATTATCCAAAATACTACTATTTCTCAATTTAAAAGCTAATTAGAGGAAGTCGAAAGTTTGCTTAACTATAATTCGCATGAGAAGATTAATTGGCTTGTTTTAATTAATTTTTTCTTTGTTAGATAACATATTTTGTTCTTCAATCGATACATATATAGTGAAAATTTTTCAAATTTAGGTGAATAAATAAATAATGATAAAGTTATTCATTGTGTAATGTTACACATTACAAATTTATTATTTCAAATAATATAACAACAATATTCACAATTTTTAAGATTATTTATTATATATATTATATTTTGTTCTCCAATCGATACATATAAAATTGTAAAAATTTTATTATCTAATAATAAATATATATTACTAAAATAAAAAATTTACAATAATTATTTGAGATATAAAATTATTTATAGCTCAATATATGGATATACAAACGATTTTGTTGTTGTTTATATAGCTTCGAATTAGTAGATGATTGAATTTTTAAAGAAGTAATCAACATTGCGCATAAAAATAATAATATTTAATGTAAATTACCCTATCAATACAAACGAAAATATCATGAGATAATAGGCAGTCTTGTCGTATAAATCATTGTACATAAAAAGGATTTTATAGTGAGATGAAATTTTTGTTTGAACTTTTGAAGGTTGAGAATGAAGTGATTGTCTAATATTACAATGTGGATTGGGCCCTGTGTTCCTTTGATTGAAAGGCAGAAGCAGAAAGAACTAGTACTTGTACTATATTTATCAAGTCGACCAAATTATACCTAAAAGATGCGCACTAACTATCCCAATTGTCCAAGTGCCTTTCAAGTTTGAAGGTTCGAAAGAAGAGACATATGTTACATCACATATCCTTGGAAAAATATTTTTGGATATCTAAAGATTTATGAAAATTTGAAATTTCATTCGACATTAAAAAAGAAATTTACAAATAAGGAAATAAAAGTGATCATATCTAGCAAAATAAATAGTGTAAGGAACAAAAATAATAATTAGTGTGGGAAATAAATAATATATATTATTATATAGATGCAAGTAGGGGGTGGGTAGAAAAACTGACACGAACTGGACCGGACCAAAACCGGATTGGAATTTACGGGTTCGGTCCGGTATTTTATGCAATTCGATCCGGTTTCGATTCTTAAACTAAAAAACTCAAAATTTTCATTTCGGTTTTGGTTTTAATTTAAAAAACCCGAACCAGATTGAAAATATATTTTTTAATATTTTTCATCTAAACAATGTCGTTTTATTATGTTTTCACAAAACGACGTTATTTAATGAAACGAAAAACTTAAACAAAAAATAAATTTATTCAAAAATCGAACCGACCCAAAAACTGAACCGATAAGTTTGATCTTAATTTGGTTCTAACATATAATCGGTCTGGTCCGGTCTGCATTCTCCTTTCAATTCGGACCGGTCTGATCTCAAAAATTTGAGACCCGAAATTTTCGGGTCCAGTTCAATTTTTCAAAAATTCAGACCGAACCGGATCGTACCCACCCCTAGATGCAAGAGTAGTTTTAAATTATGAAAATAACATGAAAGCTGAATAAAGGACTGACTGAGCACTTACTTCATTGAACTTGATGCTGAAGCAACTCATGAATGTTACCAAAATGGTAAAACAGCTTTCTTTGTCCTTTTTTTTAGTTATAGGTGTGAAACAGTGAAACCTTTTGAATTAATGGTATTTGCATTTCTCTGAATTTATAATAAAAACATTTGTATTCTTTGTTATTGAACTCTGTTTAAAATGTCACTATTAACATTATTAAAATCTCTCTCAATTAATCCACTCCCTCCTATAATCACTACTCATATTTATATACTTACTCACCTAATTATACCCATTAAAAATTTGACAATCTTCTAAAATTAACTCCAAACGATAGGTAATAAAAGTGCACTACAATTTCTTCATCATCTACCAATTTATAATGTTAAATTTCATTAAGCTAAGAGTTTGTTAATAAAATTAATAATTTTATTTTCATAAATTAGAAAACAAATAATTTTTTGATAAGTTTGATTTCAAGAATATAATAGTGTAGTTTCAAGATTTTTACCCCTAAAAAAGGAGTCATATAATGTTGTACTTCAAAGGGTTTATCTTGAGTCATTCATTTAGAATAGGGAAAAGAGAAAGGGTCCAATCACCTTAAATTTACTCAAAGGAAGTTGGTCTATTCATTGATGATCTGAATTGGTCTTGCTTTCACAACTATTACATCAAAAATAGAGCAAATTAGGTTTTATCATTTTGAAATTTGATGTCAACCTTAGCTATATTGATGTGGTTTATACATATTTTTACTCTTGTGAAAATTACAAAATTAATCAAATTGCATGATAAATTGTATGCATGACTTGTGATACAATATTAATCAGAGGTTAACTACTTATAATTATAATTATTACAATTACTAATTATTAAAGTATTAGATCATAATAATTACAATGGCTGTGTTCACGTTAATCTATAAATTTGCGTATATAGATGTCTGGTGACTGATAATCATCTATAATAAACAATTAAAATACCTATTCTATGTACGAATTTTTTACAAAATTTGATAGAAGGAACTTGCATAAGAAAATAGAAAATTTAGGTTTATTAGATATCTGAATCTTGTTACTAAAAGATGGATTTGTCTCGCTGTGAGCCAACTATTGTCACTTTTGTCAGCTAGTAGGACTGGCTTTCAATGAGATTCTCCATTGTACATAACGTAAGGATACAATTTTCAATTGTAAATTTTTGATTGTTTTATGTTGGCATTAGAACTTCTAGCAAATGGTGTTCAAAGATTAAAGGAAGTTTTCCTACGAGATTTGAGAAAAATCAATGAAAGAAATTAATGTGGCTAATCAATCTTTGCAGTTCCTTTTTGTTTTTTAGCGGAGGAGCTTCAATAATTGTTCGTGCTTTAATTGTTCTTTGTCTATCTCAATACCTCAGTGGTGCACAAAAAATAAAAAAAAAATAATCACAGCCTTTACTCCGAATGCACATTTGATTGAAAGGGTTCATTTTCAAAGCATGTTGTTACATTCATTTGACAATTTTCCTTAAATCAGGCAATTGCTAGCTGTTTATTTTGAAGTTGCTGGATTTTACTTATATTGATCCGAAAATTTCAAATTTTAAAATTTTGAAATCGGACCAGACCGAATAGGAAGAAAATTTCAGACCGTGTTGAACCGATTATATATTAAAATTGGATTAAAATCGGACCGATTGGTTCAATTTTTAAGTCAATTCGATTTTTAGATAAATTTATTATTTTTTACAAAAATTTTCAGTGCACGAAATGATATCATTTTATGAAAATACAGTAAAACGACATTGTTTAGATGAAAAATTATTAAAAAATAATAAATTCAGCTCGATCTAGGTTTTTTGGAGCAAAACCGAAACCGGACCGAAAATTTTAAATTTTTAATTTACAAACCAAAACTGAACTAAATTGTATAAAATACCAGACCGAATTCGTCAATCTAGTTCAATTCTGATTCTGTCTAGTTTGGTCCGATTTTTCTGTCCACCCCTATATTATATATCTTGCTTGCTTGAAGTACTTTTTTTTTTTAGTTAGATAAAACAAAACTTTTGGTTACCATGAAAAGCAAAAGCTCTCTTCTCCCATGGCTTCTACTGCACTTTCTTACTTTTTCTTTGCAAATTGGCCTCTCAGCTTCTTACGACAAAAGCCGACAAGCAAATATTTCTAGTCATGTTACTGTTGTTTTAATTTTATGTCTTAATTCTCTTTAGATTTTCTGTTCTTAATTTCGTGACTTTAGAAGATTAATTCTAACAAATTTGATCACTTGTTCATGTATATATATATATATATATATATATATTTACAAATATAAAATACAGACTTATATCGAGTAGATAGGAATCAACTTCAGCAACATCTATTCATACGAGCATGCTACGACAAGTCTTTGGCAGGTTATATACATATATATAATCACTTAAAAGTTGTGAGTAATTTTTATTTAAGAATCATCGGGTGTCAGTCAATAAAGGGTTGATAAAAGACAAACTAAAAATCTGGTCAACTCTACTACATTTAACTTTTTATATAAAAAGATAGTTGAGCAAATTAATTTTTTTAATTTTTTCGTAAGTTTTTTAAAAATAAAAATTTTTTAAAAAAATATATTTTTTACTATTATTTGTATTGCTACTCTTTTATATAATAACAATAAAAATAGAGAGTTGATAGGCAGATACCCCCTATGAATTTCATTTCTGTTAGTCGATCAATTAATTTATTATCATTTGTATCACTATTCTTTTTTATAATAACAATATAGTATATATTTTACTTAATTATAACAATTTACTCTCTATTTCAATATTTTTTACAATATAATTTTTTTTAAATATAACAATTTAGTCCTATATTTAATATTTTTTCACAATATACTCAAAAGTAAATATATTTTTAATTTACTATTTCAATAGAAAATTTGGAAAAGAAAATATTTTTAAAAAATTTAAATAATGAGTTAGATTAAACTCATGTTAAAATATTTATAACATTTTTTTTGGAATAAATTTGATATTGAATTGTTAAAAAAAATTTTAAACATATTTTAATATTTTATTCTTATATTAATATTTTTATTTAAAAGATTATATTAAATTTATTACATTTTCTTCATAAAAATTATGAAGATATAAATAAAAAAGTAAAAAAAAAAAAGAAAAAATTTAGTATCATCTATTAATAGAATTAGTAATTAGATATATTTCATATTCTTATTAACCAATATAATGTAATTTTAATTAAAAAATAGAAAAAGAAGAAAATTTTTATTATTTTTTTGTTTCTAACATATATATAAAACATCTATTTATATATTATATTTTTATTTATATTTATTATATTTTTAATGTTTTTTTCATAATATACTCAAGACTAAATAAATTTTTTAATTTGTGATTTTAATAAAAATTTTAAAAAAATACAATTATTAAAATAATTTAAATAATGAGTTAAGTTATACTTATATTAGAGGTGGCAAATGGACCGGATCGGGCCGATCAGGTCCATGAAATTAAAGCCCAAGTAGGTTGGCGTGCTGGGCCTGTGGGCCATGCTAGGTCGACTAACAGGATATTTTGACTTTGGGTTGGCTTTGCAAAATTATTTTAAAATTTTGACAATAAAAATAATCGAACACAAGACATCAAACAATAATTAGAAAAATTACCATTAGGTCAATGACATTTATTTCTAAAACTTATAGAAATAAACAATATTTAACAAATAGTACATCTTTAATTTGTATTATTAAAATCAAAATTATTATATTAATAAAAAAATAATTTTATAATTTATGATGATTCAAAATTTGATAGAAGGAACTTGCATAAGAAAATAGAAAATTTATGTTTATTAGATATCTCAATCCTGTTACTAAAAGATGGACTTATCTGGCTTTGGGCCAATTATTGTCATTTTTGTCAGTTAGTAGAGTTGGCTTTCAATGAGATTCTCCATTGTACAAAACATAAGGGTATAATTGTCAATTTCAATTTTCCCATAGTTTTATGTTGGCGTTAGAACTTCTAGCAAATGGTGTTAAAAGATCAAAGGAGATGAAGACAGGAAGTTGAATGATAGTTTCCAAAAATTAGCAAAATCCTTTTTTTTTCCTCTTTTTCTACATTGTCATCCATGTCTCTTTCTTACGCTCCCGGTAATGTTAACCAAACATATTTTAAATAATTATTGAGTTGCCAATAATTAATAAGATGGAAAATATATTTATTTTACCTAAATTATTAATTTCAAACGAGAAAGTTAAGAGTCATTATCATATTAATTAACCTTTTAATTCACTTTTTGATAATCACTATCACATTAGCTTTCTAAATAGTCGCTATCATATTAATTAACATTTTAATTAATTTTTTGTAATCACTATCAAATTAACTTTCTAAATAGTCACTATCACATTGCACTTCCGGGGACACGAAGTCATCTGAGTCTTTTAGTTTCAACAGGGAGCAATGGCGGAAGTTTTCCTGCGAGATTTAAGAAAAATCGGCAAAAGAAATTAATGTGGCCAATCAATCTTTATAGTTCCTTTTTGTTTCTTAGCAGAGGAGTAAATTAAAAATTATCTAATGGTTAAAAATGAATGAAGTTTGGTCAAAAAACTTATGTGACATTGACCGAAATATTAAGGAGCAAAGTGATGATTTTCATAACATTTGAGGATACTAATCTAAATGATATTTTCTGAAACGTGAGGGATTAAAATGAAATTACACCATTAACTCACCTACCATTAATACCCATTTGTCAAAGTAATAATGGTGAACCATATACGATTTTTATTAAGCCATCTCTACTATCCGTATTACTAGTTCGAATTTGCAAATTAAGGATATATTCGCATCATTAATTTCAATAATTGTATCAAGATACGTAAGAAATAAGACAAAATTAATAAGTTTAATAATTATCTTTTATATACGATCGAGACCTTTAAGTATAAATAATTAATTGAATTAAAAAATTATAAAATTTGGTAGACTGTAATGATAGCTGAGATTCATTTTCATTTCATATATGCATATACATATATATATATTATATTTGGGGTGTGTATATATATATATTATACTTGGGGTGGGTACAGTCCGGTTTAGTTTGACCTTTTGAAAGAACGGATCAGACTCAAAAATTTCAAGTTTTAAAATTTTGAAATCGGACCGAACTGAATAGAAAGAAAAAACCAGACCGTACTAGACCAATTACATATTAAAATCGAATTAAAATCGGATCAATCAGTTTGATTTTTGGGTAAATTTACTATTTTTTTAAAAAAAAATTTAATGTATAAAATTACGTCGTTTTATGAAAATATAATAAAACAACGTTGTTTAAATTAAAAAATATTAAAAAATAAAAAATTTGATTTGCTTCGAGTTTTTTAGACCAAAACCAAAATCAAACCAAAAATTTTAGATTTTTTAATTTAAAAACTGAAACTGAACCGAATTGTATATAATATCGGACCAAACCTGTCAATTTCGGTCTGGTTCTGGTCCAATTTAGTTTGTTTCGGTTTTTCTATCCACACTTATATTATATATCTTGCTCGCTTGAAGTATATTTTTTTTGTTTCAAATTAGACAGAACAAAACTTTTGGCTACCATGAAAGGCAGAAGCTTTCTTCTCCTATGGCTTCTACAGACTTTCTCACCTTTTCTTTGCTTATCAGCCTCTCTGCTTTTCAAAACAATATTTGATAGGTAAATATTTCTATTCATGTTATTGTTATTTTAATTTTATGTCTTAATTCTCCTCTTCAGATTTTCTATTCTTAATTTCGTGGCTTTAGAAGATTAATTATAACAAATTTGATCACTTGTCTGTGTGTATATATATACATATATATATATTTACACATATGTAATGTAGACTTATATCGTGTATATGGGAATCAGCTTCAGCAACATCTCTTCATACGAGCATGCTAGGAAAAGTCCTTGGCAAGTTATGTACATATATCTAATCACTTAAAAGTTGTGAGTAATTTGTATATAAAAATTATTAGGTGTCAATCAATAGAGGCTTGATAAAAGACAAACCAAAAATCTAGTTAATTGTATTATATTCAACTTTTTATATAAAAAGATGGTTGAGGAAATTATTTTTTTTTTAAATTTTGTTAGAGTTAATTGATTCACATTTATAAACGAAAAATAAACAAAATAAAAAACAGACTTCTTCCAGCCCCTTATAGTAAAAGAAATATAATATATTAATTGAACTCAATTCCTTGCTAAAGCGACTCTGAATTTAATTGTAGATTATTTTAGCTATAGTAATTAACCTTACAATTAAATAAAAAAGTCAATTATTTCTGGAACAAATAAGTAATAAAAAGAAACATGATTTCAAAATTGTCAATGTTTTAGATAGAGTAACTAATTCGTTTGTGTGAATGATTCAGCAATATCAGTCCAGAATCTATTCTTTGTAACTACAGGAGTTTCCATGGATTTGCCGTGAAGTTGACTGCAAAGGAAGCTCAAGTAATGGCCGGTGGGCGAACCTAATTTGTTTTTTTTTTTTAATTTATTTTCTTTGAATTTTTATACATTAGTCATTAATTAATAAATGGACAATATTAGTAACTTGGAGTAAATATTTAATAGGAATGGAAGACGTACTATCTGCATTTCTAAACCGGAAAAGAAAGCTTCATACAAAAAGGTCATGAGATTTCATGGGATTTTCCCAAAAAGTTCAAAGAGCACCAACCGTGGAAAGTGATACAATCATTGCAGTGTTTGACACTGGAATTAGCCCGAGTCTGATAGCTTTAACGACAATGGATTTGGCCCACCGCCAGCCAAATGGAAAGGCACTTGTCAAGCATACGTGCAACAAGTGCGTACTCCTCTTAACCATATAATATATATTAATCCTTTAATCTCCTTCCTCTAATTAATTAATTTATATAACGGTCTAAAATCATTATTAAAATTTTTTAAGTTCTCAAAATTTACCATTAATGATCGATGCAACAAAATCATACGAGCAAGATGCTACAGATATGATGGAGTATTTAGTCCAGACGATATTGTTTCTCCAAGAGACGAGAATGGACATGGCTCACACACACAGCATCAACTGCAGCAGGGATACGGCCTTGCCTCTGGGACAGCTCGCGGCGGGGTCCCCTCAGCCAGAATTACTGTGTACAAAATATGTTGGCCAGATGGTTGCCACGACGCTGATATTCTTAAAGCATTCGATTACACAGTTGCCGATGGCGTTGGCATTATATCCCTTTCAGTTGGAGATCACGCCGATGAATATTTCAATGATGCAATAGCCATTGGATCTTTCCATGCTATGAGAAGGAGAATTTTGACTCCAACCTCAGCTGGGAACTATGGTCCCTTCTCGTCAAGTATCCCAAATATTGGGCCATGGCTTCTTACTGTGGCTGCTAGCACCATTGATAGAAATTTTTCTACCAAGGTCCAATTAGGAAACAACCAAAGTTACCAGGTAATTATATATGCTTCCTCTCCCTGCAAATTAAATATTTTTAATTTAATTAAAAGTAATAATAATAATAATTAGATATCTAAATTTTTTACAATACCATTAATAAGTATGGAGGTTTTTTTTTTTTCATGCGAATTCCTACTATGATCCTGTTAAGTTAAATGTCAAAGTGTCTTACTAAAATTAATTATTTGACTGTTACCCAAATAAAATTTAGAAGTCTTTAAATAAATTAATTATTTCACTCTTATATCCCCAAAATTAATTTTTTTCATCAATTTGTTCAAAGTTTTAAAAAAATATATTGCAATAAAAATCAGCAATTTCATTCATAAATTTTTTACCAAGAACAAGACAAAGACAGGGCCCTAAGTGAATTTTTACATCTATGTATGTAAGTATGTAAGTATGTAAGTATGTAAGTATGCACGGCCGCACACTCACAGCTACACCAAAGAAGCACAAGGCAGCATCCATAACACACTTGAACGTGCCATGGCGCACCTATGCAACCCCCATACATATCCCCTACATTTCTCTGTTTTTCTTCTTCACTCTTTGTTTGCATTTTCTCCCCTAAAACACAAAATATATCCTCTCAAATACATTCCCCTTTGCATCACTTCCTAAACACAAACTTTTGTTCAAAACTTGTACTCACTTCAATCAATCTTCATACTATAATACATCCTTATTCAAAATAACCAATTACCTAATTAAGCACAAAATACACAAAAATCTCCATTATTGCAAGAAATTAGGAAATTGTGGTGAAAGCAAATTTTTAGATATTATCTTCAATCTTGGATTTTCACATCAATTTTAAGTAAATCCTCACTTTTGTACAACTTCATTATTAATTTGAATTTAAATTGAGTAGTGGATTATGGTGTTTGTGGGAGAGCTTGAAGTTGTTAGGTTGATGTTGTTGTTTGAGAATTACGTGTAAGTTATTGAATCAATATCATATTAAAAGTAATTAGAGTCACTAGTGGACTGTTAAGGTGAGGTAGGAAGCCTCGAAATTGACAATGGGTGGGTTGCTAAAAAGAGCATACCAACTGTGTGACAAAATAATTGAGTGAAAATTAGTGAAGATTTCTTAAGTTTCATTATTGGGAAACACTTGGAAAATGTAGTGGGAGTTCAAGGAGTATAATAGAAGTTTTTTGGGTAAGGAACAAAGCGGTAGAAGAAAGTAGGCATTCCAAGTGTTTGGGGAATTGCCGAAAAGAGAATTTTGAGTGAAAATGGCACCAAAAAAAAGGTAATACTTCGCAAGCTCATCGCGTTTTGATAGTAAAAGATTTATCTTATTTGAAGTGAAGAAAAAGTTTAATAAATTTAAGGATGATCGAAAAGCGATTGTAAGAGTGAGAGAGAACTTTGAAATTGCAAACAGGACATAAAAAAATTTTAGAATTCATCTGGGCTCGAAAGTGGGAAACACTCACCAATTATCCAACTCAAGCAATAGTATCATTAGTGAAAGAGTTATACGCTAATGCTATAGTGAGTAGAGAAAATTATCGATTGTTTGTTCGGGGTAAAAGGATTTCATTCAGTTCAGAGGCCATAAATGCAAATTATGGCCTACGTCCTATCGATGAGAATGAAGATTTATACGATACATTTAGGAAGGATTAAGACAACTATAAAATGATCATTGAAAAATTATGTGTTTCGGGCATTCAGTAATTGCAAGGTCGCGGCAAAACTTATAAATCTCTCACCTTTCTAGAAAACACACTTAATAGATATGCCAAGGCATGGCATAAATTCATTTGCTCCAATCTTATACCCACTTCTCATCTGAACGAAGTCACAGCAAAGCGAGCTGCCCGGTTTTATTGTGTTTGTGCGGAGACTTAATTGACATAGGAAGGGTCATAAGAGAAAGCTTGATCAACTCTATTGAAGCCAAGACAATGGGTGGACACATACACACTTGCCTTGTCATTGCCTTATGTTTAAAAGGAAGGGTAAAGGTTGATAAAATGGAACACAAATTAGATCCAAAACCTCCGATTGATAGCTTTACCATTTCTAAGTTCACTTGTTGGGTAGAAGGTATATCCATTTGATCCGATTTATGGTCTCATATAGACGAAGAAAAAAAAATTCCACCGCCATGCAAACCATTGCCTTGCCTTGGAAGGATTCACTGAATACATTTCTCGCTCGAGTATTGGTTAGCTTATCAAGCAAGATTATAGCATTAAGAAAATCCTTATAAAGACTCACCAACTCCCCCATGTGTTAATTAAAGTGATGAAGCTGGCCCTTCCAACTCATCTCACAAAGATACCACTCAATCTAGGATCCCCGATATGTATTAACGAATCATCTAGTAAGGGTAAAAAATCCACGACATCCGACAAGAGTAAATAAGAATGCGTCAATACCAAGTAGAGTGCTTCAATACCTCTCGTTTATATCTATAAAGCTTGTACCCAAATTCAAAGCTTCCACTGCTCCACAATTTTCCCCTCCACAAAGAGATGAGAATGATAATGCATAATTAGATGTGAGACTTTTACATCTTGCCTCCCAAGTGTAGCTTCCTTCCTTTCTCCTTTGCTTGTGCCTATGGTTAAACATTGAGGACAATGTTTATGTTAAGTTTGGGGGAGGGAATCTTATTATAAAAGTGTCTGATGATTGCATTGTTAAAGCCACCAATCACACACAAAATTTTTCAATTAACAATTTAATTTTCATATTTTTAGTAGTGTTTGTCTTTGCATTTGTGCTAATATGGTTTTTGTTTTCTTTAAGGCTTTTCTTTTCTTTGTCCTTGTGAATGAAATCCTTTTCCTTTAAGTTGGACAATTTTTTTTATTTTCATTTGAGTGTGTTTTTGTCTATTTGATTGAAAAGCCAACGATATAAATTATGAGAATGCTTAAACTATGAGAAAATATAAATGTTATCTTACTCTTTGCGTTTGACTTGTTGGCAAATTTATTTTACTTGATGGTTCCTTAAAAATTTTGAGCGCTTAGTCACGAGTATTATATTGTTTGGAAATTTATAAAAGGCTTACGCAAACTAAGTAAGCTTGGTTGGGTTTATCAAATTGTAGAATTTATTTGATTGTCACTTGAAGTGAAATTCTAGGGTAGGGAAATGAATTAGGCTGTTGCTGATGTGTTTGAGCCTTTCAAACCAACCTTGAATGAATTGATCCTTCAATCAACCCCTTGAACTTGAAATCACCTTTCTTTTGTTTTCACCCATATAAGAGCTAGCCTAATAATAAAAATCAACACCTTGCATTAGGACCACGATATTTCTAAAGCTATCTAATTAAGGAAGGATGGAGGGAGCATGAGAGAATAAAGCCAAACTCTTACCAACTAACTAGGTATCATGCCTAAGTAAGCATAGAAAACTCAAGTCAAAAGGTAAGAGTAAGGCTAATTAAAAAAAATTGTAAATAAAATCAATTTTGGATTGTCAAATGTTGGGTGAATAAAGAAAGCAATTTATAAAGATGCGTTGATTATGAGAGGGAATAAAGGGATTAAGGATAAAGTTCTTGGGTGGTTGAGGTATTTAGGGTGCTTGAACATCACTTAAAAATCTAAACTCCCTACCTTGACCTTGGCCTAACATTATAAGCATAATTAAGTCATAAAAGTCCCTGATGTGGTGTCCTGTCATGAAAAATTAAGTCAATGGAATTCCCTAACAAGTCAACTTAAGTTTATTTGTTTGTATAAACTAATTCAGATTGAAGGATGATCAAGTCTAAGTGACAATTCACACACGCACAAGGAACCTTTAAGTAGGATGGTAATTGTTGTTCAAGTTGAACTTTAAGATAAAATGACTACATTTTGAAGTTTTCCTCAATGTAAGTATAAGACTTAATTTTGATCAAGAGTATGCTCAAAAGTTTAATTAATCTCAAGTACATATATCATAGATTAATTTCCTTTATCTGTTTTTTCGTTTGGTTTGATTTGCTCGAGGACAAGCAAACATTCAAGTTTAGGCGTATTTGATAAGTGCGTAGAATACATGCTTATAATTCACTTTTAGACTCAAATTGTTTGATAATTCTTCAAACTTTGTTAACATTCGATGTGTCTGAGCTCTATTGTGTAGAAATGATAGAACTTGGTCATCCAAAATGATTTTGGCTTAAAAAAGGATTGAACAGTCGAAAAAGATTTAAAGAAGTCTAGAGAAGGATTCGGACCAAAATGCAAGATGTCTAGGGGCCAAAGTGGAGAGTTTTAGGGACCAATTTGACATATTTTCAAAAGAAGGAAAACCATGCATACACTCCCACGCCATGCATTCTACCTTTAGGCAGAATTGATGGCACGGCCGCACCACCCCTTCTACCTCCCTTATGCCCCTTGCGCCTCCTGGTTTCCAACATGACTTTTTTTGTCTTAATTTAAGTCGTAGGATCATGCTTTGATAGCCTAATTTAGATCTGAATTAGGTTTATATCTTTTGAATGGTTGAGCCACCAAACCCTTTTGGAAGGGGGATTTCTTGAGAGAAAAGGAAAGAAGAGAGAGATAGAAAGAAATCTATAGAGAAATCTTTAGAGAAAGAGTTGAGTGGGAGAAGGATGATGATGCAAGAATAATTTCTTGAAGAACAAAGCTCTCCAAATTATAGTTTTATCTCTTCCTTTATCTTACTTTTTCTTGAATTGAAAAATCCTATGAATGTTGAAATTATGTTATCAATTGTTGAACTCTTAATATTTGGTTTTGAACTCTTTCTCACGGTTGGCTAAATTTTAATATTTAGGGCAATGATTTGACCAATTGAAAGCATCTATATTTTGAAAGTATATTATTTTTTATTAATATTCTCTTGTTACTATTTGTCATGATTGTGATGCTTTTAATTAACTGGTCATTAATTAATTGAACTATGGACCAATGAATATCGAGAGGTACTTATTGTATTTAGATCATATGACAAATACCATAAATTGTATATTAAAAAGAAAAGTATTAATATGGTTTATGTAGTGTCATTAGTGATTACTATTGGTCATAATGCATTTTGCTTTAATTTGCGTTTACATAGAGATACAGTAAATGCGTAAACGTGAAATAGTTTCGATTAATTTCAAGAGAGACTATCGAATAAAATAGAGTAATTTTACTATCTATATGGGTAATTAATCAAAATAGTATAGCTTGAAGAAGTAGATGCGATTAAGTAGGATCAAGTCATTAGCCCTAGACCTTGTATTAATTGAAATCTCCATTTCGTTTTGTTTATTACTTTTTAGACTATTTTACTTTCTCATCCAAATCAAAATATTTTCTTCAAATAAATTTAGAGTTAATCATCTTTGGTGCTTATTAGATTAACACTTCTCATAGGAATGATGCTTCACTTATCACTATATTATTTGTTGGCAAAAACATGCACTTTCATTAGTAGATCATTCATCAATTACAAGATTAGGTTTTGAACCCATGTTGTTGAAATCATTCACATAAATTAATAATTGGTCAATAACTTGCTATATATATAATTAATTTCAAAGAAAATGAGTCAATTGCAGGAATGAAAGATACGTATAGATATATAACCTGCCGACGACTTGTCGTAGCATGCTCAAGTGGAGAGACGATGTGGAAGCTTGGTCTTGCCCTTGGGGATTATTTCCCATATACACGATATAAATTTGCATTATATATCAAAGATGTGTACCGATTTCTAAGAATAAGAAGGAAGAAAACTCTCTTGCTAGCTGACTTCTAGCATGAATTATACCACAATAAAAGAACAGGAAAATCTATGGTTTAATCAAAGAAATTATAAAAAGTTAATTATAGTGATTAACACAAGTATTTGCCTGTTGAAACTAAATTTTCTTTCAAACAAAGCAATAAAATCAGTAAAGCAAATGCTTTCAAATACCATGGAAACCACAGGTCATTTTGTTTAAAAAAACAGAAAAATGAAATGATACAATATTACATGGGGTGAATTTCATCAGCCAAATACAATAGCACAACCCAATATCCCGTAAGCAAATTTACTCAGGTGTATTTGGCCCTTATTCTTCAATGTTTACAGGAATAGAAAGCCCAGTAAATCCATTAAATTTCTTGCAAGCATACTTGTATATTCCAAAATTGATGCCATAGACAAAAACTATAAATTTATAAGTTGTATCAATTATATATATGGACGAATAAACCAAATATCGATCGAGATGTGCATGCCCTAGTCATGCGTTGCCAATGCATTTCAAACAAAAAATTAAATGAGGAAATGATCCAGCAAACAGAAACTCTTGCTTGCCTAAAAGGTTCCATGTGCGCTAAAAATTTCTACCTTAGACTTTTCTATTTCTTGTATGAAATTGAAGCCAAGTAAGGGTCAGCACCCAGGACTAGCCAGGTAAATCACATAGAATTCATCAAAAACCAATAACAAAATTTTAAAAATCACAAGACATGGAAACCAAACTTGGAGAGTCCTACTTTCTACAATGGTAGCTAGATTTAGAATCCAAGCAGAACCTATTTCGTGTAAACCTAAAAGGAAACAAGCACATTGCCAAAAGCGCTTCCATGTGCATGTTCTTTCTCTTTTCAATTTCACTTTTTTAACTTTTCTTGAGAAACAAACATGGGGTGCATAAGAGAAAAAATATAAACTAAATAATTACCATAAACATTATTCAATGGCAGAATCGTGATGTTTTGTTAATTGAAAATGTTGCACACAGAGAGTTCAGGTGGAGACTGCTGAAAGAAGAGAGACCGTGGTTTATATAGCCTTAAATAAAGAGTAAATTAAAAAACGGAATAACTGAGAATGTTAAAAGGCATTGTGCTTTACTCCGTAGGTTTTCGACGAAAGTTAACATATCCTCTAGATTTTAAAAAAAGTAAGATATCCCTTACATTTTCAAGAAAGTCAACATACTTTTTTGAAAATATTATTCATATTTTAATTTGACTATTTTATTCATTTACCATTAAAAATATATAAAATAATTATATTATTTTTATTTTTTACTTAATAATCAATATAATCTTCTTGTGACATTTAAATTTAAAAATTATAATAATATTTCAACCTTTAATTATTTCTTTCCTTCAAAAATTATAATCAAATAATTGTATCTAATTATATAAAATTTCTAAAATATATCCTATTATTAAAATAATTTATTTAAAAAATTATGTATAATTAATCGTAGAATTTTTCATAACATAAAATTTGTTTTCAAAATTTCTTAAATATTTACACCATTATACATAGACAATATTAATTATACATAATTTTTAAATTAAATTATTTTACAATATGATATATTTTAGAAAATTTGTAATTAAATATTATAAAAATTTGACAATAAATTTGAAAGAACAAATAATTAAGGGTCAAAATATTATTATTTTAAATATTTTTAGTAGTAGAAGGTAAAATACTCAAATTAATATGTAAATAGTAATTCAAGAGAATATTTTAACTTTTTCTAAAATTTAGAGGTATTTTACCTTTCTCAAAAACTCAAAAAATGTATTAACTTTTTTCAAAAGTCAGGAGTAAAATACAATATCCCCTTTGAAACAATAAAAGCTTTTGAATTAATGGTATTTGTATTTCTTTGAATTTATAATAAAAAACAATTTTAGTTGTTGGTTGTTGAACTCTGTTTGAAACGTCATTATTAACGGTATTAAAATCTCTCTCAATTGATCCACTCCCTACTATAATCATTGTGTATATTTATATACTTATTCCCCTAATTATACACATTAAAAATTTGACAATCCTCTAAAATTGACTCCAAACGATAGGTAATAAAAGTGCACTACTAATTTCTTCATCATCTACCAATTTATAATGTTAAATTTCATTAAGCTAAGAGTTTGTTAATAAAATTAATAATTTTATTTTCATAAATTAGAAGAAAAAAATTTTTTTGATAAGTTTGATTTCAAGAATATAATAGTGTGGTTTCAAGATTTTTACCTCTAAAAAAGGAGTTATGTAATGTTGTACTTCAAAGGGTTTATCTTAGGTCATTCATTTAGAATAGGGAAAAGAGAAAGGGCCCAATCACCGTAAACTTAATCAAAGTAAGTTGGTCTATTCAATGATGATCTAGATTGGTCTCGCTTTCACAACTATTACATCAAAAATAGAGCAAATTAGGTTTTATCATTTTGAAATTTGATGTCAACCTTAGCTATAGTGATGTGGTTTATAAATATTTTTACTTTTGTGAAAATTACAAAATTAATCAAATTGCATGAGAAATGATATCCATGACATGTGATATGATATTAATCAGAGGTTAACTACTTATAATTATAATTATTACAATTACTAATTATTAAAGTATTATATCATAATAATTACAATGGCTGTGTTCACGTTACCCCATAAATTTGCGTATATAGATGCCTAGTGAATGATGATGATCTATAATAAACAATTAAAATATCTATTCTTTATACGAATTTTTTACAAAATTTGATAGAAGGAACTTGCATAAGAAAATAGAAAATTTAGGTTTATTAGATATTTGAATCTTTTTACTAAAAGATGGACTTGTCTGGCTGTGAGCCAACTATTATCACTTTTGTCAGCTAGTATGGCTAGCTTTTGATAAGATTCTCTATTGTACAAAACGTAAGGATATAATTTTCAATTGTAAATTTTTGATTGTTTTATGTTGGCATTAGAACTTCTAGCAAATGGTGTTCAAAGATTAAAAGAAGTTTTCCTACGAGATTTGAGAAAAATCAATGAAAGAAATTAATGTGGCTAATCAATCTTTGCAGTTCCTTTTTGTTTTTTAGCGGAGGAGCTTCAGTAATTGTTCGTGCTTTAATTGTTCTTTGTCTATCTCAATACCTCAGTGGTGCACAAAAAATTAAAAAAAAATAATCACAGCCTTTACTCCAAATGCACACTTGATTGAAAGGGTTCATTTTCAAAGCATGTTATCGCATTCGTTCGACAATTTTCCTTAAATCAGCCAAGTGCTAGCTGTTTATCTTCAGGCTACTGCATTTTACTTGTATTGATAATTGCTATTTTCTATCTGCGAGTTGCTTTGGGATTTAAGTGTTAAATTTTAATCTACAATTATAATAAAATAAATTTGTTATTAAGTTAATGATCCTATATATGGTAACGGTAGACTGGCCAATGAACTCACCAAGATTAGAAGCTTAAAATGCAGGTTGACTTGAATTAATTATTGAGGGAATAATAGAAAATTAATGTATTTTATTTGAAAAGAGTTGTTGAGTTACAATATGTTGGACCGACAATCTCACAATCTCTTTTGCCTAAAATTAAAAAAAAAAAATTAATATACGATCAACTAAGATCACATTTTAATTCCTAATTCAATAATTAATTTAGTAGATATAATTGATCTATGACCAAGAAACCGGGCTCATACAATATGTTGGAATAATTGATAATGTTCAAATCAAATGTCTTAATCATGTTTAAATGTCTCAACTAAAATCATCATGAGGATGTGATTTATTGTTGATTGCCTCAGTTAAGAAAAATAAAAGTAGCTTCCAATTTTTGTTCCTAAAAGCGTGATTCTAAGGATTTTTTTTATTTTTCTTATTTTTGGAACTTATTTTGAAATCTGCGGTTTCTATTGACTTTTGATCTGAATGTACTTCATTTTTTAATAACTTTTTAACCTATAGGAATAATTTTAGTATGCATTATTAATATTTATTTTATATTTATTAATTACATATATTAATTTATTAACTAATTTATAATGTATTTGAATCAATCAATTTATATGGGTACGTAACTGGATATTGCTAAGATCATTTATATATCTTTAATTCATCACGAAGCACGACTAACAATTTTTCCAAATATTTTAAATAGAAAAACTTTGAAATTAATTAATAGCATATAATTCCACCCATGAATAAAGTTCGTGAATATTGATTTACCGAATATTTAAAATAGGGAAGCCATTATACACAGTCATAACGAGGATAATGTAAATAATTAGTTGAAATGAGCAAAAAGTTGAAAAGAAACGGGGACGAGCAGTTCATATTGGAAAAACTAGATGCAAGACTAATGCTTATGTTTTGAGTTCTGACTTACTAGTTGCATTCTAATGCCAATTATATATGACAAGCCCTAACAATTAATGGTAGCAAAAAAATGTAAACATCATATGCAAAAGAATAATGATTTGATCTTACAAAATCAAGAAACTTTGATTTCACAAGATCAATTATCATTGTCACTAATAAATATTCTGAGCAAAATTAAACTTTTCTACATTAAAAAGTTTTACCAATCGATTAATTTAAATGGTAATTTCATTTAGTCTCTATTGTTTCAAGAAATTTAACTTAATTTAGTATATTTTATATATTAGATAGAAGGATTCCCAAATTTTTTAAAATTCATCACTTTGGTCTTCCTTATAGTCTCGTTTGATCAATATCATATAGATCCTTTGACTAAACTTTTATCTACTTTTAACCATTAGATAATTTATAATATACTACTTACAACATAATAATCTTTAATTTAACCTAAAATTTATGAAAGTCATCTTATTACTCTTATATGTTAATGTTTTATCTTCTTTTATTTTTATTTTTATCTAATGGTTAAAAGTGAATGAAGTTTGGTCAAAGAACTTATGTGACATTGACCAAAATATTAAGGACCAAAGTAATGATTTTCATAACATTTGAGGACACTAATCTAAATGATATTTTTTGAAACATTAGGGACTAAAATGAAATTACACCATTAACTCATCTGCCATTAATACCCATTTGTCAAAGTCATAATGGAGAACTATATACGATTTTTATTAAGCCATCTCTACTGTCAGTATAGCTAGCTTGTAATTGGTAGTTGGAATTTGCAAATTAAGGATATATCTGCGTCATTAATTTCTATAATTATATCAAGATACATAATGAATAAGCCATAAGATTAATAAATTTATTAATTATTTTTCATATACCACCGAGAACTTTAAGTATAAACAATTAATTGAATTAAAAAATTATAAAATTTGGTTGACTATAATGATAACTAAGATTTGTTTTCATTATATATATATATTATATTAGGGGTGGGTATGGTCCAGTTCGGTTTGACTTTTTAAAATGCCAAACCGGATCTAAAAATTTGGAATTTTAAAATTTTGAAATCGGACCAGATCGAATAGGAAGAAAATCTCGGACCGTATTGGACTGATTACATATTAAAATTGGATTAAAATCAGACTAATTGGTTCAATTTTCAAGTCAGTTCGATTTTTGGATAAATGTATTATGTTTTAAAAAAGTTTTTAGTGTGCGAAATGATATTATTTTATGAAAATACAGTAAAACGACATTATTTAGATAAAAAATTATTAAAAAATAACAAATTCAGTTCGGTCTAGGTTTTTTCTCCAAACTGGACCGAAAATTTCAGATTTTTTAATTTATAAATCGAAACCAAATCGAATTGCATAAAATACTAGACCAAACCCGTCAATTCTAGTTCGACTCCAATCCGGTTTAGTTCAGTCCGATTTTTCTACCTACCCCTATATTATATATCTTACTCGCTTGAAGTACTTTTTTTTTTAGTTAGGCAAAACAAAACCTTTGGCTACCATGAAAAGCAGAAGCTCTCTTCTCCCATGGCTTCTATTACACTTTCTTACTTTTTCTTTGCTCATTGGCCTCTCAGCTTCTTAAGACAATAGCCGAAAAACAAATATTTCTAGTCATGCTATTGTTGTTTTAATTTTATGTCTTAATTCTCCTCTTTAGATTTTCTATTCTTAATTTCGTGACTTTAGAAGATTAATTCTAACAAATTTGATCATTTATATATATATATATATTTACAAATATGTAATACAGACTTATATCGTGTATATGGGAATCAGCTTCAGCAACACTCTTCATACGAGCATGCTACGACAAGTCTTTGACAGGTTATATACATATATATAATCACTTAAAAATTGTGAGTAATTTTTATTTAAGAATTATCGAGTGTTAGTCAATAAAGGGTTGATAAAAGACAAACAAAAAATCTGGTCACCTCTATCACATTTAACTTTTTATATAAAAAGATAGTTGAGCAAATTAATTTTTTCATATTTTTTTTAAATAAAAATACATTTTTTATTATTATTTGTATTGCTACCCTTTTACATAATAACAATAAAAATAGAGGGTTGATAAGCAGATACCCCCTTTGAATTTCATTTCCGTTAGTCGATCAAATAATTTATTATCATTTGTATCACTACTCTTATATACAATAACAATATAGTATATATTTTGCTTAATTATAACAATTTAATCCCTATTTTAATATTTTTCACAATATAATTTTTTTTAAATATAACAATTTAGTCTCATATTTAATATTTTTTCACAATATACTGAAAACTAAATACATTTTTAATTTACTATTTCAATAGAAAATTTGGAAAAAAAAATTTATTAAAATAATTTGAATAATAAGTTAGATTAAACTCATGTTAAAATATTTATAACCTTTTTTTGTAATAAATTTGATATATTGAATTATCAAAAGAATTTTGAAATATATTTTAACGTTTTATTCTTATATTAATATTTTTATTTAAAAGATTATATTAAATTTATTATATTTTCTTGATAAAAATTATAAAGATATAAATAAAAAAGTAAAAAGAAAAAAGAAAAAATTTGGTATCATTTATTAATAGAATTATTAGATATATTAGATTATTTTAACCAATATAATTTAATTTTAATTAAAAAATAGAAAAAGAAGAAAATTTTTTATTATTTTTATTTCTTACATATATATAAAATATGTATCTATTTTTTATATTTTTTATTTATATTGTCATATATTTTTAATATTTTTTCACAATATACTCAAGATTAAATAAATTTTTTAATTTGTTTTTTTAATAAAAAATTTTTAAAAAATTTAAATAATGAGTTAAATTACACTCATATTAGAGGTAGAAAATGGGTAAAGCCGACCCAGCTTAACCCATGAAATTAAAGCCCAAGCGGGTTAGCGTGCTAGGCCGACCTAAGCACGCATGGTAGTTGTGTCAGGCCGAGCTGAGCCCTCTTCAAAAACTTTAAGCCTGGCACGGCCTATGAAACCCCGCCCATAAGGTCCATACCAAGCTTGTACTTGGGTTGGCCTATAGGCCGTGTCAGGCCAACCCATGAGCTATTTTGACTTTGAGTTGACTTTGCAAAATTATTTTAAAAATTTGTTAATGAAAAGAATCGAACACAAGACATCAAACAATAATAAAAATAATTACCATTAGGTCAATCACATTTATTTGTAAAACTTTTATAAATAAACAATATTTAAAAAATACTACATCTTTAATTTATATTATTAAAATCAAAATTATTATATTGATAAAAAAATAATTTTATAATTTAAGATGATTTAAATTTTATAATTATAACTATTATTATCATTAACAAAACCAAAAAAATAAATTTTTTATACATAACATTAACAATCGTCAAAATAATTTGTATTTATGAAAAATATTGCCATCTACAATAGACAATGAATTATTATAAGAAAAAAAAAATAAAATGGTGGAGGTGACTTATGTCATTTGTAAAATTAGAATTTAAAAATTTATATAATAATTTAATTTTACAATGATTTATATTAAACCTAAGATAAATTTTAAAAAAAAGATAAATTATTGATTGGAATACATATTTAAAGTATTTAAAAAATTTTAACTTTTCCTATTTCACATCTCATCAAAAAATAATATAATTAAAATAACATAATAAAAATAAATATTTGAATTCTTCACAAAATAATTGTTAACAAATCATCAATTATTAATAATCCCAATTAAAATATATAATATAATATTATAATAATCAATGAATTATTATAATTATATAAATACACAAATCTTTTAGTGTAAAATTTCTAAACCAAAATAAATTTTAAATTTTAAATTTCAATTTCAAATTTCAAAATCAAAACCCATTATTATTGGAGTATGTTTAAGCTGATGATTATTGTTAATTGTCTTTTTTTAAACAATTAATTTATGAAAAAAATAAATATTTATTAGAATTAAAAAAATTATGATATTAAAATATAATAATTGTTCCTTCAAATAATTATAATAAAATTAAATTTAAATAATTGTTAAAGATAAAGTTATGCTTAAATTATACAATTATTTGGTATTAATAATAACAATTCAAAAATAATATATTTAATAAATTTACTAAGTATTCATTTGTGATTAAATTGTATTTATAAATTACAATAAGCAAATGGCGTTGGCCTAATGGTTAGGTTGTTGTTTGTGTTTTCTTAGTCATGAGTTTGAATTGCAATAAATTTTAAAAAAATTTTATTGAAAGTCAAATCCATTGGGCGGCTTATCATGGGCTCGCAGGCTAACCTAACATGACATGGGCCTATAGGAAGCATGGCCCATCACAGGCTTGTACCAAACTCGGCTCATGGGCTCAATACCTCGACCCAGTTCAATCCAACCTTTGTGCTGGGTCGGACCGACAATATTTATGGTTCGCATATGTCAGGTCCGTGCCAAACTAGGCCAGTCCGACCCATTTGTTACCTAACTCATATGCTACAATATTTCTAATCTTTTTTTTCACTTTTATAATAATAAATATTTAATTATTAAAATTTTAATTGAAATATTTTTAAAATTTTATTTTTACATGTAATATATTTATTTATAAAATAATGTTAAATTCATTTTATTTTTTTTTTAAAATATATGAAAATATAAATAAAAAATATAAACAATAAATATATGTTTTAGATATATTACAAAAAAAAAATAATAAAAAATTTCTTCTTTTTTTTTTCTATTTTTTAATCAAATTCAATTATATTGCTTAATAAGAATAAAAAATATATTTAATTACTAATTTTACAAACAATGATACTAAATTTTTTTTTCTTTTTCTACTTTTGTATTTATATTTTCATAATTTTTCAAGAAAATATAATAAATTTAATATAATCTTTTAAATAAAAATATTAATATAAGGATAAAATGTTAAAATATATTTCAAAACATCAAATTGATTAAAAAAGTCATAAATATTTTAACATGAGTTTTATCTAACTCATTATTCAAATTTTTTTAATAATATTTTCATTTTCAAATTTTTTATTAAAATAACAAATTAAAAATATATTTAATCTTGAGTATATTGCAAAAAAAATTAAATGTGGGACTAAATTATTATATTTAAAAAAATTATATTGTGAAAAATATTAAAATGGGGATTAAAGTGTTATAATTAACATACACACACATGTAATGCAGACTTATATTGTGTATATGGGGAATGAGCCTCAAGCCAGAAGTCAAGCTTCAGCAACGGCTCTTCATACTACCATGCTATGACAAGTCTTTGACAAGTTATGTACATATATATAATTACTTAAAAGTTGTGAGTAATTTGTATTTAAAAATTATCAGATGTCAATTAATAGAGGGTTGATAAAAGACCAACAAAAAATTTGGTCAACTGTATTACATTCAACTTTTTATATAAAAAGCTAGTTGAGCAAATTATTTTTTTTGTAAATTTTTTTAGAGTTATTTGATCCATATTTATAAAAGAAAAATAAACAAATTAAAAAAGACTGCTTCCTGCCCCTTGTAGTATAAGGAATATAAAATATTAATTGAGCTCAATTCCTAGCTAGAACGACTTTGAATTTAATTATAGATTATTTTAACTATAGTAATCAACTTTACAATAAAAACAAAAGGTCAATTATTTCTAGTAAAAATAAGTAACAAAAAGAAACATGATCTCAAAATTGTTAATGTTTTGGATAGGTTATAGCTAAGTCGTTTGTGTGAATGATTCAGCAATATCGGTCCAGAATCTATTCTTTGTAACTACAGGAGTTTCCATGGATTTGCCGTGAAGCTGACTGCAGAGGAAGCTCAAGTAATGTCTGGTGGGCGAACCTAATTTGTCTTTTTTTTTAATTTATTTTCTTTGAATTTTTATACATTAGATCATTAATTATAAATGGACAATATTAGTAACTTGGAGTAAATATTTAATAGGAATGGAAGACGTACTATCTGCATTTCTAAACCGGAAAAGAAAGCTTCATACAACAAGGTCATGAGATTTCATGTGATTTTCCCAAAAAGTTCAAAGAGCACCAACCGTGGAGAGTGTTTGACACTGGAATTTGGCCGGAGTCTGATAGCTTTAACGACAATGGATTTGGCCCACCGCCAGCCAAATGGAAAGGCACTTGTCAAGCATACGTGCAACAACTGCGTACTCCTCTTAACCATATAATATGTATTAATCCTTTAATCTCCTTCCTCTAATTAATTAATTTATATCACGGTCTAAAATCATTATTAAAATTTTTTAAGTTCTCATAATTTACCATTAATGATCGATGCAGCAAAATCATACAAGCAAGATGCTACAGATATGATGGAGAATTTAGTCCAGACGATATTGTTTCTCCAAGAGACAAGAATGGACATGGCTCACACACGGCATCAACTGCAGCAGGAATATAGCCTTGCCTCTCGGACAGCTCGCGAAGGGGTCCCCTCAGCCAGAATTGCTGTGTACAAAATATGTTAGTCAGATGGTTGCCATGACGCTAATATTCTTAAAGCATTCGACGACGCAGTTGCCGATGACGTTGACATTATATCCCTTTCAGTTGGAGATCACGCCGATGAATATTTCAATGATGCAATAGCCATCGGATCTTTCCATGCTATGAGAAGGGGAATTTTGACTCCAACCTCGGCTGGGAACGATGGTCCCTTCCCTCCAAGTATCTCAAATATTGGGCCATGGCTTCTTACTGTGGCTGCTAGCACCATTGATAGAAATTTTTCTACCAAGGTGCAATTAGGAAACAACCAAAGTTACCAGGTAATTATATATGCTTCCTCTCCCTGCAAATTAAATATTTTTAATTTAATTAAAAGTAATAATAATAATAATTAGATATCTAAATTTTTTACAATACCATTAATAATTGTGTGGAGGTTTTTTTTTTTTTTTTCATGCGAATTCCTACTATGATTCGGTTAAGTTAAATCTCAAAGTGTCTTACTAAAATTAATTATTTGACTGTTACCCAAATAAAATTTAAAAGTCTTTAAATAAATTAATTATTTCACTCTTATATCCCCAAAATTAATTTTTTTTCATCAATTTGTTCAAAGTTTTAAAAAAATATATTGCAATAAAAATCAGTAATTTCATTCATAAATTTTTGACCAAGAACAAGACGAAGACAGGGCCTTAAGTGAATTTTTACATCTATGTATGTAAGTGTGTAAACATAATTATCTTATTTTTAATTGTTTTGACCATTATTCTTTTGTAATAACATCCAATGAAAAATTAATTTCTTTCTAATGAAGTTCAACTGATAAGAATTCTTTTTAATTGCATTTACTAGATAACTATGTGTCTCCATATTAGTTATCTAAACTAATTAAACAACAATTTTATTTTATTTTATTTTATTCTATTTGCACACTGTTTAGGGAGTTTCCATAAACACATTTGAACTTTAAAATATCATGCATCCTCCTTTTATTTACAGTGAAGATGTAGCAAACATTACCAACGGTTTCACAAATGCCTCATCCAGGTAAATTTTCTTCTCTTTTATTTATAGGGAAGATAGCTAGGTAGCTACAAGCAAATGTATAGAATTCACCAGGATTATTACATCAACGTGGGATTGATATACAATGGAAAAAAGTTAATGAAAGAAGATGTTGAAATGCAGATTTTGCTATGAAGATTCATTGGATCAAAATTTGGTGAAGGGTAAAATCGTACTTTGTGATACCCTTAACACTGCAGAAGGGCCATTTTATGCTAGCACAATTAGTGCTATCATGAGAGGCCAAAGAACTAGACATTCTGTCCCCCTTTTCCCTTGCCTACATCCTACGTTGACGCCAACGATGGAAGCAAGATTTTCTTTTACATCAACTCAACCAAGTATCACATATAGAGAATAACGGTCCTTGTCATTTTAATTAAGTCTTTGAAAACATACATAATTATTTTAAGATTGCCTGTACAAATTAATTACAGAAATACAACTGCCACTATATTTAAGAGAACCGAGGTTAATGATACACTACCTCCTTATGTAGCTTCATTTTCGTTAGGAGGTCCAAATTCTATTACATCTGATATTCTCAAGATAAATTTATATGAATTATAATGTTAACATATGTTCTAAGAACATATATTAATCAGTTATGTAACTCTTTTCATTTGAACTAATTTAAAAGAACATATATTAATCAGTTATGTAACTCTTTTAATTTGAACTAATTTAAAACTTTTGTTGTCATGAATTCTAGGCAGATATATGAGCTCCAGGAGTTAGCATTTTAGCTGTATGGTCTCTTCTCAATTTGGTTTCTGAAGTTAAAGGTGATATTAAATATTTTCCATACAATATAATCTTTGGAACATCAATGCCTTGCCTGCATGCAACTGCTGCAACAATCTACATTAAATCATTCAACCCTTCATGGTCTCCTGCTGCCATTAAATCAGAAGCTGTAGTTGGAGAAAAAAAATTATATGACTGAATTAATAAACTTTAATATTTGTTGCAGCTACTCCCATGAGCGTTAAAGATAACATTAATGCAGAGTTTGCATACAGATCAGAACATAAAAATCCGATAAAGGCTGTTAGCCCAGGTTTGATATATGATGCTGGAAAGCTTGATTATTTGAAATTTTTGTGTAGACAAAGATACAACACTACAACTCTAAGAAATGTTACTATGGATAACAACAGCTATTCCAAGACAATAAACCGAACCGTATGAGACTTAAACTATCCTTCTTTTTCTTTATCAACACAGTCTAGAAAATTTGCTGCTCAAGTTTTTCATAAAACTGTCACAAATGTTGGGTCCCCACTGTCTATTTACAAGTCAATTGTGAAGACTCAGCCTGACCTTAAGATCTCAGTCCAATCAAAGGTTCTTTTGTTCAAGTCAGTTGGTTAGAAAAAATCTTTTGTTGTGAGAATAGGGGCAATCGTTTGCCAAAAACAAGAACATGATGATATCTGGTTCTTTGGTTTGGGATGATGGAGTGCATCAAGTGAGGAGCCCCAAAGTTGCTTACATTGCTACATCCCCTGATAATTGAACTGCATCTATGATCAGGTTAAGAATGTTATAAATTGAAAAGTTGTATTGACATTTTTCAATTTACTGAATCAGAAAATAAAATCTGGGATTAGAAGATATTTATTCATATTAATATCTGGGTTCTCCACCCTTTCACGTTACTGTTCTCTTGCTTGGATAAGCTGCCCTCGTCTTTATTTTAAAAATCGGATTCTGAAAAATGTATAATGTCCTGCAAACTTGTCTTAGCCTAAATATCTCTGTTGTTTACTGCAAGTAAATCTTATTCGTCTTGTCTTTTGGTGGCTTTTTGGTAAGCATTTATATATCTTAGTTGTCTACAGTTACCAAACCAGATGATTACAACCTAGCAGGAGAAAGCTTCGCTGCTTGATAAATGAGGTGCCGTTTTCATGTTGTCCAGATCTTGTGATAAGAGACGCCCTGGCAAATATCTTGCTCTGAGACTGAAATCTTCATTGGCAAACCTGCTGCATTGATAAACTCTCTTGCTGCTTACGGAATCACTCTTTTAAGTGCCCAAGCATGAGACTGGTGCAAAGAACAATGCCGGATCTTATACAAGAAGCAGAATCGAAGAGAACTCAGTTTGCATCACCCATTGGTCAAAGTACTCGGGGCATTTTTGGTCCTATTACTCGAATGTTGGGAATGTTCAATAAACTGGCATCTAGTTCACATATAAATGTGGGAACTGTTTATAGAAAGTTTTCAACAGACTGGCACAGCAATGCAGATGCCAGCAAACAGAAGAAGACAAGAAACAGGCCCTCTTGTACGGTAGAAACATGCACTGTGACAATCATATACACAATGCACACAGAAACGATTTTTCATTTTTTGATGTTGATGATAGCATGCTTTTACTGAATAACTGAATTAACATAGAATGATTTGTACTATATTTTTTAGGGTTAGGAAGCTCCTTTTCTGCCTTCTATAAAAAGGCATCGCGGTAATCTTGGTTTTGTATCCGAATCGTTTGAAATATACAAAAACTTTACACTCCAAAAATTAACTTCACACCTCAACTGATAAAGAGAAAACGAGCAAACAGGCTACAATCAATGTTATTGAGTTGTAGAGAGAAAATCATGGAGGAATGACAGCATTTTTCAATTTACTGAATAAGACAAATGAAATTTGAGATTACAAGAATGTAGCCTATCTTTTTTTTTTTTTTTAAAGAAAATCTGTTTCTTATTAAATTTCTGAAGTTAATGGCAAATAAAAGAAATTGGAAAAAATTAGAGAGAACTGATTAAAAGTAAACTGAAAGTGATTGACAGAAACGGAAAAGTTATTAAAAGCCACGGTTATTCAATGTTAATGCTACCAAAAAATTCATTAAGAAAGCCAAAAACTGTAACTTCCAAAATTCTATGTTAAACACACCTCCCAGCTAACTCCGCAAGCAAAAAAACCATTCTGCACATACAAACATAATGGCCAGATCATTGTCAATCTTAATCATCGCCTTCACATCTCTGTCCATTTTACAGAGCCATGCCAGAGCCGATGACTCGAGAGAGGTAAGAACTGCCGCCACATTTTCATCATCTTTTATTTAGATTTGTTTCCTCAACAAATTTTGTTCAAGTTCTAACCACTGATGGTTTTCCTGCAACGCCAGACAGGTCTATCTAGTAAGCATGGATCTCAGTATAGAAAATACTAGGGAAGTTCACCTACAATATCTTCAGAAAGTTGTCGAGGGCATGTAATATTTCTCTAATTTTTCTCTGCATTTTTTTTTATTTCAAGCATTTTGAATCAACTTTCTGACCCTGCTTTTTCTATGGCACTTGGGAATAGCACCCCTGCTAAAGCCCTTGGATACAGTTACCGGTTCGTCCTTCATGGATTTTCAGCCAAACTCACCAATAACGAGGCAAAAAAGCTAGAAAGTATGGTTACGTATATGTCATTATTAGTAACGATTCGATGTTAAATCGTTATGTAAAAGTTTGTTTACCAATGACTGCAAAAACTGCTCACATGAAAATTGAATATTTCCATTTTCTTTTAACTATTTTCACATCTTATGATCATATTCACGATTATTTTTTTTGCTATATAAGAATATTCCTGTTGTGATTTTCATACGCTTTATCAAATGCAGAATTGGAAGGTATAGCAAGTGTTGTGCCAAGCGGACCACCTCTGCATATAACAAGTGTTGTGCCAAGCGGACAACAACTGAAGCCAGCATCCGGGCAATTATCAGAACTCAGCACTTCGCATGCTCCAGCTGAAGCAGATCCGAATAATGAATTATTTTTGCCCTAAATTGACATTGCTGCCATAGACTCACTGCTTGCACTCTTTGCCACCATCACCTCATCTTCGTTGCTTTTGATCTTTTCCTAGTTCTCTATAAGTCTATGACTTATGTTTCTTGAGTGGAAGATAGAGAGGAAAATACTTGTGTTAAGTTAAATGTTTTCATCATGATCGTTAAGGTAATGTTCACACATCAACTTATAAAATAATATCAAAGAATTTTTCAATTATTTTGTCCAAGAACGTGATCATTATGGATTCCGAAGATTGTCCTGATCTGTATATTGATTTTTATTCGAAGTTTACTTAATCTTTAATTATTTTTTTAGAATGTGTATAGGTTGATCATATATATATATATATATATATATATGTATATCACGAAATTTCTTTCTTTTTTATCCCATCTAAAGAGACCAAGACATGGTTTGCTACGAAACTTTGGCATCTAACTTAGCAAGTGTGACTAATACGTTTATGTTAAATCCTTATATATGTACAAAATTTCGAAAATAAAACTTTAAATTCACATCATATTCATGATTATTTTTCTGGTTATATATTACTGCTTATGATTTTTTTATATGTTTTACTAAATGCAAAATTTAACGGTATAATAAGTCTTTTGTTTGCAGCCAAATTTCATTGGTTGCTAATCAGCCGTAAAATAATTTTAACAACCACAAATAATTTTAAAAAAAATATATTTTTTTATATCAATTGTTTGATTAAATCACAAATTTTTATTTTCTCAATTTGAATACGCTCTTTTATGCTCTATTCTTTTTTTTTTATAATTAAAATACTAGTATTTTAAAATTTAATAAAAAGCATCTAACAACTCTGTTTATAATCATCAACCAATTTATTTTAGCAAAATTCATTGTCTTTAATTACAATGGATGACATTTAATAAATAATTACTCCAAAAAAAAAATATACTTTTGAAGGCATAATACAAATGCAAAAGAAAGCTTGTTCAAAATGTTTGCTTACCCCACTTAGGATACAAATAATAACTAATGCTTTACCCAACTATGATACAATCCTTATAAGTAATGCTATGCCCAAGCTCGAGGGTATCAATTCCAAATGCAGCTGCATGAATTACAAATCCTTGTTTGTTGACATGTTCTATTTCCTATGCATTCCTATCATATCCTCACAAATGCTTTCCAGCTGAATGAATTACAAAGATATCAAATTAGAAAAAGATCAATGAAACTCAGGAAGGACAATTAACGTGGAAATTGAACAAAAAACATCAAACAAAGCACAATAATATACATGCAAGATTAAACTCTGCTAGTTTATTAATGAAAAAGAAAGTGCCATTTAAAAGAACAAAATCAACAACATATGTATCAAGATGCTAAGTTTACTTCTCATAAAACAAAATAAAATCTGACGTGAACTTTGCTAGAATAAACAAACTTTAACTTCTAAATACATTAAAGTAAACATTGTTACATAAATTCAATTCAAGGACTTGGCTGTTAGGAGAATGGACTGCCAACCAATGGTATAAGTAGTTGTATAGTGCCTTAAACTTAATAAGAGGGCATATATAAAACATGTCATCCCGTGCATAGGCGATAGAAATGAGTTATGCAATGAGCAACATGCACTACCAAAAACTAAACCGAACATACATAAACAAATGCCAAAACAAAACCATTCAAGAGAAAACATCAAATGCCAAAACAAAAGAGCAAAAGCAGAGAAAGAAAAGTTAGGAAGAACCCGGCAAGAGTAACTGGCGAGAGCGAGCCAGAGAGGGCAAGTTGCCGATGACCTGCGAAGCAGGCCGACAATATAAATCTATTTTGCGACCACATCTATTTTGCAAAGAATATTTTGAGCCCAAAAACAAAATTAAATCATTTTTTTTAAAAACAATAATATTTGAATCCTTAATATTTTTACAATTAAAGATATTTGATATAATTTAATATATTTAATATTTTAGTCCCAATTATTAGAGACTAATATATATTATATAAGATAATAATACTCAATTTTTTAGTATAAAACAGTATATAGACTATATTATAATTTTATTAAAACAACATAATTTTGGTAAAAAAATTTAATGACAAACCTTTGTGTGACTAATGTTTGATTTGATCGCAAATAATAAACCTTTTCACAATTAAATTGTGTTCAATCACAA
The DNA here is from genome assembly GCA_022749755.1 of Azadirachta indica. Lineage (NCBI taxonomy): Eukaryota > Viridiplantae > Streptophyta > Magnoliopsida > Sapindales > Meliaceae > Azadirachta > Azadirachta indica. Next base: position 9,113,217 of record CM040453.1, read on the forward strand.
AGGAGGTGCAAATAGTCCTTTATTTGCAGTGGCTTGAAAGTCAACTACAAAAATCAGTCGTAAAAAAAAGATTTGGCTAATGAAGCTAGGATCTAAGCAAATACCATTTTTATTCGTTGCATATATACATACATACATATATACATATATACATATATACATACTGTAATAGCCTAGCCCACCAGAGATATTGTCTGCTTTGGGCACACAGCCGATCACGATTTTGTTTTCAGACTTTTCAACCCAAAAAATTTTGTTTTCAGACTTTTCAACCCAAAACGCGTTTACCGGGGATTGGAGTTTTCTATCTTATATACCCAGCATCTCTTCTGTACTTTATCGATGTGAGATTTTCCTAAGGTGTCACATAAAATAGCTCAGCCCACTAGAGATATTGTTCACTTTGGGCGCATAACCCATTACGGTTTTGTTTTCAGGCTTTTTAACCCAAAACGCATCTACCGGGGGTTGGAGCTTTCTATCTTATATACCCATCATCTCTCTCGTGTTTTGCCGATGTGGGATTTGCTTAAGGTGTCACACACACAGATATACATACACACAGATACACATACACACACACACACACACACACACACACACACACACACATATATATATATGCTGATGCGAGAATTTTGCATGCCATGCACTAGGTTTGAGGTAGAACTTGGTGCACCTGAGGTGGTCAAATGCCTCGAACCACGTCCTTTCCTAGCTCAAATGAAAAATGTAGTTCGAAGTTGTTTTGAAGGTTAGCATACTAGAAGCCCTTGAAAACGACAAAATATATGTGCTTTGCTTCCTACACAACTTCTTTATTTAGCTCCTTTTGCCTCCAAACACTCCCAACCCTATAATACCATGAGCAGGTCTGCAAACTCCTAGCAAAACAAAACAAGGCTTAGACAGGGGTCTCCTATATGCTACCCCTATCCAATGCCTAAATTAGTATCTAAAAGTAATAGAACAAGGCAAAAGTCAATCATGGAGAAAGAAAACTCATGAGGTCAAAGGAGATAACACAAAATAGGATGAACCAAGCTCTCTACAATGCATTTACTGTGCATTCATAGAGGTTTTCATGACGAATGTGTGAGCAAAATGAGAAGGAAGAGAGAGAATCCTTTTGGGGAAGATAACCTTTTCTGTCTTAGGAGTGTAGTGAATGAATTCTTCTCTACCAAAACCAAGAGAAATATGCTTCTATATTTAAATAGAAATGCTTAAATTTGATTGGATTGAGAGTGTTGCCCTAACCTTGCCTTTACCTTTGCCTTCCACCATTGGCTCGTAGTGGTCCCTTGTCTAAGTGACACGTGGTGAACTAGGATAGGTGGATCAAACCTTATCCAAGTCCAAAAACCTCAATGGACAAATGGCACACCCTTATTTCTCTTAGTTGGCACACGGTCCCTAGTTGGGCTCTGCACAATGTCTGTACAGTGTCAGACAAGATCCTGCTACCTACTGACCTTGCTAGCAGCCTGTTTGCTACCTAGATCAAGAGCTATCTGGTAGCTTTTGATTGGTCCTCTGCGAGCTATTTTTGGTGTGAAACATAACTCAATGGGTATTCTAGGGGCACACAGAGGTGGGCCCTGACGCACCTAAACACTTGAACGTCTTTACTCCTTCATTTAGAGAGGTCGAACGTTTTACAATAAATTATCCAGAACAAGTTCAAACATTTCTAGGCATGAATGAAGAATCGATGGCGCTTTTCTAAGCCTCTTTCATGTGCTGTGATATACGACCACTTTTATCATGCATGCCACGGTATATTATTGCGTTTTTCATATGTACCGTGGTATATGGTCACATGGGCATTCTACATGTGCCATGGTATATAGTTGTGTCAACACCTCCACCTATGCCACGATATATGGTCAATTGGGGTATTATTAACAAATAGCAAATACTCTAGCGATACATAGCAGGAAGCCTAACTCAAAGTGGGTCTTACTACTGCATGTGAGTAGAGCTCATATCTTGCCCTGCATTGAAGTGGGCGCGTGGTGGGTCACCCCATAATGTACGAACTAGGACTCTCGTGGGCTTATCTTTTGCCACGTGTCTAGTCATAATTTTTCCATAACAATACAAACACCAATTTGGTAGAGATCGATTCATAAACTTATGAATCAATTAATTTAATAATATTTAACTTATACATGCATTTACTCTAAACTTGATCAATCATGAGAATAAAATTCGGTAACATGTCTCTCAAAAGTTAAAACAAAAAAACTCGGTAACACAGACATTTAAAATAATTAAAAAAACTGAAAATAATGTACAGTTATTGTCTTTGTTTTGAAAATTTGTAGGAAAATGGACAAATTAGTTAAAATTAGTCTACAGATGAAATTCACCAGAAATATAATTAATAAAGAAAGAAGACAATGGACAGTAGCTATAGAATAGACAAGCTAATGCGAAAGAAGCAACTGCAAAAAATTAGTAGACCGAATAACCCCATCCATTGTCACTCTTTGTTGTTGCTACGAAAATAATTTTACTAGTAAAGCTACCCACATGTATAATTAATATTTCCTTTAAAAATTGAATGGAAAGAATGCCTTGCCCATATATACACCAAATTGTTATAAGAATAAATACAGGTTTCATAGCGATCTGCCCTAAATGAGGTAATATTTAGAAGATAATATGGAAATGGAAGGAGATTAATTTCTATATTGTTAGTAAGAAGGGAAACGGTTTAATACTCCCTATCTCGCCTCATTCCCCATATATGTAGAATATTTAATTAAAATTTTTTAGTTTATTATCCTATCAAACAGTTAAGTTTAATTTTTTAATATAATTATTACATATGAATAACAATTCTCGACCTTGTACCCACTTGCCCCAACCCATTCTTGTCCTCGACCCATCCCCGGTTAGGGTAACAACTCTTGACCTCGTCCCTACTTGGCCCAACCCATTCCAATCCTTAGCCTATTTCTAGTTAGGGTAAATTGGGGACGGGGCAGGGATCTCCTTGCTTAGGGCAGCATCAAAAGAATTATACTCATTTGGACTCGTATACAAGACTTGGAGAAATGTATACAATTGCATTACCGCTAGACCATTATGATTTATTCATCAAAGCATGCAAATGGAATATATTTAACAAAAAAAAAATAAATATTTAATTTATATTATTATTAATATAAAGTAATTGTATAATCTAACAATACTAAAAATTTTTAATTTAGATTATATAATAGTAATTATAATTATTAAATCTAAATTATTTTAAATTATAAAATTATTATTTATTAATATAAAATTTTCAAAAATAAGGACTATATCGATATAATTCTAAAGCATCACAAAAGCATATTTAAAATGCTAAATTTATTATTAACTACTTGATTACACATTTAAAATATTTAACAAAATCTATCTCCTACAATTATAAATTTTTAGTTTGTTATTAAAAAAAATATATCATCAATTTTAAAGTTTTTATCAAATCTCATAACACAAATTAAATTTTTATTTCTTAGTAATAGTATATTAATTTTTTTATATGTGAAATAACCATTTCACATGTCAAAAATAATATAATGAAAATAAATATTTCATTTTTTATAGATTAATTGTTAAAAATAAGATAATTGGCAACAATCAAGTTATGCAAAGAAGTAAAAATAAAATTTTACAATATTAATTTTCCAACTTATAATTAATATTTAACAATTTATTGTTTACAACTAACAATAATAAAATTTTATACACATTTATAGAAAAGTATGGGTAATTATAATTATGAAATCTGAATTTTTTTAAATAAAAAAAATATTTATATCTATCTATATATACATAATGTAAAATTTTAAAATAAAGAGTATATTGATAAAAATCCTAAGTATCACAAAAATGTATTTGAAGTATTAAATTTATGTACTTGATTACATTGTTAAAGTATTTAACAAAACTTAGCTATTACAATTATCAATTTTTATTTTTGTTATTAAAAGTATATTATTAATTTTAAATATTTTATCAAATATCACAATACAAATTATATCTTTATCTTTTATTAATAAATAAATAAATTATTTATATATGAGTCACCTATTCATATATCATCAAAATGATAGACTAAAAATTAAATAATTGATTCTTTCTTAAATTAATTGTTATAAATAAGATAAATGATAACAATCATCAATTTGATTGAAAAAAAATTTATATTAAATATTACAATTAATAAAAATTTTGTTTGCCCAAAATATCAAATTTGATTGATACATTTATTATAATTTTTTACTAAATTATATAAATAGAAAATAAATAATTTATTAGTAAATTATGATATAAATTTTTATAAAATAGATAAAGTTAGAAAAATGTATTAAATCATTTTTAGAAAGTGAAATAAAAACTAAAAAAGAAGATCTTAAAAACAAAATAGATGAGAAGAAGAAAATCTTAGAGCTTTTTCATATTTTGATAATTTTGCATAAAAATATTTTGTTTGGTAAAAGGGAAAATCAAATCTAAAGAGAAAAAGAAAATCTTTGAAAACTTGTTTTGTTAATCTTTTTTATTACAACATTACAACATATTAATTCATTAATTACTAATTAACTATTTTTTATATTAATTTACTATATTTATTTTATCAAAATTTATTGCTTTAAATTTAATTATTAATTTTTTAAATTTTTTTAGTTTTTAACTATTGTAGCAAATTTTTTATGATCAAATAATTTAAAAAGAATTCTAAAATTGATTAAATTGAAAATTTCGTAGATAATTATTAAGAACTTGATTAATTAAATTAAAAAATTATAGACCTTTTTGAAGGATTTGTTTGGCAAAAATAAAAACTATAAAATTTTTATAATTATTTAATTAAATAAGATGGATATTTACATAATTATCTATAGAAATTTTGAGCGGGGAAAAAGGCCTATCACGTCCCTGACTCGATTTTAAAACGGGGATTAATTTTTATCTTTAAACTCTGCCTAATCTTTGAAACTTTGAGAAAATCCTTCCTGATCCCACCTCGAATAGGTCAATCCCTTGGCCTTGTAGGAAAAATTACCATCATTACTTAGTATAAATAAATATAAAAATAAGAAATATAAGTAGGGATGGGGAATTCATTCCCTATACGTGAATTCTTCATCCCTTCGCCATAAAATATATTGGGAATTAGGTGGGGAACAGGTAAAGGCCTCGGAACCCCACCTTACCCTATTGCCATCTCTAAACTACTAGATACAGATCTTTTATCTATATCATCTTCAAACATAAATTGATCAATTTTTTAAAATTCTTTTTACTTTTTATCTTCCTATACATATATATATATATTATTGATATCAAATTTTGTGATAATCCGATATCGAAAAAGAATTTCCTTATCATATTATGAATCAACCTGCAAAAAGAAACACAATTAGAGGAAAACTGATTTTTCAGCAAAAATCCTCTTATACTTAAGTCAAAAACCTTTTTTTGGAAGTATTTTAATAAGATAGAAATTTGACAGTATTTTAGTAAGAGTAGAAGTCCAAGAAGATATTTATCTCTATGATTTTTGCCTTTTATATGTCTAGATTAAGTTGACTTACGTCATATCTGAATAGGAAATCAAAGTGGGGAGATTTTTATGGGAAATAAGATTTTAGGTAGCCGTTCTGTGACCTCCTCATTACTCTATTACAATCAGGTTGTTTTTGGGAATTTTTCCAAGGTAAGACTTTGCCTTTTTACTTGAGCTCACAAATGTATAGTTGAGGATAAGATCTTTTACCGCGAGATCTACGTTTTAGATAACTATGGTTATAGTTTCAAGGAATATCGAGTTGTTCATGGTTATCCCTATGATTTCCCAACTTTTTTCTCACTAGTGGATATTTTAATTTTCACTCGAACTGAGACTTTTTTCTCAACTCAAGCCCAATATTCGAAGTTAAGCTAATATGTCCATCTGATGCTAATAGAGCTGTGCCTCGAGATTTGATAAAGGTTGCCTCAATGTGAGCCATATTGATGTCTAATCGCTCCAACTTATTAGAATTTAACCCAAGTAATAGGGAAGTAAATGTTCAATAAGATCAAAATAGAGAGAACTCCATTGAAGAAACCCTTTTGACCCAACTTAAGAAAGATATTGTTCCCCCATCCGTAGCTATTGAGTGGGAGGAATTGATCAAAGTCGGTCTTTCTGAGGTCAAGAGGCTTTATTTCCAACACCTTCAAAGAAGAGCATTTGGAAGAGCCTCTAGAAGTTTGCATTGTCTATGCCAAATCTACCAAGGTGGAAGATGATAAAATTGTAGAATATGCAAGTTACTAGGAAGCTGCACCACCATTCTATCGTGGAAGGCCTAAATTTGAAGAACTAGTTAGAAATTTGGCTCCACCGTTGTCAACAAATTCAATTCCTTATAAGGTTGAACTTAAAACTTTACTAGCTCATCTTTGATGTGTTTATTTCAGCTCAAATTCATATTTTCGCCCATCACCTCAGCTTCAATAAGCAAATTGGAGGAAGAAAAGTTATGTTGTGTATTGAGGAACCATAAAGCATCAATACGGTGGTCCATTACTAGCATAAAGGGTATTAGCCCATTAATTTATATGTAAAAAATCCTAGTGGAAGAAAACTTCAAGCCATTAGTTGAGCATTAAACACCATGTAAACTTAAACATGAAGAAAGTTGTAAGAGTAGAGATTTTGAAGTTATTGGATGTTGGCATGATCTAGTGCAAGTTGTCCCAAAAAAAGGATGAAATAACAGTGGTACGGAAACAACAATGATCTCATTCCAACACAGACAAGAATAAGATAGAGGGTGTGTGTTGACTATCGAAAGTTGAAAAATGCTACTCGTAAGGATAATTTCTCGCTACCGTTCATTGATCATATGCTTGAAAGATTCGCTGGCTATTCCCACTATTGCTTCCCTGACAGGTATTTTGGATACAGCCAAGTTCCAATTGCACCTTAAGACCAAGAAAAGACCACATTTATATTCCGTTATGGCACCTTTGCATTTCAAAGAATGCTATTTGGGTTATGTCATACAGCAGCTACCTATCAACGTTGTATAATAGCCATCTTGTGATACATGGTAGAGAGGTTCATAAAAATTTTTGTGGACAAATTTTCTATTTTTGGATCCTCCTTCAATAATTACTTGGATAATTTGGTTTTGGTATTACAACGTTGTAAAGAAACAAATCTTATCTTGAATTGGGAAAAATGCCATTTCATGATTCAGGAAGGAATTGTTTTAATTTATCAAATATCAGCAAAGAGGTTGAGGTTGATCGGGCAAAGATTGAAATTATTGAGAAATTGCCACCACCTACTTCAATGAAGGGAATTTGAAGTTTTTTGGAACATGCTGGTTTTTATCGGTGCTTCATAAAAGATTTTTTTCTAAAATCTCTAAACTTTTGTGTAATCTTTTAAGTAAAGATGTGCCTTTTGACTTTTCTGTTGATTGTTTACAGGTATTCAATACATTGAAGAAGTTAATTTCAATGCCGTATATCGTAGCTCTAGATTGGGATTTACCATTTGAGCTAATGTGTGACATAAGTGAGTATGCTGTCAGAGTTATTCGGGGCAAAGAAGACACAAGAACTTGCATCTTATCTATTATGTAGGTAAAACCTTAATGGATACTTAGTTGAACTATGCAACCATAGAAAAAGAGTTGTTAGCTGTTGTATTTGCGTTTGATAAGTTTCGCTTTTACTTAATTGGCTCAAAGATGATAGTCTACACAAATCATTTGGCCATCAAGTATTTGTGATAAGTGTGTGGAATACATACTTATCGATCGCTTCAGAACTTAAATAGTTTTGTAAATCCTAAAGTTTTGCTAATATTTGATGAATTTTAGTGATTTGCCAAGAAAAGATAGCAAAAGGTCATTCAAGATGAAATTGGCTCTAGAAAGAAATGTAGGAAAAGTTGGAAAGGAAGTGGGGAACAAAATGCAAAAGTTTAGGGACCAAAATGCAAGAAAATTAAAGCTAATGCTTATGGGTTGCTGGCATGAAGTGACCGCGCCATGCCCACGAAGGCCAAATTGGCCGAGAGGGTGGTGCGCCAACATCACCAAAGAGCACGGCCATGCCATTTGTCAAGTCTCCACTACGCCCCAACATGATTTTGAGTGCCCTTATGCCTTTTGGACATCGTTGGATGATTTTTGGCTACGAGATCATCAAGCAATGGCCTGATTTGTGTATCTTTTAGGTTTATATGTTTTTGGGATAGATAGCCACCGTAGCAATTACCCAAAAAAGGAAAATTTGAGTTTTTAAGTGAGAGAAAGTAAAGAACAAGGAGGGATCCTAGAGAGAAAAGGTGATTGATTTAAGTTAAAGCCTTCGTAAAAGATTCTAAGGAGGAGTATTGAAGCTTTCATTTCTAATCTAGTTTTCTAAACTCTATACTCTCATTTTGTATTTCATTTGAACTTTATTTGTTGAATTTGAAGATTATAGAATACATAATGATTTTGATATTAATATTTGAGATGGTTGGCTAGATTTCTTGATCTAGGGTCTTGAAGTAACTTGTCCAAATTATATTTTCATCAATTGGCATATTATTAATGTTAGTATGGTTTGTTGATTCATTTGTGTTTACCTTGCTTAATCTTCTAATTTATTAATTAATGAATTAATTCTTGAGAAAGATTGATTCATTTATCGGACTAAGGAACATAATCTAGGTAGTTATGAGACCGAGAAGTAATCAACACCTAAATAACTAATTAATATTTAGGATTTTAAGAAATCAGGAGGTAAATTTAGTTCTAAGTATTAAACAACAAGCAGTGCTTAATGAACGTATAATTAATTGAGTTAGATAGGGATATCAACTTGAATAGTTGTATGTAAGACCTGATTTATACTTGGGAGAGATATTAAGGTTGGTCTTAATCTTGTGATTAGTGAATTAAACCAAAGCACTTTAATAACTGCCAATTAGAAGAATCATAATGATAAAGAAGCAAAATCAAGACCTGAAGTAGTTTATCCTTACATATTTCATTGTTCTATTAACTTTTTAGTTCAATTTCTTTTTCTCGTTAATTAATTATAGAGTTTTTAGTTTATTTGCTGTTATAATTAATCAATTTTGATTATTTAGATAAAACTGGACCTTTAAGGCTATAGTATTTAATAATGGTTTTAAATTTCAATCCTTATGGAATGATAATCTTATCATTTTACTACTTGATACAATCTGTGCCCTTCTGGTTAGTGTTGTTATGATCAATTTGCTCTCGAAAAGGGATGCCGATGCAAGACTCATTCAGGGGACGCATTTACTTCAAGAATTTGATTGGGAGATTAGAGATAAGAAGGGTTCCGAGAATCTTGTGGCTAATCATTTGTCTTGATTGGAACATGAAGAGCCTGAAGATAGTTCATTGAGTGCTATCGATGAAGTATTTCTAGATAAACAACTATTTTCTCCCAAGGCATTAGACACGCCTTTATATGTGGACATTGTGAATTATTTGGCTTGCAACATTATTCCCGATGATTTGTCATTTCAATAAAAGAAGAAATTCTTTTCTAAGATTAAACATTATTATTAAGAAGATCTTTTTCTTTTCCAGTAGTGTTCAAACTAAATAATTAGGCAATGTATTCCAGAAGAAGCAATGTTGAATATTTTGAAACATTGTCATTCATCAAAATACAAAGGGCATTTAGTAGAACTAAGATAACAGCCAAAGTTCTTCAATTTGGTTTCTTTTGGCCTACTTTATTGAAGGATTCTCACACATTAATTGTTGGCTGTGACAATGTCAAAGGACTGGGAACATTTCTGAAAGAAATGAAATGCCATTAAATAACATTCTTGAAATAGAGTTGTTTGACGTGTAAGGTATAAACTTCGTAGGTCCTTTTCCATCTTCTTTCTTAAATCAATACATTTTGATGACTGTAGACTACGTCTAAAAGTGAGTAGAAGCGATAGCTTGCAGTAACAATGATGTAA